>NW_026847438.1:235235360-235442211 GCF_025583915.1 Anolis sagrei ordinatus | reverse complement strand
AGCAAATGCTTCACAGCGCGTGACCGAATTGTCAGGGCTCCCGCCTGAGGTGGCGGGAGTTAAAAGACCTCAGGGTCAAATGTCAGGGTATACCAGTCTACAGAGTTGATAATAGAAAGAAAAGAAAGAGTGAAGTCTTACCACCCATTGCCACTACTGTCATTTCACTCACGTAGCAAGCAACTTACTTAAAATGAGACCTCTCTCCATGTAATCTGAAAAACAGATGCTCCAATATATTCCAATTTATTAATGGGCAGAGTCAACTGGTCATGCAGGAGGACTTGCAGTGGTTCCCAACCTTTGGGCCTCCAGATGTTTTGGGTTTCAGCTCCCAAAGTTCCTAACAGCTGGCAAGCTGGCTGGGATTTGGTCCTCTAGGTGTCTTGAAGTCCAAGACACCTGGAGGCCCAAAGGCTGGGAACCACTGAAGAATAGACTCAGAATAGAATAGACTCATAGAATCATAGAGTTGGAAGAGACCTCATGGGCCATTCAGTCCAACCCCCTACCAAGAAGCAGGAAAATGGCATTCAACGCACCCCTGACAGATGGCCACCCAGTCTCTGTTTAAAAGCCTCCAAAGAAGGAGCCTCCACCACCACTTTGGGCCAAAGAGTTCCACTGCTGAACAGCTCTCACAATTAGGAAGCTCTTCCTCATGTTCAGGTGGAATCTCCTTTCCTGTAGTTAGAAGTCACCTCCAATATAGTCAACCTTAAAATCATAAGGTTTTCTTGGCAAGGTTTGTTGAGAAGAGGTTTGCAATTGCCTTCCTCTGAGAGAGCATGACTTGTTCAAGGTCACCCAGTGCATTTCATGGTTGAGCGAGGATCTGAAGCCTGGTCTCCAGAGTCGTAGCCCAATGCTCAAACCACTACACCACGCTGGTGCTCACCTCACAGATGATTCACCTATTTAATTATTCATAAGTAATATTTAAATACTGCTCTTTCTCTAAGAAGATGCAATTGGGGCAGGTAAGGTGATCTCATCCTGTTCTTGTGCAACGATTCAATCTGCGAGGTGTATTAGACTGAGGTTTTTAATGAGTGTGCAAGACAAATGGCTAAAACCATTCATAGCATGCACTATTATTATCATATTACCTAGTTCAACCCTACCTTGGGCTGTTTTATTCCACAACAATTTGAAATTGAGCCCAACCAATACCTCAATCCACCTGAGTGATACCGCTGGCCCTTACAATGGTAGTCAAAAGACCGGCCCATAGTTCCAAATCATGCCCTCATTTCTGTGGTTAGACAAGCCTGAAGCGACAGCCATTATGCTTTTAATAGGTAAGCTAACACCCTCCCTATAAAGCTGTCTGAGTAGGTAACTGCCTACACACTGACAAGTCATTCCAGGTGAAGGTGCCTGGGAGGTGGGAGAAAGCAGAGGGCTGTCATTTGCTTTTCAAGAGTCCAAGGCTGACTGCTCAGGTAAGACTTTCAACCCTGTGGCACATCCTTGATAACAAACAAGCACTGTACTAACAATAATATTTTTGAAGTAAGAGATAAAACTAGAAGTGGCTGAAAGTAGCAGGGGGTATGTTTAGGATAAGTGAAAATCTGGTTGCACATGGGAAGCAGACTATTTCTATTTGTGGCTAGTGGAAATATGATCCTGCACCAAATCGCCTTTCCCTCTTCAATGCATAGCCATAACACTATCACAGTAAGCATTTTATCACACTCTTTAAACCATTACAACTCAATCCAAGACCTGCCTAAAGTAGAGATTTGAAATTAACTAGTAGTCATGGCTTACTATCAGTGTAATATATACGCATATGATACCCAACTCTATTACTCCTTTCCACCAAAAGCCAAGGATGCCGTCCTGATCTTGAACCGGTGCCTGTTATCAGTAATGGACTTGATGATGGTTAATAAATTGAAATTCAAGGTACTACTGGTCAGCCGTAAAGCCGATTAGGGTATAGGGATTTTCTAAACTTTATTTGTTTTAAACTTTATTTTAACGCCACCATCTCCGCCAATGGGGACTTGGGGCGGCTTACGTGAGGCCAAGCCCAAGCAGCAGAATTGCAATAGAATAAAAACCAAAGCACAACAACAACACAGTAAAATACATAAAACATATGAATATAATAGGCAATATACATAAAACATATAAAATACATTGAATAATCACAATGACAATGAGTGGCCCACATGTGCAAGATAAAATGTTAAAACTCAGGGTGAGATAAAGAAGCAGATTATTTGCAAGGGAGAGCTCATAATGGGATTGTAAAAACAGGCCTTCATACAAAGGGGGGGGGGAGTGTACTCCAAAGACAAAAGTGGTGAGGGGAGCAATAGTGTAAGGTTGTGTGGCTACTCTCCAAAAGCACAACAGAAAAGCCACGCTTTGAGATTTTTTCTAAAGGTTTCTAAGGTGGGGGCTTTCCTAATCTCTCCGGGCAGTGAATTCCAGAGTTGGGAGGCCACAGAGGAGAATGCTCTCTCCCTTGTACCCACAAGACAAACCTGTGATACTGGCAGGGGCGAAAGGAGGACCTCCCCCGAAGATCAGGCTGGTTCATGGAGAGAGATACGATCATGAAGATAGACGGGTCCCAAACCGTTTAGGGCTTTATAGGTGATATCCTGCACCTTGAATTGGGACCGGAAGATGAACAGCAGCCAGTGAAGCTCCTTAAACAGGGGGGTTGACCGTTCCATGTAACTTGCCCCAATTATTAATCTGGCTGCCGAGCATTGGAAAAGTTGTAATTTCCAGTCCATCTTCAAGGGTAGCCCCACGTAGAGTGCACTGCAGTAGTCCAGTCTAGAGGGATTCAACCTGTGTTGGATGGGGTAACACTTCATTTGAAGAACAGGTCTACAGCTTGTGGGTGATTCTGGATTCACCGCTGACCCTAGAGCCCCAGGTGTTGGTGGTGACCAGGAACGCCTTTGCACTATTAAAGCCTGTGAGTCAGCTGCACCCGTACCTTGAAACATCAGATCTGGACACAGTAATTCATGCCTTAGTTACATCCTGTTTAGACTACTGCAATGCGCCTCATGTGGGGATGCCTCTGAAGACCATTCCGAAGCTGCAACCGGTCCAAAGATCAGCAACCAGATTACTAACCGGGGCCCTGTATGGCAGCTCCATAGGCTGCCTATTTCCTACTGGACGAAATTCAAAGTGCTGGTTATTACCTCAACCGTTTGGGCCCAGACTATTTGGTTGACTGCATCTCCACATATGAGTCTGTCTGGGTGTTGAGATAGGCGTATGAGGCTCTGCTCTCGGTCCCACTTGGTTTCAAGCTTGACCATGGAACTCCCCTGGAAACTCTGTAACAGAGTCACCATAAGGTCACCGTAAGTTGGAAATGACTTCAAGGCACACAACAGCAAGTGTAACCACAAAGGCAAGAGCAATCGTCAAGACAGAGTGAAACCCAGAAGATGGAGTTATTTAACAAACTCAATAAGAGTAAGGCAATTGCAAACCTTTTCTGAACAATGAAAGGAATGGCATTTCTTAGCCTAAGATAAGAAACAGTACAAAGCAGCTACACGCTGGAATGTTATCAAAAGAAACAGGCAAACGTGGAAGGACACCGTAAACCAATAAAAGGCCACACAGTGCTGAGAAATAAATAAACAGAAGGAAATATGGCCCCTAGATTACACACTGCCTCCATCATATGCTAGGGCATATATGCACAGGAACTGGGTGAGAGATCTGAACCTACCCCATGTTTATTTGGCTACAGTCGCACTAACTGGGGGTGTGGGAAGTAATGGTCAAAATGACTCCCCATCGCATGAATTATATATGAAAGAGATGGCATAAAGAGATGGCACGGAGTTTATGTCACAAACCAAAGTACAGTCTTCTACATTCGCTGTGGTTAATGGTACAGAATCCTTGCGAAAGTGGAAAAAAATACAATACATATCTATTATTTTACCGGAGAACACTTCTCTAGGAGTTTCTAGATCTTCCAGGATGACTATGGTCAACTTCTGCTGGAAGCTGGATGTGCAGGTACAACTGTACCAGGAGCTCCAATTTTGTTTGCTTTGCATTGAATGTTTGTTGTAGTCCTAAGTTTCAGGGACTCTGCAGATAGGTGGCTTCTTTTGGCTGCAATCATAGGGCAAGCCACCTGTCAATTATTGTTAGGTTCCCTGGTCCCGTCCCTTTTTGGGTTTTGGAGGGAATAGGAGCCAGTTTGGGTTCAGTCCACACAGAGAAGCTTTCCATGCAGGACATAATACCAAGAGCTCCTGTAGAAAGCTTCGTCTTCTACGGCTTGGCCGGAGAGATACAGCCCACAGCTTGGCCGGGGTTATACAGCCCTACAGCTCCTTTGCTGAAGGACTTCAGTCAGCCATCACGGAAACCCGAGTTCTTTTTCCCCTGGAAGTCTACAAAGTTCTGCTTGGTAAGGGTCACTCGCGGAAGCCAGAAGTAGTTGGTACCGGGTGCAGGGGCTCCACGCCAACAGAGGCAAAGACAGACTGCCCAGATTAGAAGTTAAGGATTTCCCCATTAGTTACAGTTATGAAGATAGTGCCTGTTCCCTGTGGACAAGATTGAGAGCCAATAGACTGTTAAGAAAGCCTTAAAGTACCTGTTTGTTTTCATTAATAAAGAACTTTGTTGAACCTTTAAGCAATCTAAAGACTCTGTTTTAGGGAAATCCAAAGACCTTTAATCTGAGACAGCCCCGGCATCCCGTTGGGCACACAGAATTTATGTCCTGTCTACAGTCTTATGCACAGGTCCAGCACACTGGACAAAGAATTGCACCAGAAGACCCAGAGATTCAAAGATACAGAAGTGTTCTCTCTAAACTCTCTTCAGTGGTTCCCAATCTTTGGACTTCCAGGTGTTTTGGACTTCAACTCCCAGAAATCCCAGCCAGTTTACCAGCTCTTAAGAACTGTGGGAGCTGAAGTCTAAAACACCTGGAGGCCCAAAGGTTGGGAACCACTGCAGGTCTTCCAGCATGACCAGTTAACAATAGAATCACTGTGGAGGACAACGAGATTGCTCAAAGTAACTTTTTAATTAAATACGTGAATAATCAAATCCGTAAAGGTCAAAACAACAAAAATGGAGGGACAACTGTACGTCCTTGAATCATCCAGGCTTCCCTTCCAAAGTTCTCAAAACTTTGACTTGCAATTTTGTTCCTGGGATGAGTTCTGGGATCTCTTCGGCATACAGGAGAAAGAAAAAAAGACCAACATATGGAAGTGTTCCTCTACAAATCAGTCCTAGTGCAGCCAAATGGTTTATTGCTACACATGTAATTAGGTGTAATTGTTAGCTGTGCTTTGTAGTGAATCCTTTCATCTGGAGTGATACATGATGAAGAGGCATTTCAAAAGGCCTGTCACGAGGGACAATTACTATCCTCTAACCTGGTTCCAGTTTTTCATAAAATGCTGATGCTATCTCTCTTAATACCTTTTTTCCCATTCACTTTACCTATTTGACCATACACATGTGGGAAAGGTATGGAGAAAAAACCAACTAGTACACTCCACCAACACCCAAACAATGCGCCCGAGGCTTTGTTTTCACAGTTATCCCACTTTTAATGTGGTTTTCAAATCTGTAGGATGAGAAGGAAGGAGAGGAAATGAAACAAGAATGAAACATAGAAGAGAATTGTGTGCATGTGAGTAGGTGCCAGTATATAATTTCCCCATGGTCCATTCACTAGGGAAAATTTCCTGCAGCTACACAGGCAGAGACATTTTCTGATATGCAACTAATTGTGGAAGAAGAGAATTTACAGACTTCCCACGTTTTCTCAGCATCTATTGCCATGTCTGCATGATGTGTGTCTATATATATGCTGCAGAATCCTTAGATCCTCTAAGCTGGGCAATCTACAAACCTCTGTGTAAATTCAATACTGCAAGTGAGTAGCTAAGACTAGTAACTTTTAGGGCTACAACCAATTTGCTTCCAAGCACAATTCAAAGTGCTGGCTTTAGCCTATAAAGCCCTGTACGATTCCAGCCCAGCTTACCTGTACGAACCCATCTCCCCATGACAGTTTTTCTCAACCTGGGGATGGGAATCCTGGGGGGGGGGGGTCACAAAGGGGGTGTCAGGGGGGTTGGCAAAAACCATCAGAAAACATAGTATTTTCTGTTGGTCATGGGGGTTCTGTGTGGAAAGTTTGGCCCAATTCTATTGTTTGTGGGGTTCAGAATGCTCTAAATCCCAGCAACTACAACTCCCAAATATCAAGATCTATTTTCCACAAACTCTACCAGTTTTCATATTTGGCCATATTGAGTATTCATGCCAAGTTTGGTCCAGGTCCATCACTGTTTGAGTCTACAGTGCTCCCTGGATGTAGGTGAACTACAACCCCAAAACTCAAGGTCAATGCCCACCAAACCCTTCCAGTATTTTCTGTTGGTCATGGGAGTTCTGTGTGGCAAGTTTGGTTCAATTCCATCATTGGTGGAGTTCAGAATGCTCTTTGATTGTACATGAATGATAAATCCCAGCAACAACAACTCCCAAATGACAAAAGCAACCCCCCCCCCCACCCCACCTCACCTCTATTCAAATTTGGGCATATCGAGTATTTGTGCCAAATTTGATCCAGTGAATGAATATACATCCTGCGTATCAGATTATTTACATTACAATTCATAACAGTCGCAAAATTACAGTTATGAAATAGCAACGATAATAATTTTATGGTTAGTTTGAGACCCCTGATCTAGGCAATCACTTTTGTTAAGATTGCATTATGCAGCTGTGTGACTGTGTGCAACTAGGACTCTTGGAATACCAGGATTCGAATACCTACTTGGCCATGGAAACCTACTTGGTCAGCTTGAACAAGCCACACAAACGAACATTACATTTTTATTTATATAGATGCCAAGAATATCTACCACTTGGGTCTTGCAAGGGCGGCTATGAAGGAATAAAACCAAATCCTACAATTTCCCATTTCTATTGATGGTTGTGAAAACTAGACAGCAGAAAAGGCGGATAGGAAGAAAATCAACTCATTTGACACATAGGGCTGAAAATGAGTTCTACAGACACCATGGACTGCTAGCAAGATAAATCAATGAGCCCTAGCACAAATCAAGCCTAGAAATCACAATGACTACTACAAAAGTAGTCATGCTTTGTAAGATAGATGGCAGTAGATAAAGATGAATGCCATATTTCAGAAGGATAGACTCAATCAGGGAAGCAAGGGTCTACAAGACTGAGTAGCTCTCAGTCACTTTGGAGGTCTGTCATTCATGAGGTTGTAGCAAGTCAAAGGTGACTTGATCACAGTCAACAATAACAACATCACCATACATTATTATACACTTTGACTTGCAGGAAAAGTACTTGAATGTTTTGGACAGGGTGCTTTACCATGCCTATGTCGAGATCCCCGTGGCTGTGCCTATCATATATACTCATGTATATGAGGACCATATGTGTAAACTTTGGGCAGATTTGGGGGTCAAAACTGAGGATTTTGATATGATCTCTGGGTAAGTTGAGGGTCATTCCGAGGACATTAGCTAGTGGATAAGGCAACCCATGTTTTTGAGGAGGGGGAGGGGTTGCCTAAAATTTCCCAAACTATCTAGGCCAAATACCTTACTTTAAACCAAGGAGGCTTCTTATGCTTTGAAGTGCAGGCAGAGCGTGCCCATCCAACCCTCAGACAGGGCACAGGGTGTGAACTGTGCCTCCAGAGAAAGAAAGTGTTTCTTCCCACGCTCCTTGTGCTTATTTTTGGAGACACGACCTGAAATCCCAAAATGATTTATGGCACCAAATCAAAATCCTCATCAAGAAGAGGCAGAAAACCTGTCTCTACTGAACAAGTGGGAAAGTACCAAGTCAACCCATCACAACTGAAGAGGCATCCATAGGGAGATCATTTTCAAAAGTGGGAATGGAGATTAAAGATTCCTCCTTTTTCCCCCTGGAAGGATGTGTCTGGGAACAAGAACCAAGTCCTTAAAAAAACAAAAAAACACTAATCCTGACACTCCAAAAGAGGGAGAGAAATATGCCTGTGAATCTAAATAAGCCCCAGGGATAGCATTTTCTCCTGGTAGCTTTCCAAGGGAGAAAAACATTTTGACCCCTTTAGATGTTCTGTTGGGAAGGGGAAAAAAGCCCCTGCTTTTCTTTCCAGTATTCCACTTGCCAACAAGGGCAAGAAAGGCAAGCACCCAAGGCTAGCAAGCATGCCTTCAAATCTAATTATCGTTAAAATGAAGCAAGCTGGAGCAGAGTCCGGGGATGCCCTGAGGGATAATAAATAGAAATGCAGGGATGGTGGTGCTTCCCCACATCACCAGCTCACAAATCTTGATTCTTACATGAATACACAGAATGGATCAAGAACAAAATGGGAAACTCGGGTTAAAGAAAGTACCTTGCTCCCTTTACTACAAACATGTTGTAAGGGAAATGGAAACTGTGAAAAACTGTGTTTAGATCAATAAACAGAAACATCTATGGTTACTATTAGAATCCATAAATAATATCGAAATGAAGGACCTTTGCTGGAAAACCTAGACCAGTGGTTCTCAACCTTCCTAATACTGCAACCCCTTAATTCAGTTCCTCATGTTGTGGTGACCCCCAACCATAAAATTATTTTCATTGCTACATCATAACTGTAATTTTGCTACTGTTATGAATTATAATGTAAATATTTGATACACAGGATGTATTTTCATTCACTGAATCAAATTTGGCACAAATACCCGATACACCCAAATTTGAATACTGGTAGGATTGATGGATCTGGATCAAACTTGGCAGGAATCCTCAATATGCCCAACACTGATGGAGTTTGGAGGAAACAGATCTTGATATCTGGGAGTTGTAGTTGCTGGGAATTATCGTAGTTCACCTACAATCAAAGAGCATTCTGAACCCCACCAACTATGGAATTGGGCCAAACTTCCTAAACAGAACCCCCAGGATCAACAGAAAATACTATGTTTTCTGATGGTCTTTGGAGACCCCTCTGACACCCCCTCTCGATCCCCCTCCCCAGGAGTCCTGACCCCCAGGTTGAGAAACGCTGACCTAGACAATGCCTAGAGAGGACATGGTTTAATCAAACCACAAATACCAGTCTTGTGGATGCAAGGGTCATAGTGTACTATTGCTGTTATAATCAGGTTTGTATTTTAAACTGGAAACGTATGGTTAACATACAGCCAATGAGCCATACATAGAATTGCTTGCAGTCAGAACAATACTCAGCAGACACTGTTTGCTTTAAGATCAAAATACATACATACATACACACATACATACATATCTGTGTATGCTCAAGAAAAGCAAGTGTTTCTCTTCTCTCTTCTATAACAAGAACTTAGACATTACAAGGGTGTACCTTGCTATGAAGGCTACTTCCAACAGTTTATTTGGTTGTTTACTTTTTTAGAGTAGCATAAGAGTTCCTAGGGTAAAACAGAGCTTGGATAAATGGCTTTATTTCATTACAGGTTGAGAATCCATAATCCAAAATGCAGGAGACCAGAAGTGTTTTGGGTTTTGGATTTTTTTCACATGTTAGAATATTTGTACACTGGCTTGTTGTTCCTGAGCTGTATAGCCATGTTCTAGAAGCATACTCTCCAGATGTTTCGCGCACACCTACGGCAGGCATTCTCAGAAGTTGTGGGAGAAAGAACTCTTGTCTGCTGGAGGCAAGTGTGAATGTTGCAATTGGCCAGCTTGATTATTTATTTATTTATTTATTTATACGCTTGTATACCGCTAATATCTCAGCCTAAGTCGGCGACTCATTGCGGTTTACAACATTTAAAAAACAGTATTCAGTTTAAAAGCATAAAACACATATACAATACAAATTATTGGGCCACCAATAATAATCCCAAGCATCTCATAACTGGAATCGCAGTCCAAAATTCATCGTCCATGATTACCAATCCTTTAGTCAACAAAATTCGTTGCAACGGATTAACCGAATGCTTGTTTAAACATCCATGTCTTCAATCTATTCCGAAACACCATCAGCGAGGGGGCTGATCGTACCTCTATGGGGAGGGTGTTCCAAAGCCGAGGGGCCACCACAGAAAAGGCCCTGTCTCTCGTTCCCGCCAGCCGCACGTGTGAAGCCGGCGGGATAGAGAGCAGGGACTCCCCAGAAGACCTTAGGGTCCTGGTGGGCTGATAGGCTGAGATACGTTTGGATAGATAAGTTGGGCCAGAACCGTTTAGGATTGATTAGGATTGAATGGTCTTGTAGCTTCAAAGCCTGTCTGGTTGCTGCTTGGGAGGGTCCTTTGGAGGTGTTAGCTGGCCCTGATTGATTCTTGTCTGGAATTCCCTGTTTTTTGACTGTTGCTCTTCATTTACTGTCCCAATTTTAGAGTTTTTAAAATAGTTGTAGCCAGATTTTGTTCATTTTCATAGTTTCCTCCTTTCTGTTGAAATTGTCCACATGTTTGAGGATTTCAATAGCTTCTCGGTATAGTCTGACATTGTTAAGAGTGGTCCAGCATTTCTGTGTTCTCAAATCATATGCTGTGTCCAAGTGGGTTCATCAGGTGCTCTGCCATGGCTGACTTCTCAAGGTTAAATTAGTCTGAAGTGCCTTTCATGTTCCTTGATTGTGCTTGAGCAATGGTGCGTTAGTGGCACTTACATAGACTTCTCCATAGCTGCATGTTATAAAGTAGACTCCTGCAGAGGTGAGGGGATCCCTCTTGTCCTTTGCTGAACGTAGCATTTGTTGGATTTTCTTGATAGGTCTATAAATAGTTTGTAGGTTGTGTTTCTTCATCAGCTTCCTTATGCACGTACCTCACAACCTCTGAGGATGCCTGCCATAGATGCAGGCAAAACGTCAGGAAAGAATGCTTCTGGAACATGGCCACACAGCCTGGAAAACTCACAACATCCCAATGATTCTGGCCATGAAAGCCATCGACAATATGTATATAGTTTTCATGTTTAAACTTGAGTCCCATCTCCACAATATCTCATTATAAATATGCAAATATTTCAAATAAAGAAAATTCCAAACACTTCTGATTCCAAGTCTTTTGGATAAGAGATACTCAACCTGAATTACATTATTGCCTTCGCTGGAGTTATTATTTCTTCAAAGGAGTTTTGTTGTTTCTTTAATGTTTGCAAAGTCATATAAGGGAATAAAAGTACAGGATCCTGATGAAATGACAGGAAGCAAATTACCACAGGTATCCACCCAAACATAATCATTCCTTGGTGTTATCGCTTCATCTTAATGTGACCCGCGCTTGTGTATACTGCCGATACAGCACCTGCGAGGAATGCAGAACTGGGAGCAGAGTTCAGCATTCTGGGGATGCCGGCGTGCTTCTTTTTCATAACCAAGTTTCTGGCCCTTGGGATGGAAGTGGGGATGTAGAATCAAGGAGGTTTAGCAACACCCTAATAACTAGATGTTATCTATGAGGTGCCAGGTCCTTTGCTCTACACCGCTCTCAGTTCACCCAACTACCCAGAATGAACCAATGCAAAAAATGTGAAGGAATGCAACTGCAATTAATTTACAACACAATCAGGTCAAAGAATACTTGGCATTCTTGGTTCTATTTTCCTCCTGATTTCCAGCCCAACCTCTCAACCTGTCTCTCAGTCCTGCGTTGTTCTTCAATCCAACATGACTGGTTTGTTCTGTACGCTCCCGGCTCAATGCAGAAAGTTGTCCATGGCTGAAGCTCAACACACACCCAAATACAAGACGGACTTCCTCCATTCCAGATTATTCCTTCTTTGTGGATTTGTCGGAAATGGACAAAATGACTGTGCTTATACAATTGCGAGACCCTCCCAAATTTAAAGAAGTTTGGCAGGCCTTTATCGACTTATTAAAAGAAGAAAATAAAACAAAACACTGTGCTATTTCTATTATGTTACAAGCCATACCCTGCCATGCTTTGCTGTGGCCCAGTCAATGTATATGTGTTTCTGTGTGTATATACTTTTGTATATGTGTATGTGTGTGTTTTGCGTATATATGTGGTTTTGTGCATGCATTGTAATTTGGGGGGGGGGGGGCTTTTTAAGTCTCTTCCGCTGTTTTTTCCCCCAGTGTTTTATGAGTGATGGTCACTTGTTGCCCTGATATGTGTATTGTGTTCAAATTTGATGTCAATTCGTCCAGTGGTTTTTGAGTTATGTTAATCCCACAAACAATCATTACATTTTTATTTATATAGATTTTGCACTGTTTATTTTATTTTGTTACTTTATGTATTTTGTTGTGATGTAATTTTTCTGTTGTTTTGTTGTTGTTGTTGTTGTTGTTATTATTATTATTATTATGAGCAAGTCAGTACTACAGAGATGCAGGAACAACAAGAACAGAAAAAAGGGGGAGTTAGTGACAAAAACAACTGGATCCCCAATGATATTCAACTGATTCTGAAAAGTTAATCTACCATAAATAAAATTATATGTTGTTATTTATTTGTTCGGTTGCTTCCGACTCTTCGTGACCTCATGAACCACCCCCCGCCAAAGCTCCCTGTTGGCAATGGCCACCCCCAGTTCCTTCAAGGTTAAGCCAATCACTTCAAGGATACTATCCTTCCGTCTTGTCCTTGGTCGGCCCCTCTTACTTTTTCCTTCCATTTTCCCCAGCATCATTATCTTCTCCAAGCTTTCCTGTCTTCTCATTATGTGCTCAGAGTACTTCATCTTTGCCTCTAATATCCTTCCCTCCAGTGAGCAGTTGGGCTTTATTTCCTGGAGGATGGACTAGTTTGATCTTCTTGCAGTCCAAGGCACTCTCATAACTTTCCTCCAAGAGCACAATTCAAAAATGTTTTCTGATTTCCTGGCTGCAGTCTGTGTCTGCAGCAATCTTCGTGCCTAGAAATGCAAAGTCTTTCACTACCTCCATATTTTCTCCCTCTATTTGCCAGTTATCAATCAGTCTGGCTGCCATAATCTTTGGGGTTTTCTCTCTTTTTGATATTACACTGCAACCCAGCTTTTGCACTTTCTTCTTTCACCTTGGTTAGAAGGCTCCTCAGCTCTTCCTCACTTTCAGCCATCGAAGTGGTATCATCTGCACATCTAAGGTTGTTAATGTTTCTTCCAGCAATTTTAACTCCAGCCTTGGATTCATCAAGCCTTGCAAATTGCATGATATGTTCTGCATACAAGTTGCATAGGCTGGGTGAGAGTATACAGCCCTGCCGTACTCCTTTCCCAGTCTTAAATCAGTCTGTTGTTCTGTGGTTTGTTCTTAATGTCGTTATAGAGATTCCTCTGGAGTCAGGCAAGGTGACTTGGGATCCCCATATCACCAAGAACTTGTTACAATCTATATAAATAAAAATGTAATATAACTCAAAAACCACTGGACGAATTGACACCAAATTTGGGCACAATACACCTCTCAGGTCAATGAGTGACTCTTCTGGTACGGTCGTACCAGTAGCTCCAGCTTATCTTGCTATTTGTTGAGTGTGCATATTTTTTAAAGTTCTGTGCGTTTGTAGTTAGATGGCTTTCCTTACTTTGCAGTTATTGCGGTCAATGACCTGTCAATTATCATTAGGTTCCCTAGTTCCGCCCCCTTTTTGGGTTTTGGGGAAAATAGGAACCATTTTAGGTCAGTCCACACAGAGAAGTCTTTCTTACAGGACTTAAACCAGGGCCTCCTGTAAAAGGCTTCACCATTTACAGCTTGGCCGGGGAGAAATAGCCCCATAGCTTGGCCAGGGATATACAGTCTCAGCACAGCTTTTGCTGGGGACTTTACAGTTTGCTGAGGAACTTACAGCCTCTCAGCTCTCTTGCTAGGGATCCAGTCCCATAGCGCTTCAGCCAGCCATCACTGGGAAGTCAACATCTTCCTCCTCCTGGAAGTTCTGCAAAGGTCTCTGTTCGGTAAGGGCCCTTTGCGGCAACCATAAAGCAGATTGGACTGAGTGTAGGGGCCCCACGCCAACAGAAGAGAAGACAGATTGCCCAGGGTAGAGGTCGGGGATTTTCCCAACAGTGAAGGAACAGTTGCCTGCCCTTGGGAGCAATATCGAGAAAGCCAAGTTTATTAAGAAAACTTTGAATCCAATCATTGAAGCCTTGTTATTTGTTCAGTAATAAATATTTTGTTGCAGCTTTAAAGACTTTGAAGCCCATCTTTTCAGGAAAATCCCAAAAAACCTCTCTCTGATGCAACCCCGGTGTCCCGTTGGGCTCACAGAAATTAAGTCCTATTTATAGTCTTTTATAGGAGCCCAGCACGCGACAGCACAGTGACCATCACTCATAAAGACACTGGAAAACACAGCAGAAGAGACTTAAAAAGCCAAAAAAACCACTACAACACATGCACATAACGACATATATACACATATACATAAATATATACACTCACATATACACACATATATATATACACACAAAACACATATATACAGACTGGACCACAGCAACGCATGGCAGGGGGCGACTCGTTTATTATAAAGATATAGAAGATATAGAAGAAATAGAAATCTTTGATGATGAAGAAGGCAGAACTGAGGGGGAAGGAAGTGTTAGATTGGGCTTTCTCTCTTCCTTTTCTTAACTCTTCGACCTTCTAATGCAGTGGTTCTCAACCTGGGGTCCCCAGATGTTTTTGGCCTTCAACTCCCAGAAATCCTAACAGTTGGTAAACTGGCTGGGATTTCTGGGAGTTTTAGGCCAAAAACATCTGGGGACCCCAGGTTGAGAATCACTGTTCTAATGCATTCTGGTTTTATAGGAATTTGACATTCTAAATCTAAATAATGACCTTAGATTTGCTCCATCCCCTAGTTTTTTCACAACTTGCATTTGACTTTTTTATTTTGTAATATGTGACTGACTAAATTTTTAGGAGAAATCAATAGTAAACAGTACTAAAGGCTTTAATGTCTTTTAATAGACTTTCAGACACTTTTAATTCTCCAACAAAAAACATAAAAATCCATCCAAAGGCATTAAAAGAAACTGTACTTTAACATTAATGTCCACCCTTCAGCAATACTGGATAACAACCAACATGACAAAAACATTGATTTTTTTTAAAGGAACTGTTTGTGGTGCATTTTATTCAGAGAAACTAAAAAAAGGGAAAAGAACAGATTTGTGTAACAGATGCAGCAACCTAAAAAGAAAGTAGAATCAAAGTTATGAAATACCAAAATCCAGGAACTGAGATTCAGTAGCTCTCAGAAAATAAAATGACTGTGGTTCTGGCTGTCAAAACAGCCTGACAAAATGTCTTGAGTTAAATCCCTACAGAGAGAATCACAATGGCAGAATTGCAAGAAATAATGCTACTTGGAAGGCGTTTTTCCAAAGATACCACACTGAAAGGAGCAACCGGTGGTGAAGCAGGTTAAACCGCTGAGCTGCTGAAATTGACCAAAAGGTCAGCAATTTGAATCCGAGAAGTGGTGTGAGCTCCCGCTATTAGCCCCACCTTCTGTCAACCCAGCAGTTCGAAAACATACAAATGTGAGTAGATCAATAGGAACTGCTTCTGTGGGAAGGTAACGGTGCTCCATACCGTCAAGCTGGCCATATGACTTTGGAGGTGTCTATGGACACCCCCCAGAGTTGGACACAACAGGTCTTAGTGTCAAGGGGAAGACTTTACCTTTACCTTTAACCACATTGAATCGGAGATTCATGGGCAGAAGTGAAAGAAGACGCAAATTCAAGTATCCAAAATACCCTGAATTCATCCAAAATGATCCACATAGGCTGAGATAACGTCAGGAAAGAATGCCTCTAGACCATGGCCATATAGCCCGAAAAAAACTACAACAACCCAGTGATTCCGGCCATGAAAGCCTTCGACAATACAAAATACAGATCAACAAGAAATAACATCACAATGGAATAAATAAAACATTCAAGTAAAATAAACAGTGCAAAATAACATAACGAAAAATCAAACACAGAGGGCGGGCCAAACGCATAACATAAAATGATAAAACTCTGGATGAGATAGCAGTGAAAGATATGTTTACAAAGGAGGAGCTCGTAGGGGACGGAGCAGTGGAGCTCCTCCTTTAATGAACACAAAGTTTGTTTCATTAAAAAAAATACTGTGTATACAATGCCCTTCAGGTTTTGGGTATGATGTGCATGTGCGTGTATGTATGTATGTGTGTGTGTATATATATATATCATTATGTACATACATGAAAAGACATGTATTCCAAAATCCTTTTTGATAGCGGAATATGCTGCCTCAGAGGGTGATAGCCTCCTTCTGTGGAGGTTTTTAAAGGTACTCTGAATGTCAATATCCCTGCGTGGCTCTTGGAATTCTTTTCCAACTCTGTGATTCTATGAAAAAATCCCAAACCCAAAATCTATACAGTAAAGCCTTGGGAGAAGGTGCATGCTCAGTTTAGCATTGCTACTGGAACTTTGTCACTTTTTCTCTGTGGTCCAAAAACCCAAAAACTCCATACAAGAGAATTTATGTATTCCACAGATATATAAACCCAATTTTCATAGGTTCCAACAGACCTCACAACCTCTGAGGTTGCCTGCCATAGATGCAGGCGAAATGTCAGGAGAGAATACTTCTAGAACATGGCCATACAGCCCGAAAAACCTACAACGACCTACAAAAGAATTGTTTATTCTTTACCGAAGTTGAGCTACAGCTGTTGCATCCTAGTTCAATTCCAGCAGTAGAAGCAGCGCCAGAAAAAGTCCTGGGCCTTTGCCGCTTTCCATTGTATGGGCAACGCACCCCGCCCTGACTCTTGTGTACCTTCCTGGGCAATGGCCAAGAATTATCACAGCGAGTTGACTCATTTGAGCCTCAGGTAACCTTCCGCCGGCTTCTTTGATCGAAGGTACTCCGAAGGGCGAAAAGAAGGCGCCATTCCTATCAGGGTGATAAGACTGACTCCACTTCATTTAATAAACACAGACCTCTGCTTTCTGTATCATAACTATACTGCTTTTTTATAGTATCCTCCGATGTAGGCGTGAGGGAACCATGCTGATTCACAGACACAAGGAACACAATGATCCCAGCGATATAGTTGACACCTTTGCTTGTGACACTGAGGTATGGGCATTGCAACAGGTTTGCGCAATGATCCATTTGAGTTCTTGCCAACGCCTGAAACCTAACTCTGCGTCTATGCATCATCTTTAACTTCAAGCATCTCCTTTCAACCACCAGTGATGCCAGATGGAGAACTGGTCACTGTGGTCAGTGGTCAGATCTAGTACATCTAGCTAGATGAAAAACTGATAGAAAAAAGTTCATTTTAAAGGGTTGCAGAGAGAACAGAAAAGGAATGCAAGTGGAAGCAACGTTGCATTGAATTCATTGGATATGAATAAATAAATAATAGTAATGTCGAAGGCTTTCATGGCCAGAATCACTGGGTTGTTGTAGGTTTTTTCAGGCTGTATGGCCCTGGTCTAGAGACATTCTCTCCTGACGTTTTGCCTGCATCTATGGCAAGCATCCTCAGAGGTAGTGAGGTCACTACCTCTGAGGATGCTTGCCATAGATGCAGGCGAAACGTCAGGAGAGAATGCCTCTAGACCATGGCCATAGAGCCCGAAAAAACCTACAACTACCCAAATAATAGTAATTATTCCTGGTACAGATGTTTGTCCAACAGTTTCAGTACTGAGCAACACGCAGAACTAAAACAGTGCTGAACTACAGCTCCCATCATTTCTCAAATAGGTTACAGCAATCAAACACGGCTCACTGTTAAACTAACCCAATGTTCTCTATCTAGATGGGCTTTCCAGGGCCCTAGTTAGAGAGTTGTTCATATTCTTTTTCTTTTATTGTTGGTTCTTTTAGAGCACACAATTATAACAGTATGAACCCACTTTAGATGTCATGGCAACATTGTATGGAATCCTGGGATTAGCGGTTTCAGGAATGCCTCCCCAAACGAAAAGCCCAATAATTACAAAGGATTCACCTGCAACAGTTAATTTAAGGGAAATGGCAACAACATTCAAGTTTAATACGTCTTACCCAGAATTCTGAAATATTCCAAAATCAAAATTTTTCACATGGGTAGTAGGCTTGTACAACCTGGCTAGGGGATGATCAGTTTTTGGTATCCAAATTTCGATGCGTACACAAAAAAAGCCAATGGGATTTTGGCCTGCATCAATAGGAGCATAGTGTCTAGATCCAGGGAAGTCATGCTACCCCTCTATTCTGCCTTGGTTAGACCACACCTGGAATATTGTGTCCAATTCTGGGCACCACAATTGAAGAGAGATATTGACAAGCTGGAATGTGTCCAGAGGAGGGCGACTAAAATGATCAAGGGTCTGGAGAACAAGCCCTATGAGGAGCGGCTTAAGGAGCTGGGCATGTTTAGCCTGAAGAAGAGAAGAATGAGATGAGATATGATAGCCATGTATAAATATGTGAGAGGAAGTCACAGGGAGGAGGGAGCAAGCTTGTTTTCTGCTTCCATGGAGACTAGGATGCGGAACATTGGCTTCAAATTACAAGAAAGGAGATTCCATCTGAACATTAGGAAGAACTTCCTGACTGTGAGAGTCGTTCAGCAGTGGAACTCTCTGCCCCAGAGTGTGGTGGAGGCTCCTTCTTTGGAAGCTTTTAAACAGAGGCTGGATGGCCATCTGTCAGGGATGCTTTGAATGCAATTTTCCTGCTTCTTGGCAGGGGGTTGGACTGGATGGCCCATGAGGTCTCTTCCAACTCTATGACTCTATGATCCGTTTCCTCTCGAAAATCAGCTAATGGAAAAATCTGTTTTCGGCTAAGCAGCCAAAAGATCCAAGAAGATCTGTCCCATTGTATTATTTATTAATTCATTTATTTATTTCAAACATTTGTACCTCATCCTTCTCAATCCCCAAGGGAGGACTCAGGGTGGCTTACAATCAACTTTTTCCTATCAACTTTTTTCACCGTTCAATTTTCACAACTACACATAGAATCAAGGAATAACATGGCATGAACCATCCAACCTTTAGTGTTCAGTGATGTATCAGTACACTTCTTTGCTGCCCTTCGAAGTCCTATTCTTTTTCTATCAGGTGAGATACCCAATGGGTTGTTGTGTGTTTTCCAGGCTGTATGGCCATGTTCCAGAAGCATTCTCTCCTGACATTTCACCTGCATCTATGGCAGGCATCCTCAGAAGTTGTGAGGTCGGAAGATGACTGCCATAGATGCAGGTGAAATGTCAGGAGATAATGCTTCTGGAACATGGCCAAACACACAACAACCCAATGATTCTGGCCATGAAAGCCTTCGCCAATACAGAGATACCCAATGTTTTTCTAGCTGGCACTGAACCAGCTCTTTGAATTCAAAGCATATGTCCTGCTACGGAGCTATGCCCACTTCCCAGGAACAATCAATACCAAACACAGGGATATTCATTATCATTGTCGTCATACGAAAGCAACTATCCCTGGGGCAAAGTATTGATTTCTCCTGGGAAAGCAAGCAGAATGCAGCCAGTTTGACTTCAAAGCTAGGTCTGATGATATCTGTTTGCTTTGCATGTTGCCTGTGACAAAAATCAGTGTGGTAGGGGAAAAAACACCGTGGTGGAATGGGTGTATCTTTGCTTCCACTATCTGCATGGAAATATCCAAAAATCAAAAGTCAGCTGAGCAGATCTAAAATCGAATGCTCCTGCAGCTCTCTGTGGTAGCCAACAATAAAACTATCCAAAGCTAGTACTTTGCATAAAGGATCTCGGGAAGCTCCAAGTGTTTCAGGAAGAACCAGCCAAAAGAGGCAGTACTTTGAAAGTAGTTGTTATACTCCAGAAACTTTTTTTGGTGGCTGCCACAAACTATGTTGAACTGGTCAAGACTCTATGAGATATTCATTGAAAAACTATAGCAAAATGTGTTGCAGGACGTCCCACAAAAACAAAGTTTTTGCAGTTTTAAAAACTTCATGTTTTATGATAGAACTAATTAGAAAAAGACATTTATAACCCAAGGACAAAAGTCATATAACACAGTGTTATCAAAGATATCAGGATGTCAGACCAGGAGTCAAAGCTGTTGGAGCATGTAGAAATCAATCGGTGAGTGTGTTAATTGAAAATGCAAAGCATGAAGCTGACTTAGGGAGCTAGCTGAGCCTGGGAGTTTTGGCAACAGTTACATTTTTAGACTTGAGCTGTGGGGCTGCTGGAAGGAGATTTTCCATATGGACACCTAAAGACCATTTTGAATCTCTCTCAAAAGGACATTGTGTGAGTCAATGGAACTGTTCACATGACTGTATATATGTTGTTCTGCATTACAAAGAGTAAACTACTTGTTCTTTACTGATCATCTGCGTGGCATATTTTCTTTCTCTGGCAAGACAGTAATAAAATGTGAACTATTTGTGATTTTCATTACGCCACAAAAGCAACCAGTAGGCTATAGGCTTCTTAAACTGTGGGTCTTGAACCCAAGTGAGGTCCCCATAGCTCAATACTAGGGTCCTGAAAAAACTGGTAACAGTAATCTAGTAGCTGTTTTAGACATTTACATTAATCTATTGTCCAGTGTTTACAATGGACTTTGGTGAAAATGTTTCAGATGTACTTCATAAAAAAAGAAAATTAGTTGGTTTAGCAGGCCTTGCAAATGCTGATTTCTAATTGGTAAATGTTTAATTTTTATACCTATACTATATACCTATATACCTGGGGTCATGTAAAAAGGGATCACAAGTGGAAAAAATTAAGAAGCCCTGGCCTAGCGTGCTGAATTGTATGGGGAGACCCAAATGCTGAACCTCACTTGAATTACAAATGTCTCATCAATGGTCACCTGATGAGACATGGTCTACTTCATAGGGTTGTCATTAAAATCTGGAGAAGAGAACTGTGCTCACCAACTTTGAAATTCACCAAGTAAATGCCACCCTGCATCCATTATTTTCTACTTGCACTTTTGAAGCAAGTGAATGACTTACCTAGCGGGTTTGACAACGAACCTCAAGTTGCAAATGTTATTCTTTTTATGATTGCAAAATTGGAGAATCTGGGTGACCAAGGACAGGGAATGCCTGGGCATTTGGGAATGTTACCAGGGCATTCCAGATTCCAATAATGCAGTGGTTCTCAATCTGTGGGTCCCCACGTGGTTTGGCCTAAAATTCCCAGAAATCTCAGCCAGTTTACCAGCGGTTAGGATTTCTGTAAGTTAAAGGTCAAAATAATCATGCAACTTTAGTTTGGCTAATGAAGTGATTCTCAACCTGTGGATCCCCACTTGTTTTGGTCTTCAACTTCCACACATCCTAACAGCTGGTAAATTGGCTGGGGTTTCTGGGAGTTATAGGCCAAAACACCTGGGGACTCAATGGTTGAGAACCACTGGGCGAATGGAACAAGGCTTCTATCTTCAAAGTGTGAAGGTGCCTCTGCAGTAGCAGAAAAGGAGGATAAAGGTTGGCAAGCCATCAGATGGTGCTCAGTCATCTTGTTTCATGCCGCGGTAACACCTGCAAGGGAATTTGGCCTGCGGGATGTCTAGTTGCACTTTTCCACCTCCAAACATTCCAAAGCCATGATCCTAGAGCATTCAGACTGCAGCGTATGTGTTACTAAACAAGCCGTGAGAAAGGCCTGCCATTCCAGAAATGTTGCTGGACAAGCAAACTCATATGACTCAAGAGAAGCAAGCGAGCCTGGCTACATTTTGCAAGGAAGTGAAAAGGCATGTTCTCTATAGTTACAGCAACCTATGGCCCCCAGGGAAGGACCTATCTCTTCTCCTGAAATACCAGCTGCTTGATGGATGTAGTTGAAAAGTGGCGCACGCTTCCCTTGGAGACACATCACATAAAACACTGAATTTCCACTTTTTAATATGAACAGTAAAAGGTAAAGGTAAAGATTCCCCCCCCCCCCGACATTAAGTCCAGTCGTGTCCGACTCTGGGGGACGGTGCTTATCTCCATTTCTAAGCCGAAGAGTCCGTAGATGTCTCCAAGGTCATGTGGCCGGCATGACTGCATGGAGCATTGCCACCTTCCCAATGAAGTGGTACCTACTGAGCTACTCACATTTGCATGTTTTTGAACTGCTAGGTTGGCAGAAGCTGGAGCTAACAGCAGGCGCTCACCTGATCCCATGGATTTGAACCTCCGACCTTTCAATCAGCAAGTTCAGCAGCTCAGTGGTTTAACCTGCTGTGCCATCAAACAGTTTGTTGTTTATTCTTCAGTCGGACACTTCGTGACCTCATGGACCAGCCCACGGCAGAACTCCTTGTTGGCCGTGGCCACTCCCAGCTCCTTCAGAGTCAAGCCAGACACTTCAAGGGTAACTTCCATCCATCTTGCCCTTGGTTGGCCCCTCTTCCTTTTTCCTTCTTTTTTCCCCAGCATCATTATCTTCTCTAAGCTTTCCTGTCTTCTCATTATGTGGCCAAAGTACTTCATCTTTGCCTCTAATGTCCTTCCCTCCAGTGAGCAATTAGGCATTGGAGGGACCCTGCCTTCTGCATAAAAAGCACATGCTCTACCACTCTGTTCAGCCTTGGTTATCTGGAATGTTATGTCCAGGTCTGGGCACTAGAATTCAAGAAGGATACTCTCAAGCTAGGATGTGCTCAGGAGAAGACAGCTATATGGGAAATTGACTCTCCTCTTTCACTAAATCTTTCAGTAGTGTTAGCCAAAAAGATATAAAACAATCTTGTAGGATCTTAGAGACACACTGAGAGAAAGAAATTTCAAATAAATGCCTTTTTGGACTGAGATTGACATCTTCGGATGAAAAAAACTGAACTCCATAATCATTTCCACTGGCTTGAATATGTGAGAGAGTGTCTTCTGAAGGAAGGGAACCCCTGTATTCATTAAATCAGAGTTGGAAGAGACCTCAAAGACCATCCAATCCAACCACATTCTGAAATGGAGGAATACACAATCAAAGTACTCCCGACAGATGGCTATCCAACCTCTTTTGAAGGAACCCCCCAAAAAGGGCACTCCACTCCACTTGCTCTTAACTGCTGTATCTGTAGTGTCCCAAATCATGTAGCAAACCACCACAAATATTAGTTGCTCTTCCTTCAGCATATCACCCCTCACACAGAGATAGATAGATATATAGCTATATATATAGATATAGATGGATAGAAAGAGGTCAATGAAGAGGGACAAGGCTTACAATACCCATATCAAGAGCAGTACTAGCTGTGACAGAGTCAATATTAGACTGCTCTCTTTGGTGCCAAGTCTTCAATGTTTTGGCACTGCAAGAAACAAAAGGCTTTATTTCACTGTCTTTGCATAGGACCTGCATTAAAAAACATTGCAGAAAGTGTGTTGCGCACTCAGCCACAGCAGTAGCTGCTACACCTCTTGAGTTCATTCACACAGCACAGTGTGGCCCTCACACCTCTCTACAAAAGACAAGGCTTCTTAATGCCAGAAATGAAACTTTTGAACTCTTAAAAAAAGGCACAGAAACTCAAACAGGCTCATGCAGAACTCAAGCTGTGTTGCAATGTGTTCCTGCAATCTACATTCAGATAATTCAAGCTGTTCGCTTGCTACAAATGCTACTTTAGCAGACGTAAAGGCAGGAGAACAGCGTTATTGTCCGCACTTTGCTTTTGTGGAGATTGCAGGGAGGGTAGTATCCACACAAAAGCAGAAATAATATGAGCCAAATTAAGCCCTCCTCTATCCGTCTATCTGTCTATCCATCTATCCGTCTATCCATCCATCCATCTATCTATCTTCTTGTCCAGGAAGAGTCAATGGCAAGCCTGGATGGAAGTTCTTGGCACAGGGTTGTGGTCCGCCCTGGTGAAGAGTAAAGTTTGCATGAACCAAGGTACCCGATGTCTCAGTAAATCCTCAGTCTTGGGAACCCCCACCACAAACCCACTGCAGTAAAATTAGGATGCTATTTATTTATTTATCTATTGTGTCAGGGGCAATCAGTCCATTGTATTACATTTCTGACAGAACAAAACAAACAAACAAACAGATAAAAAAGCACAAAGTTTGCAAGTTTGGTAGTTGATTAAATGTCCTTTGACCAGTATCTGGCCACTTGGAGTGCCTCTGGCGTTGCCGCAAGAAGGTCCTCCATTGTGCATGTGGCAGGGCTCAGGTTGCACTGCAGCAGGTGGTCAGTGGTTTGCTCTTCTCCACACTTGCATGTCGTGGATTCTACTTTGTAGCCCCATTATTAAGGTTGGCTCTGCATCCCGTGGTGCCAGAGCGCAGTCTGTTCAGCACCTTCCAAGTCGCCCAGTCTTCTGTAGTTAGGATGCTAAGGACATGCTTCAAAGGCTCTGCATCAGAGCAGGAACACCAAAACCCAGACAATGCAGCACAATGCTCGTTTCCTGCCATAGAGATACACTCTGTATCCACAGGGGTTTCATTCTCAGATGGACTGTGGTTACATGAAACCATTCATACAACTGAATGCCACTAAAAACACCCTCACTTCTGAACCCAGCATATCACAGTTTTACCTTAGAGGATCCTGAGAATCCTACAGAGGTGCCTGCTCTGGGAATTTAATATAGTATAGGCAGTCCCCAATTTATGAAAAAGATAGGTTCTGTAGGTTTGTTCTTAAGTTGAATCAGATATGTATATATGTGGAAAGCACAGAGAAGGTTCAACACCCTTTAACAACCTTGTCCAGTGCTCAGGAATTCTGTGAACTGAAGTCCAAAACACCTAAAGGATCAAAGGTTGGACACCACAAACCTAAGGGACCTTGCAAATTCCCCCCAGGCACAGGTATGTGAAAAGCACATGGAATGGTTGAATAGAAAGGAATTTGGTGGACATAGTAGCAGTGCCTTTTGTGTGCAGAAATCTGGACTTATAATAACAAACACCACAATTATGATTTTGTAATCAGATTGTTACCACTGCAGGAAATTACACAACTTATTTCAACATATTTCAGAAATGCCTGTTGCTGATACATTTGTTTTCAAACTCAAAATGAGTGGTACACTTCATATAGTTTTCTATAGTGAACAACCCAGCATGGTGCAACAGTCTGAGTGCTGGATCAGTCTTCTGGCAGACCAGGATTCAACTCCTCGTTGAGCCATGGAAACCCACCAGATGACCTTGGGAAGTCACGTTCCCGCTAAAAGAAGGCAAAGGCAAACCTCCTCTGAATAAATAATGCCAAGAAAACACCATGATAGGTTCACCTCAGGGGCCACTGTAAGTTCCCATAGCTCTCATACCACAAAGGCAATAAATGCCATGAATTAGTGATGCTGCTAACAATCAAAATGCTATGAATTAGCCAACTCCTTCAAAATTCTCAAATATGTACCCCTGAGGTCAACTCTTTTCCCTATCATGTGCCTGAAACCACACACCTTCCACCTTAGCAAAGGGCCTGTCTTGGGGCATAATTTTCAGGTTATTCCCCTGCTTCACAAAAAGCCAACACTGAGAATCTGGAGCTCTACTTTCAACGTGTCATCAATGGTTTGCGTGTTGCAAGTTCTCCACTTTTATTTTTCATCCAAAGTCAGTGAGTTCATGCCAAAAAGACAGGCTTAGCAGCTTCTATGAACTTCTGAGGTTAAAAAAAAACCCAAGATAAGGGCAGAAAAGGATGAAGAAAAGCACGACAAAGAATCTACCATTAGCTTGACATGCCTGGGGCTCTAGATTAAAAGTGGCAGCATGTCACCATCTGTATGCCTTCCCCGCAAAACCCAAGATAACCAGCTTAGCCAACAAGTTTGGAATTTCTAGCCTGAAACATCTCAAAGGTTCCACACAGGCAGAAAGTTCCTCAAAACGTTTACATAATAGGTCACAAATACAGTTGTGCTTTCTGCCACCGTGTTGTGAAAATGGGAAAACAAATCTCTCTATATAAATAAAACTGTAATGTTCATTTGTGGGATTAACATAATTCAAAAACTACTGGACAAATTGACACCAAATTTGGACACGAAACCCCTAACAGACCAACGAGTGACCATCACTCATAAAGCCCTCCCAAAAATAGCGGAAAGGACTTAAAAACCCCAAAAGCTAAATAATACAGTGCATGCGCAAAAACAACAGCTCCCAGCACCCCCTAAGCCAGGCCCTTTTGGGAGGAGGATGCTCCAAATGCACTGCTTCCAAGCTGCAAACTTGTTTCTCCTTGGATTTCTTTGAGAGCATCCCAATCCCTGCATATTTCCAATTTCCTATTCCTGGACTGCAACTCCCAGCAATCCTCCAGATAGATAGATTAGATTGAGATAGATAGGTAGGTTCAGGAGGACTGCTGGGAGATGCAGTCCAAGAATAGGTAGAGAAGGAAGAAAGGAGAGAAAGAAAAGGGGAGTGGAAGGAAAGAGGTAGAGAAGGAAGGAGATAAAGAAAAAGGGAGGGGAAAGGAAGAGGTAGAGAAAGAAGGAGATAAATAAAAAGAGAGGGGAAGGAAGGGAAGAGGAAGAGAAAGAAGAAAGGAGAGAAAGAAAAATGGAGGGGAAGGAAGGAAAGAGGCAGAAAAGGAAGGAAGGAGAGAAAGAAAAAGGCAGGGGAAGGAAGGAAAGAGGAAGAGAAGGAAGGAAGGAAGGAAGGAAGGAAGGAAGGAAGGAAGGAAGGAAGGAAGGAGAGAAAGAAAAAGGGAGGGGAAGGAAGGAAAGAGAGAGAAGGAAGGAAGGGAGAAGAAAGAAGGAAGAAGGAAGGAAAGGAGGAAGAAGGAAGGAAGGAAGGAAGGAAAGGAGGAGAGAAAGAAAAAGGGAGGGGAAGGAAGGAAAGAGTAGAAAGAAGGAAGGAAGGAGAGAAAGAAAGAAAGAAAAAAAAGGAAAGGAAGGGAAAAGGTAGAGAAGGAAGGAGAGAAAGAAAGAGGGAGGGAAGGCTGGCCACAGCAACGTGTGGCGGGTACAGCTAGTTCCTTGTAAAAAGCTATGACAAGCAAAATGCCAATGAGGGAAGGAAGGCAGGGGAATGTTTCCGACACAATCACCTATACATAGGTGTCTGTCTTGCCATAGCTGAGTAAATCAAGTACCTCTTTATAGGGCAACTAAAATAAAATAAAATAAAGGAAGTCCATGAAGTAACTAGAAGGCATCTTGGTTAATGACAGTGAAGAACAAATATGCAAACCAGCAGGCTTAAACCAGAAACTTACTTTACTTACTTAGGCGATCCCTCGTAGCCTGAGGATAATGGTCCTCCAGGTGTAGTGTCTTGTCGGTGGGTCCATAGGTGGCTGTGGAGCCCTATTCTTGATCCGCATATTCTCCCGCAGGTTTCCAGGTGGAAGGCAGTCCCGGTCAGGGTTGGTTTGATGTGCCTTCCTCTTCACATGTTTCTCCCTTTCACCTTCCATTCGTGCCTCTTTGAATTCTGCAGCACTACTGGTTACAGCTGACCTCCAGTTAGAGTGCGTGAGGGCCAGGGCTTCCCAGTTTTCAGTGTCTATACCACAGTTTTTAAGGTTGGCTTTGAGCCCATATTTAAATCTCTTTTCCTGTCCACCAACATTACTTTTCCAGCTTTCGAGTTGGGAGTCTAGTAACTGCTTTGGAAGACGGTGATCGAGCATTCGGACAACGTGGCCAGTCCAACTGAGTTGATGGCGTAGAAGCATCCAGAAACAAGTTAAGTGTGAGTAAAGTTCTTCATTTATTATGTGTATTCCAACAAATTTCAATTTATGGAGACCTTATCATAGGGTTTTCTTTGCAAGATTCACTGGGAAAACAACAGGAGAACAGAGAGGAAGTCAGACTAGGAAAGGCTCTTGATGTCACTGGGGATGCAAGTGAGGAAACGCTGGAAAACTATTGTGAAAGGCTATAATCTCCTTCCCAATTCTTACTCAGTTTCTTCTCCTAGCTTACCAAAGTCCTCCTATAAAACTTCTTTGGAAATTAAGTCATGTGCTTTCCTCTATGGGGACAAATTAATTGGACACGGCACACTCAAAACTAGCAGTAGGGATGCACATATCTGCAACTGGAAATGAGTTGCAGTTAATTCTTGTACATTTCCTAAGTGGGATAATTAATATCATTTCCCAAAAGTAAACTTGAAGATTTCATGTGGGAGGAGAGTTCTTATTTGTAAAGCCGCATTTTGGTCATTCCATACTTCCAGCTCTGTATGAACTGATAAGACGTGGCAGCCTATAGTTCTCAGAGTATTAGATTACAGTTCCCATGTTCCCCACTCACTGTATTGTACAGGAGTTGTAGTCTAAAACAACTGTATGGATCAGATTGCCTGCTACCAACTGGAATAACTAGACCAGCATTTTTCAACCTGGGGGTCAGGACTCCGGGGGGGGGGGGGAGTCACGAGGGGGTGTCAGAGGGGTCACCATAGATCACTAGGAAACACAGTATTTTCTGTTGGTCATGGGGGTTCTGTGTTGGAAGTTTGGCCCAATTCCATTGTTGGTGGGGTTCGGAATGCTCCTTAATTGTAGGTAAACTATAAATCCCAACAATTACAACTCCCAAATGTCATGGACTAACCAAACTCCACTGGTTTTCGCATTTGGGCATATTGAGTATCCGTTCCAAGTTTGGTCCAGATCCATCATTGTTTGAGTCCACAGTACTCTCTGGATGTAGGTGAACTACAACTCCTAAACTCAATATCAATGCCCACCAAACCCTTCCAGTATTTTCTCTTGGTCATGGGAGTTCTGTGTGCCAAATTTGATTCAATTCCATCTTTGGTGGAGTCCAGAATGCTCTTTGATTGTAGGTGGACTATAAATCCCAGATAACCAAATCAACCTTCCCCCCAAGCCCACCAGTATTTAAATTTGGGCGTATTGGATATTTGTGCCAAATTGGGTCCAGTGAATGAAAATACATCCTGCACATCAGATATATACATTACGATTCATAACAGTAGGAGAGTTACAGTTATGAAGTAGCAACGAAAATAATTTTATGGTTGGGGGAACTGTATGAAGGGGATGCGGCATTAGGAAGGTTGAGAACCACTGATGTAAATAATGCCAGAAATATATTCTCTCTCAAATCTCTAGGTTCTCCACCACAACTGGAGGAAATTAACCACAGAGTCACACAGGAGGACCTTGAAATTTCTGGAGAGCACATTTTTAATAAATTCAGTGAATAATCGAATACCGCAAAGTCAAAGCTGCAAACATGGAGAGATAACTGTCAAGTTAATATTTGTACTTGTTGCTTTGATTAGGTTTGACACTGTCCACATTTGCCCTGAAACTCTCATTGTGAGCATATGAGACAACTGATAAGGTATTGGATACAATACTCGACTCTTAAATATAGTTATTTTATTGCTAAACTCTCTCTTAAACTTTTTGTACTATCTTCCTCTCTCTCTCTCTCTCTCTCTGTGTGTGTGTGTATATTATATATATATATATATATATATATATATATATATATATATATATATATATATGAGAGAGTTCCCTTAAGATGGAATTTCAGCATAAAAATATGAGAAACAAATGTTGAAATATATAAATAAAACAAAGCCAGCTGTTAAAATAACTTAATATTATGAGACAATAGATGCACCAGAGTTTTGGAAGAGGTAGCCCAGATTTCACTCATGTCTGTGAGAGGGAATAGTTAAGTAAAGGAAACCTGGATATGGTTAAAACATCTTATTCCTTTATGAAATGAGGAACCAAGACAATTTTAAGGAGGTTGGGTTAGTGTATGTCTGTGCACACAAGAGAGCTAATGGGGAACAAATGCCTAATTTCCTACTACCCAGGCCCTCAAAGGCTGAAAGGCTTCTCCAAAAGGAAAACCTCCTCTTTTTTTCCCACGGCTTCATCCTAAATTCCTGGGTTCATTATTCCGCCTCCTTCTCTTCCTCTCCCAAAGCATCCCAGGCGCACAGCCAGCCTTCCATCCTTGCCTTGACCCCAAGTCTATTTGAAATCTTTATTCACCTCTTAATCACTTCCTGTCTGGACAGCGATTTCTGCTTTTCTTTTTTAAGAAGGCGGAAAAATCCCCAAAGTTTTAAACATCAGAGACTTCCTTCCTCCAAAGGAAAAAAGAACCCACAGGATCCTGGTGAGTGTATCCATCCAATTCAACAAATCTGAAGCTTCCAAAAATGCTTCAGGGCTCTCACTTTGGGCAGATGGCCTGGTGCTGTTCCCTTTGCAATTGTTTTTACATCTGTTTGGGTACCAACATGCAGCGTGTGCTTGGATGTCATGTAAATGGCTGAAGTTTTTGAAAACATTTTCATGCCATGTATACAAACAACACAAAGCATCTGGAAAGGCCATTTCCATGCTACCATGGGCAAATAAATATATGGGTGATGGGGATCTTGAGTCTTGTAATCTCAAATGATTTAATGAGTACATCCGTGCTACACAATGATAGCAATGGCTACCTCTGCAATCATGGCTCCATCTTATGACATCCTGGGACTTGTAGTGTGGTGTACTGAAAGGTTTGAGTACCGGACAATGACTCTGGGGACCAGAGTTTGATTCCCAGCTTAGCTATGGAAAGCTACTAGTTGACCTTGGGGAAGTCACACACTCTCGACCTCAGAAAATCCCATGATGTTCAACAGAGTAACTTATTAGCAGCCGTGTGACCCAGCACTAGTAGCCCAAAGTGATAAAAAGAACAAAAACACACAAACCATTATATCTTCCATAGGAGACTTTTCTTTGTAGTAAAATATGGTTGTACTACTTACAAGAACAAGCTTTCTATAACACAGATAAAGTTCTTTATAATTCCTTCTTTGCTTCCACGTTGGGCTTCTTTCTTATGCAGATAAACAGCTTCTAGCTTTGCTCTCGAAGAGCTTCCTCTCAGGCTGAACTTACACAGGAGTTCTTGTGGGTTTTTTCGGGCTATATGGCCATGTTCTAGAGGCATTTCTCCTTACACAGGAGCTTCACACAGTAGCTTTACACACAGCTATACACATGAAGCCTTCAACCTGGAGCTTCCCTCACCCCAGGCTTCCCTCACACAGAGGTTTACCTCATACTCATCGGGACAACACTAGTTTTGGCCCCCTAACTCTAACAGGCTTTGGTCTACTCTTTCAGAGCTTGACTCAAATTTTTGTAATTAAAAATACCTAGTTCATTTTTACTATTTCTGACAGTGGTTGACATAAGCTCCAAAAAAGTGAAAGCACAAAAGTGAACCACCAAAAAGACTTCTTGGTTAAAGGAACACTCAAGGGGCTTTTTATTTCTACAGTGTGCCTGCTTTAACATCTATGGTCATCTTGCAAGTAGGAAAATGCATCCATTGCAGGTTTTAGTCCTGACTTTGAAGGAGTTACCCAAGCTAGTAAGCAGAACTAGCATCATGTGGCACATGAAATGAGGAGGAAGGACTCCAGAGAAGATTTTGACCCAACAATATGGGCATTTAAGTAGCAAGGTGGAGAGATGTTCTAGTTTTCCAAACAAAAACTACTGCTAATTTTGCTCGAAGTTATTTTTCTTTCAGTATTCCTAATATTTCATTGTGAGAGGGAAGGTATGATATGGTATGGTATGGTATGGTATGAATATATATATATGAGAATAATATATAATCAAGTGAAGGGTCATAATTTGTCATCAGGTTATGAGCTAGCATAATGTAGTGATTTGAATGTTGGACCAGGACACTAGGAGAAAAGGGTTTGATTCCCCACTTGGCCATGGAAAAATCACCAAATGACCCTGGGCATATCACACTTTCTCAGCCTCAGAGGAACAGAACAAATTCCACCAAAGAAATCCTTTGTCAGCAATGACTTGAAGGAACAAAACAACAACAAAGTCATCAAGTGGGTTTCTTGTGTCGACCTTATAAGTGAAAGCCCTTGGAAAAAACCTTTTAACAAGAGTGGTGAATGGTTATTGCAAATACAGGGTTGTGGCTTCTCTGATTGAGGAAACACCATAAGGACCAGTGTTCGGAAAAGTTACTACATTGAACTGCCAGTCCCAGAATCCCACAACCAATAGGGCTGCTAAACAACAGGAGTTATAGTCCAACTCAGTAAGTTTTCTATCCTGCAACAGAGAATCAGAAATCCCTGCAGATCTACCAGAAGAACCTGCTCTGTCCTGTCATTCATCTTGGAGCAGCACATGAACATATTTTAACTTTGACAACAGCTCCTGTTAAAAAAAAAAGGTCACAGTCAATGAAACCCAGCAGGCTTCCCCATTCTGGATATGGAACTGAAACTAAAGATACACAAGGCAAACTTGGGGACCTTCGGATGCCATTGGAAATGGAAATATCCCCATTTTGTTCTTCCTCTTTGGCAAGTGTATTGCCACACAAACCAGTTCTTCTTAAACTTCTTCCTACTATATATGAATCTAGAGAAGGAGAAGAGGCTACAAGACAGAAGATGAGGAAGGAGAAAAAGTTCATCCCCCTTCTCGATGGGCGAAGAACTTGTTAACACTGCAGCAGTAAAAACAACATGCGCTTGAGAAACTCCACATAAAACATGCTCAATCTTGAAATGTCCTGCCTGCCCTGACATTCAGAGCTAGATCCACAAGGAGCTTCCAAAGGATGCAGTGAAGATGGATTCTGAAAAGTTGCCCACATCATGATAAACCAGTTCTTGGGGCAAAATGAACCAGAAGCTTTTGGCAGAGACTCCTGGCAGCTCAGAAAAGCAAGGTTTGCAGCAAGAGGATGGTGGACAAGAAGGTTATCACAAAGTATTGGTCAATATGGTTGCACCCTGCTTTCCCACTCAGCCATGAAGCTCGCAGGGTGACTTATTTGGATTACAGATTGACATCTCTTGTAGGATGCTTGTAAGAACAACATACCATTTAACTTTTCTGGATTTGATTTGATTATGTGCCATTTGACTTAATATGTCCTCTCTAGCAAGTTATAGTTCAATGTTTCTTAACTTGGGGGTCGGGTCCCCTGGGGGGATCGTGAGGGAGTGTCAGAGGGGTCTCCAAAGACCATCAAGAAAACAATTTTCTGCTTGTCATAGAGGTTCTATGCGGGAAGTTTGGCCCAATTCTATTGTTGGTGGAGTTCAGAATGCTCTTTGATTGTAGGTGATAAATCCCAGCAACTACAACTCCCAAGGTCTATTTTCCCCAAACTCTACCAGTGGTCACATTTCAGCATGTTGAGTATTTATGCCATTTGAGTATTTATTTGGTCCAGATCCATCATTGTTTGAGTCCACAGTGCTCTCTGGATGTAGGTGAACTACAACTTCAAAACTCAAGGTCAACGCCCACCCAGACCCTTTCAGTATTTTCTGTTGATCATGTGAGTTCTGTGTGTCAAGTTTGGTTCAATTCCATTATTGGTGGAGTTTGATTGTAGGTTAACTATAAATTCCGGGAACTACAAATTCCAAATGACAAAATCAACCCCCCCCCCCCACAATCCCACCAGTATGCAAATTTGGCTATATCTGGTATTTGTACCAAATTTGGTCCAATGAATGAAAATACATCCTGTATTTACATTACAATTCATGTTGTTCATTCGTTCAGTCGTCTCCGACTCTTCGTGACCTCATGGACCAGCCCACGCCAGAGCTCCCTGTTGGCCGTTACCACCCCCAGCTCCCTCAAGGTCAGTCCAGTCACTTCAAGGATGCCATCCATCCATCTTGCCCTTGGTCGGCCCCTCTTCCTTTTGCCTTCCACTTTCCCCAGCATCATTGTCTTCTCTAGGCTTTGCTGTCTCCTCATGATGTGGCCAAAGGACTTCAACTTTGTCTCTAGTATCTTTCCCTCCAGTGAGCAGTCGGGCTTTATTTCCTGGAGGATGGACTGGTTGGATCTTCTCGCAGTCCAAGGCACTCTCAGAACTTTCCTCCAACACCACAGCTCAAAAGCATCTCTCTTCCTTCGCTCAGCCTTCCCTAAGGTCCAGCTCTCACATCCGTAGGTTACTACAGGGAATACCATGGCTTTGACTAGGCGGATCTTTGTTGCCAGTGTGATGTCTCTACTCTTCACTATTTTATCGAGATTGGTCATTGCTCTCCTCCCAAAAAGTAAACGTCTTCTGGCTACAATCTGCATCTGCAGTAATCTTTGCCCCTAGAAATACAAAGTCTGTCACGGCCTCCACGGTTTCTCCCTCTATTTCCAGTTGTCAATCATTCTTGTTGCCATAATCTTGGTTTTTTTGACGTTTAGCTGCAACCCGGCTTTTGCGCTTTCTTCTTGCACCTTGATTAGAAGGCTCCTCAGCTCCTCCTCGCTTTCGGCCATCAGAGTGGTGTCATCTGCATATCTGAGGTTGTTAATGTTTCTTCCAGCAATTTTCACCCCAGCCTTGCATTTCCCGCACATCGCATGATGTGTTCTGCATACAAGTTAAAGAGGTTGGGTGAGAGGATGCAGCCTTGCCGTACGCCTTTCCCAATCTTGAACCAGTCTGTTGTTCCGTGGTCAGTTCTGTACAGATTCCTCAGGAGAGAGACAAGGTGGCTTGGTATGCCCATCCCACCAAGAACTTGCCACAATTTATTATGATCCACACAGTCAAAGGCTTTAGAATAGTCAATGAAGCAGAAATAGATGTTTTTCTGAAACTCCCTGCCTTTCTCCATTATCCAGCGGATATTGGCAATTTGGTCTCTTGTTCCTCTGCCTTTTCTAAACCCAGCTTGTACATCTGGCAACTCTCGCTCCATGTATTGCTGGAGTCTTCCTTGCAGGATCTTGAGCATTACCTTACTGGCATGAGAAATAAGGGCCACTGTACGGAAGTTTGAGCAGTCTTTCGCATTTCCCTTTTTTGGTATGGGAATATAAGTTGATTTTTTCCAGTCTGATGGCCATTCTTGTGTTTTCCATATTTGCTGGCAAATGGCATGCATCACCTTGACAGCATCATCTTTTAAGATTTTAAACAGTTCAGCTGGGATCCCGTCGTCTCCTGCTGCCTTGTTGTTAGCAATGGTTCTTAAGGCCCATTCAACCTCACTCCTCAGGATGTCTGGTTCTAATTCATTCACCACACCGTCAAAACTATCCTCAATATTATTATCCTTCCTATACCGATCTTCTGTATAGTCTCGCCACCTTCTCTTGATCTCTTCAGCTTCTGTTAGGTCCCTGCCATCTTTGTTTCTTATCATACCAATTTTTGCCTGAAATTTACCTCCAATGTTCTAATTTTCTGGAAGAGGTCTCTTGTCCTTCCTATTCTGTTGTCTTCTTCCACTTCCATGCATTGCTTATTTAAAAATAGTTCCTTATCTCTTCTGGCTAACCTCTGGAATTGCGCATTTAACTGGGAATATCTCCCCTTATCCCTGTTTCCTTTTGCTTTCCTCCTTTCTTGGGCTACTTCCAGTGTCTCAGCAGACAACCATTTTGCCTTCTTGCTTTTCTTTTTCTTTGGGACGTACTTTGTTGCCGCCTCCTGAACAATGTCTCGGACTTCTGTCCATAGTTCTTCTGGGACTGTTTACTAAATCTAGTCCTTCAAATCTGTTCTTCACTTCCACTGTATATTCGCTAGGAATGTGAGATCATATCTAACTGGTCTGTGTATTTTCCCTGATCTCTTTAGTTTTATTCTAAATTGGGAAATAAGAAGTTCGTGATCTGAGCTACAGTCAGCCCCAGGTCTTGTTTTCACCGACTGGATGGATGTCCGCCACCTTTGGCTGCAAAGGATGTAGTCAATCTGATTTCGGTGTTGACCGTCTGGTAGGTCCATGTGTAAAGCCGTCTTTTAGGTTGTTGGAAGAGAGTATTCGTTATACACAGCGAGTTTTCCTGGCAAAATTCTATCAGCCTGCGTCCCGCTTCATTTTGTTCTCCCAGACCATGCTTGCCTGTGATCCCAGTTGTCATTTGACTTCCACTTTGGCATTCCAGTCTCCTGTAATGAAAATAATGTCTCTTTTTGGTGTATTATCCAGTAGGTCCTGCAGATCCTCATAGAACTGATCTACTTCTGCTTCTTCAGCAGCTGTGGTTGGGGCGTATATTTGGATCACTGTAATGTTGAAAGGCTTTCCTTGCACTCGAATTGAGATCATTCTGTCATTTTTTGGGTTGTATCCAAGCACCGCTTTAGCGAATTTCTTATTAATTATGAAGGCTACTCCATTTCTTCGATGTTCCTCTTGGCCGCAGTAGTAGATCTGGTGGTCATCTGATGTGAAGTGGCCCATTCCAGTCCACTTCAGTTCGCTGACCCCCAGAATGTCTATCTTTAGTCTTGACATCTCGCCAATAACAACATCCAATTTGCCCTGGCTCATAGATCTCATGGTGTGTTGATCTTTAGAGCATCGGATTCGTCGTTCACCTCCAGTACCGTCGGCCGCTAGCCTTCCTTTCGGCTTTGAGCTAGCTGCGTCATCACATCTGGGGCTAGTTGAACTTATCCTCTGCTCCTCCCCAGTAGCATTTTGGCCATCTTCCGACCTGGGAGTCCCATCTTCCAATGGCATACCGACATATCCCTGGTTGTACTGGTCCATTTAGTTTTCTTGGCAAGGATACTGGAGTGGTTTGCCATTGCCTTCCCCAGGGATCACGCTTGGTCTGACCTCTCTGCCACAACCGTCCCGTCTTGGGTGTCCCTTCACGGTTTCGCTCATGACATCATTGAGGTGCTCAAGCTCCAGCGCCCCGACAAGGCGGTGATCCTTTGCTGTTATGAATTACAATTCATAACAGTAGCAAAATTACAGCTATGAAGTCACAACAAAAATAATGTTATGGTTGGGAGTCACCACAGGGTCTCGGCATTCGGAAGGTTGAGAATCACTGTTCTAGTTTCTCCTGAGTGACTCACTGGACTTATCTTCCTATAAGTCAGTGGTTCCCAACATTGGGCCTCCAGGTGTTTTGGACTTCAGCTCTCACAGATTCTAACAGCTAGTAAGCTGGTTGGGATTTCTGGGAGTTGAAGTCCAAAACATCTGGAGACCCAAAGGTTGGGAACCACTGTTATAAGTGAAATATATATGGAGATTACTAATGAGGTCCTGAACCACACCAGTTGTTGTGACTGACAGCAACTCTGAAAGACCTCAGTCAAAAAGGCTTGATGAGAATCCTGCACAGGAAAAGCAGGAACATTTTACAACATTGGATTGAAAGAAATCTGGGATAAAGCAATGGGATTAAGCTGTCAGGCAGCTCTCCCTGCAAACTGTGGTCCTTCACGCTTTAAGAACAAAATTATTACATACTCACTATATTCCCTTGAATCTCTTAGCTTAAAACTAAGCTCAACAACGTTCCATGTCTCTCTGCTTCTAGACCTGGCTCTTCTTTTTCAAATACCAAGTGATAATAGATATTAGAAGCCATTCCTGGCAAAAGTCTTCTGTACGCAAAGCATCAAGGACCTTTTAGGTGGTCCAGATCTGACCAGGGACTGTCCAATCTCAGGGCATTTTTATGGGCATCTCCATGGGAGGACACAAAAATAGTCAATTTGCTGGGCTCAACTCTGAGCAAAAGACAAAGGACTATATGCAAATCTCAAAATCAGCTCCAGGAGCAACAGCCTGATATAGATTGCAAGGGTTAAATAATGTGATTCTATAATTTACCAAGACTTGGGGGGAGAGAGCCATATACAGCACACCCATTTTTAACACAAGCCTATGGGATGTGGCTTCATTTACACCAGTGTTTCCCAACCTTCCTAATGATGTGACCCCTTAATACAGTTCCTCACATTGTGTTGATTCCCAACCATAACACTACTCCTTGTTGCTACTTCATAACTGGAATTTTGCTACTGTTTTGAATTGTAATGTAAATATCTGATATGAAGGATGCATTTTTATTCACTGGACCAAACCTGGCACAAAGACTCAATATACCCAAATGTGAACACTGGTAGAGTTAGGGGGATATAGACCTTGGAATTTGGGAGTTGTAGTTGCTAGGATTTATAGTTCACCTACAATCAAAGAGCATTCTGAACTCCGCCAACGATGGATTTGAACCAAACTTGGCACACAGAACTCCCATGACAAACAGAAAATACTGGAAGGGTTTGGTGGGCACTGACCTTAAGTTTTGGAGTTGTAGTTCACCTACATCCAGAGAACACTGTGGACTCAAACAATGATGGATCTAGACCAAACTTGGCACGGATCCTCAATATGCCCTAATGTGAACACAGGTGGAGTTTGGGGAAAATAGACATTGATATTTGAGTTGTAGTTGCTGGGATTTATAGTTCACTTACAATCAAAGAGCATTCTGAACTCTACCAACAAAAGAATTGGGTCAAACTTCCCACATATAACCCCAGGACTAATAGAAAATACTGTGTTCTCTGATAGTCTTTAGTGACCCCTCTGGCACCCCCTTATGACCCCCTCCCCCCAAAGTTCCAACCCCCAGGTTGAGAAACTCTGATTTACACACTAAGAGCTCTGAATACCACAGACCCAGAATGGATCCCTTATGGAGTCCTACTAAGTTAGTTTCTTCCTTTCCTCTCGGTCATTCGGGTGCCAGAAATAGTACCCTTCTCCTTGTCTTTCCTTCTTTTTCCTAGATATAAACTTCAACATTTTACACCTAATTTGCTTCTTTCTGCATTTCCTAGCACCTGGGAGAGAGAACAAGAGAGTGAGAGAGCAGGTGCTCTATGGAAGGAGAGCAAAAAGAGGAGCATGTAAATGAACTCATTAGCCATTCAAAAAAGAAGCCAGCCAGCAATTCTGACTTGCCCTGAACAGGCCTGACCTCCCACCTAGCATACATTTGCATCTCATAAAATTAATTATGCTGCAGCAATGCTAGCTGGCGTTTCCCTGGGAAAACCCCATTAAATTCATAACGCCTCAAACTTGTTGAACTTGAGCCGGGTTCTCAAATTGCTCTTGTCCAATCACTCTTCTCTAGACACTGATACCGTAATAATGGGATCTGCAAGAGAACAGGCATTCTCACATGCAGCCAGGGAAGGAGCAGTGCTCTGCAAGAGAGCGCATACATGCCTGCAGCACTCCAAGGTTCAATCCAAGGTATCTCGAAGTACAAAAGGGCATAACAATGGCAACAGAATATGAAAACCACTGCTATTGAGTTCGAGTCCAGCACCTAATCTGCTACATCATGACCTACACGCAGAACTGATAATACTGGGTTCTACAAATAAACAAAACAATCATAATCATGAATAGTAGCATTGCAAATAGTAATGGTAGTACTGATAAGCCGGTTTGAGCATAGGACTATTGCTCTGGAGGCCAAGATTTGTTTTCCTGTTCCGCTACAAAAACTGTCCGGGCAACCTTGAGGGAGTCACAGACTCTCAGCCTTAGAAGCCCCTGGAAAAAAGGTTGCCTTAGAGCAGTGGTTCCCAACCTGTAGTGTGTGGAGCACCAGTGGTCCTCAAGAATAAAAGTATGGTCTGCGGCCTCACCATTACTACACCGTTGCCTCGAAACCATGCAGCAACGAGAGCAACTGGTCTCGCGAAATACTCCTATAGTGCCAAGGCAACAGGGATGTTGGGAGGGGAAAGGCTGACTACCAATGAAAGATTATTACTACCACATCAGCTCTAGAGGATTAGATATGGTTTTCTGTGAGCGAGCAGATGGCAACTACTGGATAGTATATGTTCTGTATCAGAAACTAAAACCGATGTGGTCTGGCCAATGCAATTCTCTGAATCAGCACCCCAAATAACCAAACCAAATCTAAATTTGACCAAGAACAGATTCATAACCCTTTTGGCACTAATGTTTGAGAATTGGTCCTGGTCAAAGTGGTCCCTGGTCAAGTGGCCCCCGGTCAAAAAAAGGTTGGGAACCACCATGACTTGAAAGCACACAATAACTAAGTTTTAGCAATAATAATCATCCAACATTGTTTTAATACTTTACAGAAAATAAGAGGACAAAGAGCATGAAGAAATATTTCTTCAAAGACTCCTTGCTGGAATTCATTAAGATTAAGATAAATGTCCTGGTGGAACAGTGGGTTAAACCACTGTGAACGTTCCACCCATAGAACTCTTGTCTGTTTGAGGAAAGTGTGAATGTTGCAATTGGCCACCTTTATTAGTATTGAATGGCTACCCAGTATTTTTAAAAACTCAAAAGAGGAACCCTCAGAAAACAGGAGAATTCCAGACAGGAAACAATCAGGGCCAGCTAATACCTCCCAACAAAGGATTATTCCAGGCAGCAACCAATCAGGCTTTGAAGCTGCAAGGCCATTCAGTGCTAATCAAGGTGGCCAATTGCAACATTCACACTTGCTTCCAGTTCTTTCTCCCACCCTATATATTCCACAGATATATAAACCCCACTTGCCTAGTTTCCAATAGACTTCACAACCTCTGAGGATGCCTGCCATATATGTGGGCGAAACGGCGGGAGGGAATGCTTCTGGAACATGGCCATACAGCCTGGAAAACTCACAACAATCCAAGCTTCTCAATATTCAAATATTATGGACACCACAAAATTGAGCTATCTTTAGCAGAGGGTTTTGTTTGCCTTGGCCCAAAACATAAAAACATCCCAATACAACACAGTAGCATTTGTAACCTTGCTAGAAGCATGGTTACAAAACAAAGTGATGATAGTAACAATATAGCAAAATCCAAAGAAGAGGAGGAGGAGGAGGAGGAGGAGGAGGAGGAGGAGGAGGAGGAGGAGGAGGAGGAGGGGAGGAGGAGGAGGAGGAGGAGGAGGAGGAGGAAAGCACTGTATTTTGAATATTATGATTGACCTAATGAAGAATGCAATTTTTCTGCTTCTTGGCAGGGGGTTGGACTGGATGGCCCACAAGGTCTCTTCCAACTCAATGACTGTATGATTTGATATCAGCACAATGCATTCTTTTTTTGGATTTTGCTATACTTCCTACACATCCAACATGATATATGTATTTAATGATCCTGAAAGCAGGCTAGGAAAATGAGACGCCTTTCTCTCCCGCAACCATCCTTATGCAGAAAAGAAATAAAGAGCTCTTATTCACCTGATAGCTCAGAGGGTGCTGCTGAAAGGAGAAATCGGCTTGAAAGAAAGAAAGGAGAAAGAAAAAAATCCTGTTGTGTTTCTCCTGTGTGTACACTTTTGTTGTTACGCTCAGCATCTGCTGCCGTCTTTCATTTCACCGTGTCAGATCTGATTCCAAACCTCGGCCACTGCTTCTGCAATTATCTGGGCAAATAAACAAAATACAACAACTCAACGTTTCAAATGTTTAGCGGTCGCCCGCCACAAAAGCCCGTGCAGGTGCCGTGTACGATCATTGTAAAAAACAGGACATTATGCAGAACTTCTGCCAAAGAATCCAATAAAGCCAGTAGTTAATTGAGAGCCAAGGCGTAAAGAAGACTGAAGAGCATTTAGGGATGTAAAGAAAGGTCCTTCAAGCAACTTTAAGTCCCAGTTTATCAAAGAAAGCAGATTTTTCTCTCTTTGTTTTTCTTTTTAGCAGAGTTTGTAAGTGACTCATTTAAAAAGTGACGCTTGCTGGCAAGAGATTTCTTTCTGCCAACAATTCAGTCACTGGTAAAATTGTTTTTTCTTCTCCTTCCTGTCCTATTAATTGAGGAAAGAGGGTTGAAACTGCCCTGGGACAGGCTATTTTGAGAAGTGTTTTTTTTTCCAATTCCAAACAAATTATTATTATTATTATTATTATTATTATTATTATTATTATTATTTACTGGATTTGTATACTGCCTTTCTCAGCCTATCGGCGACTCAAGGCGGTTTCCAACAAAACAGTATACATAGCATTACAATACAATTTAAAAACATTATAATTACATAAACCACAACAGCAATAAAAACAGCATCATTGTCAAGCATTGTCCAATTCCATCGTCGGTCATCAATTTCATATATCATTTATCCATACCCGTTACTCTGTGTTTGTGAACGCTTGCTCAAACAGCCACATTTTGACTTGCTTCCGAAACGTTAAGAGGGAAGGAGCAGAACTAATCTCTCTAGGGAGGGCGTTCCATAGCCGGGGGGCCACTGCTGAAAAGGCCCTGTCTCTCGTCCCCGCCAAACATACCTGTGACAAAGGTGGGACCAAGAGCAGAGCCTCTCCGGATGATCTCAAGGTTCTAGATGGTTCATAAGGGGAGTTACGTTCGGACAGGTAAGTTGGGCCAGAACCGTTTAGGGCTTTAAAGGTTAAAACCAGCACTTTGAATTGTGCCCGGTAGCAAACTGGCAGCCAGTGGAGCTGGCGCAACAGGGGGGTTGTATGCTCCCTGAGAGCCACTCCAGTTGGCAATCTGACTGCTGTCCGTTGGACCAGTTGAAGCTTCCAGGCAGTCTTCAGAGGCAACCCCACATAGAGAGCGTTGCACTAGTCTATACGGGATGTAATGAGAGCGTGGACTACCGTGGCCAAGTCAGACTTCCCAAGGTACGGGCGCAGCTGGTGCACAAGCTTTAATTGTGCGAATGCTCCCCTGGTCACCGCCAAGACCTGGGGTTCCAGGCTCAGCGATGAGTCAAGGATCACACCCAGACTACGAACCTGCATAAATAAATTGATGCAGTAAATAAGTTGTTTGGAATTTGAAAAAAAGTGATGTACATATTCTCATCTTCATATCTAGGAGCCCTCGGTGGTGCAATGGGTTAAACCCTTGTGCCAGGACTGCTGACCGAAAGATTTGTGGTTCGAATCTATGGAGTGGGATGAGCTTCCGTCTCTCAGCTCCAGATTCTCATGCAGGGACATGAGCGACACCTCCCATAGGATGGTGAAACATCCAGGCATCCCCTGGGCGAACGTCCCTGCAGACGGCCAATTCTCTCACACCAGAAGTGACTTGCAGTTTCTCAAGTCATTCTTGACACACACACACATCAATTCTTTTTTTTTAATCTATGGAACACAAAAAGTTAACACTACCACATGTTGAGTGAGGAATAGTAACTACAACGCAACCCTTTGAAGGATGTGTTCCAACTTTCTCCCCCTTTTGATACCTCTAACTGTGGATAATATTAATATTAAGCCCTATATTTTGGCTATACCTGGGTTGGAAACATACAGAGAATCACATTAGAGGACCATGGATTCTGTATCCACACATCAAAAAATATCCTCCTGTCCCAAGAAGTGTTTACAGGCTCTTCTAGGTCCTCCAATGTGATTCTCTGTATGTTTCCATCCCAGGTATAGTTTTGTTTTTGGTTTGTGTGTTTGTGTGTGTGTGTGTGTGTCAGGAGTGACTTGAAAAATTGCAAATTGCTTCTGGTGTGAGAGAATTGGCTGTCTGCTAGGATGTTGCCCAGATGCTTTACCATCCTGTGGAAGGTTTCTCTCATGTTCTCGCATGGGAAACTGGAGCTGACAGATGGGAGCTCATCCCGTTCAGTGGATTCGAACTGCTGACCTTTTGGTCAGCAGTCCTACCGGCATAAGGCTTTAATGCATTATGCCACAAAGGGTTGTGTAAGCCCTATGTAGTCAAAATATAAGGCTTACTATTATCTATATTTCCTGTTATCTAAAGGGAGAGAGGGTTCGAACTCATCCTTCAAAGATACAGGGGTTGTGTTGTAGTTACAATTCTTCACTCAATATGTGATAGTGTTACCTTTTGTATTCCATAGATGAAAAAACTGACTTGAGTCGTCTTCGGGCTGAGAAAGGCGGTATACAAATGTGGTAAATAAATACCGTAAATAAAAAAGAATTGATGTAGTAAGTAAGCAATTGGAATTGGAAAAACACCTCTCAAAATACCTTATCCCAGAGAAGTGTTTAGAGGCCTTCGAGCTCTAGGACAGTGGTTCCCAAACTATGGGCCCCCAGATGCTTTGGCCTTCAACTCCCAGTAATCCTAACAATTGGTAAACTAGGTGGGATTTCTGGACGTTGTAGGCCAAAACATCTGGGAACCCACAGGTTGAGAACCGCTGATCTAAATGATCTTCTAGCCCTCACTAAGGATTTCTGGTGGTCTCCCACCCACATATCTAACCAGAGGTCCAAAAATGCCAAAATCAGAAAAAAATGATCTGTTCAGAGTGGTATGGTGAGTAAAGGTCTACATCTGCTAACAGAAGGAGTCCGTCCCCAATAGTCCCTGCTGCTAAAAAGACCCAAACTCTATCCTCGAAGCTCAAGACACACAGAGAGAAGCAATCCCCTTATCCTACTGCTTTAAGGTGAGCTGGCAGAGAGAAGGCAAAAAAAAAAAATGCCAGCAGAAATCCCCAGATTAGATTAATTTAATTGCACAGATGGTATTACGGGCCACTTCAGGCAGATAATGAAAAGGGAACGCCTCTCTTAATATCCCAACAGAGAGAAACCACCAAGGTCTCTGTCTCCCAAAAAGGGGGCACATAACCCATACACCTTTTCTGCTTCCTGCCTTCTCCTTTATCCCATGATGTACACCTGGCTTCTAGGTTCTGCCTAGTAGCAAGTGTGTTTCTGAAGTCAGAAATGAGACAAAGAAATGGCAACGTTGAGTCAAGCAGGCTAACAAGATGCCCAGAGCCACTGGCCCATTTACCACGCAGCGGCTGAGCTACTGATGCTTCTCTAACCCGACAAGCTCTTTGCCAGCCAAGAGCTGTAATAAAGAATCCTCCTGCCATAAAAGCCAAATAGCAGGTGTGAGGCATATAGCTGTAATAAAAAGCCTGAGAGGGCCTATTCGACAACACCTGTGCCGTGCTATCTCTGTATTCCTGGGTATTTAAAGCAAATAAATATATTGCAGTTTAAGTGAGCATTTAGGAAATGGTCCCAGCTGTCCGAAGCGTGGACACTTTGGCAGACACATGCAGTAGTCGACACATGGCATCTGTACTGTCTTGTCTGGGAATTCACCTACGGACTAAATTCAAAGATCTGGAAGATCATCTGGAGACCTACATGTCTTGTAACTTCGATGGGAAGACTCTTTGCATAGTAGTCGCTATAACAGAGGACATCTGGAAGGATCTTCTTCTGTGTTCCACTAGTAGGAATGATAGATTGTATTGAGACTTGGGAGAATGTCTTTTCTGTTGTGACCTTTCAACTGCCATAGCTCAATGCTGTAGAATCCCCGGAGTTGATCCTTGTGGAGGCATTGACAGACTTTGTATTTCTAGGTACAAAGATTACTGCAGATGCAGACTGCAGCCAGGAAATCAGGAGACGCTTACTTCTTGGGAGGAGAGCAATGACCAATCTCAATAAAATAGTGAAGAGTAGAGACATCACACTGGCAATGAAGAAGATCCGCATAGTTAAAGCTAGACCATAAGGAAAGCTGAGTGAAGGAGGATAGACACTTTTGAACTGTGGTGTTGGAGGAAAATTCTGAGAGTGCCTTGGATCACGAGATCAAACCAGTCCATACTCCAGAAAATAATGCCTGACTGCTCACTGGAGGGAAGGATATTAGAGGCAAAGATGAAGTACTTTGGCCACATCATGAGAAGACAGGAAAGCTTGGAGAAGATAATAATGCTGGGGAAAATGGAAGGAAAAAGGAAGAAGGGCCGACCAAGGGCAAGATGGATGGATGGTATCCTTGAAGTGAATGGCTTGACCTTGGGGTAGCCATGGTTGACAGGGAGCTCTGGTGTGGGCCAATCGAGAGTCAGATACAACTGAAAGAATAAACAACAAGAATGCCTTTATCCTTTTTGTGCTGAAGACTGCAGGAACTACAACTCTCATGATCCAACAGCATTGAGCAATGGAAGTTAAAGTAGAGACAAACTGCATTAATTCTACAATGTAGATATGACCCAAGTGTGTGACTCAGAACAAGACAGCCGCCTATTTCCTAGCAAGAGATAAAAGAAGTTGGCTGGCTCTCATACTGATGAGTGATCTGCATAAGGATTATCTTTGCTGAAAACTAACCAGGAAGAATGACATAATTTTACAAGTAAATAACCAAAATTGGGCTAGTGTTCTGCCTGATTAAATATGTACAACTTGGGCCTTTGGAGCAGAAAGGCAAACAAATGGTTTAGAATCTAGATGCACAGGTTTTGAATAAACATGCATAGGTTAGCACTTTCTAGTGCATCTCCATTGTAGAATTACTGAAGTTTGACACCAACCTGGATGGCCATGGAGTTTGAGGAGTTGTAATTTGGTGAAGCACCACCAGCACTGTTTGGTGGAGAAGGCTAAAGACCCCTTGTAAAACTGTAATTCCCATAATTCAACAGCCTTATGACAGTTGAAGTGGTGTCAAAATGCATTAATTCTTCAGTATAGATGCACCCTTGGTGCTCAACAAATACCCAAATCCCAACTTTAAAGCTCTTGCTATTACAATACCATGAAATAAAAAAAGATACCCACAATCATCGCTGGTAGGATAACTCAGATTGAAGGAACAAGAAGAACTTTATAGATGGGATTTCCGTGGAGAAACAGAACAGGTTTCAGACAAACCTGAACTCCAACCAAGGCCAGATCATAATCTAGGATGAACCAACAGTTTTAAATAGCCAGGGGGCAGGATAAGAGTACAGACGTATTATTCTTTCAGCCTTCGCTTGCACAACAAAATGTTAGCCTTTCTTTTACAGTAGCATATATTGTAAGGCAAAAGGAAGAGGGGCCGACCAAGGGCAAGATGGATGGATGGCATCCTTGAAGTGACTGGACTGACCTTGAGGGAGCTGGGGGTGGTAACGGCCGACAGGGAGCTCTGGCGTGGGTGGTCCATGAGGTCACGAAGAGTCGGAGACGACTGAACGAATGAACAACAACAGCATATATTGTGGGGAAGTAGGTGTCGGCCCACCCAGTAGCCGTTACTCCAAACCAAGCCAATTTGCATGCATTTGCTTAATTTGCATGATTCTATTTGTCTCGGAACTCCTTCAGGGCTTAGTCAAATAAACATTATTTATTTAATGCTTGGAAATTTGCCTAGAATTGCCCAAGGTTGGTGCTGGTAGTGTCTCTTAGGATTTGAAGGAAACAATAGTTTGAATGCAAGCAATTTTCCATTTGCTTCACAAGTTGCTCACAAAACAGATGCACTGAAGAAGAGAAAAACAAAAATGTTTGCAGAACACAAAGGTCGTCAACCAAGTCCAAATAACGAATTTGTTCAAATGCAAATTTTAGATATTTTTAAAATGCAAAGTATTAGTTCTAAACATTTGCCAAATAATGTCCAAAGCTTTATTATGTTCATAGAATCATAGAATCAAAGAGTTGGAAGAGACCCTCATGGGCCATCCAGTCCAACCCCCTGCCAAGAAGCAGGAATATTGCATTCAAATCACCCCTGACAGATGGCCATCCAGCCTCTGTTTAAAAGCTTCCAAAGAAGGAGCCTCCACCACACTCTGGGGCAGAGAGTTCCACTGCTGAACGGCTCTCACAGTCAGGAAGTTCTTCCTCGTGTTCAGATGGAATCTCCTTTCCTGTAGTTTGAAGCCATTGTTTCGTGTCCTAGTCTCCAGGGAAGCAGAAAACAAGCTTGCTCCCTCCTCCCTGTGGCTTCCTCTCACTATCATATCTCCTCTCAGCCTTCTCTTCTTCAGGCTAAACATGCCCAGCTCCTTAAGCCGCTCCTCATAGGGCTTGTTCTCCAGACCCTTGATCATTTTAGTCGCTCTCCTCTGGACACATTCCAGCTTGTCAATATATCTCTTGAATTGTGGTGCCCAGAATTGGACACAATATTCCAGGTGTGGTCTAACCAAAGCAGAATAGAGGGGTAGCATGACTTCCCTAGATCTAGACACTATGCTCCTGTTGATGTTCTTCCCTTTGAGTCCATCAATTACTAATGAAGAAGCTGGGAGGTATCGTAGTTTGATTTTTGGACTATGACTTCAGACCAGGGTTTAAATCCCAGCCCAGCCATGGAAACTCAATGGGTCACACTCTCTCAGTCTCAGAGAAAAGCAAAGAAAATCTTCTGGTCAAGAAATCCTATCAAGAAATCGCTTGAGTTCCTCCTATATCAGACATGACTTGAAGGCACACAACAGTAGCATACCAATTCTGGTGACTGTGATTCAACATGAAGATATGATCCAATTGCAGACTGGGGAAAAAAACACAGATACTTTAAGTAATTGTGCAAATCTGAATGCGCACCCTGTTTACCCTGCACTAACTTTATGTATCTCAATGCATGTGTGTGAGCCTTTAAGTCACCCACAGACTTATAGTAACCCAATGAATTTATTGGATTTTCATAGACAAGGAATGTCCAGCAGTAGTTCTGCCCGTTCATTCCTTTGAAATATAGCCGACAGCACCTGGTATCTACTGCTGATCTCCCACCCAAGCACTAACCCAGGCTGGCCCTGCTTAGCTTCCAAGATCACATGGGAAGTGGTAAACACATGTCACACCCAAGGCCCATAGGCCAAATCTGGCCAACCATGTCATTTTATATGGCCCTCCAGATGCTGGACTACAATGCCTGTATTCTCTATTATTAGACATCATGACTAAAGGTGATGGGAGTTATGATATAGTAACATCTGTAAGGCTGCAATTTGTTGCTGAGTTTGAATTTAGATAAAAGGCTTCTAGATAAGATGACTGACTTTCAACTTCATCACACTAAAGAAAAAAATCCTGCAGAATTCTGGGGTTTGTAGTTTAGTGAGGTTGTTAACGGCTAAACTACAAACTAAACTACAAACCCCAGAATTCTGCAGTAGGCAGAATCCAGATTTTAAGTGGATTTTTTCTCTAGTATGATGAGGCCCTTTCAAACATCCTTTAACCATTTCCCAACCTCAGAGTCATAAGTGCTGTTGGGTTGCAATTCCCATTATTTCCAGATAACCAAAAGTGTCAGGAGCTGTTGTTCTATATCATCTGATGACTCAAATTATGCAGAAACTAAAGAGTGTTGCCCTCTATGTAAACAATTTATAAATGGCCCTCTGTAACCACGGATTCAAAGGCTCTTTGAAAACAACCATAGGGAGGATGGGGCCATCAATGAAAATGAGTTTAACACCCCTGCTTTAAAGTATTTACAGTTATGTATGTCAATAGAGCAATAAACATCCATCTGTCCTGGTCGCAAGGTGGGTTAAACCACTGAGCGGCTAAACTTGTTGACCAAAAGGTCACAGGTTCGAATCCGGGGAGCGGCGTGAGCTTCCACTGTCAGCCCCAGCTTCTGACAACCTAGCAGTTCGAAAACATGGAAATATGAGTAGATCAATAGGTACCACTCCGATGGGAAGGTAACGGTGTTCCTTGTAGTCATGCCGGCCAGATTACTTTGGAGGTATCTATGGACAACGGTGGCTCTTCGGCTTAGAAATGGAGATGAGCATCAACCCCCAGAGTTGGACACGACTAGACCTAATGTCAGGGAAAACCTTTTACCTACATTCACCCCTATTAGTATAATTCTTATTTGGTACAAAGATGGGGGAGAAAGAATGTGATTCTTTATCTTGGACTTCAGGTTCCAGTTGCCTTGGCCAACACGCCAAAGCTGAAAGATCAAGAGAACAGGCAAAATAACATTCGGAAAGCTAGAATTTCCTCACTCCAAGAAGAGAGCAGACGTGGCATAGTGACTTGAGAGTAGGCCAGGACTCTAAAAGACCATGATTCAAGCCCAGCCATGGAAACTAACTGACCTTGAGCAAGTCACACTCTCGGCCTTAGAAGAAGGGAATGCAATCCTTTTATATCTTGCCAATAACATCCTATATTATAGCCTCCAAAAGCTAGAATCAACTTATGATGACACATAACATAGCAGTGCCTTTGCCTTTGCTTTACAGTCATGTAAACCAATTTGGTACCAATTTAACTTCCATGGCTCCTTCCTTTGGATCTGGCTTGATGAAATACTAAAATTTCCCATCTAGATTGCACTTGAATTGCCTAGCATGGAAGTCGAAGTATCTCAACAAGCAGCAGGCCTCAAGACTTGAAAGGATGGAGGAGTGATAATGAAAGGACGCATCAACCTGCCATCTAACCGAAACAACCTCTTCTACACTGTAGAATGGATGCAGTTTGACACCACTTTAACTGCCATGACTGAATGTTATGGAATCATGGGAGCTGTAGTTTTACAAAGCCCTTTCTGACTTAAATGGGCAGGTTGTTCTCATCCAAAGGATTCCACAACTTTGATCATTGGCAGTTGAAATTGTTTCAAAATTGCATGAATTCTACAGTGAAGATGTACCTTTTTAACCTACAACAAATGTGTCTGTCTATCAGACCCTTCTCAGAGGAGAAACAGTTCCATTACCTGGAGGGAACGACTTAATTATAGGAGAGGAAGAAGTGAACTTTCTAGATGGCCTGCTGTTAATTTGCATTGAATAGTTTATATTTGCAAGTTATGACTTCCTGTAGAGATAAAGAGAAATACTGACAGAATTATGTAAATAAACTGAAGAGGTTTTCAGATTCTAACAGTCACAGACATGACCGAGAGGAGACACGAGAAAAATACTAAATAAACATGATTAAACTTGGGCCAGCGGAGTATCCAATGTCTCAAAGCCAAGGTGAACACAATTCCTGGAAAGCTTAGTAAGGTTTACCAACATCACCCAAAGAGATATCATAGCACCTCTGAGCACCGGTAGAAAACCCAAACATCACCAGTGGAAACCTGGGGACTTTCAAACAATGAAATCCAAGTAGGCTTCAAGCTCAGGCATAGCTGAAAGGCTGCAAGAACCTAGTGCCAAATCCGTATTTGGAGATGCCAGACTTCCTTGATCTATGCAAGAGATACATCGCCTCTCCACGCCTTCAAGTACAAGCAAACCTTCACAATACACACCTGTTGGCATCAATGCTTCTCAACTCTTGGTCATCCAAAGTTCTAGACTTCCAGTTCTCCAAAGACTCAACAAACACGGCCAAGGAATTCTAGGAACTGATGTCCAAAGCATCTAGAGAGCCATCTCCTAAGTCTGTGGTTCTCAACCTGTGGGTCCCCAGGGGTTTTGGCCTACAACTTCCAGAAATCCCAGCCAGTTTACCAGCTGATAGGATTTCTGGGAGTTGAAGGTCAAAACATCTGGGGACCCACAGGTTGAAAACCACTGTCCTAAGCACTTCTCTTTGAGCTATTTCTGGTGGAAGAGGGTATGATGTGGAATAGTTTATATTCAAAATCCTGCAAAATGCATAATGGGAGAGTGCTTCATACCAAGCTAAGCAAATTGTCCATCTAACCCAAGACCGTCTTCTTCAGGACCTCTAGCAGAGGTTGTTCCTTTCATTTGCTCCCTGGAAATGTCAAGGACAGAATCTAAGATAATCTGCACATGAAGCATGTAAATGAGCAAAGCTGTTTTAAAAGGTCAAAAAGCTGAAGAATTAAACTAGCACAGAAGGCTAAGCATTTATTCATCCATTTGTTCATTCACAGAAGTAGCTCTGTTGAATATCATAAAAGGTATTCCCATGTGAAGCATGTTACAACAATGCAAATATGATATAACTAGGGCCCCATCTACACTGCCATATAAAATTCAGATTATCTGCTTTGAACTGCATTATATGGCAGTGTAGACTTATATAATCCAGTTCAAAGCAGGTAATGTGGATTATCTGCTTTGATAATCTGGATTATATGGCAGTGTAGAAGGGCCCTAAGACAAGAGTCACCCTGGCGAGATAAGATCTCTCAAACAATGGGGAAAATAAGTCCATTATCTTCAATTGGGTCTGAATACTCTAAAGAAGTGGTTCCCAACTTGTGGCCCATGGACCACCAGGGGTCCACAAGAACGAAAATATGGTCCGCAGCCTCACCATTACTACACCATTGCCTTGATAGCACACGGCACCGAGAGCGACTGGTCTTGCGAAGCCTCTTATAGTGCTGAGACAAGGGAGATGTTGGGAAAGGAGAGGCTGAGTACCCACGACACATTACTACTACATCAGCAATAGATTGATAAATATGGTTTTATGTGGGTGAGCAGATGGCCACTACTGGATGGCATATGTTCTGTATCATAAACTAGAGTTAATGTGGTCAAATCAATGCAATTTTCTGAATTAGCACCCCAAAAAGCCAAACCAAATCTAAAGTAACCCTTCTGGTACAAATGTTAGAGAGTAGTCCCTGGTCCAAGTGGTCCCTGGTCAAGATGGCCCCTGGTCAAGAAGTTCCTGTTCAAAGTGGTGCCTGGTTAAAGTGGTGCCTGGTCAAGTGGTTCCTGGTCCAAGTGGTCCCTGGTCCAAGTGGTCCCTGGTCAAGATGGTCCCTGGTCAAGATGGTCCCTGTACAAGGTGGTCCCTGGTCAAGGTGGTCCCTGGTCAAGATGGTCCCTGGTCAAGAAGTTCCTGTTCAAAGTGGTGCCTGGTCAAAGTGGTGCCTGGTCAAGTGGTTCCTGGTCCAAGTGGTCTCTGGTCAAGATGGTCCCTGGACAAGGTGGTCCCTGGTCAAAGTGGTTTCTGATCAAAGTGGTCCATGGTCAAGTGGTCTCTGGTCAAAAAGTTTGGGAACCACTGCTCTAAAGGCATTAGCTTTTGTCTGATCTTGGAAGCTAAGCAGGGTCAGTTCTGGTTAGTACACAGATGGGAGACTGTCAACAAATATCAGGGACTTTAGCCTATCTTTCAGAAAAACAAACTCACAAATGGCCTCTAAGTGTTCCTTGTCCATCATAAGATGTTTAAACTAATATGTTTTTACTCTATTTCAATTATTTTCAGTTATTTGAAGTTAGTGTCTTTATATTAATTGTACTTATCTGCTGCCTCAGGGCCAGGATAGAAAGAGTGTAACAGAACGAACAATGGGATCCTGTGATCTTTCCAAACATTAATGAATGTCAGTTCCTATCACTCGTCGTCAGCCTGCCCAATGGTGAGGGATAATGGTATCAGTAGATCATTTTCATCTAGAAAGATTGCAAATGGAAGCTTCCTAGAGATGTGATAAGGCCACAATACAACCACCCAGAGTCTCTGTTTTCGTCTTGCTGAAAAGCAGGCAAGAAACAAACAAAACTGCCTTACATAAGACCAATCTCCTACAATGTAGCTTTAAAACAACACTACAAGTTCTCCAGTGACTACATTTCCAAAACAAAAAGAAGAATGCAAGTGACGCAGCTACAGCTGCTTGCCGATTCCTGGCGGGGGGAAAAAGTCCAGCAATTTTGGAACAGGTTCAGAATGATGAGGAGATTTTTACAGTAAGTGTTTAGTAACTCTAGAAGTTGCACGCCTCTTTTTTCTTTTTCATTTGTCTCACTCAGGGCCTGACACATCCCAACTTGGAAACCTGCCTGAACTTCACGGGTTCGCTGACTCACTCGTCCCAAATATCCCAAATATTAGGGTAATTCCCAGTGAAAAAGAACCCACAAGTAGGACATAAGATTTCCCGATACTTTATAAAGTGCTAGACGGGACTGACGAGTTGAGATTATAAACAAGGCACAGGCAAGGTATAGCCCCCAAATGCCCACAGTATTTTCAGACCATCTAGGAAGCAGTGTTTTCATACCCAGCCCAAGAGACCCCCGTGACTTGAAAGATAAATAAAAGTTACATTTGGCACTTTGTAAACAGAGGATATAAAGCTTATTTGAACACAATTGGAGCAAACCCAAAACGAAACCCTGCCAAGGTCCTCCACAAACACAATCCTGCCCACCACCCAAGTGAAGACTTTCACACACAGACAATTTCATCTTAAATTTTCTGTTTTTCCTCCACCACATACATCCCAGTGTTTCTGACTCTCTCCATGGTATGGAATTTGTATGATCCCACCCACTGCATCTCCCATAATAACCCTTTCCTATTCTTTTCAAACAAAGGAAGGAATTGATCAGCCACTGGAAATACTAGAGAGGTTTCGAGGGGATTCACCTTGATTTATAGGAGTTGTAGGTACTGGGATTTATAGTTCATCTACAATCTAAACACACTATGAACTCCATCAATGATGGACCTGAAACTAACTTGGCACACAGAAGCCCAATAATCAACAAAAAAATAGTGGAGGTCTTCGGAGAGATTTATAGAAATTGTAGTTCACCTACATCCCGAGAGAGCAGTGAACCCAAAAATGATGGATTTTGATCAAACTTTATTTATTTATTTTATTTCAAACATTTTTATCCCCACCCTTCTCAACTCCCGCAGGGGGACTTGACATGCATACTCGATATGCTCAAATTTGAATACTGGCAGGTTTTGAGGGGAATTGGCCTGGACACTATGGAGTTGTAGGTACTGGGATTTATAGTTCACCTGCAATCAACAGCTCTCTGAACTCCACCAAAGATGGAATTGGACCAAACTTGGCACACAGAGCCCCCCTGACCAACAAAAAATACTGGACATCTTTGGGGAAAATTCACCTTGATTTGGGGGAGCTGTAGTTCACGTACATCCAGAGAGCACTGTGAATCTGAATACCGATAGATCTAGACCAAACTAGGCACAGATACCTGCTATGCCAAAATTTGATTATCGGAGGGGGTGGGGGCTGATCTTCCTTTCTGGGAGTTGTAGTTCACCCACAACCAGAGACACTCTGAGCTCCACCAATGATGGACCTGTACCAAACTTTGCACACAGAACCCCCATGACTAAGTCAACCTACTGGAGAGGTTTAAGGGGACTGACTCACTATGGTGGGAGTTGCAGTTTACCCTGCAGCCAGAGAGCACACTGAATCCCACTGATGATGCATCTACAGCAAACTTGCCCAACATAACAATCTTTAAGTACTGATGGAGTTTCAGGGGGTTAACCTGGCATGATGTGAGTTGTAGTTCACCCACAACCACATTTTGTAAAATTAAAAATGACTTTTTCAAATAACCCAAGCAACGCCAGGCACTGAAGCCAGTGTTTAAATATCTGATAGGAATGTCACATTGAGGACAGGGAAAACTTGTTTTCTGCTGCTCTCGAGACTAGGATAAGAAGCAATGGATTCAATTTGCAGGAGAAAAGACTTCACCTTAACGTAAGGAAGAATTTCCTGACAGTACAAACTATTTGAAAATGAAATACGCTGCCTTGGAGTGTGGTGGAAGAGTCACTTTCCCTGGAGGTTTTCAGTCAGAGGCTGGATAGTCATCTGTCAGGAGTGCTTTAATTTGTAGTTTTCCACATGCTAGAATAGAGTTGGTCTGGATGGCCCTTGTGGTCTTTTCCAATTCTATGACTGCCAGTTCCAGCAAAGCACAGAGCCATGCAGAAGTTGTAAGCATTTCTTTGCATGAATATTCACCTATGCATATGCACAAGAGAGACAGATACACACAAGCTTGGTTAACTACAAACTCTGAAATCTACTATCCAATCATTGCCGAATTTGGTGATTTACCAGGAATCCCAAGTCAATTTTGGGAGTTTTGCAGGGTGGAGAAGGCACTGTTGCACAACAACATTGCAAAACTTTGGCACAGGCTTGGAACAGGTTCCAAACTTCACAGTCCATAGTCTACAAAGTTACACATACATACATATCCTGGAATTACCCGGCGAAAGAAAAACATGTTGACCTGAATTTTGTCTCCCGCTTCAGTACAGACGAATTGGGTTTACAAGTCTCACGCCGGCTTGGCCAAGCACACACCGACCGTGAGTGCGCATGTGTGTGAATTCATTCGCTCATCACTCAATTCCAGGATGTCAGCCAAAGTCAATTAAGGCAACTTGAAGAAGGAAAGGAAATAAGAAAAGGAAAGGATAGACAGAATGGGTAAGCACTGATTTGCAGCCTTAAGGAAATATACGAGGAGGTCTCAAGTGCCAAAAATACACAGCTCAAACTGCAGCCCCATAGAAGGGGATAGGGGTGCGAGCAAAGAGAGCAGGAACAAGGGGGAGAAAAGGGCAACCAATTTCTCTCCCAAACACTGACAGAGCTAGGTCATCCTGCTTGTTATTGAGAAATCGGGGCAGAGAGCACAAGGGATGACGCAGGCTTGTTAAGTGTTTACTGGCAAAGGTGCTTCATCACTTTCCCCGCTGCTGCCCTCTCCTCCTGAGTGAACACAACACCAGCCCTGTGCAATTTCTCACACCGTACAGATAAGCAGGCGGAAAACATGAAACACGGGTAGCCTTAGCCGAGGGCAAGGTGCTAAGCCCTTCCGGCAATGCCACCTGTCATTAGCCCTTGCTTTTGGCAGGAGATGTGGCCCTGTGACTCAGCCACCTTTCCATCAGGCATGCTTTGAGCCGCCTTTCTTTTTGAGCCCAATCACCCAGAATTGTCATTCATTGCTTTGACACATTGGACTAATGTCACGATGCTTTATAGATTCACAGAAGAGTGCTTTTCCCGCACTGGATTAACAAGATAGTCAGAATAAAGGGATAGCAAGACTTCCCTGGATCTAGGCACTATACTCCTATTTATGAAGGTCAAAATCCCATTGGCTTTTTTTGCCACCGCATGGCATTGTTGGCTCATGTTTAACTTGTTGTTCATGAGGACTCCAAGATCTTCTTCACACGTAGGGCTGTCGAGCCAGGCATCGTCCCCCATTCTGTCTCTTTGCATTTCATTTTTTCTGCTTAAGTGGACTATCTCAGCCACCTTTCCATCAGACATGCTTTAAGCTGCCTTTCTTTTTGAGCCCCATCACCCAGAATTGTCACTCATTGGACTAATGACACAATGCTTTACAGATTCACAGAAGAGTATTTTTCTCTCACTGGATTAAGAAGATAGTCACCGTGCCTAATTCACTACAATTAAGTGCAAAGGACCTCCATGGAAGTGAAAAAACTCACTGCTTTTTTACCCAAGAAAACACCTCCTTAGGATATCTCTTGGTCCTCTAGTGCAACTCAGTCCAAAATCCAACAGAATAATTTGATTAGCGAGAGAACCAAGAATCTTCATGGAAAGATGACCTAATCCAGTGGTTCTCAACCTGTGTTGTGTCCCCAGGTGTTTTGACCTACAACTCCCAGAAATCCCAGCCAGTTTTCCAGCTGTTAGAATTTCTGGGTGTTGAAGGCCAAAGCATCTGGAGACCCACATGTTGAGGACCACTGGTCTAATCCAATGGTATGGATACCACAACAATTGGTGGCCTCTTATCTGCTGCTGCTTTCACAGCCATTGTAACATGTACCATGTTGTCATCTGCCTGATCTACTGCTGAGGACACCTCCAAAGTGTAGAAGGTCTGAGCTGTGCCTCTCAAAAAGGATCCTGGTAGTTTACTTTAGAATCATAGTGTTGGAAGAGACGTCATTGGACATCTAGTCCAACCCCATTCTACCAAGAAGCAGGGAAATCGCATTCAAAGCACCCCCAACAGATGGCCATCCAGCCTCTGTTTAAAAGCATTAAAAGGGGGGGGGTCTTCTATCACACTCCAGGACAGAGAATTCCACTGCTGAACAGCTCTCACAGTTAGGAAGTTCTAGTTGCTGGGATTTATAGTTCACCTACAATCAAAGAGAATTCTGAACCCTGCCAACTACAGATTTGGGCCAAACTTCCCATGACCAGCAGAAAATACCGTGTTTTCTGAAGGTCTTTTGCAATCCTCCCAGGGGTCCCAATCCTCAGGTTGAGAAACACTGGTCTAAAGCTAACTCTGTCTTATTCTTGTAAGATTAAGCTTTTTGTTTGCCTTAGGCTAAACCAGCCCACTGTGGCTTTTCCTTTTACCACCTTCTTCAACTAAGAGACATGCATTCCCTCGCAACTGTGAAACACAATCTTGGTGAATACCATATTCCAGAATCTGACATACCAATTTCCTGCCATTGCTTGGGTCAGAAATGAGGCTAAACCAAGGTTTACACTCACTCTGACCCTAAACCATTAGCTGTATCTAGACAGTCTTCTATCTTTCTTCTTGCCTCTCCTCAGGGTCTCTAGATTTTATTTGAAATAATAGCCTTCAAAATGACCTCAACACTACAGCCAGGTTCTGATGCTCAAGACTGCACCTTAGACCTAAAAAAGAAGGTTTTTGTTTTTATTTCGCATCAAAAGCATTGCCTAAACAAGTACAAAACCTATAAAAATAGAAGAAGCATAAGCAGGTAAGTATTTTTTTTTTTACCAAAAACTGGCAACAGTGACCACATTGTCTGCAGTTTTAAACAATTCTTCCTCTGTACATGAGGCAGGACATTGTGGACAAACATACAGATGTGGAGTTCTTTGTTCTGCTCTACAGTCGCACAAGATAGAGGATTCTTTTAGGTAGCGCCATTTTGCCAAGTTGTCTTTTGATCTGCCAACATCACGTCTGAGTCTGTTCAGTGACTTCCACGTTGCCCATTCTTGGTTTGCCCCTGGAGGCAGACCCTCGTGGGGGGCCATCCATTTGGGATTTCCTGGTTTAGCTGCCCAGAGCGATACTCTTGCTGTTGCTGGAGGAACATTCAGAGAAGTGGTGGTTCCCATGAAGCTTTCCCTTGATTTAACTCTACTGAGAGGAGGCTGATATCTATACACTGGATGGCTTTCACAGTGTTCAACCTTGTTTCTCTGACAGTTAGCAGCAACTTCCTGTCGCACATCAGGGAGGACAATGCCAACAGCAGGTCCTACTTTATAGCTTGGTGGGATGGCATTGGTCTAAACATCAGGACATATCATGGTTTGGGATTAGGGTTGAGCCTTCTGTTTGTTTCCTTGATGATGATGACAACAACAATGATGATATCTATGATTGTCTGACAGCCTTGTTCTGTCCATCAGGAGACGCTCAGCTATATATTGCCAGAGATGCAGCTATGACTGCATCAAAAATGGTGGCTTGGGGTTTTTTCTGGGAAGCATGACCTCAACTGTTCTCATGATTTGATACTCCTTGTCCTACCAGCATCAGTATATAACTTCTTACATCACAAGGATAAGAGATGTCTTTCTACATCTTGGCCTCAAACAGAACTAGAGCACCAAATGAACCACACCTGTACTGCACCTTATTCTTCATACCTGCGCTATAAATGACTCACAGCTTTCACTGCTTAGAAATTACTACTTTCCCCTGGGAGGAAAAGCTTGCCAACAGCTGAGCATTTATCCATGGGAGAAAAAGAATGAGCCATGGAAGAACCACGCAAAACCTTTTGTAACGCATCACAACTGCTTCAGGTGCTGACAGCACTGAGTAATAGAAAAAAAGTACAATTTGTCAATACTTCCTTTGCATTACCATCATAGCAAATACTTACAACACTTCATCTCCCTTACCAGATGCTGACAGGTTCTAGGTCGCATCTATATTGTAGAATTGATGCAGATTGACACCATTTTAAGGGTCATGGCTTGATGCTATAGTACCCAGAGGCAAAAAAGCTTGCAAAACTACAATTCCCATAAGTTATGGCAGTTAAAGTGGTGTCAACTTCATTAATTCTACATGTAGATGCACTCCGAAAGAATCAAGAAAGCAGTATTGTCCATTCTTTAGTGCAGTGCTTTCCAACTTTTTCTTGACCCGGGACCACTCTGACCAGGGACCACTCTAAAATTGACCATTTTTGGTCAATTTTAGATTCAGTTTGGTTATTTGGGGCAGTGATTCAGAAAATTACATTGGATAGACCATGTCAACTCTGGTTTCTGATACAGAACATATGCCATCTAGTAGTCACCATATGCCCACCCAAAGAAAACCATATTTAATAAGTCTTGGCACTATAAGAGTGTTTCACGAGACCAGTCACTCCCATTGCAATGATGTAGTAATGGTGAGACCTCAGACCATATTTCTGTTCTTGCGGACCACTGGTGGTCCATGGACCACAGGTTGGGAACCACTGCTTTAGTGTGTGTCATCCACAGGGACAACCACAGCAACCCTTCAACACAGAGATGTGGAGATTTTGGAAGTTGTAGTACCTCAAAAATAACTTTCTTGACCTAAGTATTCTATTTATCCCATTTTATTGGATCTAGTGATTCGATGCTAAGAGAATCCTATGCTTTTCAGCCATTTATAACCACTTTAAGCCAGTTGTGGGTTCTGGTCTTGCCATGTGTTTTGCCTTATCCCTTCAGGCATCCTGTTTTCATGCTGCAAGGTCAGAAAGGGAAAAAAGAGAAAATAAGAAAATATAAGAAGCTGAAATAGAGTTTTAACAGCAAGAGAGAGCCACAACAAAGCTGCCTCTTGGCAGCGCAACTTCATCATGGCCACAAACAGGCCAATGAAAGAAGCAATTCAACAACACATGAAGGCAACATATTTCTGTAGATACGGATACGTTCATGCTGTCGAATTGCAGCACATGACAATCTGAAAAATGCATTCCATGAGACAAACACAGATATTATTCCCTTCTGAAGACTCAACAAAATCTTATGAGAATGTTGGCATTCAAGCACAGGAAGGAAATAAGGGCATGCCTTTTGGAAATTTTGAAAAAGAGGAAGGACACACAAATGGGCTTTGAATCGCAGTTCAGAGCGGAGCTTAGGGCTTTTTTGGAGAGGTCATGCCAGGGACTGGGAGTTGTAGTCCAATCACATCCATCTCTTGTTTATACTTTTGACAGAAGACAGAAACATTTCCAAATGAATGGTGTGTCTAAACATTTCCAAGTGTTTGTCTAACTTGGGTGTTGATGAACAAGTCTATCTCTTAAAAGAAAAGAAAAAGAGACAAAGTGATGGAAATGTCAGCATGACGCAGGGAGAGAAAACTTGATTTCTTTATAGGGAACTAGATCACTATCTATAAATAGTCAAGATGGGAAGAACACAATTCTTTGGAATCTCTGACAACAGAAGAGAAGCCCTGATAGAACTCAGCTGCAAGGAACCTCCCTTCCTTAGAATGGAAAACAGTTTGGGATTCAATCAAAATGCCAGGGATGTTTTAGGATGACACAATTCAAGATGATTTCAGTCAGGCATATGAGTCATCTGATCAACAAGGTTTTACATCCAATAGCTACAAGCACTTATGGATGACAGAGGCAAAGGAAAGCACAGAAAGAAAAGGAAAGTCGTGAATACTCCAATTAACCACTTCACCACCTTGCATAAGACATATTTGGTGACTACTTCTGGATTTCATAATACTTGTATTTGCATGCATGTACATAAATAAGAAGCCTCCTGGTGATGCAGCGGGTTAAACCACTGAGCTGCTGAACTTGCTGACCAAAAGGTTGCGGTTTGAATCCGGGGAGCAGGGTGAGCTCCCGCTGTTAGTCCCAGCTTCTGCCAACTTAGCAGCTCAAAAACATACAAACATCAATAGGTTTCACTTCTGCAGGAAGGTAATGTAGCTCCATGCAGTCATGCCAGCCACATGACCTTGGAAGTGTCTACGGACAACGCCAGCTCTTCGGCTTAGAAACAGAGATAAGTACCAACCCCCTGAGTCACATATGACTGACTACACTTAATGTCAGGGGAAACCTTTACCTTTATATAAATAAGGTATTTTGGAAACTGAAACCAAGTCTACACACAAAATTAACTGATCTTTCATTTATATACATAGCCAGAAGTTTATTTTTTACGTAATATTTTTTAAATCATCTTGTGCATGAAAAACAGATTGTGTACACTGAACCATCAGAAAGCAAAGTTGTCACTATTTCATCCACCAACGCGGAAAATTCTGGTGTATTTTGGAATTCCCAATAAGGAAGCTCATTCAAATGTAACTGAACAATGTATAGCATTAAAATTATATAGATAGATAGATAGATAGATAGATAGATAGATAGATAGATAGATAGAGATTAGAAGCAATTGTGCATCACTGTATACATTTTATCTTAAAAGCAAGTAAGAAGAGATACCAACTTCTCCCTAAGAATGAGGATAAATCTACACTATAGAATTAATGAAGTTTATTGGCCATGGCTCAATGCTATGGAATCCTGGGAGTTGTAGTTTGGCGATGCACCAACACTCTTGGGCAGAGAAAGCTAAAGAACATGTATAGAATCATAGAGTTGGAAGAGACCTTGTGGGCCATCCAGTCCAATCCCCTGGCACAAAGCAGGAAAATTGCATTCAAAGCACCGCCCTTCTCTGGACACATTCCAGCTTGGCAACATCTCCCTTCAATTGTGGTACCCAGAAATGGACATAGTGTGGTCTGACAAGAACTGCCAGGATTCCATTGCGTTGAACCACAGCAGTTAAAACAGTTTCAACCAGCATCAATTCTACAGTGTGGGTGAGAGAGATAAGATATGAAACTATCTGCATACTATTGCTCAAGCAAAGGAAACTTTATTTGAGTGGTTCAAGGATGGAAGAGTTCCTCAAATCCTTCAATCAACATCCTACAGCTGAGGTAATGTAGGGAGTCATAAATACGAACCAAACAAACATACACATCAGTTCCAAAACAAAGTATTATTAAGAAGAAATCACCAAATAAAGGAAGCTTGGAGAAACTAGAATAGCACTTCCCCAAAACTTTTACAGATGCTTTCCAGAGGAAATGAGTAACCCACTTGTTATTAAATGATAAATCACTGAGGACAGGAAGTGCCATTGTCTCCTATTTATTTTTAATTGTAAAACACCCATGTAGCTGGCACAGATTTCCAAAAGCACACTGATAAGCCCGACCACTATGCATGTAGGCAGGAGATGAAGGCTCCTGGGGAATGAAATGTAATTTTCATTTCAAGCTGCTTTTGGAATCAAGCCAGAAAGTGAAAAGTCGAGTCTGGAAGAGGAGAAAAATTGCAAGGAAAAACTGGGCTGCAAAGAACAAAATGATATTATTTGCTCTACAAAATGCTTCATTGGAATGGTGGAGTATGGCTGAGCCAGACAGAACTGTTAGTCACCCTGACAAGGCAGCTGAAAGGAAAGCATGTTATGTAACAACTTGCTAATCTTTTTAAGATTCGGAAGATAACAGGAGTTTTTTCAGTTTTCCGATATGCAAACAAACCGCATCCTCAAAAGACATCCTAAATGTATTGTCCATGTCCATTAGGTGGTTCAGCATTGGACTATGACTCTGGAGACAAGGGTTCAAGTCAACACTTGGCCATTGGGTGACCTTAGGGAAATCCTCTGTACAAATTGTGCCAAGACAACCCTGTGACAGGTTCACCCTAGGGTTGCCATAAGTTGAGAATGACTTCAAAGCACACAACAGCAGCTCAGGACACATAGAGAATAACACAGGAGAACAGTTCTACCTGAAGGGTGGTTGGGTAGGAATGCTGTGCTGTGGTCCACAAGCCATCAGTTGTCACACCTACTAAACTGCCAAGAATGAAAGAAGCAAACTATAACCAATAGACATAAATATGGTACCAGTCTCTCACACAAACACACACACATGCTAGTTCCCCATATCAACAACTCAAGAAGATCTGTAACAGACTATAGACCACTTTCCTCAACCTGGTGTCTTCAGGTGTCCTAGACAACATCTCAAGACAGCCCAGTGACAATGAATATTGAAGATAATAGGAGTTGCTGTCCTAATTTATTCTGAAGGCACCAGGTTAGTGAAGACTAAGAATGCTTTAGCTTCCCAGAAAAAGCCCAGGAGAAATCCTACTTTGACTCTTCCTCTGGTGACTTAATAGATATTGCTGTATAAATGTAGACCAGTCCTACTTTACAGCACTAGTTCTCAAACTTTGGCCTACCGTTTTAGACTTCGATCTCCAAAAATCCCACCAACTTGGCCAATTATGAGACATTATCCATACTTCAGGAAATAAAGCCCGACTGCTCATTGGAGGGAAGGATATTAGAGGCAAAGATGAAGTACTCTGAAGTACTCACATCATGAGGAGACAGCAAAGCTTAGAGAAGACAATGATGCTTGGGAAAACAGAAGAGAAAAAGGAAGAGGGGCCGACCAAGGGCAAGATGGATGGATGGTATCCTTGAATTGACTGGCTTGACTCTGAAGGAGCTGGGGGTAGTGACGGCCAACAAGGAGCTCTGGCATGGGCTGGTCCATGAGGTCACGAAGAGTTGGAAGCGACTGGACAAATAAACAACAAAAACAAAATCCAAAAAGAGCTGGAGAGCCAAAGATTGAGAACACAATTTTAGAGTATTGCTACTCAAAGTGGTGGTCCATTGACAGGTGCAGGGCTATAACGCTGATCCGGGAAAAGAAGAAAGGTGATAGCCAAGAGGCATCAATATGGTGCTGATTCCCAACTTGTTAGAAAACAAAAACCATCAGTCCCGCACATGTAACAGCCTGGGAATCAGTGCTTTAGAGTATGTACAGAGATGGAGAAAGGGATAGGAAAGAGCCAGCCACAGTTAGCATTCCTGGGACAGATAAACTAGGACAAAGGACATTGAGGAGATAATCTCTTGCTCCGAGCCTCTGCTTACAGAAACGTGATGCAATCAATTGCACAAAATCTACAGGGAGATGGGAGGAGGATAGGCTTCAGATTACCAGTAATGCAATCTCAAAAGGAAGAAGTGAAGTCCTAGTTTCTTCTAGCAACCTGAGCAACATTCAAGCCTTTCACCTTGAGATAGAGAGGTGACCTCTGTCAAATTCACAGTTAAATGCCGGAACTGATTTGCCAATCCTGTCAAGACTGGCCTGTGATAATCGAGTAGAAGGGAATCTTACTTAAGGCCTTACCATATCACTCTTTTATGCTGTGTTATTCCATTCATAATCTGATCCAGCCAGGACCATGTGGGTAGCTGCTTACTAACGCTCTCTATCAGCCCCTTCCCACATTTGAGTTTTAGAGTCATCTGGACATTTTTTCTCATTTGCAGCAATGGCATAATTGCAGATTTATTGCTACATAACTCCTTTGTCTATTATATTTTTAATGTACTACTAGTAGGACATGCTATAAAGTTATACAGTAGAGTCTCGCTTATCCAACATAAACGGGCTGGCAGAACGTTGGATAAGCGAAAATGTTGGATAATAAGGAGAGATTAAGGAAAAGCCTATTAAATGTCCAATTACATCATAATTTTACAAATTAAGCACCAAAACATCATGTTTTACAACAGATCGACAGACCAATCAGTTCAGTACACGGTAACATTATGTAGTAATTACTATATTTACAAATTTAGCACCAAAACATCGCAATGTATTGAGACAGCCTTGGAAACGAGTGGCAGGCAGACTGCATTGGATAATACAGGATGTTGGGTAAGTGAAGACATTGGATGGCCATCTGTCAGGGGTGCTTTGAATGCGATTTTCCTGCTTCTTGGAAGGGGGTGGTCTCTTCCAACTCTATGATTCTAAGAAAGACTCTACTGCAACAATGTAAATGCAAACAAACAAAACATCAGAAATCAGAAGAGAGGATTAAGAAGGGTTTAATGTACCAGAAATCACCTGGGCCTTCTCATGAAAGGACTTTCTTGAGATGGAAAACCTGGTCACAGCTATACCAACGCTGCTAATAGCTCATTCATGGCCTCTGAAGACATGGCCTCTGAAGGAGTGACCAGAAGAAGTAACTACTATGCTCATCTTGTGTGAGTGCTTCCAGAGAAAATCTTGCTTGCTATGGGAAGAAAATGCTGGTCTACATTAGGCAGTAGTTAGGAACCTGTGGATTCTCAGATGTTTTGGCCTACAACTCCCAGAAATCCCAGCCAGTTTACCAGTTGTTGAGATTTCTGGGAGTTGAAGGCCAAAACATCTGGGGGCCCACAAATTGAGAACAACTGGCATAAGGTCTTTGAATATTTAATGTGTCTCAGAACTCCTTTTTTTTTTCGGCCACAGCAGAGGACCATGGTGACTCCTATGGACATATAATGAGACACCATGGTCCTATTAGAGGCAAAGACGAAGTACTTTGGCCACATAATGAGAAGACAGGAAAGCTTGGAGAAGAGAATGATGCTGGGGAAAATGGAAGGAAAAAGGAAGAGGGGCCAACCAAGGGCAAGATGGATGGATGGTATCCCTGAAGTGACTGGCTTGACTTTGAAGGAGCTGGGAGGGCTGACGACTGACAGGGAGATCTGGCATGGGCTCTTCCATGAGTTCATGCAGAGTTGGAAGCGACTGAATGAATAAACAACAACAAAACATGGATTGAATCTAAATTATTTTTAATACTAGTGATGTTTAATAATGCTTAAATATTGTATATTTAAAATGATATTGTACAGCAGTGGTTCTCAACCTGGGTTCCCCAGATGTTTTTGGCCTACAACTCCCAGAAATCCCAGCCAAATCACCAGCTGTTAGGATTTCTGAGAGTTGGGTGCCAAAGACATCTGGGGGGCCCAGGTTGAGAAACAGTGTTGTACAGTGTTCCCTCACCTACTGCGGGTATTACATTCCAGGACTACACGCGAAAAATGAAAATCTGAGAAGTAGGGATGCTATATATGTATATCGAGTTCCAAGGGTGAGGCAGAAGCGAGGAGAGATTTAAAGACACCACACACTTTTTTTTGCTTGCAATCTCTCTTGACTGGCTGCCTCTTTCTCGAGGGGGAGGGTGAAACCCCTCCCACACTCCATTGTTGCCAGGAGGCGGGATTAGAACACAGCTCTGGGCAATGGCAACCATTCATAAACTGGGAGGCAAAAAACCGCAAAACAGTGAGTCCGTGAAAAGCGAACCGCAAAGTAGTGAGGGAACACTGTAATGGCTTGCTGTAGGTTTTTTCGGGCTATATGGCCATGTTCTAGAGGCATTCTTTCCTGATGTTTCACCTGCATCTATGGCAAGCATCCTCAGAGGTGGTGAGGACTGTAGGAACTAGGAAAATTGGGTTTATTTTTCTGTGGAATGACCAGGGTGGGACAAAGAACTCTTGTCTCTTGGAGCTAGGTGTGAATGTTTCAATTGGCCACCTTGATTAGGAGAGCACCTGATGAACCAACCTGGATACAGCATATTATTTGAGAACACAGAAATGCTGTACCACTCTAAGAACCACCATGTCAGACTACACACAGAAGCCACTGAAATCCACAAGCATGTGAACAATTTCAACAGAAAGGAGGAAACCATGAAAATGAACAAATCTGGCTACCAGTATTTAAAAAACTCTAAAACTACTACAGCAAAACACAGAGAGGAAACGATCAGGACAGCTAATCAGCTCTCAACAAAAGAGTCCCCCAGGCACTAACAAGCCACACAAAAAAACTGCCAGGCCATCACAATGCTAATCAAGGTGGTCAGTTGAAACATTCACACCTAGCTCCAGCAGACAAGAGTTCTTTGTCCCACCCTGGTCATTCCACAGATATATAAACCCATTTTCCTAGTTCCAACAGACCTCACTACCTCTGAGGATGCTTGCCATAGATGCAGGTGAAACATCAGGAGAGAATGCCTCTAGAACATGGCCCTATAGCCCAAAAAAAACCTACAACAAGCCAGTGATTCCGGCCATGAAAGCCTTCGACAATACATTGAAAACTGTAATGTTTGAAATGTTATCCACTTTGAGTCTCATTATGAAGAGAAAAGGTGGGATAACAATAAACTTAATAATAATAATGATAATAATACAGTTTCAAGAAGTCTTCAGCGAACCCAGCCAGTGTCCATGCTGATGGAGAGATTTGGAAGTTGTACTCCAAAAAGCAAGTTTCCTAAGCTGTGGGACTGCTGGAGGAAGCTACTCTTCTTGAGGTATGATAACCAGGGGAAGAAAAATGAAGGAACTGAAGCTTATCGAGGCTTGCAGGGATGTAGGAAATGCAGTCCCCAAGAAGGATCCTAACCCATCTTTCTCTTCCTCTGAGCTGCAGGGAACTGGTATGGGGATGTGGTCAAGGTATTAAGCAACCTGCCATTCAGCAACCCTAAGGGAGGAGCAGAGGGCATTTCAGAATACAAAGCACTTCTGATATTTCATTCTAAAGCTACATACATCATCATAAAAGCAATAGCTACTTAATGAAAGGGGGGGGGGGCTCTGATTTGAAAAGCACAGGATGACAAGTTCTGAACAAGGCATTTTCAAGTGAGTTGTTATTTTGCAATTCAGCACCACAGCTTTGCTTTTACAGAATAGGCGTAAATAGACTGTGGTCATCCCACTTCTCAAAGCAGCCTGGCAACATTCCCACCTTGATTTTGTCATTTTATGTAAGGGATACAATTTACTATGCCACTTTATATAAAGGAACTTGATTATCCATGGATTTTGGAGGGTGGGTCCTGGAACGAAATACCTACTGGGGACATATAAACCCAATGGCCAAGATGTGGCTTCATGAAAGCATTGTGCAAAGGGTCTGTGGATGAAAGTATGCCATAGCTGTCAAAGGCTTTCATGGCCAGAATCACTGGGTTGCTATGAGTTTTCCAGTCTGTATGGACATGTTCCAGAAGCATTCTCTCCTGACATTTCACCCAAATCTTGGCAGGAATCCTCAGAGGTTGTGAGGTCTGTTGGAAACTGGGTTTATATATCTGTAGAATAGACAGGGTAGAAGAAATAACTCTTGTTTGCTTGAGGTCAATGTGAATGTTGCAATTAGACACCTTGATTAGCATTTATTGGCCTTGCAGCTTCAAAGCCCAACTCAGGGAATCCTTTGTTGGAAGGTGTTAGCTGGCCCTGATTTTTTCTTGTCTGGAATTCCCCTGTTTTACTGAGTGATGTTCTTTCTTCACTGTTCTGATTTTAGAGGTTTTTTTTTTTAATACCAGTAGCCAGATTTTGTTCATTTCCATATTTTCCTCTTTTTTGTTGAAATTGTCCACATGCTTGTGGATTTCAAAGGCTTCTCTGTGTAGCCATTCCCACTTGCCTCAAGCAGACAAGAGTTCTTTATCTCACCCTGGACATCATTCCACAGCTATATAAACCTCACTTGCCTAGCTTCCAACAGACTTCACATCCTCTAAGGATGCTTTCCATAGATGTGGGCGAAACGTTAGGAGAGAATGCTTCTGGAACATGGCCACACAGCCTGGAAAACTCACAGCAACCCAAGAGGTATCCTGCCTCGCTGATCAATTCTGGGTTACTGTAATTTGTAGTTTGATTAAAGATGCTCAAAAGGCTTAAGAGCAATTTCCGATGCCGGAATGCAAGCGAAGACAAGGAAAACCAGAAGAGAATTTATAGCATGGATGCAAAGGCAATTAATCACACTCTGATTAGGGCTTAGGCAGCTGTGTTCTTGATTAATGGAGAAGAAGGAGAAGAGTCAGCATAGCATATCTAACCCGAGTCACTGCTGTGCGGAACAAATTGATTGAAAACTTCACTCTTAGTCATCCGTGTTCTAGATGGAGTAGGAAGTGGTAGGAATGACTCAGGGAATGGCATGGTCTGAGTCAGGAAAGTAGCCGCTCTCCAGCTGGAAGGAGGCGTCCGTATTGCTCTTGTCCCCTGCCAGCTGTGCCAGGCAAACCCAAGGACCGGGCAGCTGGAAGGCTGTGCTATGCAGAAAAACACAGGGAAGCATTATCGCTGGCATTCCTGCCAAATTCCAATGAGAACAAACCACAAGCTGCCTTCTGTGCCACTTTCAATTCCTGAACAGAGGCCAGCCCGAGTTCCTTCTATTCCGAAGGACAAGCCGCAGCTTTTGAAAAATGCCTTCCCATAAAGACCAGAAAAGAGCAGATTCTATTGACAGTCTTGATTAATCGTTGTTTCAAAAACAGTCAAATACTTCACTTGTTAGATGTGGCATACAAATAAAAGTTTACTAACACAATTCCCTGTGTGTTGAACAATGGGATGGAAGGTTAGAAAAGTTCTCCATACAATAAATGTTACACTGAGACCCTGGTATTTTCAAGCTGTGGATGATTGAGTCCACGGATACGGAGGGACATTCAATGTAGAAACTATTTTGCTAACTACTAGTTCAGTGTTTCTCAGCCTTCCTAGTGCCGCGACCCCTTAATACAGTTCCTCATGTTGGGGTGACCCCCAAACATAACATTATTATTGTTGCTACTTCATAACTGTAATTTTGCAACTGTTATGAATCATCATATAAATATCTTATATGCAGGATGTATTTTCATTCACTGGACCAAATTTGGCACAAATAAATACCCCATATGCCCAAATTTGAATACTGGTGGAGTTGGGAGGGGGTTGATTTTGTCATTTGGGAGTTGTAGTTGTTGGGATTTATAGTTCACCTACAATCAAAAAGCATTCTGAACTTGGCACACAGAACTCCCATGACCAACAGAAAACACTGGAAGAGTTTGGTGAGAATTGACTTTGAGTTTTGGAGTTGTAGTTTACCTACATCCATAGAGCACTGTGCGCTCAAACAGTGATGGATCTGGACCAACCTTGGCACAATATGCCCAAATGTGGTGAAGTTTAGGGAAAATAGACCTTGCCATTTGGAAATTGTAGCTAATGGGATTTATAGTCCACCTACAATCAAAGAACATTATGAACCCCACCAATGATAGAATTGGGCCAAACTTCCTACACAGAACCATCATGACCAACAGAAAATATTGGAGGGATTTGGGAGGGATTCACAGTGATTTAGGAGAGTTGTAGTTCACCTACAACCAGAGAGCACTGTGGACTCAACCAGATAGATCTGGACTAAACTTGTCACGGATACTCAATATGCCCAAATGTGAACACTGGTGGAGTTTGGGGTAAATAGACCTTGACATTTGGGCATTGTAGTTGCTGGGATTTATAGTTCACCTCCAATCAAAGAGCATTTTAAACTCTGCCAATGATGGCATTGAACCAAACTTGGCACACAGAACTCCCATGATCAACAGAAAATACTGGGTTTGGTGGGCATTTAGTTTTGGAGTTGTAGTTTACCTACACCCAGAGAGCACTGTGGACTCAAACAATGATAGATCTGGACCAAACACGGCACGATACTCAATATGCCCAAATGTGAACACTGGTGGAGTTTGGGGGAAATAGACCTTAACATTTGAGAATTGTAGTTTCTGCGATTTATAGTTCACCTATAATCAAAGAGCATTCTGAACCCCTCCAATGAAAGAATTGGGCCAAACTTCCCACACGGAACCCCTATGGCCAACATAAAATACTGCATTTAGAGATGGTCTTCGGCCACCCCTCTGACACTCCCTCGCAACCGTCCCAGGGGTCCCGGCCCTTAACTTGAGAAACACTTGTCTAGTTATTCCAGTTGGTAGTAGGCAATCTGATCCATTCAGATGTTTTAGACTACAACTCCTCTACAATAAACTGAGTAGGAAACATGGGGAATGTAATCCTAATACTCTGAGAACTACAGGCTGCCACCTCCTATACGTTCATACAGAGCTGAAACTATGGGATGACCAAAATGCGGCTTTACAAATAAGAACTCTCCTCCCCCATGAAATTTCCCTTCACTCCCCAAATTCCAGAGTAAGAAATGGAAAATTATTCATATCCTTACTATTTGCTGTGTTCACATTCCCCAGCAACCTTTTTTTCAGATGCCTAAACTGCATTTTTGAATGTTCAAGTGAGGTTTTAAGGTTTATTGCAAGGTTAGAAATTTGTGGAGTAAATGAAAATGTTGTGGGGAGGGAGAATTCTTACTGGGGGCCAAACCCTGCCCCACCTTACAGCCCATCTACCTCTTTCTCAGCCTGCAGGAGATATATACAGTAGAGATGTATCAGCCAGCATGTCAACGACTTAAATCTAGACATAGTTTTCAAAGATCTACAGAGATATTCGCTGGAACACCTCAGCAAGCGAGAGTCCAAAAGTGGCAGGCTCAAACCCAGAACCTCAACCAGTGGCTGATACCAAATGAGAGACTCCCCCCTGGGCACACAGAGGACTGGGCAACTTGGAAGGCGCTGAACAGACTGCGCTCTGGCACCACAAGATGCAGAGCCAACCTTCAGAAATGGGGCTACAAAGTGGAATCCTTGACATGCCAGTGTGGAGAGGAGCAAACCACAGACCACCTGCTGCAATGCACCCTGAGTCCTACCACATGCACAATGGATGACCTTCTTGCAGCAACACCAGAGGCACTCCAAGTGGCCAGATACTGGTCAAAGGACATTTAATCAACTACCAAACTCACAAATTTTGTTTTTTGTCTGTTTGTTTGCTTTGTTCTGTTAGAAATATATAATTGACTGGTTGCCTTGACACGACAAATAAATAAATCAAATGTGCAATCTGATGCTTCAAATAGGCAGGTATGTACATATGTTCCTCCTTGGAACGTAAACATTAGCATCAAGGACCGACAATACTCTATAATAGAGCTTTACAAACTGTGTGTCGGGACACACTAGTGCGTTGCCTGTAGTCCACAGGTGTGTTGCGTGAAAAATACTTCCCCCTTCTAAATGGGAAGAGACCCCCAAAAGGCATCCAGTTTGGCCAGACAGGAAGGCAGAGTCAAAGTCCTCCCAACAGACAGCTGTACAGCCTCAGTTCAAAATCCGCCAGTTAAGGAGACTCCAGAGGGCATCTAGTCCAGCCCTTTCAACAGTCAAAGCCATCCAGCCTCCACTTTAAAGCCTCCAGAGGTTTAATCCTTACAGAAATAGTGTGCTCGTGCTGTTCTAAGTGTTGGTAGTGCTATAACTTTCAGAATGTGCTCAATTTGTTGATTGAGTTGCAGTAATTACCAGTTTCTAATTAAGAAATGTGAATCTGTTGATATTGATGTTTGTGATGAACCATATGGAGTGGCTATAGAAGAAGCTATGCAAGAATCAACTGTAGGACATAAAGAAGTGTGTGTGTGTGTGTGTGTGGGGGGGGAATCCAAACTTGGTTTATATAAAGATTATATGAAACTTATTTGTTATATGTTATCTCTATATTTTATGAAACTCTTATAAGGGGTTGTTTTCACCCCCAGCTTGCTAGTAAAACTGAATCACCACATCTTGAAAGAGCTCCCAGTGGTGAAATGGGCTACACCCTTGTGCTAACGAGACTGCTGACCTAAAGGTCGGCGGTTCAAATCCAGGGAATGGGGTGAGTTCCCATCTGTTGGCTCCAGCTTCCCATGCAGGGACATGAGAGAAGCCTTCCACAGGGTGGTAACACATCTAGGTGTCCCCTGGGCAATGTCCTTGCAGACAGCCAATTTTCTCACACCAGAAGCAACTTGTAGTTTCTGAAGTCACGCCTGACACGTTAAAAAAAACCCATATCTTGAAAGGATGCATGTCTAAAAAGCGTCTCACCAACATGAAAAGTCTGGTAAGCTCTGTTCTATGGGAAAATTGTTGAACCTACCCTTCTACAGCTATATGGGGGTTGACCTGAATTTGCAACCTGCCAACCACTTCGATTAAAACACACAAGGACAGCTGATCTAACCACATCACATATCATTTTGCCGATAGTTTATTCCCAATCTGTTGCATTTCATTTAATATGCTGTCCATTTTTAATGCCTGGACGTTTAGTATCTGTAGATCGCAACCTCTGGTTTAAACAAAAGGCCACCTGTCTCCACAAAAAGCAAGTTTCTGTACATCCAGTTTACGGAGAAAGTGAAATTAAACTGGAATTGCAGATTTCATAGAATCACAGAATCACAGAATCACAGAGCTGGAAGAGACCTTGTTGGCCATCCAGTCCAACCCCCTGCCAAGAAGCAGGAAAATCGCACCAAACTACAGGAAAGGAGATTTCACCTGAACATGAGGAAGAACTTCCTAACGTGAGAGTTGTTCAGCAGTGGAACTCTCTGCCCTTGAGTGTGGTGTAGGCTCCTTCTTTGGAGGCTTTTAAGCAGAGGGTGGATGGCCAACTGTCGGGGGTGCTTTGAATGCGATTTTCCTGCTTCTTGGCAGGGGGTTGGACTGGATGGCCCATGAGGTCTCTTCCAATTCTAAGATTCTATGAATGATACATAAAGTTTTCTGACTTAGGAATCAAGGGAAAGAGAGAAACAGAATTCATATAATTGAGCCTGAAGTCGTATTCCTATTTCCTGAAGTCGTGACCTTCAACCAGAGCAACAAGGAAAAGATAACATGGTGTAAAACCACAATCAGACACATTCTTTGCAGAGGCAAACATGCAAGGTATTCTAAGCTAGGTATCCCATTATTTTTCCTTCTTCGGGCTTCAAGACCAGAGGTTTTGACGCAAGACAGCGTGGTTCAAATTCTTCAGTGTGTGTAAATGCAGAAAAGAGGAGGCTCCGTGGTCGGAATGACCTCCTCGAAAGTTTAAGTCACAGCAAAATCTATTTCTTTGCATAGCTAAAATATTTGATGAGATGAGCTGCCTGCGTGGCCTAACCTTCAGGGAAACTGCAAAAAGCCAGAGGGGTCCAAGGAAGAAGTTATTTACCGTCTTCTTGCACAATGTCAGATTATCAAAGTACAGAGTGATAAAGACACCATTCGAATTCTGAAGCAGACAGCTGATCTTAAGGAATGAGCAACTGTCTTTATGTATAAGATATTATCTAAAAGAAAGAATAGGCTTTAACGAAACCAATTTATTTATATCCTAAAAGGGGAAAAGGTTGCATTCCTAGATTTAATTGCAAATGGGGAAAGGGAGAAGATTCAAGATTTAGCAAAAGCACATGAGCATGACCCTACTATGCCTTCCAGTGCAGTCACTTACAATGGTTTTCTATGGGGGTCACATTCAAAAGTGGAAAAGTAAAGTTTTTGAATGGTACTCACCAATCTTGTGACCAAGGAACGCAAACATTAGCTCTTATTCTCATGACATTTGGCCAATCCCATTTACCAGAAATACTCGATTATAAACCGACCCACCTAATTTTACTACCAAAAAAAAAAACCTGGAAAACTTATTGACTAGAGCAGGGGTCCTCAAACTTTTTAAACAGGGGGCCAAGTCATAGTCCCTCAAACTGTTGGAGGGCCGGATTATAATTTGAAAAAAGCATGAATGAATTCCTATGCACATGGTACATATCTTATTTGTAGTGCAAAAGACATTTAAAAACAATGCAATAATTAAAATGAAGAACAATTTAAACAAATATAAACTTATTAGTATTTCAGTGGGAAGTGTAAGCCTGCTTTTGGCTGGTGAGATAGGATTGTTGTTATTGTTGTGTGCTTTCAAGTCATTTCAGACATAGATTGACCCTGAGTGAGGGCCAGTTAAATGATCTTGAAGGGCCGTATCCGTCCCGCGGGCCATAGTTTGAGGACCCCTGGACTAGAGTATAAGGGTGGGAAATGTAGCAGCTACTGGTAAATTTCAAAATAAAAATAGATACCAATAGAATTACATTAAATGTGGCATCAGTAGGTTAAATATTTTTGAATATTTACATAAAACTTTAATTTAAGATAAGGCTGTCGAACTCTGGTTAAACCATTATTCTAACCTTCTTCAATGTAAATATGCTTATGTATCCTTCTAATAATAATAAATAGAGTAAACTAATAAATGTAATAATAACAGTAATAATAGATTAAAATAATAACTGTAATAACAATAATAGAGTAAAATAGTAAATGTAATAAAAATAGTAGTAATAGAGTAATGGCAATATAATAGTAATAATAGAGTAAAATAATAAATGCAATAAGAATAAGAATAAACTAATAAATGTAATAATAACAATAATAATAGAGCAAAATAATAAATAATAAATGTCGCCTTGGACAGCAAGAAGATCCAACCAGTCCATACTTCAAGAAATAAAGCCTGACTGCACAATGGAGGGAAGAATAGTAGAGGCCAAGATAAAGTACTTTGGCCACATCATGAGAAGAAAGGAAAGCTTAGAGATGAGTATGATGCTGGGGGAAATGGAAGGAAAAAGGAAGAGGGGCCGACCAAGGGCAAGATGGATGGATGGCATCCTTGAAGTGACTGGATTGATCTTGAAGGAGCTGGAGGTGGTGACGACCGACGACATCCCATTCTTGTTGGAACAGGTAACTACAGCTCTCAGATTAAACTCCCATGTCTATCACCTGAACAGTACTGTTCAAAGGTTCTAACCAGCAGTTGAGAAGCAATCTGATCATAACAACCTCATCTTCTATCTTTTTCTGTGACATATTCAACACATGCAGGTGTATAGCTTAGGGCACATGGTTTTTATCAGCAACCTACTCAATTCCTGCATGATATTGCTTGTTCTCAAGTACCAACTACCACCTCTGCATAACTGAGGACCCAAGAATATATCTAGATTTACGGTTACATCGGAGGTTTTTTTCATGCACAGGCAAAGTAGCTTTGGAAGAGGATTCCTGAGGCCTTGGGAGACCACCACATACAATTGGTGAAATGTATTTAGCTTAAGAGCCAGTGGACTGTGCATTTTGCTTTCTATGTTCGGTCAGGACTTTCTACATGTACATTAGGGGAAGGTGAAGAACCTCATTTTGTTATGGCCTATCACCATAATTCCCAGTAACTAGGTCAATGCTAAAAGGGTGAGTCCATCTGTCTAGAGTGTTTTCACTGTATGTTCCTGCATGGCAAAATGAGGTTGGACTGGATGGCCTCGATGATCACTTCCAAATCTATTATTCTGTGATTGCAGGAGTTGCAGTTCCAAACATCTGGAGGAAGACACCAGAAAAGGACTGTGTAACTTCTACAATTCCCAAAGAGCCTTTATAGAGGAACACTTCTCTTTCAATGAGAATATTGATGTCAACGTCATCATAACCTACCAGGTGCTACTGATTGGAGGTGTGGTCCATTGATAATTCAGATTTTATCCAAAAATTAAGGAAGCAGTGAGGTGTTATTGGAGAATATGGCACGTTCTGAGAACTGTCCCATTTTAATAGTACATAAGCCTGATGAAGTTGTCCTAAATAAGCATTTCTCAACCTGGGGGTCGGGACCCTTGGGAGGGTCGTGAGGGGGTTTCAGAGGGTTCACCAAAGACCACCAGAAAAGACTATTTCTGATAGTCTTAGGAACCCCTTTGGCAGAGAAGGCTGAAGATCTCCACCTATCCTTCTCATCCTTTTTGGAAACAGATGGCGAATCATCCCACCAAAACCCCTCCTCCGCTTTGATTGGGGGAGGGCTGTTTCTGAGACTCCAAGTGGGGAGGAGAGAGCAGGCATGCTTGGCGCATGGTAGCGTGGTGTGCATGTGTGGGCGAGGGAGAGAATGCAAGGCTGGAGGGAGGCTCACATCAGCGATTCCCGTCAAAGCATGGGGGTTCTGTGTGGAAAGTTTGGTCCAATTTTATCGTTGGTGGGGTTCAGAATGCTCTTCGATTGTAGCTCAACCATAAATCCCAGCAACTACAACTCCCAAATGACAAAATCAACAGCTCCTTCAATGCCATCAGTATCCAAATTTGGGTGTATCAGGTATTTGTGCCAAATTTCATCCAGTAAATAAAAACACATCCTGCATATCAGATATTTACATTATGATTCATAACAGTAGGAAAATGACAGTTATGTAGTAGCAACAAAAAAAATTATGGTTGGAGGTCACTGCAACATGAGGAACTGTATTAAGGGTTTGTGGCATTAGGAAGGTTGAGAAACCTTACAGGATTTAACCATTCAAACTGGTAATCAGTTAGAACATAACTGTGGTTGAAAATTCTTTTTATTGTTGCCCTTATTGTTAGCGGTCTCATATCACAGCATAGCTGTCCCCGGCGTTCAAAGTCATAGCAGAAGAGGAGCTTGCACAAATAGCCATGAAATGTCATTTGTTTTGTCTGCTGCACTACACATTTCTTAAACAGTGGAAGCTAAATATTTATGGATATTTCCAACAGAGTACTGTTTGCCTAATTTCCTTTCTCCCAGCTGGTAGCAACGCTCAGTAGGAACAGAGGCCTGAAATGACAAGTGATTACAGCTCCCAGCAGGGGATTCGTGAACGATGCCTCCAATCGGTCCATCCACATTCTTCTGCCCCAACACTATCGCTAGATGACGTGTGTGACTTTGTGTGTTCTCCTTCTCTGTCTTGCTTAGCGGCTAGGGAATTTATTAGCCCATGCTTACTCTGCAAATCTGTGTCTCAAGTACAGGGACAATGAGAAAGAGTGGAGAGATTGGGTTGTTGTGAGTCTTCCAGGCTGTATGGCCATGTTTCAGAAGCATTCTCTCCTGACGTTTCACCTGCGTCTATGGCAGGCATCCTCAGAGGTAGTGAGGTCTGTTGGAAACTAGGAAAATGGGGTTTATATATCTGTGTAATGTTCAGGGTGGGAGAAAGAACTCTTGTCTGTTTGAGGTAGGTGTGACTGTTGCAATTGGTCAACTTGATTAGCATTTAATGGCCTTGCAGTTTCAAGGACTGGGTTCTTACTGCCTGGGGGAATCCTTTGTTGGGAGGTGCGCCAGGACACTCCCCAATGCATTTTGCCATTGCCCTCCCAGCAGAACCCAGAGATTGAAGACAACCTACAAAATACAACATACAACTTCTACAATTCTACAAAAATATAGGTGAATACATAAAGCAATGGCCCCCACGTTTTGGTATTCCAAGTGTTTTGAACCTATATATGAGTAGCAGAGTTTTGGAATTCAGCCTGTGATTGTGTCTAATGATCAGGGTACTCTGGATGTTGAGAGTGACAATGAGATTCATGTCTCTAATTATGTTTCTAATGTTGAAGTTGCTCTAGATGCAGAGAATGACAATGGGATTCCTGTTCAAAGTGACTTTTCTGATGAGAATGTTCCGGAAGGGTTTGGGGATGATGGTATGGTCCCTGGAAGAGAGCCTGAATTGCTATCAGAGAATTCCCAAGGCTTTGAGCCTGAGAAAAGCTCACACCTGGACCAGCTGCAGAAATGAATGAGACAGTAGAAAGGAGAAATACTTTCAGTCAGTACAGACAACCATGCTCTCAAGCGCTCTGCCGGACAGAGAGAGAGATTGTTAACAGAGTCAAGGCTGAAACGAAATCTGTTCCTGGCCACTTGGGATATAGAATAGATTAGGGGATAAAATTACAGAATCTGTAGCCAGATGAAGCAATGTTGGGACTGAGAAAAGACTTCTTCCCAGGTCCCTGGAAGCCTTGCCTTGGATAGATTCATGTGCTAAGCACCTTGTTTGATTCATGATTCCAGTTTTGGGGTTTTACCTTGGAAATTTCAGTATTTGTTTTTCATGAACTCTGATGGACTAATTTCCTGGACTATTTGTTTCCACTTATCTTTCTATCTAATTGAATTTACCTATTTTATGGATTGCTTTTTACTGCTACTGCTTTTTAAAATATCTTCAATAAACTGCTTGCATTTTTACTCAGCTGTGTGGTGTCTAAACCTCACTTGCCTAGTTTCCAACAGAATCACAGTCCAAAAATCTTGCATGTGGCCAGCAGTAATCTGACACCCCCAATTGACTGACAGACAACCCTGTTGCTCGGTTGTTGTGAGTTTTCCAAGCTGTATGGCCATGTTCCAGAAGCATTCTCTCCTGATGTTTCACCTGCATCTATGGCAGGCATCCTCAGAGGTCCTCTGAGGATTCCTGCCATAGATGTGGGTGAAACGTCAGGAGAGAATGCTTCTGGTACATAGCCATACAGCTCAGAAAACTCACACCAACCCAAAGTTCTTTTGATTATCCCTTCTCATAGGCTCTTCTGAGGCTGGAGAAGGGAGGAAAAAAACATTGCATGTCCTTCCCTTCTGCTTATGCAAACCCCAAAAGTAAACCAACCATTCTCACTTCTCTCCATTCTAAAAAGAAAATGGGATGTGGATTTCCCCCATTAAGGAAGGGTGATGCGGAACGGTAACATTTTCCTTTCTAGCAGAGGTACCATGTCATTAAAAAAAATCATTAGTGACATAACAAATGGGTGCAAAACCAGAAAGACTGGACAGTTTTGAAAGATTTAATGAATCCCTTTCAAGTGACTATCCTAGAGAAGCATGAAGGTATGTGTGTGCGTGTGAGTCAGAAAGAGAAAGCACGGGTGTGGTAAAATTAATATTCTGGCAGTTTTCAGAGCTTTCATCTTTTCCCCTCTAAGAAAATGTAAACAAGGTAAAGAAAGAAGATCCTATTTTGAGTTGTCACGTCCTGAAATATTTACAGATAAATCTTTGAATGCATTTAATTAGATCCTTAAGACACACCAATAATACTATCCTACATACATTGTTTGTTGTTTATTCATTCAGTCGCTTCCGACTCTTCGTGACCAAATGGACCAGCCTACATTAATTACCTGGGGTTAAGAGACCTTGTGTTGTCAAAGGCTTTCATGGCTGGAATCAATGGGTTGCTGTGGGTTTTCCGGGCTGTATGGCCATGTTCCAAAAGCATTCTCTCCTGATGTTTCACCCACATCTATGACAAGCATCCTCAGAGGTTGTGAAGTCTGTTGGTAACTAGACAAGTGGAGTTAATACTTCTGTCCAGGGTGGGAGAAAGAACTCTTGTCAGTTGGAGGCAACTGGCCACCTTGATTAGCATTGAATGACCTTGCAACTTCAAAGCCTGGCTGCTTCCTGCCTGGGGCGAGCCTTTGTTGGGAGCGGTTAGCTGGCCCTAATTGATTCTTGTCTGCAATCTCCCTGTTTTTTATGTGTTGCCTCACTTACTTAGTTTCCAACAGAACTCTCAACCTCTGAGGATGCCTGGCACTGATGTGGGCGAAACGTCAGGAGAGAATGCTTCTGGAGCATGACCATACAGTCTGGAAAACTCACAGCAACCCCCAAATGACCTTATTTCTTTGCAAACAAGCCCAGGATAGATCACTTCAAAATGCACTTTAGTGATCCTTTTGGCTTATTAAACTTCTGAATCAACATTTCCCAGGTTAAGCCACATCACTGGAAAGGCATAGTGGTGTGAAAGTATGGGCAAGTTGCCACCAATTTGCTCCCACAGGTCTGTGAAGCAAGATAACCTAACCCTACCAGCTCAGACTCAGTCTAGCAGCCTCCTCACTGCAATGATCAAACCAGATGTGTCTGGGAAGGCCATAAATACCACAGAAAGGCAACTATCTCCTTCTCTGGTTGCTTCCAAGCAACTGGCAATTGGCAGCAATAACCAGTAGCCACTGATAAGCCAAACTTGCAAAGAAAAATGAAGTGTATACTTTCACTTCGAAGGAAGCCATCTGAACCTTTTTCCAAGACAATCTACAGGCAGAAGCAGCCCAATTTTGTTTTGCAAACACTCTTATTATTTATTTATTTATTATTTATTTATTTACAGTATTTATATTCTGCCCTTCTCACCCCGCAGGGGACTCAGGGCGAATAACAATGCACATATACATGGCAAACATTCAATGCCATTTAGATATACAACATATATAAGCAGAGGCATTTAACATTCCAGCTTTTCCATCTTCACGAGGGTATGCTCAATTCCGGCCACAGGGGGAGCTACTGCTTCACCATCCACTTGTGACACTGAATCCTTTGATGGAGTACTTCCTCATTATTCTACACACTGCTGGAGGGTTTTATGGCATCATAAATTACTTAAATTAGCCTCCCCGCATAAAGTGCTACCTAAATTTCCTACTTGACAGATGCAACTGTCTTTTGGGCTGCATACCTGTCCAAACGTATCTCCTTCTATGTCCCACCTATGTCCACTTGTGACACTGAATCCTTTGATGGAGTACTTCCTCATTATTCTGCATGCTGCTGGAAGGTTTTATGGCATCATAAATTACTTAAATTAGCCTCCCTGCATAAAGTGGAACCTAAATTTCCTACTTGACAGATGCAACTGTCTTTTGGGCTGCGTACCTGTCCAAACGTATCTCCTTCTACATCCCACCTAGGAGTTTAAGATTTTCTGGGGAGGCCCTGCTCTCAGCCCCGCCTCTATCACAAATGTGCTTGGCGGGGACAAGGGACAGGGCCTTCTCGGTGGTGGCCCCCGCCTGTGGAATTTGCTCTCTGGGAAAATTAGGTTATCTTCATCCCTCCTCACCTTTAGAAAGAAGTTAAAAACATGGATGTGGGAGCAGGCCTTTGGGTAACTATGAGGACTATGACAATGACAATTGCTAGAGTAATGGGACTATGAACAAGCTCGAGGAGCCTCCAACTACAGAATTCAGCTAGATAATGGCCACCAGACTGGTATATTTTAGTAGATTTCAATTGTATTGACTTAATGTTTTTAACTATATATAATTATTGTTTCTGTTCTGTATTTTATTATGTGTACATGGAGGCATCAAATTGTTGCCGGCTGGAAGCCACCCTGAGTCCCCCCCCCCCAGGAGGTTGAGAAGGACGGGGTAAAAATACCCGAAATGATAGATCGACAGCAAGCTAGACTATTAATGGTCGGGAGCTTATTCTGATCCTGACTGGCTTCAAACACATGACCTCTTGGTCAGTAGTGATTTGATGCAGCTGGGTACTAACTAGCTGCGCCACAGCCCAGTCCTTCATACTATGCCCAGTCTACACAGCCTTCACTGGATTGTTCTGCCCTTTCTCCCAGCTTAGAACTTATTTGAACTTCCTCATATTTGAGGATTCCCACAGGTCTGTCCACACCTTCCTGGTATCCTTCTGAGGATCAATTTGCTCTCAGCTTTCAAGATGTTATCTGCCACGAATGATCACAGTCTCCTTTGAAAGCCATCTGGGCTGGGAACGATCGTCACATCTTCTGGCAACGAAGCCCACAAACTAATGACATGCTGAGAGAAGGAGCTTTATTTCCGTCGTCGTCTCCCTCGAATCCACTGCCAATTAACTTTCCTAGAAGACCTGAGTTCATCTGACCTTGAGGGAGGGAGGAATGCTTTTCAATGTAATTCTGTCTTTCTAGGAAACTATTAACACAGTGGTGGCACAGCAGCAGCAAAGGTCTATCCTTCTTGGGTTGCTGTGAGTTTTCCAGGCTGTATATATCCATTACTCCTGGCACACAAGCAGAGAGAGATCTCAAAGCACACAGCAAGATGGATGGATGGCATCCTTGAAGTGACTGGACTGACCTTGAAGGAGCTGGGGGTGGTGACGGCCGACAGGGAGCTCTGGTGTGGGCTGGTCCGTGGCTGGAGATGACTGAACGAATGAACAACAACATATATCCATGTTCCAGAAGCACTCCCTCCTGACGTCTCACCCACATCTAAACTCACAGCAACCCAGTGATTCCAGCCATGAAAGCCTTCGACAACACGTCTATCCTTCCTTTCAAACTGTTGGGACTCAACTCTACACTGCCCAAGTCTCAAGTCCCCAACGAGGGGCAGTTAGTTAAGTTCCCCAGTCAGTTAGTTCCCCAATGTTTTTCTCTATGACAGTTGGAATGTATGTGATTTCTTCTCTTCTCTATGTTTTTGCTATCTATTGCAAGCTTTTTAAAATCTAACTTCTGCCTCCTAACACTTTAGTATTTATTTATTTATTTATTTCGTATACTTCTACCCCGCCCTTCTCAAGCCCTGAGGGGGGACTCAGGGCGGCTTACAGAAAGGCACATCTTGGTATGGAGTGTATGTGCTGTGTGCTTTGAGATCTCTCTCTGCTTGTGTGCCAGGAGTGATGTAGTGATTGGCATTTTCCCTCTCTTGAAACTTTAGAAGCGTTAGAGTACCTCAGACCCAGTTCTTTAATTAGAAGCTATGTAGCTAGTTCTTATTATCTATATAAATAAAAATGTAATGTTCATTTGTGGGATTAACAGAACTCAAAAACCACTGGACGAAATGACACCAAATTTGGGCAGAATATATCGATCAGGCCAACGAGTGACCATCACTCGTAAAAACACTGAAAAACACAGCAGAAGAGACTTTAAAAGCCAAGAAACAAAAAAATGCATCACAATGCATGCACAAAACCACTAACATACATATATACACATACATATACACATATATACACACACAAAACACATATACACAGACGGGGCCACAGCAACGCATGGCAGGGGACAGCTTGTCTATATAAATAAAAACGTAATGTTTGTTTGTGGGATTAACAGAACTCAAAAACCAGTGGACCAATTGACACCAAATTTGGACAGCATACACCTAACAACCCAATGTATGTCCTTCACTCAAAAACATTTGATTTTGTCATTTGGGAGTTGTAGTTGCTGGGATTTATAGTTCACCTACAATCAAAGAGCATTCTAAACTCCACTAATTATGGAATTGAATCAAACATGGCATACAGGACTCCCATGACCAACAGAAAACAGTAGAAGGGTTTGGTGGCCATTGACCTTGAGTTTGGGAGTTGTAGTTCACCTAATCCAGAGAGCACTGTGGACTCAAACAATGATGGATCTGGGCCAAACTTGGCACAAATATTCCATATGCCCAAATATGAGTTTGGGGGAAATGGACCTTGACATTTGGGAGATGTAGTTACTGGGATTTATAATTCACCTACGATCAAAGAGTATGCTGAACCCCCACCAACGACCGAATTGGGGTAAACTTCCCACACAGAATCCCCATACTTAAGGCCATCTCCCTTGACCAGGGCAAGAAAACATAATCAAAGCCCTCCTGACAAAGAGCCATCCAGCCATAGATATAGATAGATGATAGATAGATAGATAGATAGATAGATAGATAGATAGGATTCACACACAGAGAGAGATATAGTACTATAGATTTGAAAGGACCCCTAAAGAAGGACAATGATAAGTTGCATGTTCCAGAGTAGGCAAACCAAACAATCTCCACATCAACACTGACAAAGAAACTGCAAGAAATACTATTTACCCACAAGCATAAACAAATTACGTATATTAGAAATGAACGTTTTCTCATTATATTATTTTCCAGATCACCAGACTGGGACACAGCAACGCATGACAGGGGACGGCTAGTCGATATAAATAAAAATGTAATGTTCGTTTGTGGTATTAACATAACTCAAAAACCACTTGACGAATTGACACCAACTTCAGACACAATACACCTATCAGGCCAACGAGTGACCATCACTCATAAAAACACTGAAAAACAGAGCAGAAGAAACTTTAAAAGCCAAAATATAAATTAAAAAACATTACAATGCATGCACAAAACCACTTATATACACATATACACAAATATATTCACACACATATATACACACACAAAAATACATATACTCAAACTGGGCCACAGCAATGCGTGGCAGGGGAAAGCTAGTTGTAAATAAACCTTTTGTGGTTTGTACTGTTGAAGACTTTCATGGTCAGAATCACTGGGTTGTTGTAGGTTTTTCGGGCTGTATGGCCATGTTCTAGAAGCATGATCTGTGATTTTTTTTAAAGATTGGACTCTGTATGTTTGCCTCCTAAGCTCTGAATTCTTTACAGCCACATCACATGGCACCTTCATGCTCTGCTTGCTAATGAACTGATGGCTCAACTTTTGTATCCTGTTTATATTTTTGGATGCTCTGCTTTATTTTAGGGTAATTTTCCCTATCACAAACAATGTGTGTTTTTTGCACATCACACCAGCGAAATCGGCGGGCAAGAAACAGATGGAAAAGAAAGGGCACGGTGCATCAACTCCAGGTCTACAAACCTTTTTGGTGGTAGAACCCAACATACGAAATTGTTGCTCTAACAACTACTGTGTTTATGAATGAATCAATCAATGCTGAGACAAGGTAACATCAACACAGACTAAGAATCACACCCGATGAAAGAGAGATCTTCCAAAAGGCCTTGCTATCAACAGCCCTACTCAGGTCTTGCAAGCCCAAGGCTGTGCCTTCATTGATTCAATCAATCCACCTAAAACAGTGTTTCTCAACCTGGGGGTCGGGACCCCTGGAGGGGGGTTGCAAGGGGGTGTCAGAGGTGTTGCCAAAGACCATTAGAAAAGACCATTAGAAGACCATGACCAACAGTATTTTCTGTTGGTCATGGGGGTCCTCTGTGGGAAGCTTGGCACAATTCTATCATTGGTGGAGCTCAGAATGCTCTTTGATTGTAGGTGAACTATAAATCCCAGCAACTCTAATCCCCAATTGCCAAGGTCTATTTTTCCCAAACTCCACTAATGTTCACATTTGGGAATATTGAGTATTTGTGCCAAGTTTGGTCCAGATCTGTCATTGTTTGAGTCCACAGTGCTCTCTGGATATAGGTGAACTACAACTCCAAGATTCAATGTCAATGCCCACCAAACCCAGTATTTTCTGTTGGTCATGGGAGTTCTGTCATGGGACCAGGACACAAGGGAGCAATGGTTCAAATGGCAGGAAAAGTGTTCTGACGGAAAAAAATTAGGAAGAACTTCTTGGAGAGCAGCATAGGCTGCCTCTGAGTGTGGTGAAGTCTCCTTTTCTGGAGGCTTTTCTGCAGAAGCTGTCTATTGGGAGTGCTTTGATTGTGCCTTCTTGCAAGACAGGGGGTTGGACTGGATGGCCCTTGGGAGTCTCTTCCAGCTCTAGGATTCTATATCAGGAGTAGGCAATACAGGGTGTAATTGATACACTTTTTGTCTCCCGTCCACCATCTCATCCTGACCAAGGCCAACCCTTTTGGGATCCAAATGTTTCCTATCTTTCTTTCACTTTTTGTCTCCAAAAGAGAAGAGGAAGGGGAGGAAATGGAAGTGAGGGGACTTGGGGAGAACCCCTTCCCTCCCTCCCAAACCTTCCACCCTGCTCCGGTCCGCCATAGAATCATAGAATCAAAGAGTTGGAAGAGACCTCATGGGCCATCCAGTCCAATCCCCTGCCAAGAAGCAGGAATATTGCATTCAAAGCACCCCTGACAGATGGCCATCCAGCCTCTGTTTAAAAACCTCCAAAGAAGGAGCCTCCACCACACTCCGGGCAGAGAGTTCCACTGCTGAACAGCTCTCACAGTCAGGAAGTTCTTCCTCATGTTCAGTGGAATCTCCTTTCTTGTAGTTTGAAGTCATTGTTCCATGTCCTAGTCTCCAGGGAAGCAGAAAACAAGCTTGCTCCCTCCTCCCGGTGACTTCCTCTCACATATTTATACATGGCTATCATGTCTCCTCTCAGCCTTCTCTTCTTCAGGCTAAACATGCCCAGCTCCTTAAGCCACTCCTCATAGGGCTTGTTCTCCAGACCCTTGATCATTCTAGTTGCCCTCCTTTGGACACATTCCAGCTCGTCAACATTTCTCTTCATGTGGCTCCCAAGTTAGAAAGTTTGCCCATGCCTGCTTAAGAATGAATGCATTTCGACATTACTTTCGTACAAGGTCTTTAGACTTCTCTACCAACTCGGATGCCTCACCAAACTACAATTACCATACTTCCATAGCTCATGGCAGTTAAAGTGGTGTCAAACTGCATTAATTCTACAGTGTAGTTTCACCTTCTTTTCTCTTCCATCTAAAACTCAAGATACACTGCTCCTAAACACAGAAGCTCAGTGCAGTTTCACTTAGAAGACACATGCGACAGGCAGGGAAGGAGGTAAAAGGCAGAATCCCAGCATCATTTATGGAGCTGCCAGTCTCCATGAAGCTATTCCTCGCAAAATAAAATACCAATTCTTCAGCTTTGTTCCTGACTGGCTCTTTAAAAATTGATGTTGTCTCTGTGCAATTTGGAATTTGTTTTGTCTAGCCCTTCCATTATATGCGCTCAGGCACCCACACATTCATGAACAGTGTGTGTATGTGTGTGTATGTACACACACCGAGACCCACGCTAGCATTTTACAGGAAAGTCAAATGACACCGCGAGAAAAAGATGAAAGAGGATGCTAAACCACATCGGATGCTGGGAATAATGACAGGCGCTTTCATCAGTGAAACCAAGATTGCCCAAGACGCACAGCGCCTCTGATCTTATGTACAGCAAAAGCCATTTATTACAGGGATGCTTCATATTTTTTCCCCCACATACTATAATCTGACCTACGCAGAAATGGGAGAAGCCAACACAGAATTACAAGGAAACAGCCAGAGCCAGCTCTTTCCAAACACTCCGCCATTCCTCTAGGGATAAGTGGGTGGATTTTTTAAGGAAATTCTTTTTTTCCGGAAACGTATCTTTGGCCTAGATATGCATGAAGGAATAGAAACCCCAAACACATAATTGAGCACGATGACCATCCGCCTGGAGTCTGCTGAGTAATAGAAGCGAAGGAGATGAAGGGACAGCGCCCCGGCCTCAACCTCTGGGGAGGGCAAGCCGCTGTCTGGATGCAAGCGCTGCCAAAAGGCAGACTGAACCAGAAGTGTGACTGCACATCCCAAAGACCAATTAAACCCCAGGAAACCACAGCTGACCTCTTCCCGGCACGGCCCACCCATTTTAACTCTAGTGCAACCAGTATTCCTGTTGACATACCACAAGCATGTTCATGCAAGTCAGCAAAAAACCCACATTGCTTCCATATGAGCCGGCATTTAAAGAGGGTGAAAATAAGATCAACATGGGTCTCTCATCAGATTCAACAGCTGTCCTAATCTGAAAATACTACCTATGTTGGGTTGTTGTAGCTTTTTTGGGCTATATAGAATCATAGAATCATAGACTCAAAGAGTTGGAAGAGACCTCATGGACCATCCAGTCCAACCCCCTGCCAAGAAGCAGGAATATTGCATTCAAATCACCCCTGACAGATGGCCATCCAGCCTCTGTTATGGCCATGTTTCTCTCTTGACGTTTCGTCTGCCTCTATGGCAGGCATCCTCAGGGGTTGCGAGGTCCTCATAACCTCTGAAGATGCCTGCCATAGATGCAGGCAAAACATCAGGAGGGAACGCTTCTAGAACAGGGCCATATTGCCCGAAAAACCTACAACAACCCAATGATTCCAGCCATGGAAGCCTTTGACAATATTACCTATGTTCTTCCTGATAGTGGGTGCATCTACACTGTACAATTAATGCTCCTCAGCATGACTTTACCTGCAATGAATGAATGTTATCAAATCCTGAGAACTGTAGTTTTACAAGGTCTTTAGCCTTCTCTAGCAACGAAAAGGCTAAAGACCTCCCAACATTCCATAGCACTGAGTCATGGCAGGTAAAATGATGTCATACTACACCAGGCATGGGCAAACATAATAACCATGTATAAATATGTGAGAGGAAGTCATAGGGAGGAGGGAGCAAGCTTGTCTTCTGCTGCCATGGAGACTAGGACACAGAACAATGGCTTCAGACTACAGGAAAGGAGATTCCACCCGAACATTAGGAATAACTTTCTGACTGTGAGAGCTGTTCAGCAGTGGAACTCTCTGCTCCGAAGTGTGGTGGAGGAACGTTCTGTGGAGGCTTTTGAACAGAGGCTGGATGGTCATCTGTTGGGGGTGCTTTGAATGCAATTGTCCTGCTTCTTGGCAGGGGGTTGGACTGGATAGCCCACGAGGTCTCTTCTAACTCTATGATTCTATGAAACCCAGGCCTGTGGGCAGGACACGGGACTTTTGGCCTCTTCTATCAGGCCCTCATCTGCCTCGGCCCTCCTCTGAGCATGCAGACACAGCAGTCCACCATGTCCCCGGCTGGGGCAGAGGCACAGCACTAGCAAGTGCTCTCCGGAGATCTAAACACTAGACTCCTATTGATGCAGGCCAAAATCCCATTGGCTTTTTTTGCCACCACATGACATTGTTGGCTCATGTTTAACTTGTTGTCCACGAGGACTCCAAGATCTTTTTCACACGTACTGCTCTCAAGCCAGGCATTGTCCCCCATTCTGTATCTTTGCATTTCTTTTTTTTCTGCCTAAGTGGAATATCTTACATTTGTCCCTATCGAACTACATTTTGTTGGTTTTGGCCAATCATCTCTCTAATCTGTTAAGATCATATTGAATTCTACTCCCGTCTTCTGGGGTATTAGTTATCCCTCCCAATTTGGTGTCGTCTGCAAACTTGATAATCATGCCTTCCATCCTTTCACCTAAGTCACTAATAAAGATGTTGAGCAGGACCGGACCCAGGAAGGAACCCTGCTTATGGCACACCACTCGTCACTTCTTTCCAGGACAAAGAGGAAGCATTGGTGACAATCACCCTTTGGGTTTGTTTACTAAACCAATTACAGATCCACCTAACCATAGTTTTGCCTAGCCCACATTTGATTAGTTTCTTTGCCAGAAGGCCATGGGGGACTTTGTCGAAGGCCTTCCTGAAATCCAGATACGCTACATTTATTTATTTATTTGTTTGTTTGTTTGTATAGACTGGCAACGATTAGATGCCATAAACATACATACATACATATCAATTAAAAACACTTAATATCACAGAATAAAAATCCACATAAAAACCAATTAAAACTATAATAATTAATGTCTACTAGTTCAACTCCTTATCCATTTGCATCGTCTAAGCCGTTCCGTGTTCGTTATTTAATCATACTGTATTTATCCAGTTACGCCGTGTTACCAAAAACTTGCTTGAAGAGCCAGGTTTTTACTCTTTTCCGAAAGGTCAGGAGGGAAGGGGCCGGTCTAATATCCCTGGGGAGGGAGTTCCAAAGCCAAGGGGCCACCACTGAGAAGGCCCTGTCTCTCGTCCCTGCTAAGCGCGCCTTTGAGGAAGGCGGGATCGAGAGCAATACCCTCCCAGATGATCTTAAATTCCTGGATGGTTCATAAGGAGAGATATGTTCAAACATCCACAGCATTCCCTGCAAAATAAGATTTTTACTTGGAAAAGCCCTTTCTGTTGTATAGCCCTTTTTAGTTTTTCTGTATCCTTTGAACAGCTGCGGTTCAAAACAGCCAAGGGAACAGCTCATGATGAGTCGGCAGGGGCAATGCTTCATCAACAGTTAAAAATTCAACAGCTTCCACATCGAGAGGGCAAATTCCACCAGTTGTGGTGGACAATGAGAGCATAAATTCCACAACAGAGGAAGTGATAAAGTTACAGTGATTTCTTTAAAGAATATTTAAAAAGACTGAATGCCAACAGATGTACAGTTTCTTCTACTAACCAAACAGGAATTTCCTTACCAGCTGTATAATAAGGGAGTCACAGGCAGCAGCAGACAAGCGGAGAAATTCCTTTCTCAAACTTCCCCCCACTTTCCCTCTATCTGTGTGTGGGCATGTACGCATATATACATATTCAATATGTTCCTGACTTATCCAGAGGGCAAAAGAGGATCAAAAAGAAAAAAGGAGGGGACTCAAATCCACCGGCGTTCATTGTAAGCGTATGAAACCTCTCACACATAAAAACAAAACGGAACTCACAACAAAAGGAACAAAGAAATAAACATAAACACAGTGGGCAGTGTGTCTGCTTCTGTGTGTAGATGTGCAATGAATGAATGAATATGTAACCCGCATAATAACCATTCCATGTACAGTCAGCGCAGAGAGCTCTGTTTGTGTTTCAGTGCAGCATGGGCCTCATAACAACAAAAACATATGGACTTGCTTTTCTTCCATGAATTGCCTTTTGATGAATTGGTTGAGTTAATCTACAATGAGATGCTCTCCTTCACTTCTGGAAAAAATGTAAAAATATTACTGTATTGATAAATGCTTCAAAGCAGAACCCATGGCTCTTTGATGCGATGGATAGGAGAGAGGAGATTCCATCTGAACATGAGGAAGAACTTCCTGACTGTGAGAGCCGTTCAGCAGTGGAACCCTCTGCCCTGGAGCATGGTGGAGGCTCCTTCTTTGGAAGCTTTTAAACAGAGGCTGGATGGCCATCTGTCAGGGGTGATTTGAATGTAATATTCCTGCTTCTTGGCAGGGGGTTGGACTGGATGGCCTATGAGGTCTCTTCCAACTCTATGATTCTATGATAGCTTCCCTGAACAGTGGCAAGAGGAGTTGGGCACCATCTGTTTCACCAGCCTGGGGATCACAACTACACATGGAGAAGACATCTATCTACCCTTGTGCTTTGCTACTCAGCTGCTGAGTATACATACCCAGTGTAGAATACAGTGTTCCCTTGCTATTTTGAGGTTCATTTTTAGCGGACTTGCTGTTTCGCTTGTTTTTGAAAATATTAATTAAAAATATAAAATATTTATGTCCAGTGGAGGCCAGGGATCCCAGAAGTGCAGTGGCCTGAGGCGCGGTAGGGAAGGCCTGCCTCCTTGGAGTGCTGTGTGGCTCTGCCAGGGTCTACGGAGGCCAGGGAGGCAGGCAGGCACCCTTGGGATGGGCCGGGAGGTGGGTAAGGAAGCACAGGTAAGAAAATAATATAATATAATATAATATAATATAATATAATATAATATAATATATATATATATATATATATATATATATATATAATGTATAAATATTAAAATTAATATGGTGCCTCTACTTTGCGGATTTTCACTTATCGTGGGTGGTCCTGGAACGGAATCCCCGTGATAAGTGAGGGAACAATGTACATCTCACCAGTGAATGTGGCTCTTAATGAAACATGCCACATAATCATCATCATCTTTATTTTTTCCCCAACACCATCTCCCCGAAGGGGAACTTGGGGCAGGTTACATGAGGCCAAGCCCAGTAGTGCATTACAACAAAATAAAACCAAAAGCACAAAACAAACATCGCAACAAAGCAAATAAAACATAAGAATACAATAAAACAGTGCAAAAATACAATCACAATGAGCGGGCCACATGAACAAGATAAAATGATAAAAACTCAGGATGAGATAAAAATGATGCGGACCTGTGACTTCAGGGGGAGTGCAACCCCGTCCAGCACAGGTTGCCACCCAATACCCCACTCAGACAAATTACTGGCCTGGAGGACCTCTGTCTTGTCGGACCAACTATAGCAGACCTCACTACCTCTGAGGATGCTTGCCACAGATGCAGGCGAAACATCAGGAGAAAATGCCTCTAGAACATGGCCATATAGCCCCCAAAAACCTACAACAACCCAGTGATTCCGGCCATGAAAGCCTTCGACAAAACATCCCTCCTTTCTTTTTTTTTAATGTTCTTTTTCTTCACTGTCAACCAACACATCCCCACGATCCTTTTGAAAAGACAACACTTGGCAAGGAAGAAGGAAAAGAGGAAGACTACATCTCAGATGAATCGACTCAATCAAGGAAATGACAGGCCCTGAGTCTGCAAGACTTAAGATGAGCTATTGAGGATAGATCAACTTGGTGGTCTCTTATTCATTGATTCAGTCAACATAACCCAAAGTTGTCTTGACAGCAATTAACACCAACAAAAAACCCCACCGATTTCTATGAACTTATTTCTAAAAGGGAACATGCAGACCTAAAACCTAAGGAGAATGTAGGCAAAACTTCTGATATTCGTGTTTGGCTGTGCTGGGTACGAACAGAATTCCACTTTCACTCCAGGGCAACAATCACTACAATAACATTTTCACAGCATGCCAACATTCTTCCTCCCTTTGCTCTCAGTCACACATCAGGGCGAAATCAATGACCCATGCATGCATCCAGCTTCCTACATGTACTCTTGCCATTATCCAACCAGGCATCTTCCAAAAAAAAGGTAACTAAGAAATCCAACTAGCCTCTTGTTTATCACAAGATGGGTTGTTGTAGGTTTTTCCGAGCTATATGGCCATGTTCTGGAGGCAATTTTTCTCCTGACGTTTCGCCTGCATCTAAACGTCAGGAGAAAAATTGCCTCCAGAACATGGCCATATAGTCCGGAAAAACCTACAACAACCCATGGATTCCGGCCATGAAAGCCTTCGACAATACATTATCACAAGATGGTTTGGGCTTCATCAAGAGAGAGACATCTCATGTAGAGCACCAACAAGGAAAATACCTAAAACAAATAGCGAGCAAGGTCTTTCCATGTTCCACTCCTCTGAACATCTTTAAAACTCTCCATTTGAAAAGCAAACATTTGGTACAAGGATGCACACAAGTATTATAGAAAAATAGTGAAAACCAACAGTTTCTTTAAGTACACCACAAGCTCAATTTCTGAAGGGTCATATATAACAATCTTATGCATGTTTCATCAAATAGCATAAATGGCATCACTTCCAGAAGGCAGGTTTATTGCTTTCACACATCAGCACTAAGGGACCGCTCTCAAGACCTGAACGAACTGTATCATCCTTTGAAAGATTAGGGCAAAGGATATGATTGACATCTTTCCGGGTCCTATTACATTCTATCCCAATCCTGCATCTATATAAATATCCTTTATACCTGAGGCCTTAATATTCTGTACCGCACCTGAAGAAATGGGTTTGTGTCCATGAAAGCTCTTGCTAAAATATGAGGGTTGAATGAAAAGTAATGCCTCCAACTTCATAACTCCTCAATAGATGGCAGTACTGGTATGCGGCAGATACTGGCTAGTTCAGTAGACTCTCCTCTACGGTTTCATTTTGGTGGGAAGTCTTAGCATTGAATGGTTGTGTTGTTAAAGTGTGAGGTATGGAACCCTACACAGATGGTCTGTCAATGCTACTTAAGCAACGTGCAGTCATTGAATTCTTGACAGCAGAAGGTATCATCCCAAAGGAGATTCACCGGAGAATGCAAGCTGTTATAGTGATTGTGTTGATGTGAGTACTGTGTGTCATTGGGTGAGTAAATTTAAAGATGTTGAGGTGACACCTTCTACTGTCAAGAATTCAATGACTGCACGTTGCTTAAGTCGCATTGACCGACCATCTACGCAGGGATCCATACTTCACACTTTAACAACACAACCATTCAATGCTAAGGCTTCCCGTCAAAATGGAACTGTTGAGGAGTGTCTACTGAATAAGCCAGTACCTGCCGCAGGTGAATAGACCTTATTTTTCATGCTTTCTTCAGTTTTCAGACCTATTTTTGTACCTTAGGGGGCATTACCGTTTTGTGAAAAATGAATGGAACAAAAAGAACAAAACAACAAACGAAATAAAAGGAACAAATACTGCGCACATCACTACCTGGCAAAACTATATCCAAAATCTAAGAGTTTTCCCCTTCATGGCTTCAAATACAACTATGAGGACTGACCATAAATTTCGTCACACAGAACTATTAGGGTGGGAAGTACCTAATGCCCGCAATGCATTGGATACGGTTCCAGCCCAGCTTACTTGTCCAAACATATCTCCCTTTATGTCCCACCTCAGAGCTTAAGATCTTCCAGGAAGACCCTATTCTCGATCCCACCACCGTCGCAAACGCGCTTGGCGGGGACAAGAGACAGGGCCTTCTTGGTGGTGGCCCCCTGCCTGTGGAACTTGCTCCCCAACGAAATTAGGTCAACTGCTTCCCTTCTTTCCTTTAGGAAAAAGTTGAAAACGTATTTGTGGGACCAGGCATTTGGGTAGGAGACTGATAAAAATGATAACAATGCTATGGAAAATGGGTTATGGACAAGCTTCGGACTAAGTCATTGGTAATAGAACTCGGATTTAGATATGGCCAACCAATTTAGTACTATTTTAAATGGATTTTAATTCAATTCAATTTAATTTAATGTTTTACTTATTAAGTAACTGATGTTTTATTTGTTTATATATGGGGGGCATCAGATTGTTGCCGGCTGTAAGCCGTCCTGAGTCCCCCTTCTGGGGGTTGAGAAGGGCGGGGTACAAATATGTGAAATAATAATAAATAATAATGCCCCTTCTATTCAATGAAACTCTATCATTAGAAGGTCTCCTCCTCTTCCTCTCTGTCCTGTGGCAACTCAACTCCTCACCATAGTTAATGGTGAAGTAGTCAATGCAAAATGCAGTCACATATCACAATAAACAGAGTGCAATAGTCACAGTTCAATCATCCCTCTTCAACTGAAAGTTCAGGCCTGATTTGCCATAGGACCCATTTATTTGCATTTTAGCAGGTCGTTTTATCCACAGAACTCTTTTCCAACACATTTTCTTTCTACTGGCTTCCTTCACAGTCCAGCTTTCACAACTATACACAGAATCCAAATATATTCACAATCGAAATCCAACTACTAGCCCCAACTATAGCAGACCACAATGGGCCATATTTCTAATGGTTCCAATGATTCAGTGAACATATGTGTGACTAAGAAGTAGACCACTGCATAGATATAAATAAATACACACGTGGCCAGCTCAGGATTCCCAGCACATTTCTTTTTCCAACACTAGGGAAAAACAATGACTCAACCAGCCAGTTCTAGCAGTCACACGACTTCCTTCAATCACTGTGTAGACTTCAGCTAAACATGGAGGAAGAGCAAAGTTGTCTAGATATAGGGAGATAGATGATGAACCCCTTTCATCAAAAGTTCCACGTTCCACTACACCATTTCCCCATCCTTGGGACATTGTTCTAGCCACGGGAATATACTTGGAATAAAGGAATTTACAAGAAAAGAAGCATAGTTTCTCAGGTGCCATTTCAGTAATGGTCATTGGACACCTTATGTGCATATTGGTCCTAACACAGAATGTCTTGTCAGAGAATCATTTTCCAACAAACCTCTTGAAACCTACATACCTGGGCAGCAACATGCTTGCATGACATGGAAGAGTGAGCAGCCTTATATTGAAATGATTCATGCTTTTGTTGTGTTTTCTTTTGCTTCCAGGGATCACAAAAAAAAAACATATTCCAGTGATAATAAGAGAATAATCCATCTTCAGCGCTACATGTGCACCAATTCTTGAAATGTACAAAAGGAAGAATTCCTCCCCCTGAAGGCATTTTGTCTGCAGCTGGCATTCTCAGGAGTCTTCTGGGTGTTTGGATAAATCCCACAACCTTGGAGATGTTTCTGCAACCCCCGGATTGGCTGAGAACTCAAGCCCAGAGACCTTGAAGGAAGAAACAAAACAAAAGGAGATGGTTACATGGAGAAGACGGAAAGAGAAAGGTCGTAGAGGGGAGGTGGAGGAGCAAGGAGATAGAAATGTCTTCATTTGAAAGACAACATTGATGTTCTCTTCTCCTTCAAATCAGTTGAGGTGACTCTTAGCTCAAGAGTCAAGGTTGAAAAAGTATCAGGCCATTTTTAAATTATTATCTAGTTCTGGGTCAACCATCAAAGGTAGAAATGGAGAAGGGAAAGGGGTGGATGCAATGTTCAAAAGGCAATTAATCAGCACCAGATGCTTCCTTGTTTTCACATATACCAATATTGCACTCTGGACCATGCTCTCACTTATAAGAACCACTGCTTGAAAATCAAGCAAAAGGTGGGTGCCAGAAATAATATCATACGAAAGCTGACAGGGACAACCTGGGGATCACTACCAGACACAGTGAAGACATCAGCCCTTGCACTTTGCTAATCTGCTGCTGAATACGCATACCCAATGCAGAATACATCTCACCACGTTGAAACAGTGGATGTGGTTCTTAATGAGACATGCTTCATTATCACAGGATGTCTATGCCCAACCCCACTGGAGAAATTATACTGTTTGCACCACCTGTTCAGATATCAGCCAGCAAGCCAATGCCTTAAATCAAGAAACAGCTTCCTAAGATCAACAGAGATACTCACAGGAACACCTCGGGTATCAGGAGTCCCAAAGTGGCAGACTAAAACCTGGAACCTCAATCAGTGGCTGATACCAAATGAGAGACTCCCTCCTGGGCACACAGAAAACCGGGCGACTTGGAAGGCACTGAACAGACTGCGCTCTGGCACCATGAGGTGCAGAGCTAACCTTAAGAAATGGGGCTACAAAGTGGAGTCCATGACATGTGGGTGTGAAGAAGAGCAAACCACAGACCACCTAGAAAAATGCAGTCTGAGCCCTGCCACAATGCACAATGGATGACCTTCTTATAGCAACACCAGATGCATTCCAAAGGCCGAGCTTCTGGTAAAAAGGCAATCATAATGCCAAGTTTTTCACTTCATTTGTGTCTTTTTAAATACATTATCTCTTTTTTCATGTCAGAAGCGACTTGAGAAACTGCAAATTGCTTCTGGTGTGAGAGATCAGCCATCTGTGAGGACATTACCCTGGGGACGCCCAGATGTTTTACCTTCCTGTGGGAAGATTCTCTCTTGTCCCCACATGGGAAGTTGGAGCTAACAGACGAGAGCTCACCATTCTCAAGAATGAAAATATGGTCCACTCCCTTGCCATTACTACAACGTTGCCTCGAAGCCATGTGGCAACCAGAGTGACCGGTCCCCCAAAACCCTCTTATAGTGCTGTGACAACAGGGATGTTGGGAGGGGAGGGGCTGACTACCAACAAAAGATTACAACAACCACATCAGCTCTAGATGATTAAATATGGTTTTCTGTGGGCGAGCAGATAGCAACTACTCGATGGCGTATGTTCTGTATCAGAACCTAGAGCTGAATCAGCACCCCATTAACCAAACCGCATCTAAAGTTGACTAAAAACTGATTCATAACCCTTTTGGTACTAATGTTGGAGAGTGATCCCTGGCCAAAGCGGTCCCTGGCCAAAGCGGTCCCTGGCCAAAGCGGTCCTTGGCCAAAGCGGTCCCTGGCCAAAGCGGTCCCTGGCCAAAGCGGTCCTTGGCCAAAGTGGTCCTTGGCCAAAGCGGTCCTTGGCCAAAGCGGTCCCTGGCCAAAGCGGTCCCTGGCCAAAGCGGTCCCTGGCCAAAGCGGTCCCTGGCCAAAGCGATCCCTGGTCAAAGCGGTCCCTGGTCAAAGCGGTCCTTGGTCAAGGTGGTCCCTGGTCAAAGTGGTCCCTGGGCGAGAAAAAAGGTTGGGAACCACTGATGTAGACAAAACTATTTTGTACACAAAGCAAGTTTCAAACTGTGAAGATTCTCGCCCACCTAGGATTAACATCAAGGTTCCTGGTACTCAATAAACCTGTTTTTAAAAAGTCTTGCAAATATTTTCTAATATTACTTCTTCCTCCCTAGTTCGCAGACCTAAGCCAAAGCTGCATGTTAAGAGGTGAGAAAAACAATAGAGTAGTTTCACCGAACTGGTTATTGTACAAATCAGAATCACGGTCTAAAGCAATCTTTCTTTGATCAGCACGACTCTTTTTATAGCTGGTGACAATGGGAACTGTTATTAGGCCAGTGAGTATTAACAAAAATACACTCCTCACCAGGTCGTGCTTTTAACAAATGGCAACCGAAAGAGTACAAGTCATTTCCTAATAGGGGATGAAATGTAGGATGAAAAAAAAAAGAGGATCCCATAGTAAATACTGTTTATCTTTGGAGTCTGGCCAAGGAAAGGAGTGTCTGAGGCGGCTGTGTTTGTACAAGCAAGGCAGGGAGGGAAAGGGAAATGATTTATTTCACAGGATCCCAATGCTGTTGCCACTCTGCAATTTTTGCTTCGTGTACACATTTTCATGCATCGCAATTAATCAAAATGCACCTGCTGCGTGCAAAAGAAACCGCCCGCTCTTTTGCAAAAGGCCTCATTTGCATTTTCGGCACCTACACGGTGATGTCAGGGTGGCAGGCTCCTTACAAGCCCAGCATTAAATAACGTTGCACCTTTCAGACAGAGCAAGGTCACAAAGTTCTAGACATAAACGTGTTGAAAGGGACTAGTAAGATCTCGTCACATTCCCTGCTCAATGCAGGATGTAATTACAATATCCCTGACAGGTGGTCCATCTGGCTAGTGTGTAAATACCTCCATGAAGAGCATTAATTCCAGATTCATGCCTAGCAATATCCAGAACATCACACTGGCATGCCCAAGCACATGGGAAGTGACTTAATGTCACCGTAATGGCATACTCTCCAAGACAATTTTCAGATGGAAGATTTCAGTAAGATCCTTGTATCTGCTGGGTATATGTTCATGGTTAAGTGAAACTGCGAGTGCAATCCAAAACCACTGAATTCTCTAGGAGTTTGCAAGGCACAGTAGAATCTCACTTATCCGACATTCGCTGATCCGACATTCCGTCTAATCCAACACCCTCCCCTTTTCCTCCAGCATTTCCCCTTTAATAAAAGGAGTGCTCCCCAACTCTCTCTCCATTCCCAATAAATGAAAAATCTAAGACAAGTAGAAGGAGCAGGAAGAAAGAGGCAGGATCGGAAGCGTCCTCCCTCCTTTGTGATTCCCACACTCCTCTTCCGTATACGGGCACTTCCTGCTGGGCTGCTCCAACCCCGAAGCATTGCCTTGACTTAACTTTTTGAGTCCTTGTTATTAGTATTCTACGTGTCTAATGCCGCGTTGGACGGGTAACAGTAGGAGACTCCGTATTGTCCGACATTTTCATTTATCCGACATTCTGCCAGCCTGTTTATGTCAGATAAGCGAGACTCTACTGTAGTTCAATTGAACTAGGGAAAGTATACCATAAAATCACCAAATTTCTAGGGAAACCATTTCCCCCTTGGGTGCGGATATGTGAAACCGCAAATATGGGTTCCATTGTCTCAGAGTGATTTGTCAGGGAGCTTTGGAAGAGCCCCTGGTGGTAAAGTGGGTTAAATCACTGAGCTGCTGAACTTGCTGACCAAAAGGTCCCCAGTTCAAATCTAGGGAGCAACGTGAGCTCCCACTGTTAGCCCCGGCTTCTGCCAACCTAGCAGTTCAAAAACATACAAACGTGAGTAGATCAATAGGGAACACTCTGGCAGGAAAGTAACGGTGCTCCATGCAGTCATGCTAGCCACATGACTTTGGAGGTGTCTACGGACAACGCTAGCTCTTCCGCTTTGAAATGGAGATGAGTACCAGCCCCCAACGTCGGATACAACTAGACTTAATGTCAAGAGGAAACCTTTCCCTTTGGAAGATTGCCAGGATGTTTTGGGGACCACAAATGAAGACTTGATTTATATTGATTTGTTTGGATGTGGCTCACAGGCTGCACTATTCACACCTCTGACCTCCAGCCAAGAGGAAACCACCTTCCCTTAAAGCAGTCTAATCCACAATCAAATAACTCAATCAGTGGTCATTTTTTCCAGTATAGGCTTGATCGCTATCTGTTGATTCCTATCTAAAAGGCAACACAATATAGGTCTGCCCTGTCTAGCATGGGAGAGGCTTGTCTAGCATTAAACAAATCCTATCTTTAAGAAGAATCAGCGAGACAACCAAATCTGTTCAACAGTGTCTTGATGTTGTGTGCCTTCAAATAGTTTCTGTCGTATTGCAACCCAAAGGCAAATCTATCGTGGGGTTTTCTGGGACTGAGAGCATGTAACTTGCCGAAAGTCATCATGGCTGAGTGGGGATCCAAACCCTGGTCTCTATGGCCATAACCCAACATTCAAACCATTATGCAATGTTGGCTACCATGCCATAAATCATAAGCTTCACAGATCCATCTACACTAGGAGTAGAGATACTTAAGCTCTGGAAACTGAATTATCCTGGGACTCCAATCCACATCTCCAAAAAATGCACATTCCAACTATGCTGTACTAAAATCCCCATCATCCCCAGGCACTAGGGTCAGGTTAGGAGAGAACAATCTAAATAATAATAAGGCTGATCCTAATAAGGCTGGTCCCAACACAGAGAGAATTGCAAGAGCAAAAGGTCAGTTTGGATAAAGAATAAATGAATTCAAATTACAAGAAAAAAGTGTATACCTAAACACTGGAAAGAACCTTTATATAGTAAGAGACCACCATGGAAGGTGACAAACTTTTGTGGAGTTTTAAACCGAGACTGGAAATATCTTCAAAGCGCTTTAGAGATATTTGGTTTAGCTCCAAACTTCTCAGTGGCTTTCAATAGCATCCACAATGGAGTCCTTCTGGGCCGTCTCTCCAAGATGGTGCTTGAGGGCACTCTGCTACAGTGGCTCCGGTCCTTCATAGGGGATTGGATCCAGATGGTGGAGCTGGGGGACTCCTGTTTGACTCCTTGGCTGGTGACCTGTGGAGTCCCTCAGGGTTCAATTGTCTCCCATACTGTTTAACATTTACATGGACCCATTGGGAGAGATCACCCAGAGTCTTGGGAGTTTGGTATCAAATATATGCGGACGACACGCAACTCTATTACTCTTTTCCACCAAATGCCAATGATGCCACCCTGCCCCTAAACCAGTGATGGACTGGATGAGCACTAATAAATTGAAATTAAATTCAGACAAGACAGAAGCACTTCTTGTCAGTCGGAACGTGGAACAGAGTGTGGGATTACAGCCTGTGTTAAATGGGGTCAGACTCCCTCTGAAGATACAGGTTCGTATTCTGGGGGTGATCCTGGATTCATCGTTGACCCTGGAACCCCAGGTGTCGGCAGCGGCCAAGAGCGCCTTCGAACAATTAAAACTTGTGTGCCAGCTGCACCCATACCTTGAGACGCCAGATCTGGCCATGGTAGTCACATTCCACCTAGACTACTGCAATGCTCTCTATGTGGGGCTACCTTTGAAGATTGTTTGGAAGCTTCAGTTGCTACCGAGATAGGCAACCAGATTACTAACTGGGGCTTTGTACAGGGAGAGATCCACTCCCATGTTGTGGCAGATCCACTGGCTGCCAGTCTGCTTCTGGGTTTAATGCAAAGTGCTGGTCATTACCTTTAAAGCCCTAAACAGCTCAGGTCCGGGCTATCTGACTAACCGCATCTCCTCCTACAACCCAACTCAGGCACTGCAGTCATCAGAGGAGGCCCTCCTCTTGGTCCTACCCCCATCTCAAGTACAGCTGGTGGGAACGAGGGAGAGGGCCTTCTCCATGGTCACCCCTACCAAATTATTAAACTACCATGGTCACCCCCTACCCCACCTTGTTTCCTCTCTTGTTGTCTTTCAACAGAAAGAAGGAAACCATGAAAATGAACAAAATCTGGCTACCAGTATTAAAAAACTCTAAAATTACAGCACAACAACAGAGGTCCGGTCAGCCTCACGTCGATACCGGGCAAGATTCTGGAAAAGATTGTTAAGGAAGCGGTCTGCAAACACTTAGAAACAAATGCAGTCATCGCTAATAGTCAACATGGATTTATCAAAAACAAGTCATGCCAGACTAATCTGATCTCTTTCTTCGATAGAGCTACAAGCTGGGTAGATGCGGGGAATGCCGTGGATGTAGCGTACCTGGATTTCAGTAAGGCCTTCGACAAGGTCCCCCATGACCTTCTGGTAAGGAAACTAGTCCAATGTGGGCTAGGCAAAACTACGGTGAGGTGGATCTGTAATTGGTTAAGTGGACGAACACAGAGAGTGCTCACTAATGCTTCCTCTTCATCTTGGAAAGAAGTGACAAGTGGAGTGCCGCAGGGTTCCGTCCTGGGCCCGGTCCTGTTCAACATCTTTATTAATGACTTAGATGAAGGGCTCGAAGGCATGATCATCAAGTTTGCAGACGACACCAAATTGGGAGGGATAGCCAATAGTCCAGAGGACAGGAGCAGAATTCAAAACGATCTTGACAGATTAGAGAGATGGGCCAAAACTAACAAAATGAAGTTCAACAGTGACAAATGCAAGATACTCCACTTAGGTAGAAAAAACAAAATGCAAAGATACAGAATGGGGGACAATGCCTGGCTCGAGAGCAGTATTTCAAAACGATCTTGACAGATTAGAGAGATGAGCCAAAACTAACAAAATGAAGTTCAACAGTGACAAATGCAAGATACTCCACTTTGGCAGGAAAAACGAAATGCAAAGATACAGAATGGGGGACAATGCTTGGCTCGAGAGCAGTTCGTGTGAAAAAGATCTTGGAGTCCTCGTGGACAACAAGTTAAACATGAGCCAACAATGTGATGTGGCAAAAAAAGCCAATGGGATTTTGGCCTGCATCAATAGGAGCATAGTGTCTAGATCTAAGAAGTCATGCTACCCCTCTATTCTGCTTTTGAGTCTTGTCACACCTGGAATACTGTGTCCAATTCTGGGCACCGCAATTGAAAGGAGATGTTGACAAAATGGAATGTATCCAAAGGAGGGCGACTCAAAATGATCAAGGGCCTGGAGAACAAGCCCTATGAGGAGCAGCTTAAGGAGCTGGGCATGTTTAGCCTGAAGAAGAGAAGGCTGAGAGGAGATATGATAGCCATGTATAAATATGTGAGAGGAAGCCACAGGGAGGAGGGAGCAAGCTTGTTTTCTGCTTCCTTGGAGACTAGGACGCGGAACAATGGCTTCAAACTACAAGAGAGGAGATTCCATCTGAACATTAGGAAGAACTTCCTGACTGTGAGAGCCGTTCAGCAGTGGAACTCTCTGCCCTCGAGTGTGGTGGAGGCTCCTTCTTTGGAAGCTTTTAAACAGAGGCTGGATGGCCATCTTGAGCTTTTAAACAGAGGCTGGATGGCCATCTGTCAGGGGTGATTTGAATGATTTGAATGTTAATATTCCTTCTTCTTGGGAGGGGGTTGGACTAGATGGCCCATGAGGTCTCTTCCAACTCTTTGATTCTATGATTCTATGATTCTATGATTCTATGAACATTACATTTTTATTTATATTTTGCTCCAGGCACTGTCAAGCCATTATATGCCAATCAAGGCGGTCAGTTGAAACATTCACACCTAGCTTCAGCAGACAAGAGTTCTTTGTCCCACCCTGGTCTTTCCACAGATATTTAAACCCTTTATCCTAGTTCCAACAAACTTCACTACCTCTGAGGATGCTTGCCATAGATGCAGGCAAAACGTCAGGAGAGAATGCCTCTAGACCATGGTCATATAGCCCGAAAAAACCTACAACAACCCAGTGATTCCGGCCATCAAAGCCTTCGACAATATACAGGTATCATGTTTAGCTTTCTTTGTATATGGGTTTTGTTTTGTTTTTTGTCATATCAGAAGCAACTTGAGAAACTGCAAGTCGCTTCTGGTGTGAGAGAATTGGCCATCTGCAAGGAAGTTGCCCAGGGGACACCCGGAGGATTTGATGTTTTTATCATCCTTGTGGGAGGCTTCTCTCATATCCCAGCATGAGGAGCTGGAGTCGATAGAGGGAGCTCATCAGCCTCTCCCCGGGTTTGAACCTGCGACCTGTCGGTCTTCAGTCCTGCCGGCACAGGGGCTTAACCCACTGCGCTACTGGGGGCTCCATATGGGGGTATTACACTTGTACTAATTGTTATTGAGACATTTAATGTTTTTGACTTTTTGTTTGTTGGAATCCGCCCTGAGATAGAGCGGAATATAAATAACATTTATTATTATTATTAGTAGTAGTAGTAGTAGTAGTAGTAGTAGTAAGAGTAAGAGTAGTGTGTGCCTGCAAAGCAAAGGGTCGGACTAGACGATGCTTGCAGTCCCTTCTGATTCTATGATTCTACATTTCTAGGCACAAGCCTTAAAGATGGACAAACAAAGCAATTTCTAGTTATAGTGTTCCTGAGGCAAAACCTGGAGAAGTCCAATTCTCTATTTATTCCCCACACCTTTGGTGACAGCCACCCCAAAACTGAGGACCCAACCGCCATCTCCAGGACACCTGTTGCCTTCTTACGCCCTTTGCATGCAGGGCAGCCCCTTCCTTCCAAGGAAGAACAGGCAGATTGTTCGATCTGGGTTTTGACATTGCAATGAGGTGAACTAAGCGGAAAGCATTTCGGTGCATCTGCACGCTTGACTAGAGCAAGCCAACTATCCTGTTTATTTTAATCCAAGCTTGAGTCAGCAAATGCTTTCAGCGACGCCTGTGAACTATTTCAGCAAACTTGATATGCAGCCACCGTTCTAGAAGCCAATGGACTAGGAGTTAATTTTCTTCCTTTCTCCCCAATGGAGAGGCAAATCCCTGGAATCACTTCTCTCCACTTTGCAGTTCGAAAAAAGAAAATAATAATGGAGTCATGGGAGAGCTTAAATCAACACTGGGGAAACGAGAGGCCCTTCCCAGTTTGTAATTAATTATTTGGCCGCAACTCCTACAAAGCCCCAGCCAATACACTGAATAGTAAGGGATGCTGGAATTTGCAGTTCAGCAAAATCCAGCTGTTTGGGGGATTCTGGAAATTATAGTCTCTCTATCGAAAATGGAGGGCGCCTGGTTGCGCAGCGGGTTAAACTGCTTAGCTGCTGCACTTGCTGACCAAAAGGTTGGTGGTTCAAATCCAGGGCACAGGGTGAGCTCCCATTGCTAGCCCCAGTTTCTGCCAACCTAGGTTTAATATTCTTTGTAAAGCCATAAGTAGTAGATTTGTTTACAAATATTAAGGCCGAGAAGCAACTAAGATCCTTATCACATTGCACTGTTACACTGCTATTTTTCCCATTTCAACTATCATGACAACATTCTGTAAACTTCTAGGGTTTGTAGTTTAATGAAGCCCAAGAATTATCTGACTGAGAATTACAGATTCCCTTACCCAAGGCCTCCCGGGTGGCGCAGCAGGTTAAACTGCTGAGCTGCTGAACTTGCTGACTGAAAGGTTGGTGGTTTGAATCTGAGGAGTGGGGTGAGCTCCCGCTGTTAGCCCCAGCTTCTGCCAACCTAGCAGTTCAAAAACATGCAAATGTGAGTAGATCAGTAGGTATTGCTTATGCGGGAAAGTAATGGAACTCCATGCAGTCATGCTGGCCACATGACCTTGGAGGTGTCTATGGACAATGCCAGCTCTTTGGCCTAGAAATGGAGATGAGCACCACCTCCCAGATTCGGACACGACTAGTCTTAATGTCAGGGGAAGCCCTTACCTTTAATTACCACCAACAATAACTCCCCCAAGTTCTGGTCAGGAAAACTCTCAACCCCCTAAAACTGAAAAGAGATGCAGTGTTTTGAATCACCATCTACAGTAGTTTCCCAGCATTGATATCTTTTTCAAGGAGTCACAGCTTATCCAAACTACAATGGCCACTGTCTAGTCCTTTTTGACTTTTCCTTAATCTCACACAACAAACTTCTTTAGAGATCAACCCAACTAAAAAGCGACAACTTCGTGTGGACACAAGAAGGACGGGTGCTAATTCAACTCAGTTGTGACCACAGGAGAAGGAAGGGATGTTTTGTGCAGCCTTGAGTGACAAACTTAAGTGAAATTTAAGCCTCAGTGATCTCAAGGATTTACAGCATTAAAATAATGCATATGCTTCATGTTGGCATTTTAAAGCATTAGCCCTTCCATTATATTTTTTTTCTTCATAAGAATAAACAATTAACTCTCAGGTCCAAACTTTCCAGGGTTTTTAAAGAGGCATGCATATGCAGCTGACTTAGGAGCTCCGGGAAAGCAACTGGCAAAGCTTGCAAAACAAACAAACAAACAAACCAAACAAAAACCTGTGCAAAGTGTCTATTCAACTGTTCTTGATAAAGCCAAATATAATCTCAGCTTGCTTGCTTGCTTGCTTTCTCTGCTGGACTTGGGACTTCCCCCATAGTCACACAAAATGCCCAAGATAGATAAGGTAAACAAACCCAAATGCTGATTCCCTCGGTTAGATTTCCCCTCAAGGCAAGATTACAACTTCCCCATTCTTTACATATCTTAAACTATTTAAATAAAGGGAAAGATGGACCATTGCCTGATAGCAAACTGAGCCAGATAAATCTGCTGTGTGCCTTCAAGTCATTCTAAGTAGAAACCTATCAGGAGAGTTTCTTGCAAGATTTCTCAAAAGGGTCTTGCACAGTTTTCCTATGAGGCTGAGAGAGTGTGACCTGCCCAAAGGTTCTCCAACCCTGGTTTCCTGATACCTGTGCACACAAACTACTATGCCACACTGGCTCTCAAACCATTTGTAGAGAACTAAGAGAACTTCCAAGTAATGCAAAAACTCAAACCTCCCCAAAGTGTGGTACAGTCTCTTTCTCTGTAGATAGGTAAACAAAGGCATATGGTCATCTGTCAGGAATGCTTTGATTGTGTATTCCTACAAGGCAGGACGGAGTCGGACTAGATGCCCCTTGTGGTTTCATCCAATTCCACGTTGCTATTCTGTGAACCAGATGTGGTTAACTTCCCAAAGCTGGATCTTCACTGCCAAGTATTTTGGTTTGAACTGCATTATAGGGTCAGTGTTCTAGACCTAGATAATGCAATGTAAGGCTGTCCAAACTGAAATATGAGTCTACACTGAGCCTATAATGCAGTTCAAACTGTATTATTTGGCAGTGTAGACCCAGCCAGAGAAGTCACTTTCCTTTCAAGGTCTAAGAAGTAGAAACAGCCAAAAGGTCTTTCCCATCCTCAAATCCCATGACCAGCGCCCCTACAATTGATCATCAGTTTGGGTTGCTGTGAGTTTGGGTTGTATGGCCATATTCCAGAAACATTCTCTCCTTACGTTTTGCCCACATCTATGGCAGGTATCCTCAGAGGTTGTGAGGTCTGTTGGAAACTAGGCAGTTGAGGTTTATATATCTGTGGAATGTCCAGGGTGGGAGAAAGAACTCTTGTCTGCTTGAGGAAAGTGTGAATGTTTCAATTGGCCACCTTGATTTGCATTTAAGGGCCTTGTAGCTTCAAAGCCTGGCTATTTGCTGCCTGGGGGATCTTTTGTTGGGAGATGTTACGCCCTGATTGTTTCATGTCAGGAATTTCCCTGTTGTTTGCCAAATATTTAAAGTTTTCAGTAATGCGGATTTGCTATTAACAAGCGTTGACTAAGAGTTGTTTTGACCTTTAAAGTTGAGACGTCCACAGAAGCAAACAATTGACACCTTTTCCCCTTCATCACCCTATGATCTAATGAGCAAACATAAAGTGGAAAAACACCTTTTACCTATAAAAGATCATGATGCAAGCAAAGTGTTAGCTCTAAAGCGTGAATCTACAGTGTAGAAGTATTACCCATTATTATTTAACTAGAACGATTCCATCAGCTTTGCCTCCGAAAAATCCTGCAAATCTCTTTGGAAGAGAAGTGGACAAATGTTAGCAGCTGGAAGAAGCAAAGACCACCAGCATTGAAGCGATGGTCCTCCACCATCAACTCCACTGGACCAGCCACATTGTCCAGATGCCCAACCACCATCTCCCAAAGCAATTGCTCTACTCCAAACTCAAGAATGGAAAACGGCATGTTGGTGGGCAGGAAAAGAGATTTAAAAATGGGCTCAAAGCCAACCTTAAAAACTCTAGCATAGACACTGAGAACTGGGAAGCCCTGCCCTTGTGCACTCCAGCTGGAGGTCAGCTGTGACCAGCAGTGCTATAGAATTTGAAGAGGCACCAATGGAGGGCAAAAGAGAGAAATGTGCCAAGAGGAAGGCACATCAAGCCAACTCCTACTGGAACCGCCTTCCACCTGGAAACCAATGCCCTCACTGCGGGAGAAGATGCAGATCAAGAATAGGGCTCCACAGTCACCTATGGACCCACCGCCAGTACACCAATCTTGGAACATAACCCTACTCAGACAACAAGGGAATGCCTAAATAAATAAGTAACTGCCATGGCTGAATGTACATAATCATGTGAATTGTAGTTGGTGAGATCTTGGACTATTTTATAAAGCAGTATATAAGATCTCAAGGATTATGCACACCTTAAATAACTTCGCATGCCCTTGAAAAGTGTTCAAGAATTGAGGATGGTGGTGAGAAAGTGTGACAAATATGAGGGTCATCCAGAAAGTAAGGTTACAAGATTTTTTAAAATACAAAGAATGAATATATTCTAATAAAAATCACATGGACTGTTGCATAAGAATTAAATTATTTTTCCACATAATCACCATTCAGTTCAATACATTTCACCATCCGTTGGATGGGTTTTTGATGCCTGTGTCATAGAAGTTTCCTTCCACCTTTTTCAATCAGTTCATCACTTTTATTTTCACCTGACTGTCATTGGAAAAGTGTTTTCCACCCAGGTGTTCCTTCAATTTAGTGAACAGATGATAGTCACTGGGTGCGAGATCGGGGCTGTGAGAGGGGTGGCTTAAAACATCCCAACCAAATGAAGTCAACAACTCTTGCGTTGCATGAGCGGTTGGCAGAAGCACATTGTCATGAAGGAGACAGACTCCCGCCGTCAGCATCCCACAACATTTGTTTTGGATGGCTTTGCAAAGTTTCTTCATGGTCTCACATTTTGTCACATGCTGTCTTTACATTATGTCCTCTCCATAAACTGAAACAATTTCATGATGAATCGCAATGGCATTCATGCCCTTAGCATTTAGATAACGTATTACAGCACAAACTTTGCACTTGGAGAGAAATGGAATGAGGATGCTCACCTCTAACCTTCACCATATCATCAGTCGATGAGCTACTGACGACTTGCACTACTTGTTCGCTTCCGCTGGCTTCCTGCTACAAGGCAGCTATGCCAACTTCCCCCATGAAAATTCCCCGCGAGAGCTACATACCTTGTAACCTTACTTTCCAGATATCCCTTGTACTATTATGGACACTACTCCTATTGATGCAGCTTAGAAAAACATTGGCTTTATTAGCTGATGCATCACACTGTTGACTCATGTACACCTTGCGACCTACTAAGATTCCAGGATCCATTTCACACCTACAGTAGAAGGTTAAATAAAAATCCTATAGACAAGCCAACATCCATCGTAATCAAATCTCCATATATGGGAACAGCCAACTCGCTAATCCAAAGCCTGCCTGAATCATATTATCAAAGGAGACACACAAATGTTTCATAATTCCGTATAGTCTTGCATAAATTGCTGCAGATACAAGTGCTTTATGCAAGCCAGAATTTTAAAATGGGAGTAGAGAAGGATCTCACAAGCCAAAAACAGCTTGGCATTAATTACTACATATGTTCTATAGAATCCAAATATGTTTCAACATAGTCTGCCTTCATCAGTGGCTGATAAGAATAAACCATTCGTTCACAGGTAGTTGAATCAAGAGGATTTAACCATGCCAGGTTTTGCATCTTCCAGCAGGAATAAAAGATCACAGCTGTATTGATATGCACAGAGGAAAACAGTAAAGATCAAAAACATTGGCAAAAGCCACTATGGTCCTAACAAATTGCCATTTAGACATTTGACCCAGTTTGGCTCCACTGAACTGCATTATATAAGTCTACACTAATCATATAATGCAGATTCAGGCTGCATTATATGGCAGTATAGATGGAACCTGGCTCATACACTTTGCAACTTTGTTTGTAGCTTTGTAACTTTGCCAAACACTTTGTAACTTCACTTGTAGACAGAATTAATGCAGTCTACAAATGAAGTTACAAAGAATTAATGCACTTTGACATCACTTTAACAGCCATGGTTCCATGTTTTGGAATCCTGGGAGTTTGTAGTTTGGTGAGTCTACACTGTAGAATTAACACAGTTTGACATCACTTTAACAGCCATGGCTCCGTGTTTTGGAATCTTGGGGTTCGTAGTTTGGTGAGTCTGCACTGTAGAATTAATGCAGTGTGAATCACTTTCACAGCTATGGCTCCATATATTGGAATATTGGGGTTTGTAGTTTGGCGAGTCTACACTGTAGAATTAACACAGTTTGACAACACTTTAACAGCCATGGCTCCATGTTTTGGAATCTTGGAGTTTGTAGTCTGGCGAGTCTACACTGTAGAATTAATGCAGTTTGACATAATAACAGCCATAGCTCCATGTTTTGGAATCTTGGGGTTTGTAGTTTGGTGAGTCTACACTGTAGAATTAARGCAGTTTGACATCACTTTAACAGCCATGGCTCCATGTTTTGGAATCGTGGGGTTTGTAGTTTGGCAAGTCACCAACATTCCTTGGTGAAGAAGGCTTTTTAAAAACCCTGTAAAACTTTTAACATCTGGGATTCTATAGCACTGAACCATGACAGTAAAAGTGGTGTCAAACTGCATTAATTCTACAGTGTAGATGCATCCTGAATTTACTTCATCAGTCTATGAAAGTATATGCTACGTATGAACATTTTCCAATTATTCTCAAAGGTCCTACTGTATCCAGGGTAACATGGCTATGTCTTTGAATCCTCCCATCATGGAGAGCACCACATTTAACTGGACGGAGTTGAAATACTTTGCGTTGTTGATACTGGTTCATTACACCATCTCCATTTTCCAGCCATGCAGCTCCGCAACTCATATTCCACAACCCGAAACTTTGCTTCATTCTCCCAAGACTACCTCATATTTAACTTTGTCAAGGCATGTCCCAGGGCTCAAGTTTCTTGGAAGGATAATAATAGGATATCTGGTTTTACAACTGCATTGTACAGGCTTTGTGTGTGTATTATTCTTTCCTTTCCCCATATTCCTCTTTTAATTAGAACATACACCTTTGGCAAAGTAGGCTGTCTCTCATTGTTTTGCTCTCTGAAGTGCCATGGATACTGTCAGCACTAGATAAATAAACTGATGACCATGGGGATGATGATTGAGGGCAGAGGTTTACACTGCAAGAAAGTCTGATAGGGGTATAGAAATATAATGTCATTGAGTCAAAGAATCGGAAAACATGGGTCACACAAGAGCATCATGAGCTGGATAATCACACCCACACTGTGCCCACTGTCAATACTGAATTTGCATGGCAAGTAGAATCTACAATTAAATATTAGAGCAGAGATATATAAAACCATGGCCATCCAGATGTTATTGAAGGCATCATCTCTAGACAAGCAGGGAGCTGCTAATGTAAGGTGGAGGCCACATATTGGAAACCACTGGAATAATTCCAGACTCTAGACTGAAAGTCATCCATAAGACTTTCCACTTTCTTTTGATGAGATAAGTTGTGTCTCCAAGTCCATTCTGGCTTATGGAGACCCTATGGCAAACGTATCAAAGGGCATCATTTATTCGCAAGGGAGTCACAAGGGGAGTTTCAGAGGGGTTGCCAAAGACCAGCAGAAAACACATAATTCTGATGGTCTTAGGAACCCTTTTGGAGGAGAAGGCTGAAGATCTCTCCACCTGTCTTTCACTTTCTTTTTGGTGTTGGTGAACTACAACTCCCAGAATTCAAAAAGAGCCCCTACAACCCCACCAGAATTCATTGTTAGCCATGTAGGTAGTGTGCCAAGTTTGAAGCAGATCCATTGTGGGCTGGGTTCAGAGTGCTCTTTAACTGTAGGTGAACAATAAATCCCAGCAATTATAACTCCCAAATGTCACGGTCTATTTTCCCCAAACTCCACCGGTGTTCACATTTGGGCATATTGAGTATTCGTGCCAAATTTAGTCCAGATCCATCATTGTTTTGAGTCCAAAGTGCTCTCTGGATGTAGGTGAACTACAACTCCAAAACTCAAGGTCAATGCCCACCAAACCCTTCCAGTATTTTCTGTTGGTCATGGGAGTTCTGTGTGCCAAGATTGGTTCAATTCCATTGTTGGTGGAGTCCAGAATGCTCTTTGATTGTAGGTGAACTGTAAATCCCAGCAACTACAACTCCCAAATGATAAAATCAATCCCCCCAAAACCCCACTGGGCATATCAGGTATTTGTGCCAAATCTGGTCCAGTGAATGAAAAGACATCCTGCATATCAAGTATTTACATTATGATTAATAACAGTAGTAAGATTACAATTATGAAGTAGCAACGAAAACAATTTTATGTTTGGAGGTCACCACAACCTGAGGAACTGAATTAAGGAGTCACGGCATTAGGAAGGTTGAGAAACACTGCTCTAGATCCTGATGAATTACTACTCCCATCATTCCTCATCACTAACCAAATGGGCAAAAGCTGATGGGATTGGGAGTCCATCACCACTTGGAAGTGCACAAGTTCCTTAAACCTACAATAAAACAATCACATCTGATCTACAAACCTTGGGGTGGAAGCTGTATTTTGCAATGTCAACTGTTTACTGCTGCAAAGTTTATAGCCAGAGCAAGAAAAGAAAAGGGCAATTTTCACGTCTTCCTGCAAATTCCCATCCCAGCCTGGGAAAGGCCTAAAGAGATAAAGATGTTTGTGGTTGAGGCTCAATTTGCTTCGACCCCTCCTTCTTTCAAGATGCTATCACCAACCACAGGTGGTTCTGATCTCCTCCACTTCTACATCAGAGCATCAAAAGAAGAACGCTCTGGTTATCAGTCTCCCCCACCTCAAGATACTTAAGCATTTAGTTAAATGGTAATTGTTGTTGCATCTTGCAGACACCGCCCAAGCAAGGAAACAGCTGATTCATCAAATGTAATGGAAACATTGCCTTGCCTACATTCCCACTTAAGCTACCAATTATCAGGCTACCTTCTTCCCCTGATCATTGTGCCATCCCTTTGGCACAATGTAAACGCTACAATCAAATCCCATCCTACCATTGGATACCTTTCCTTTCTTCTTTTATTACAGGTCATATGTTCATCGCACAACTCCAGTCAACACATCTCAGTGGTAAATACAGTTGGCATTTCACATCTGTAGATGGATTTCACTAATATGTTATCTCTAGGAATCTCTAGATCCATTAGCACAACTCTACCGTCAACTTCTAATTGAAGATGACCATATAGATCAGTGTTCTCAACATTCCTAATGCCGCAAACCCTTAATAGAGTTCCTCATGTTGTGGTGACCCCCAACCATAACGTTATTTTCATTGCTACTTCATAACTTGACTTTTGGGAGTGGTAGTTGCTGGGATTTACATTTCACCTACAATCAAAGAGCATTCTCAACCCCACCAATGATAGAATTGGGCCAAACTTCCTATACATAACCCCAAAGACTAACAGAAAATACTATGTTTTCTGATGGTCTTTGGCAACCACCCTAACATCCCCTCGCAGCCCCCATTTTGAGAAACACTGATATAGATGCACTGAAGGACCTAGAGATTTCTAAACAGAACACTTCTCTAGGTATTTGTTGGTCCTCCAGTGTAACTCTGTGGTCAACATCTGGCAAAAATTAACCATAGAATCATCCTGTATAACAGTGGTACTCAACCTGTGGGTCCCCAGATGTTTTGGCCTTCAACTCCCATAAATCCTAACAGCTGTGAAACTGGGTGGAATTTCTGGCAGTTGTAGGTCAAACCACTGGGGACCCACAGGTTGAGAACCACAGCTGTATAATTTAAAGAGATTCCAAGTGAGGTGTTCTCTCAAGGCTCTTCCAGATAGGCCCTATATGCCAAGATCTGATCCCAGGTTTTCTATTTATCTTGGTTTAAAGAAGAAACCTGGGATCAAATCCTGGGATATAGGGCCTGTCTGGAAGGGCCCTCAGAAGATTTTATTATTTATTTACGACATTTATATGCCACCCCTCTCACCCCGAAGAGGACTCAGAGCGGCTTCCAAGATATATATATTCAAACAATATATATTATTAGCACTAGCTATCCCCTGCCATGCGTTGCTGTGGCCCAGTCTGTTGATCTGGAAAATATTAATGAGAAAGTGTTGTTCTAATATATGTAATTTCTTTATGCTTGTAAACAGTATTTCTTGCTGTTTCATTGTCAGTGTTGATGTGGAGAGTGTCTGGTTTGCCCACTCTGGAACATGCAAGATATCATTGTCCTTCTTTAAAGGTCCCTTTCAAATCTATGATACTATATCTCTCTGTGTGTGAATCATCTCTCTCTCTCTCTCTCTATCTCTATCTATCTATCTATATCTATGGCTAGATGGCTCTTTGTCAGGAGGGCTTTGATTATGTTTTCTTTCCCTGGTGAAGGGAGCTGGACTGGATGGTCTTAAGTATTTTCTGATGGTCATGGGAGTTCTGTATGGGAAGTTTGCCACAATTCCGTCATTGGTGGGGTTCAGAGTGCTCTGATTGTAGGTGAACTATAAATCCCAGTAACTACAACCCCCAAATGTCAAGGTCTATTTCCCCCAAACTCGATCTGTGCTCATATTTGGGCATATTGAGCATTCGTGCCAAGTTTGGTCCAGATCCATCATTGTTTGAGTCCACAGTGCTCTCTAGATGTAGGTGAACTACAACTCCCAAACACAAGGTCAGTGCCCACCAAACCCTTCTAGTGTTTCCTGTTGGTCAGAGGAGTCCTGTGTGCCAAGTTTGGTTCAATTCCATCGTTGGTGGAGTTCAGAATGCTCTTTTAATTATAGATGAACTATAAAACCCAACAACTACAATTCCCAAATGACAAAATCTTATTTTTTGAGTGATGGTCACTTTTTGTGATGTGAGACATTTTGTTACCAAATTTGGTGCTATTTCGTTCATTGGGTCTTTTGTTTTTAAGGTACTCATTACGCACAGAGCATTTTTATATATATAGATAGTACAATATCAGTATTATATATTACTATATTGTACTATACCATTATATTGTAATATTATTAGTAATATTACATATAATATAAAATATATAATTATAATATCATATTATTATTATATTGTATTACATTATAATATTATAAATATTATATGTATATACAATATATTAGAAGACAAGAAAGCTTACAGAAGACAATGATGCTGAGGAAAATGGAAGGAAAAAGGAAGAGGGGGCAACCAAGGGCAAGATGGATGGAAGTGACTGGCTTGACTTTGAAGGAGCTGGGGGTGGTGATGACCGGCAGGGAGCTCTGGCGTGGGCTGGTCCATGAGGTCACAAAGAGTCAAAAGCGACTGAACAAATGAACAACCAACACTATATTATATTGTATTATATCTTTAGCATAGCACAGGAGACAAGGTGGAACTGTCTTCTGGTCCCCTCTCTCTTCACTTTGGCCCAGAGCAGCAGTTGGTGCTGGGGGGAGATGTATTATTATTATTATTATTATTATTATTATTATTATTATTATTAGGGATTTTTCCACATTTGCAAATGTCCTGTACTTCTAACATTTGGAAGGTTCACTGTACCTGCTTTGTATATGCTCAAAGTCTCAGGTGGAATTTCCAGTCCCTACACATAAAGCAGAGAATAAAACTAATCTATGTACACTTTAGATAAGTATATGAAAGTATAAAAGCTTATTTAATACCACCAAGTGCCAAGGAATGAAAGTCAGAGGACACAGATGGAAGCAAATGGACATTTCAATCTTTATATTTCTAGTGGTTGTTATGGCCCAAAGGTGACCCAAAAACAAACCAATAACAGGTTTTTCGTAGCATGCTTTGTTCACAGGGTATGTACCATTGTCTTCCTCTAAAGGTGAGAGAGTTTGAGTTGCCCAAGGCCAGACAGTGGATTTCCATAGCTGAATTGGGAGTCAAACACTGTTTTCCCAGTCTCAGGCCAATGTTAAAACCACTATATACCATACTGCATCACTTATATTGCTAGAGTCATTCATTAAATGTGTTTATGTAAATTCATTTTTATTGCCCCTTGACTTGCTTGTTCTATTGTCTCTAAGACAAGAATACTCCTTTGGCTTCCCGGACTACAGCTCCCATCATGCTGTCAATGAACCTAATGGAATGGAGTTAACAGCTACCCAGGGAGCCACACGTTTCCCACTCCTGGGCTACACAAGGTGGATCAATCATTTGATCCATACACGAAACTTTCCTATGTTAATAATAGTACAACCAACCAGGGTCATAGCTATCACACTGGGCTATTTCAAGCTCATTCCTCGAAGGTTCGACTTTCCATTTTTAGCCTGTACCCTTTCTGTTTGCAGAGGGAAGGGAGATACATAGCCAAAAAATACTACGCTACTCGCTCTGACTACCTGCTCCAAATTGATCCTTACTCAGCACTAATCATGCCGATTCCATGAATATTTAAATTTCATTAATACTATCTAATTAAATAAACAGAGCTTCTTAAACCCCCATAATTTAATATGTCTTACCCACTTCACTGAACATAACATTTATTGGGCTGTTGTAGGTTTTTCGTGCTGTATGGCCATGTTCTAGAAGCATTATCTCCTGACATTTCGCCTGCATCTGTGGCAAGCATCCTCAGAGGTTGTGAGGTTAGTTGGAAAACTAGGAAAATCGTGTTTATTTATCTATGGATTTATCTATGCACCTATGGATGCTTGCCATATATGCAGGTGAAACATCAGGAGAGAATGCTTCTAGAACATGGACATACAGCCCGAAAAACCTACAACAACCCAGTGATTCTGACCATGAAAGCCTTCAACAATACATACAACATTTGTTTCTACATGGGGCATTATGGGAGGGTACTATGGCTGCCAGGTCAAAAACTACTACTACTACTATTATTATTATTATTATTGCATTTATTTATATTTCTGTACCTTGTAGAAAATTTCAGTAGGTGTTGCTTGTCACAAAACTAGATAAGAAGCAAAACCTGCTGAGATTCCCTCCTTCTAGCAAGGGTATAGGAGCCTTTTTCAATTTTTACTCTGGCATCCCTTGTGGTGTAATGTAAAATAAACCACATGTAATTCACACTTGATCAGCCCACACACTGCCTTGCCAGAGGAAGAAAATATGCCACACAGGTGAACAGTAAAGAACAAGTAGTTTATTCTTCGTAGTTCAGAACAACATATGTACAATGTGATAAGTTGCATCAACTCACATAATGTCTTTTTATGAGAGATTTAAAATTGTCTTTCTTTGTCCATGTGGATGAACTCCTTCATCAGCTCATGAAGTGAGAGCACACTCCAAAATCTGTATCTCTCTGCTTCTCTCTTCTTCTCTCTCTTGAGCACCTGCATAGCTCAAGCCTGAACAAAAATGTAACAGTATCCAAAACTCCCAGTCTCAGCCATCTCTGTGCCCATTGCCCAACCAATCAGCTTCGTGCATTTTATTTTACAGTTGACACACACACTTACTGATTCCTTGCATGTTCCAACAACCCTAATGGATACAACTCTACTAAGGTGTACTTTGAGTGTTCGAATAGGAGTGGAGATCCGAGTTCGAAACCCACTGGGTGACTTTAGACAAGTCATACTGTCTCAGCTTCAGACAGAAGGCTCATCTGAACAAATTTTGTTAAGACGACCTTAGCATTGGTTCCCTTAGGGTTGACTTGAAGGCACACAGCAATAAACATACCTACTAATGCTTTACAACTGAGCTATAAACCCTTACCTAACGAACACCTGAGATTTATCCTGATAGCAACATTTCAGCATCTTCCTGGGAAGGATCTGAAAGGAGATAACTCTGTTTTGGTAACTAAACACATGAGAAACTGAATGTGAGATTTTGTGGCGTACCACAGTGTTCCCACTCCCTGCCCTAAAGCAGCTGATTCAGTAGCTGAAATGACTTATGATAAATGTGTCTGAGTGACAAAAACAACAACAAAGATGGATAGGATAGGGTTTAAAAGCCTTTATACCTTTACATCATCATGGTCCATGAAGCAAATCTCAGCAATATTACCTCTTATGCAATTATGAAGAATGTTACGACACCAATGACACAGCCACCCTGAAGCCACACAGGTGAAAGCATGTGGGAATTAAAAGCATTTAAATATTGCGTCAGCTCCATATACATATAGTTTTGGCATTCCAATGCTTCTAAAAATATGAATCCACACCTCTTCCATTCCCAGCCTACAATGTGGATGTAATTGAACAAAAGTGAAGTCAACAGTGATGTTAACACTTAAAGGACCTTGCCATGAGATACGTACATCACTTCCAAAATTTCACTTTGAGATGGTAGCGTCAAAAGTACAAAGAACTGAAACCAGAGCATAAAGGAAGAAGGAATGAAAACAAATCAAGTTCCTTGAAGCCAGACACCAAAAAAATCAAGACAGTCAAGGATTGGATTGTTTCTCTCTTTGTTGTAAAATAAACTCTGTACCAAAGAGAGCTAACAATTGGAATGTCTTCTTCCTGTTTCTCCTGGAGACGATAATGGAAGGTCCTCTGGATATGCTGGAGCACAGCTCCGATCATCCACTGCCAGGACAGTCAACTGTGGTTGGTTAAGCAATCCCTCGTAGACCGAAGATGATGGTCTTCCGGATGAAGGGTCTTGGCAGTAGGTCCATAGGTGGTTGTGGAGCCATAGTCTTGATCTACATGTTTTCCCGCAATGAGGACATCCGTTTCCAGACAGAAGGCGGTCCCGGCCAGGGTTGAAATACTCGATTCGCCCAAATTTGAACAGTGGTGAGATTTGGGGGGGGGGGGGCCTTGATTTTGTCATTTGGAAGTTGTAGTTGCTGGGATTTATAGTTCACCTACAATCAGAGAGCATTCTGAACTCGATCAACGACGGAATTGAACCAAACTTTGAACACAGAATTCCCATGACCAAGGGAAAATACTGAAAGGGTTTGGTGGGAATTAACCTTGAGTTTTGGAGATGTAGTTCACCTACATGCAGAGAGCACTGTGGACTAAAAGAATGATAGAGCTGGACCAACCTTGACAAGAATACTCAATATGCCCAAAAAGTGAACACTAGTGGAGTTTGGCGAAAATAGACCTTGACATTTGGGAATTGTACTTACTGGAATTTATAGTTCATCTGCAATCAAAGAGCATTCTGAACCCTACCAACGATAGAATTGGGCCAAACCTCCCACACAGAACCCCCACAACCAACAGAAAATGCTGTTTTCTGATGGTTTCTGGCGACCTCTCTGACACCCCTTCATGACCTCCCCCCTGGGTCCTGACCCCCAGATTGAGAAAGGCTGGTTTATAAAGTCTTTGTTCCTCCCTGCCTAAGAGTGCTGGTGCCTTGTCAAACTTCAAATCCCAGTGTTCCATAGCACCGAGCCATGACAGTGAAAGTGGTGTCAAATTGCATTTATTCTATAGTGTAGACGCATAGATGCACCCTAGGAGTGATGTAACACATAAATGTGTTCAGATCTGACAACCCGGGCTTTCAGATGTCATGGGATGCAAAATGCTACTGCCTCTCTCATTCCTGATGCAGTGTAATCATTCTGCCTTCTCTTAATTCACGATGCTACCTCTCCCTACTTTTCCTTTTAACAGGATCCTTGCAAATGACAACCGTGACGAGCCACCCTTGAGCTCCACCACAGATAATAAGTGGAAGCCAGGAAACTCAAACCTGTGTTCTCAGCCAGAGTTCTTGGAAGAAGATTAGATTCCCCATTCAAGAGGGAGAAAGGCACACAGAAAGAACAGGCTGCATTGTTCCCAACTGCGTAATTTTAAAAATCTCATCTGACACACTCTGTGCTGTGACTTTGAGAGGGCTTTTTATTTTTTGCCATCACTCATGCTTCTTTTGTGCTTGTGTAGGGTGGGGAGAGATGTGCTCCTAATCCAACTCTGCAGATTTTGCTCACCAGCATATATAACAGAGCTTGCATAACACCAGCTGTGTCAGTACCTTTCTCGTAAGAGTTTTGGCATCAAACCAAATGAGGAAGCTATCTCTCCTCCATCACCTTTTCCCCTCTTGCTCTCCCTAGAATTGTTATGGGAAATTTCATCTGTTTGATTTCTGCCTATCACACAGTCAGAAAAGAAAAATAAGGCAGATTTATTGTGGGGTTGTTCTGGGCAACATGTGTTTGGAGGGGGTTTGCCACTTCCTTCTTTAGAGGTTGAGAGAGTATGAATTGCCCTGGATCAACCAGTGGGTTTCTATGTCCAATTTGGGGATCTGGATCCTGGTCTTCCAGAGTCCGAGGGTGCATCTTCATGGTGGAATTAATGCAGTTTGATGCCGCTTGATCTGCCATGGCTCAATTCAAAGGAATCATGATGAGTTGTAGTTTTGCAACATCTTTAGCTTTCTCTTCCAAAGAGTCCTGGTGCCTCACCAAGCTCTTTTGAGAGGTAGGGTCCATCTACGCCAGTGGTTCCCAACCTTTGGTCCTCCAGGTGTTTTGGACTTCAACTCCCAGAAATCCCAGCCATCTGATCAGCTGTTAGGAATTGTGGGAGATGGAATCCAAAGCACCTGGAGGACCAAAGGCTGGGAACCACTTATCTACACTGTAAAATTAACGCAGTTTGACACCACTTGCCATAGAATCATACTTGTTTGATGGAGCACCACTTGCTACTGGGCAGAGAGGCTAAGAACCTTGTAAAACTGCAACTTCCACAATTCCATAGCACTGAGTCATGAAGTTAAAGTGGAATCAGACTGCATTAATTCTAAAATACCGATCAGGAGTGGGTGAACTTTCTAACTTGGGGGCCACATACTAGCACTCCCTGCTAGGCCTGGCTGCSCGGGGATGGATGGATGGGAGGGAGGAAGGAAGGAAGGAAAGGAGAAAAGGAGGAAGGAAAGAGAGAAGGAAGGAAGGGAGGYGGGACGAAAGGGAGGAAGGGAAGGGTGACAGGAGAAAGGAGAGAGGGAAGGAGGGGGGAAAGAGGGAAAGAAGCAAGACAAAAGCGAAGGAAGGACAAGTTGGAAAGGTGGAAGGAAAGAATGGAAGGACAGGTGGAAGGACGGAAGGGAAGGATAAAGGAAAGAAAGAAGGAAAGAAAAGACAAAAGAGAAGGAAGGAGGGAGAGAGGAAGACAAGAAAGAAGGGACAAAAGGGTGGAAGGTAAGGATGGAAGGAGAAGGAGGGAGGGAAAGGAGGGAGGTGAGGAAAGAAAGAGAGAAGGAAGGAAAGATAAAAGGGAGGGAAGGAGAGAAGGAAGGAAGGGAAGGAAGGGAAGTAGGAAGGAAAGAGAGACTGAAGGAATGACAAAAGGGTGGAAGGGAAAGAGAAAAAGGGAGGGAAGAGGACGGAAAGAGAGAAGGAAGGATAGGATGGTGCGAGAGAAGGGAACCCAAGAAAAGAGCCTAAGGGGGCACATCAGGTCCCTGGGCCTGGGTTTGTCCATACCTGGCTTAGACTCTCAGAACAGATATGATTTGGACTATGGACTATTGTTTTTGTGTGCTACCTACACACAGAAACAACTTAAAATCCTATTGTAACTGGATTCATAAGAAAAGTGTCTGTATGCTGTATACATGAAGTTTGATGAGTAAACCAAAGAGAGAAGGAAGGAAGGATAGGATGGTGAGAGAGAGGAGGGCGTGAGACAAAAGCCCAAGGGGCCACATCCGGCCCCTGGGCCTGGGTTTCCCCATACCTGATATAGATGCAGCTATACTGAAGCCAGACACCCATCTGCAAAACTGCCAAACAGCACATTGCCTTAGAGTTCAGGAAAATTACTTTCTTTGCCTACAAATCTCAGAATCCCCCAGTGGCAGGAGTTCTGAACAGGATCCTTGGGGGAGTTTCGGGACTTGTGGTCCCCAAACGTACATCTTCCAGAACCTCACCCATTCCCAAGAACTTCCCAAGAAAAATGACAAAGCAAAGCCAAATCACTATTCATTTTGTACAGCCAAATAAATACAGAGGGATTAATCGCTCAATTGCGTTGTCCTTGCAAACAGCAAAAGGGGGAGGGAATGTCAGGATCAAGAAAACAACATTATTTTTGTGCTGACGCACGCTTGCTCTTCATCCTGCATTAGTCAGCAGGGAATAGGAGAGAGCAAACAAAGCCACTCTATCCAATTCAGGACTATGACTCAGAGATTTCTCTTATATATACACATAGGGAGAGAGGGAGATTGGAGATACTTTTCTTTCCCCGTGATTCGAAATTGGATTAGGCGTATCAGCAGCCATCGCACTGATGTTGCAGGACGCAGCCTCTAATCCTTTTGGGCAATTCTTCGGGAGTGGAAGGCAAACCCAGCTTTGCCAGTTCACTCTGGCAAAGGCCCAGCTCAGCCAGGAATCCACTTATACCAACAGAGCCCTTTCGTTCCCCAATCTTCCAGCCTCGGGATCCAATCTGGGCTCAAGATCAGCCATCCACAAACACACTGTCATGTGGCCATCCGTCACCCTGACCCACAAACATACCAGGAAACCCGTGGGATCCATGTGACTGACCTTTCACAGGAGCTCCGGTTCGGGGCGTGCAAATGGCACAAATGCACCCACTTTGCCCTCCCCTTGGAAAAAGAGGAGAGAAACAACACAGCGGCTCAGTCCCACCAGGGAGTGAGATCATGTTTGCAAGAATAAGGAGGCTATTAATAGCATCGGGAAAGTGAGCAATTAGTTCGTGGGGGAATGAGATGCTGACGGAAGGGGAGTGCAAGCCAGGCGTGGCCGTGATTTTACAGGAAATATCAGGAATGTTTCCCAGTCTGGCCGAAATGGATTTTGGGGGAAAGGCAGAGCCAAGACTCAAAGAGAAATGGAGTACTCATTCTTTCATAGAGTCATAGGGTTGGAACAGAACATGGGTCCATCCATTCCAACCTGCCGTGCAGCAATACCCAATCAAAGCTTCAAACCACAGGAAAGGAGATTCCACCTGAACATGAGGAAGAACTTCCTGACTGTGGGAGCTGTTCAGCAGTGGAACTCTCTGCTCCAGAGTGTGGCGGTGTCTCCTTCTTTAGAGGCTTTTAAACAGAGGCTGGATGGCCATCTGTCAGGGGTGCTTAGAATGTAATTTTCCTGCTTCTTGGCAGGATGGGGTTGGACTGAATGACCCATGAGGTCTCTTCCAACTCTATGATTCTATGAAAGCACTCCTGACAGATGGCCATCTGGCTTATATTTTAAAACTTCCAGAGCAAGAGACCCTACCACACTCCAAGGTAGTGTATTCCATTCTAGAACGGTTCTTACCATTATGATCCCCCCCCCCCACAATGTTTTGGTAGAATCTCTTTTCATGCCACTTGAATCCATTGCTAAGTGTCCTAGCTAGTCTCTAGGGCAGCAGAAAACAAGCTTGCTCCCTCCTCAATGCAACATCCTTTTAATACTTATCATGGCACCACTTAGCCTTCTCTTTTCCAAGCTAAACATACCCAGGGTAACCTAACAACCTCTTAGGATGCCTGCCACAGATGCAGGCGAAACGTCAGGAGAGAATGCTTCAAGAACATGGCCATATAGCCCAAAAATCTACAACAACCCAGTGATTCGAGCCATGAAAGCCTACGACAATACAAACTTTGTTGTTATCACCTTGCCCCATCATCTTTAATCTGAGCAGGAGGAATAGTCTGCCAGCTTTGAGAGTTATTGTTGCAAGAATAAGACTTGGGAAAACAACCTCCAAATGCTGCATTAATCCATGCAGACCCCCAACAGCATTTTCACATGGAGAACCCAGCAGATGAATTTGCTAATTGCTCCCTTTTGGTTCCTTCATCAGCCAACTAATTAAGCAAGTGGCAAGAAGGTACCATGGCTTCACAGTACAAGATCAGATTCTCTGCTATACATGCCATGGGGAGGGCAGTTAGCCTGTCCGGACCTCTTTGTCTCTGACCTCCAGGTGGCTGGGAAATAAGAATATCAAAGCCTGATTCCAATGGAAAAACTGCTGGATAAGCATTCATCAAGAGGCCCCACCCTATCTCCTGTGTCTTGAATAGGGACAAAGGCTTTTGTCAATGCAAGATGGTGAAGTTAACAGTGGCAATTAAGGCACAATAGTTGGGGGCAGTGGCACTTATTTTTGCATTTCAATTCCCTCTGACCCCACAGATTACAATCCCACACACACCCAAACAGGAATCATTGTCAGCTGCAGCCATTCAAACCATGCATCCCCTGAAATGGGTGGCAGACCAGTAAAGCTTATGGCAAATAAATTATTCTCTACATTTATTTATTAGGAGGGCCTTTGCACAGTTAAAACTCGTGCCGTTGCACTTTTGGAGAGTAGTCACATAATCTTATTCTATTGCTCTCAACGTTCTTATCCTAGGAGTACACCCCCCCACCCCCCCACCCCCCGCCTACAATGGTCTGCCTATTACCCTGTCTCTCTGCGTGCTCTCCCTTACAAAGAATTCTGCTCCTTTATCTCACCCTGAGTTTTTAAATCATTTTATGTACACGCGACCCACTCACTGTCATTATGTTTGGATTACTGCTTTTTTTCCTTATGTTTTGTATGTATTGTTTATTATGCTTATATGTTTTGTATTTTAATGTGATATTGTTTATTTTATTGTAAACAACATCACATTAAAATACAAAACATATAAGCATAATATATTTTATCTGGCCACGGTGGTCCACGCTCTTGTTACATCCCGATTAGATTACTGCAACGCACTCTACGTGGGGTTGCCTTTGAAGACTGTTCGGAAACTCCAACTAGTCCAGCGGGAGGCAGCCAGATTGCTCACTGGAGAGTCATACAGGGAGCATACCACCCCCTGTTGTGTCAGCTCCACTGGCTGCCAATCCAATTCCGAGCACAATTCAAAGTGCTGGTTTTGACCTACAAAACCCTATACGGTTCCGGCCCAGTTTATCTGTCCGAACGGATTTCCCTCTACGTCCCACCTCGGAGTCTAAGATCTTCTGGGGAGGCCCTGCTCTCGACCTCGCCTCTATCACAAGTGAGATTGGCGGGGATGAGGGGCAGGGCCTTCTCAGTGGTGGCCCCTCACCTGTGGAATTCACTCCCCGGGGAAATTAGATCAGCGACATCCCTCCTTTCCTTTAGGAAAAAATTGAAAACTTGGATTTGGGACCAGGCATTCGGACATTCTAGCAGCTAAAGAAAGACTTGACAATGGACAGGAATTGACAAAACGGAATGGAACTATGGAACTCTGAACATGAGATTAATTTTACTGATTGTGTTATGTTATGTACTGATTATTTTAATTCGCTAACTGTTTTAACTGCTGTTTTGTATGTATGTATATCTGTGTAGGCATCAAATCCTGCCTTTTTTGTAAGCCGCCCAGAGTCCCCCCCCCCCCCCGGGGGGTTGAGAAGGGCAGGGTAGAAGTACCAGAAATAAATAAATAAATAAATCTTATTTTATTTTATTGTAATTTGTTAATTGGGCCTGGCCTCATGTAAGCCACCCCGAGTCCCTGTTGGGGGAGATGGTGGCAGGGTATACATAAAGTTGTTTATTATTATTATAAGAGGAAGTTCCCTCACAGAATTCATCAAAAGGGAGGGGGGAGGGGACAGTGGGTAGGAGGAGGAGGAAAGACAAAGCCCTTTTGGCAAGCATGCATAAGAATGCGAGAGAGGGATCCCTCAGCCTAATCCTATCTCTAGTCTAGCTACTCATTGAGGTCTGGAAACTTGATGACACGTGTGCAGTCCAGGGATGAAACCCAACACTCCCTTCCTGGAGGTTTTTGAGCAAAGGTTGGATGGCCATCTGTAGGGAATGCCTTGATTGTGTACATAAAAAAGGATTCTATTAGATTGTCATTGGGATCTTTTCCAACTCTTATCACACTATGATTTAATAATCCTAGTCAATATTATGATCATTTGCTATTTTGTTGTGATAAAGCAATTGTTATCACTAAGGAGCCCCCGGTGGCGCAGTGGGTTAGATCCCTGTGCTGGCAGGACTGAAGATCGACAGGTCGCAGGTTCGAATCCAGGGAGAGGTGGATGAGCTCCCTCTATCAGCTCCAGCTCCTCATGCAGGGACATGAGAGAACCCTCCCACAAGGATGATAAAACATCAAATCATCCGGGCATCCCCTGGGCAATGTTCTTGCAGACGGCCAATTCTCTCAAACCAGAAGTGACTTGCAGTTTCTCAAGCCGCTCCTGACACGACAAAAAAAACAACAACTAAGTGTTCTCTTATCAGCAATATCCCAAGTAGCAGATAGCCTTGAAAATACCAGAGACATATTGAGCTGGGCTTACACAACTCCCAGCAGAGTTCCCACAGGAAAACACAGTCACATCAGCTGAAAAGTCAAGGGAAGGCAGGTGAAAAGGCTTGGCTGAAGGCTATCCCTCCCCTGCCTCCTCTTGATGCTGCGTGTAGGAGGAATCGAGGCTAAGAGGAACCAGCTGTGTGCTCCAGTGTGGTGAACAAATAGCATTAATATGACTCCAGACCAGTAGTTCTCAACAGAAGTTTGAGATTCAATTCCCCAAATTCCTGATCTCTAACCATGCTTGCAGAAGCTTTCAACCAAAGGTTGAAAACCATCGCATTACACAGTCATTGTAATCTGAGGCCACTTTAACTGTCATGGCTCTGTTCAAAAACCACTAGGATGTGTAGGGGACCTGTGGGAGCCATGCTACTTCATTATTCATAAGGATCCTATATGAAGAAGCAGTTTCATATTAGCTGTGCCTGGAATTCATTAGCTCTTGGAAGGGGAAAGCAGCTTGGAAAGAAGATGAAAAGGATGCTTTCTGTCTAACTCATTATCATTAGTTTACTATACTGCCGGTCCTCCACGTCCACGGATATTGCATCCTGATATTCAACCCAATAGCAGCTCAAATTTTAAAAAATTGAATTCCTGAAAGCAAACCTTGATGTTGACATTTTATACAAGAGATATTATTATTATTATTATTATTATTATTATTATTATTATTATTTTACTAACACAAAAACACAGTATAACACAGCAAACATGATATATATGCTGGATTTCATATACCCACACACACACACACACACAATATAACTATATTATAGAACTATTATATAATTGTATTATATAATTATATATTATGTATAATATATCACTGTATTATATAATTATAAATTATTTCATATACCCACACACACACACAATATAACTATATTATATAACTGTATTATATAATTGTATTATATAATTATATATTATATATAATATATAACTGTATTATATAATTATATATTATATATATAATTATATGATTATACAATTATTATTATTGTATTGTTGAAGACTTTCATGACCGAAATTATTGGGTTGTTGTAGGTTTTTTCGGGCTATATGGCCATGTTCTAGAGGCATTCTCTCCTGACGTTTCGCCTTCATCAGTGGAAAGCATCCTCAGAGGTAGTGAGGTCTATTGGAACTAGGAAAAAGGTTTATATATCTGTGGAAAGACCAGGGTGGGACAAGAAACTCTTGTCTGCTGGAGCTAGGTGTGAATGTTTCAACTGACCACCCTGATTAGCATTTGATAGCCTGGCAGTGCCTGGAGCAATCTTTTGTTGAGAGGTGATTAGATGTCCCTGATTGTTTTCCCTCTGCTGTTTTGCTGTTTTAATTTCAGAGTTTTTTTTAATACTGGTAGCCAGATTTTGTTCATTTTCATGGTTTCCTCCTTTCTGTTGAAATTGTCCACATGCTTGTGGATTTCAATGGCTTCTCTGTGTAGTCTGAAATGGTGGTTGTTAGAGTGGTCCAGCACTGCAGACTACTTCAACCAGAGAAGTCAGCCACAGCAGAGCACCTGATGAACCAACCTGGACACAGCATATTATTTGAGAACACAGAAATGCTGGACCACTCGCACAACCACCATGTCAGACTACACAATTAAATTAAAACAGTAAAACAGCAGAGGGAAAACAATCAGGGACATCTAATCACCTCTCAACAAAAGATTGCTCCAGGCACTGCCAAGCTATCAAATGTTAATCAAGGTGGTCAGCTGAAACATTCGCACCTAACTCCAGCAGACACCCACCCTGGTCTTTCCATAGATATATAAACCGATTTTCCTAGTTCCACCAGACCTCACTACCTCTGAGGATGCTTGTCATAGATGCAGGCGAAACATCAGGAGAGAATGCCTCTAGAACATGGCCATATAGCCCGAAAAAACCTACAACAATCCATTATTCTTATTCTTATTATTGGGACTTGAGCATCCATGGATTTTTGTATCAAGAAGAGTTCTGGAACTAAACTGTTGAATGTTGAGGCAGCGAACGACCCATTTGTCTGCTGGTGCTATACCTGATTGTCAAGCCATCTTACATTAAGACCTCTCTAATCCATGATTTGATTATGAGAAAGCCATCTTATCAATGAAGAACCTGGTGGGAAACTGGTACATCACTAGTAAAGACTTGACAGCTCAGATTAGGATAATGACCACAGTCTGTAGACGCGATAGGAATCATACAACCCTCGAGATGTTCTCAGATTGCAACGGTCAACACTCCTCATTGTTGGCTAGCTAGAGCTGCTGGAAGCTGTAGTGCAACAATCTCTGGAGGTCCGCACACGGATTCCTACCCCTGGTCTATAAGAATTCCACTTTCAGCTCTAGACATCAAGTCAAGTCATTCTCTCCTCTGTGTGTCTTGGTATAGAGCTATCATGGCACATTAGGAATTCTGTTACAATGCAACCCACACCATTATTCCAACATCTCCCTGCCAGAAATGATGGAACTGGTCTTACATTTACTTCTGAAGATGCCCAGAATGTTGAAGTCCTGGGTGACCTCATCTCATATACCAGTGGTTTTCAACCTGTGGTCCGTGGATCACCTGTTGTCCACATGAACTAAAATATGGTCCACAGCCTCACCATTACTACACCGTTGCAACGAGAGTGACTAGTCTCACACAACCCTCTTATAGTGCTGAGGCTTATTAAATATAGTTTTCTGTGGGCAGGCAGATGGCGACTACTGGATGGAATATGTTCGTATCAGAAACTACAGCTGATGTGGTCTATCCAATGCAATTTTCTGAATCAGCATCCCAAAAAAGCAAATCGAATCTAAAGTTAACCAAAAACTGATTGGTAACCCTTTTGGTACTAATGTTGGAGAGTGGTCCTTGGTCAAAGTGGTCCCTGGTCAAAAAAAAAAGTAGGGAACAACTGTCATATACCGAAGTATAAATTCTGGGGCAAATCAGGATTTCATGATCACCAAGGCATGGTTGCCCCACCATATCATCACCATAACTTGAAGTATGGGGCAGGTGAGATTATTCTGGGCCCCATCACTGGGAAAGAAAATGATGGTCCAAATGCAAAGAACCTAACATCCGTTCAATTCTTCTATTCAGCTCCTGTTCTCCTAAGATTTAGATTGGTGACTCCTTTTCCCTTTTGCTCTGGGTGGGGCAACTTATGAAACAAGGTCTGTTCCTGGAGAGTAACAGAGTTAAAATGTGTCGCTTTGGGAGAAATTTCTACTGATATGGTTGGTTCTCCAATCAGTTATCTTTGAGACATAGACATGGACAGATGGACAGACCCAACACTTTTTCAATCTACCCTGAGCATCAGGATTGTTGAGAAGATTCAGCATGGAAGGACATCTATGAACTGAAGCTTGAGTTTACTGAACAAAAAGCAGCATATAAATGCAACTAATAAAGCAATAGAATCTAACTCCAATGAGGTGCCAAGAAGAGTTAGGGTTTGGCTTCCATTTACTACTGAGGGTACCCAGGATGTTGCATTCTCAGCTGCCAATTTCTCATTGCGCCGCATGGAGGTCCTACAACCTAATCTGGATGGATAGATTGACCTCTCATGCACATCAGGCTATATACTAGCATTTGTGCCATAAAGGAGGAAGCAGTTTGGAGTACAAGAGCACATGTCCTGTTGTAGAGCTCGGGCATTAGTATGCAAATCCTCAATACAGTAATACTGAAGCGTGGAATATCCTCACACAGACATTTAAAACCAAATGTTGTAGTCCAACACTGAAACTATGACACCACACTGGCTTTCGCAGCTATTCAGAAGCTCAAAGCAGCCCCCAATTTCTCTGTTCACCACAGATATGCACGAGCCACAAGGGTCCCTCCTAAGAGGTTGGGGACAAAGCACAAGGTCAAGAAGACAACCTTCTATGCCCTGTCCAAAAGATAATTCTGTACGATATAGGTCACCAACAGGATGTGAGCCAACATGTGCAAACAATTTTGTGCAAACAATGACGCCAACCTTGCCAAAGAAAAACACTGTTAACTTCCAACAACTTCAGCTGGAGAGAGTGAGATAAACGAGTCATGTGTTTTGTGCACACAATCAAATTCTCTCCCTGTCTCATGTTCATGTGGGGTTTGGGGGCATGAATGCAACAGACGATACCACAGACGCCAGAACTGGGTACATCAGGATAAGCATCCCACTATCGAGAACTAGAGAATTCATTATACACATTGTTGTTGTAGACCGTTGCCTGCAAGGTTTGTTCAGAAGGGATTTAACTTTGCCGTCTTCTAAGGCCGAGAAAACAGGAGTTGCCCAAGGTCCTGAAAGGGGTTATAATAATAAAAAAAACTTTATTTGTACCCCGCTACCATCTCCCCAAGGGACTCGGTGCGGCTTACACGAGGCCGAGCCCACAATACAACAATAAACAATAACAACAATAATACAAAACAATAAATAAACTCATAAGCAGAAATAAGCAATAAACATTAACAATAACACGACACGTTTAAAAACCTATGGCTGGGCCAAATGTAATGATTATTTTTTTTAAAAAAAATAATGCTGGGCATGACAAGGCGACATGTAACTGGGATAATAGTTTGGAGAGGGAAGAAATGTGCAGACAATCTTCAATCATTATTAAAGTGCATTTAGGGATCTATTGCTGGGAGTTTCCTTATTATGAGAAGGCACACTGAAACAACCACGTTTCCACAGCTGATAGGCATCACAGTTCAACTCTCAAATCCCTACATCACACTGGCTCTCCTTATGCTCAAGAATGACAGAAGGAAGAGGAGGATAAGAAAAGGAAAAGGAAGGCTAAGAATAATAAATGTGACTAAATTTTACATCCATTCCCACAACCTAGGGCTGGTCATTGCTCTCCTCCTTCCTTGCATTTTCATGACATTCCTTTCTCTGGCAACTGGATTATCTATTGTGGGTGGTGGTGGTCTTGTCTAGTATCCACAGCAGAAATGTGCAATATTTTACCTGACAAATTATAGCCGTTCTGCCATGAGAGAAACCCAAAAAAAGCAGTAGTTCCCAACCTGTGGTCCATGGACCACCAGTGGTCCTCAAGGACGAAAATACGATCCATGTCTTCATCATTACTACACCGTTGCCTCGAAACCATGCAGCAATGAGACCGACTGGTCTCACAAAACCCTCTTATAGTGCCGAGGCAACGGGGATGTCTGGAGGGGAAAGGCTGACTACCCACAAAAGATTATTACTACCAGTACAGCTCCAGATTACTAAATACGGTTTTCTGTGGGTGAGCGGATAATGAGTACTGGATGGCATATGTTATGTATCAGAAACTAGAGCTGATGTGGTCTATCCAACGCAATTTTCTGAATCAGCACCCCAAATAAACAAACCGGATCTAAAGTTGATTAAAAACTGATTCATAACCCTTTTAGTACTAATGTTGTAGAGTGGTCCCTGGACAAGTGGTCCTTGGCCAAAGAAAAATAGGTTGGGAACCACTGGCCTAGAGTGATGGTGGGCAAAGCCCTACTACCCAGAAGGACTAAACACCCAGAATCCAAATCAGCACAGGCAGTGGTCAGGAGAATGTTAACTATAGTTTAGTAACACAATTCCCTTCCCTAGTAAACCCATCCATGAAGCCTCAGGGCTGGTGTAATCTATGAACCTCAAGGGTGACGCAATTCTAGAGTGAGACATAACAAACTCTGAATAGAAGGTGTAGTTGATACTTCATATCCACAGATTCTATATCCATGGAATCAACTATTCACGATTTGAATATTTTTTGAAATTTCCATTATGTTTACCACTTTTCATAAGGGGTACCATTTTACTCTGTCACTGTATATAAAAGTAGTATCCATGGACTTTTGGAATTTAGGGTGCTCACGATCCCACCTGCGTCACAAGCGCGATTGGTGGGGACGAGGGACAGGGCCTTTTCCATGGTGGTCCCCTGACTCTGGAACTCTCTCCCCAAGGACATCAGACAAGCCCCAACATTGGCAGTCTTTAGGAAGAGCTTGAAGACGTGGTTGTTCCAGTGTGGCTTCCTAGAATAGGAAACTCCAAGCATAATTTCCCAAATGCACTTTACTAGAGATTTAAGATTGTCTGCACACCGCACCTATATCCAAAAACCTATCCATTTCACCTGTCATGCCCAGCATTTAAAAAAATTTTAATCATTACATTTGGCCCAGCCTTAGTTTTAAATGCGTCGTGGTGTTATTGTCTAATGTTTATTGCTATTGTTTTAATGTTGTTTTATGAGTTCATTTATTGTTGTATTTGTTATGCTGTTGTTTTTATTGATGTGTTGGGCCTCGGCCTCTTGTAAGCCACACCGAGTCCTTCGGGAGATGTTAGCGGGGTATAAATAAAGGATTATTATTATTATTATTATTATTATTATTATTATTATTATTATTTATATCAAACTAGCCGTCCCCTGCCATGTGTTGCTGTGGCCCAGTCTGTGTATATGTGTTTTGTATGTGCATATGTGTATGTATATATTTGTATATTTGTGTGTTTGCATAAATATATATGTGGTTTCGCACGTGCGTTGTAATTTAAATTTTGTTTTTTGGCATTTTAAGTCTCTTCTGCCTTGTTTTTCAGTGTTTTTATGAGTGATGGTCACTTGTTGGCCTGATAGGTGTCTTGTGTCCAAATCTAGTGTCAATTCGTCCAGTGGTTTTTGAGTTATGTTAATCCCACAAATGAACATTACGTTTTTATTTATATCAACAATTACAATTAAAACCAGAATTATTAAAATCAACAATTAAAAACCCACCAATCAAAACATAATCCAAGGCTGTTCCACTTGTCAATCATATTGTTTCATAGCTACTTATTGCACTGCTCCAATTACTTGTCAAAAGCTTGATCCAGTGCCACATCTTAAGTTTTTCCCTGAAGGTCAGGAAAGAAAGGGCTGATCTGATCTCACTAGGTAGAGACTTCCATAGTCAAGGGGCCACCACTGGGAAGGCCCTATTTCTTTTCCCCACCAGTCACTCCTGCGAAGGAGGTGGGGCCGAGAGCAGGGCCTGCCCAGACATACTAATCTCTGAGATGGTTTATAGAGGGAGATGTGTTCATACAGGTAAGCTGGTCTGGAACATCAGCATCCTTTAAATGTAAAGTTCCCATCATCCCCAGATAGGCTGATTAAATGGCCAAATGATGTAATCTAACACTCAAGGAAAAGTACCATGTTGGAGAAAGCTGCCTAAAAGCCTAGAGGTTTCACCTTCAGTACTAAACAAATCAATAACTGATGGCCATAAATCTTAACAACTCAAAAGTCCTTTGTGAACTAAGTGAAGAACTCTTGACCCACTCTCAATAAATCAAAGGGAAGGGCCGCCCTAAGAGAATTGCAGGGAGCAGCACCAACAGAAAAAGCACGTGAGCCATTGTTATCAAAACAAGAGTGGCTCGGTTGCCTTTAGTCATTCGCCTTTGATAAGCCTTTTCTAATTCTTTTTTCTGATCACAGAGCTATTTTAAGTTGCCTTCTCCTCCAGGGAGGAGGGGGAAGACAAGAAGTCACCCTTTCCTGGAATCCCCATTGTGAGGACTTTTCTTCATTGGGGAAGATTAAAAAATGATCACATAAAACTGACTTTACAATAGGAGGGTGGATCACGAATTCCAGCATATCCTCTTGAAAGCAATGGGCAGGCTTTGTTTTCTGTCTGGCTTTACAGAAAAACAGGGCATGCTTTCCAGTTGAATAAATCCCAGGACAACAATGTAAGGCTTCTAAGGTCAGCAGGACTGATGCGTACTGTAAAACCAAAACAACACAAAGAGAACAGAAAAACCATTGCATAAACTTAGACCTAGTGTATAGTGCAATTCCAGGTAATGTTTTTTTTTATGTTTTGTCATTTTTCCAGAGCTCAAACATGTTGCAATTGTTGTCAATGTCATATTAAAATTACAAATATATGGTATATCCAACACTAAAGGAGTCAATGTGGTATAGTGGTTTGTATGTTGGACTATGGCTATGGAGACATGGGGTTCAAATCTGAGCTCAGTGATGAAAATCACCGGTTGGTCTTAAGCAAGTCACATGCTCTCAGCCTCAGAGAAAGGCAATGGCAAAACTTTTCTGAACATAGGAGCAGCTAAGGGTGGTGCAGTGGGTTAAAGCACTGAGCTGCTGAACTTGCTGACAGAAAGGTCGCAGGTTGGAATCCGGGGAGTGGGGTGAGCTCTCACTGTTAGCCCCAGCTACTGCCAACCTAGCAGTTCAAAAACATGTAAATGTGAATAGATCAATAAGTACCACTCCAGCAGGAAGGTAACAACGCTCCATACAGTCGTATGGCCACATGACCTTGGAGGTGTCTATGGACAATGCCGGCTCTTTGGCTTAAAAATGGAGATATGCACCAACCTCCAGAATTGGACACGACTGGACTTAATGTCAGGGAAAACCTTTACTAAGGGTGGCCGTAAGTCGGGAAAGCCTTGAAAGCACACAACAGCAACAAAAGCGGGCAAAGGGAGTGATTTTGTGTTGAACAATTAACCTCTCCATAAAAATGGCAAACAGAAAAATAGTGGCCCTCTTTTTCTGTTGGCCAACTTGAGGTTCTTTCTTGCTGTTCAATTACCTATACAGTGGAGGAGGTGTCCACTTACACAAGGAGCCTCATGCCTCCACAAACAGGCTGTTGTTGCAAGTGCAGAGAGGCCTCCAAAGGCAGTCCCTCCACTGTCATTGCAGGTTATAGTGAGTGCCATGAACATGTAGCCCAAATGCTGCCAATGTCCTCCCTACACACTATGGCCCACCATCCAAAGAATGCTTTCATTTCGGGAGAATTTCATCATAGATTTGACGTGTTTTCTCCACCGCAGGCTGGCACCCCAGGGTTTCTTGTGTGGAATTTGGAGGACCCCGCTCCTCCAAATTGATCTACTCTCCCGTAACCCTTTCCTACCCTTTCCTGTGGCACACAGCAAACACAGATGAATTGATCAGCAACTGAACATATTGGAGGGGTTTGGGGAGCTGAGGCCAACTGTAAATACTGGCAGGATTTGGGAGTGACTGCGCTTGGCACATGGGAGTTGTAGTTCACCCTTATCCAGAGAGCACTGAACCCAGCTGACGACAGATCTGGACCAAACTTGGCACACAGACCCAACATGGCCCACTGTGCATACAGGTAGGTTTGGGCATAGTTGACCCACGATTCTGGGAATTGTAGTTCACTCACATCGTTATGTATTTTCTAATGGAAACATTAATAAAAAACAAAATCCTATTCTGGTTTTTTTCCTAATTACTAATTAACTCAATGATATTACCTAACACCTCAAAACAAAAAAAAATGCCTTTTTCAAATAACCTGGGCATTGCGGGGTACCCAAGCTAGTAATAAAATAATTCCACTTCAACTATGATGGCTGGTTCCATACTATTCAATCCTATGGAATCCTACAATCCTATGAAATCATATGGAACCTGATTCCATATGATAGTTAAATTGGAATCAAAGTGCCGTAATTGTGTGGTGTGCCTACTTTTCCGAGATATGTTGAACTCCAACTCCTATAATCCCCAATAAAGGTGGACTTCCCTAGTATCTATATAAGCACCAGACTGGATAAAATTAAGAGTTTTGGAACCATGCCAAGAGGGCATTCACAGCCTTAGGGCAATCCCTCCCCCCAAATTCCTATCTTCAACAGCCCTGAATTTCCAAGGCTTGAGCACAACTGTTGATAACAGGAAGTTTTTGGAGGTCTCTTATAGAGTGGCGGCCATATGTCAAAGTCTACTTGGCAGCAATTAACAACAACAAAAGGGGAAGAAAGAAACTTAATTTAAGATCTCAGGAAGCTATCAAGGAATGTGTCACCTTGGGCAACTGAGGATGGAAAAGGGAAGTGTGTTGATAGACCACATGATTGAACGCCAACTAAAAACCAGGAAACAAACATTAAACAAAACATGGATATAAAACTGAATAGTATAATCAAAATATGTTGGAATTATTCCAAACACAACATTTACTCACTGGGCTACCTAACATGTTATATCACATGGTCAAACTATCAGCAATAGTATGATACAGCGGGCTGCCATTTCTAGATGCCCTAGTCATCCGCAGACCCAATAAACAATTGGACCACACAGTTTGCTAAAACTTACACAAACGGATAGATACCTACATAAAAGCTCCAACCATCACCCAAGTCAAAAAAGAAGCACAATTAAAGCCCTGGCAGACCACGCAAAACGAATCAGCGAACCCCACCTCCTCCAAGGTGAACTGAACCACCTAAACTGGGCTCTACAGGCCAATGGAGACTCCACCACAGACATTAGAAGAGCTGCAAGGCCAGGAAAAAAGATCTCCCCAGAGGAAAAGTGTTTTTACCATACGTCATGTGAACCACTGACTACATAGGGAAACTGAGGAAGAAACACAACCTACAAACTATCTACAGATTCACTAAGAAAATCCAACAAATGCTACGTTCAGCAAAGGACAAGAAGGATCCTCTCACCTCTGAAAAAGTCTACCGTATACCATGCAGCTGTGGACAAGCCTACATAGGGACCATCAAACGAAGCTTTGCCTCAACATGAATCGAGGAAAATGAAAGGAACTGCAGACTAATTCAACCAGAGAAGTTGGACATAGCAAAGCACTTGATGAACCAACCTGGACACAGAGCATTATTTGAGACACAGAAATGCTGGACCACTCTCACAACCACCATGTCGGACTACACAGAGAAGCCACTAAAATCCATAAGCATGTGGACAACTTCAACAGAAAAGAGGAAACGATGAAAATGAACAAAATTTGAAAGGATGTCATATTGAAAAGGGAGCAAGCTTGTGTTCTTATGCTTTTCTAGAGACTTGGGATGCATGCACACCAAACTGTAATTACCTTGATCCCATAGCATTGTTCTGTGACAGTTAAAGTGATGTCAAACCGCATTCATCCTACAGTGTAGATGCACCCTGATTCATAGAGCTTCAACTCTGGCTTCCAGATCTTTGACCATTTTGGTTGCCCTTCTCTGGACACCTTCCAGCTTGAAATTACATTTTGCATGGGGTTGGCCTGGATGATCCTTGGGATCTTTTCCACCTAAACAGTTCAATAGTTTGCTTCAGGGACACCATGCTGGACCACACACCCAGCAAGTCTGCTCAATTTGCACTCCCATATTAGAGCCTTGGCCCATCCTGTATTATTGTACAGGCAGTTCCCAAGCTACGGACAAGAAAGGTTCTGTAGGTTTGTTCTTAAGTTGAATTTGTTTGTAACTCCAGCCAAATACACACACACGCACATATAATCTTTGGATAGCATAGGGAAGGGTTAACCCCTCTTGCAATCGTGCTGGCTGCCTAGCCAAGATTACTGGAAAACTCAAAAGTGAGCTCTAAAGGCAAAATACATGCTTTTCCAAAGCCAAGCTTTCAGGGGGGCATTAAAAATAAACTGAAGTGACACCAGCCAACTGCAACCACGAGGAAGGCAATGGCAATGTGCATTGATGTTGCTGGGCCAGGTCTGGGGGAGAGAAGACCGAGGCTGGGTTTTACACACTGTGCAATAATTATTGAGCTAATCACAGGGCCCTCTGTGCTCCTCAACCCAGCAGCCTATTATCTTTGGCTGCTTCACCCTGCTAAACACAGCATGCCAGGCAGAAAGATATGGGAGGTGGAGGGGAGAGAGAAGGAGCTTGTGGCCAAAGCCAGGGAATGGCAACCTAGCATGTAATTACTCCGAACAGGAAAAATAACCTTCTCTCGGCAGGCTTTCCATTTTAAGACAGAACAAAATCACCACAAATAGGGGAGGCATGGAGAAAGAGGAGGCCGCAAAATGCAGTGTGTCCTCACTTTACTTTAGCAGGCTGCAATATCCAAAGTATAGGAGGGCTGAGATCAAAGGAACATGGCTAACCAGTGTAAATTGCATAGAATTTCTTTTAAAGTAAAAGACAATTGCAAATAACCCAGATCACAATGCTCGCAACCACCGCACATTACAAAACCTATCTGGATAATACTGCAGCTCCAACTCTGGTTCCATGAATGTGAGACCAACTTGTTGTTGTTCCCTTGAAAATAATGTTCACTGTTATCCACAAATTGACCCAAAATCCAGAAACACATCCACCATATAGATGGGGATGTACAGGCATACCTCCATTAACAAAACCTTTAACAACATCCAGAGGGACACATAATACCCACCCTTGCATTGAGTTAAAAGACGCTTCTTCCCTCACCTTTCCAAGCAGTTTGTAATATTCTATGACTTCTGTATAGCTTTACCGCACTGCTGTATCATTAGACTAAAGGTTTACACGAAAAGCCCTGACTGCTGCATAGCTTTACATAAATGTAAAGTATTATTAAGGGAACGGATTATGAATCAGACTACAAGAGGAGGCTTCACCATCCTCTTCTGCAGCTCTTAATTTGAGCCAAGAATGAACACAGATAGCTAAACAGATCCCCGAAAACCTGCTGTGAAGACTAGGGCAAGAGCTATTCTTACACTGAGTAATGACTCCACATTTCAGGCTGCTTTGCCCTCAGCAATAAGAAATGACCATAAGCTCCTAAAATCCAGGGATTAAAAGGACAGGCCTGATCCTTAAGACGGTGATCTTCCAGGAATGCTTGAGACCTGGAGCTCCTTATTAATCAAGCCTACCTCCCTCTTACATGAGACTTTTGTTTCAGGTATTACATTTGAATTAAGTCCACTTAAGTATAAATGCAGTATACACATTTGTTAGCCTATGATCATACAGGTAGAATAAGAAAACCAAGTTGGCTTCAATTCCCTGCAATACAAGTTGAACATTCCTTATCCAAAATGCTTGGGACCACACTTGTTTTGGATTTCAGATTTTGGAATTCCTGTATTTGCAGATACAAACATAACACTATGTAATATGATTTTTGTCCCCGTGTGAAAAAAAATGTCATTTCCTAATTGGCTCTATCATAAAAGCATGGAGAAATTTTATTAAATGGCTAAAATTTTGTTTTTGCAGGATAGCCTGCAGCACATTTTGCTATAGTTTTTCAATGAATATCTCAATTCGATATAGTTTGTGGCAGTCACAAAAACAAAATTTCTAGAGTATAACAAGTACTTTCAAAGTAATGAAGTTTATGGTGGTTGTTGATTTTTTATTCGGTCGCTTCTGACTCTTTGTGACCTCATGGACCAGCCCACACCAGTGTCCCATGGCCATCACCACTCACAGTTCCTTCAAGGTCAAGCCTGTCACTTCAAGGATAACATCAATTCATCTTGCCTCTGGTTGGCCACTCTTCCTTTTTCCTTCCATTTTCCCCAGCCTCATTGTCTTCTCCAGGCTATCCTGTCTGCTCATTATGTGGCCAAAGCACTTCATCTTTGCCTCTAATATCTTTCCCTCCAGTGAGCAGCCAGGCATAATTTCCTGGAGTATGGACTCGTTTGATCTTCTTGCAGCCCAAAGCACTCTTAGAATTTTCCTCCAGCACCACAGTTCAAAAGTGTCTATCTTCCTTTGCTCAGCCTTCCTTATGGTCCAGCTCTCGCATCCATAGATTTTCTGGCTGCAGTCTACATCTGCTGTAATCTTTGCGTCTAGAATACAAAGCCTGTTACTACCTCCACGTTTTCTCCCTCTATTTCCCAGTTATCAGTCGGTCTGGATGCCATAATCTTGGTTTTTTTGATGCTGAATTGCCACCCAGCTTGTGCACTTTCTTCTTTCATTTTGGTTAGAAGGCTCCTCCTTGCTTACAGCCATTAAAGTGGTATCATCTGCATATCTAAGGTTGTCAATGTTTCCTCCAGCACTTTTAACTCCAGCCTTGGATTCATCAAACCCCACACGTCGCATAATGTGTTCTGCATACAAGTTGAATAGGTAGGGTGAGAGGATACAGCCCTGCCATACTCCTTTCCCAATCTTGAGCCAATCTGTTCTGTGGTCTGTTCTTACTGTTGCGACTTGATCGTTATAAGAAAGACAGGTAAGGGGACTTGGTATCCCCATACCACCAAGAATTTGCCACGATTTATTATGATCCACACAGTCAAAGGCTTTAGAATAAAACAGAAATAGATGTAAGTAAGTACCCCACAATTAAACAGGAAACACGAAATTCATTTGTATTTCATATACATACACCTTAAACACATAGTCTGGAGATGTTATACAATAGGTACAACGATTTGTGCATTAAATGAAAGTGTCACTATCTTAGTCACCTGTGTGGACTATTTTGGATTATTTTGGATTTTGGAATTCTTGGTAAAGGATGCTCAAGCTATACTTCATATTTGATGAACACCAGCAACATACCGTGTGATGTTGTGGTGCCCTTTGACACAGTGTGTTGTAGTGGTTAGCCCTGAGATGCCTTCGGGCTGATATGGGCGGGATAAAAGTGATGTAAACAAATAAAATAAATTAAAGAACTGAACCAAGACTTAGAAGATCCAAGTTCAAAGCACTTTTCAGACATGAAACCGTTTGGCTGACCTTGAGGTGGTCTCCTTGATTCTTAGGTTGACCTAACAACAACAACAATTTAAAAAACCATCCCCGGGAGGGGGGGTGGGGTGGGGGACAGGACTCAGAGAGGTTTCTAACAAAAGATGGCAAACATTCAATGTCATAATAAACAATAGAAACAAAACAAAACCGTTAACAAACACATCAATACAAACTTATTATATAACTAGCCAAAAAGGTAAGTAATGAAATAGACGTAGTAGATCTAAAACAATCACACATATGTTCCTATTAAGTTCTGAAGGGCCACTTCTCCCTCAAGGTTGATGATAGGAAAGATAGGAAAGAGTGCCATGTATGATACACTGAGCTCACTGGAGGAAAGAAAGAGTATAAAAAGTAAGTAATAAACAAATAAATCACTGTTTGCTATACATTCACCAGGAAGGCACAGCAAGCCATGACTTCCATCAAATGCACCTTTACTATATATGTGTCTGCAAACACATAGTTATTGTATTCACAGTTTGTGCACCTGCCAACTTATGTGACAGTGTTTTCTTAGGCAAGGAATACTGAAGAGATGGTTTATGAGGACCTTCCTCTGACACATAGCCTTCAACACCTGGTTTTTGTTGGCAGTCTCCCATTCAAGTATGAACCAAAGATGACTCCACTTTTGCCTTTATTTTCCTCTAAAATATTGTTTGCAACACCTGGTATAAGAACATCAAGGAACTAACTAGATACAGACCTGTAGCCTCGAAGATCAGATAGAATCTGATACCTTGAAATATTTCTGAAAATTGCTATATTCTGGAGGAGGATCCAAATATCAGCTAGCATGCCAATGCCTTAAATCAAGAAGCAGCCTTCTACGATCAACAGAAATACTCGCAAGTACACCTCAGCAAGCAAGAGTCCAAAAGTGGCAGGCTAAAACTGAGAACCTCAAACTATGGGTGATACCAAATGAGAGACTCCCTCCTAGGCACACAGAAGACTGGGCAACTTGGAAGGTACTGAACAGACTGCTCTCTGGTCCCATGAAATGCAGAGCCGACCTTAAGAAATGGAGCCAACAAAGTGGAGTCCACGACATGCGAGCGTGGAGAAGAGCAGACCACAGACCACCTATTACAACGCAATCTGAGCACAGAATATAGCAATTTTCAGAAATATTTCAAGGTATCAGATTCTATCTGATCTTCGAGGCTACAGGTCTGTATCTAGTTAGTTCCTTGATGTTCTTATATGCACATGCACAATGAAGGGCCTTCTTACAGCAACACCAGAGGCACTCCCAAGTGGCAAGCTACTGGTCAAAGGACATTTAATATAATCCCAAGTTTCTAAACTTTGTGAGTTTTAAAATACATTACAACTACAACTGTATACTCAGTTCGCTCCTGATATGATAAATAAATAAATAGGAGGGGGGTGGTTCCATGTATAGAACAGCCTTGCCATTTCAGAACTTCCCAGCTCCAAAGCAATGAAGGAAACAGACTTGGAGCTCTGGAGTGTTTTGGAAAGTCCAGCTTGGAAGTCTACATTTACTGACATACCGTATATGGGAAGCTGAAGAACTTGGCACACCTGAAAAGCCAAAGTACTTACAACAGTGAGAAAACTGCATCCAATAAGAAATATGAGTCAGAGCAATTGTGAGAAATTTCGAACCACAAACATACCGGTAATGTCAGAAAAGGGGGAAATAAGTAAGCCTCATTTCCTTCTCCTACTTCCTTAGGAAGTTTTGGATTTTCATCCTTTTCTCTTGCTCACTGCCCTTTAAATAGAAAAGAAGGGAAGCTTTCCAAGCCAACTGTGAACCGGCCAAAGCAAAAATAATAATAAAATATTAAAACAACAAGAGGGAAAAAACAGGCATTATTCAGCAGTCAACTTAAATGACCTCCAAGATTCATGGCCCGAGGCAGCTGTGGGACACATTTGTGGAGGCCTTCGCTGCCAATACTGCAAACAGGGGCTTGGAATGGATTCTCCTTCCCAACATGGAAACAGCTGTTGCCTCCGTGGGCAACCAGCTTTCTTGGAAAAGAAAAAAAGTTTGAAAGGAGCCAAGAGTTTTTCCCTTGCTCACTATCTCAAGCAGGAAAGAGGGGCCAAGAGCAGATGTCTGCCACATAGCGACACTGGAGAATACATCTTCATATTTCCCCCACCGATTGCCTCCCATGGTCCTTCGGACACTTTGGCAGTGCCAGTCCCATCAAATTTCACGGACTAATGAGCCCTGTCACCTGGAGATCCCGTCCAGATTCGTGGAGGCAAGCCGGCTTTTCCACTAGGTCTAAATATAAGGGATCTGACCTAAGATGACTTCTCCAGGCTCAGCTCAATTTCAAGTCTTGCAATGTAGAGCAAAGAGCATCATGACTTTTCTGTGAAAGCATTTCCAGCATTTCTTTATGCCACCCTATGGGCTTTCTTAGCCTAAATACCTTAAAGGTACTAGAAAACGCTATGGAGAGGGAGTGGGGGGGGGAGCAAGAGACAGGGTCTACATTATTAATTGCAGCAATAATATGTTTCATGCTTATGTCTATGTTTGATGTTTTTATAGTTTAACAGTTTTTATCTACAGTTATATGTTATTGATTTAGATATTTGATATTTTAATATATGTGTGAGGCATTGAACTTGCCATTTATTATGTTGTAAACTGCTTTGAGTCCCCCAGGGGTGAGAAAACAGTATACAAATGTAGATAATAATAATAATAAGTATTATTATTATTATTTATTTATTTATTTATTTACATTATTTCTATCCCGCCCATTTCAGCCCGAAGGCGACTCAGGGCAGTATACACAGTCGGCACAATTCGATGCCGAAACAAAATACATACATTGATAAAGCAAAAACATTAAGTGCAATTAAACATAAACGACAGTGCATAATAACAATTTAAAAAGAAACGATGTCCTCTGTTCAAATCTTCATCCGTTACATTGTTTCCACCCAATTTTGGAAGCTAACCAAGGTCTGTCCTAGTTAGTAGTTGGATGGGAGGTTATGTTTCAAAGGAAAGACCTAGCAAACCATCTCAAGATTCCTTGCCTAAGAGAACCCTATGAAAATCTTTTTTCCATTAGGAGTATTGTGTTCCAAAATCCTGTTATTCTGATTTCGGAAGTCCAAGAGTAGTCTGACGTGTTCATTTTCTGTAACTTTTTCAGAATTGTGATCTCAACAGTTCTTTGTCAAAGGCAAATGGTATCCGTGGCACAGTTCCAATGGATCATCTGAGCAATTATGCCTCTGCTTATAGTCCGTCTGTGGGATCATCTTGCAGCAGCTGAGTATGTGATCCATTGTTTCATCTGCTTCCTTGCAGAGACTACACTTCGACCCTAAAGAAGAGAAGGCTGAGAGGAGATATGATAGCCATGTATAAGTATGTGAGAGGAAGCCACAGGGAGGAGGGAGCAAGCTTGTTCGCTTGCTCCCTCCTTCCCCGGAGACTAGGACACGAAATAATGGCTTCAAACTACAAGAAAGGAGATTCCATCTGAACATGAGGAAGAACTTCCTGACTGTGAGAGCCATTCAGAACTGGAAATCACTGCCCTGGAGTGTGGTGGAGGCTCCTTCTTTGGAAGCTTTTAAATAGAGGCTGGATAGCCATCTGTCAGGGGTGATTTGAATGCAATATTCCTGCTTCTTGGCAGGGGGGTGGACTGGATGGCCCATGAGGTCTCTTCCAACTCTTTGATTCTATGATTCTATGATTCTGTTCTTGACTTTTCAATTCTGGATTTGATGTCATTGGTTCTAATTGCCTGTTCTGTTCTTCAGCTGCAAGAAACAGACCCTCCATCTCCTTTTTCAAAGTTCCATTTGTGAGCCACAACCATGTTTTCTCCTTGTCAATTGTGTTCTCAATATTTCCCAGAAATTATCCATGGAGAGCCTTCTTTCGCCAGTTTTCTCTTCTGCTTGGCACTGTTTACTACTATTGCCTTCCATCAATGTTAGTTCTTGACTGTCTTTCACATAATCTGCCAGCACATGTTTCTCTTCTTCGACCATTTGTTTCACTTCAGGAAGCCCTCTGCCTCCTGATTTTCTAGTTAAGAATGGGGTGAGACAACCAGAAGTGAGAGGACATCTGAAACTTCCTCATCAATTCTTCTTTCCATAGCAAGCCAATTTTTTAAAGATCCAATTATCACAGGGTAAGAAAATGAGGTGAAATCTTCTGAATAGGGGCATAAACAGCAAAACCAACGCCATGGAGGTGTTAACCCTTCCCTATGCTACCCAAAGCGTGCATGTCTGTCTCTCTCTCTCTCTCTCTCTCTCTGTATATGTGTATGTTTATATATGTGTGTGTGTGTGTGTGTTCACATGCAACTCCTGGAACGATTCCATCAGCGTTGCCTCCGTAAAATCCTGCAAATCTCTTGGGAAGACAGGCAGACAAAAGTCAGTGTGCTGGAAGAAGCAAAGGCCACCAACATTGAAGCGATGGTGCTCCGCCATCAACTCCACTGTTACAGCCACGTTGTCCGGATGCCCGACTACCATCTCCCAAAGCAGTTGCTCTACTCCAAACTCAAGAACGGAAAACGGAATGTTGGTGGACAGGAAAAGAGATTTAAAGATGGGCTCAAAGGCAATCTTAAAAACTCCGGCATAGACACTGAGAACTGGGAAGCCCTGGCCCTTGAGCGCTCCAGCTGAAGGTCAGCTGTGACCAGCAGTGCTGCAGAATTTGAAGAGGCACGAATGGAGGGCGAAAGGGAGAAGCGTGCCAAGAGGAAGGCGCGTCAAGCCAACCCCGACCGAGACCGCCTTCCACCTGGAAACCAATGCCCTCACTGTGGAAGAAGATGCAGAGCAAGAATAGGGCTCCACAGCCACATACGGACCCACAAGAATACTGGAAGACAATCCTCCTCGGAAAACGAGGGATCGGCTAAGTAAGTAAGTAAGTAAGTGTGTGTGTGTGTGTGTGTGTGTATGTATGGATGGATGGATGGATAGATGGACAGACAGACAGACAGACAGACAGATAGATAGATAGGCAGTTACATACATACAAATTCAACCTAAGAACAAACCAACAGAACTAATCTTGTTCGTAACTTGGGGACTGCCTGTATTTACACACTCACTATTTCCAGCCTTTCCAACCCTACGTGGAAAACATTCTTTCCAAATCTGGACACTTCTGAGTTGTTCATTTTGGGTATTGGGAACCATTTTCAGGGAACAGAAAATTCCTCAACAATGTCTAAGTGGAGAATCATACTTTCAAGAGGTCTTCAAAGATATGATGACCCTATCTGAACAACAAAAATGACAAGATAGCCCTTGCACCGCATCACAAGCCTCCCCTCCCGAGCTGCATGATCCCTGAAGAAATCAACAGTTCTCACTGCTGCCTTAAGTTCTCTTCATATAAATGCATAAAATCACTGCATCGCAAGTCTTGGCAATGCTTTCGGGCCTCTGCAAGTTGGCACAACTTGGACCCCAGCGTGTCTTAATCCAGATCTGCACTGTTGCACATGGCTGGGAAACACAAGTGTGTTAAAGAGTCCGTACTCCGTAATAAATGAACTGCCATCTATTTTCCAGGCCAAAAATAATCCAACTCTTGCAATCTGGCACTTTGCAGAGGGATGTATTGGGGCAAGCGTTTTGTCTCGTGGCAAAGACAAACTGATATCACTTTGCAGAAAAAAAGAGAAAGAACTATGTAGTGAAAGGGAAAGAAATCTCTAACCAATGTTTTTGCTATTTCATGGCCCTTTGGAAACCAGGAGCGGATTATACAAATTGTAGCCTTCCTGCCAAGTCAGATTTCAACACAAGCAAAGGCTTCACATGTTCCTTTCCATCAGGGGCACAGGCCAACAGCCTTGGCTGCTCTCTGCTGTGTCCTCATTCACCTTCCACCAAATTGCAGATTGGACAGGCTAGAAGAAAAAGATGAAGGGAAATCTGTACAGAGATTTCAGAAGCTGAAATCTCTCCGTGTTTATGAAGCTGCGGTCCACCAGTTTGTCCAATGGTTACAGAATATTTCAAAATCATAGAAACATAGAATCATTGAGTTGGAAGATCCAGTCCAACCCCTGCCAAGAAACAGGAAAATTGCACTCAAAGCACTCCCGACAGATGGCCATGTCTCCTCATCCCCAGGAACTTATTTTGGCAACAGTTCTAGAATTCGCCACACGGTTCAGAAGTCAGGAAGCCCATATAGCAGTGTTTCTCAACCTTCCTAATGCAGCAACCCCTTAATACAGTTCCTCATGTTGTGGTGACCCCCAGCCACAAAATTATTTTCATTGCTACTTCAGAACTGTAACTGTAATTTTGTTACTGTTATGAATCGTAATGTAAATATCTGATATGCAGGATGTATTTTCATTCACTGGACCAAATTTGGCACAAATACCTTATATCCCCAAATTCGAATACTGGTAGGGTTTGGAGAGGTGGTTGATTTTGTCATTTGGGAGTTGCAGTTGCTGGGATTTATAGTTCACCTACAATCAAAGAGCATTCTGAACTCCACCAATGATGGAATTGAACCAAACTTGGCACACAGAACTCCCATGACCAACAGAAAATACTGGAAGGGTTTGGTGGGCATTGACCTTGAGTATTGGAGTTGTAGTTCACCTACATCCAGAGAGCACTGTGGACTCAAACAAATGATGGATCTGGACCAAACTTGGCACGAAGACTCAATATGCCCAGATGAGAACACTGGTGGAGTTTGGGGAAAATAGATCTTGATATTTGGGTGTTGTAATTGCTGGGATTTATAGTTTACCTACCATCAAAGAGCATTTTGAACAGGACCACAATGGATCTGCATCAAATTTGGCACACTACCTACATGGCAAACATTAAATACTAGACTTAATGTCAAGGGGAAACCTTTACTTTTACCTCTACCTCTTCTCCCCACAAGAGACTCAAAGTGTCTGGTTAGTTACATACATTGACTGCTACAGAAACAGCTCAAACTTGATATGTGCCTAGACCACTAGTCAAGTTGGCTCTATATTAAATCCTGTATCAAAGAAAATACCAGTCACTGGGGTGCACAAACTGGGTGGTGCAATTGCACCCACATCCTGCTTGTGGGCTTCCCATGGGCACCACCAAGGCACAAACGCTTCCCCTATAGTTCCCTCCAAGGAGTGAGTGGAGATAAGAGGCAATTTAAAGCCTTTACATGAAATGGAGCTCAACCACAAAAAGCTTTTACATGAAATTTACCTCCATCACAGGAAGCTGCAGCAAGGCATTCATGTCTGTTTGGTTATGGTGGGAACACTATACAGCATTAAATAGGTCTTCGACTTAAGAAATTGAATAAATGTCTATTAGTTGCTAGGAAACCAAAGAAGAATATTCCCAGCCAGTTTTAGACTATGTTCCATTTGCTTGCAACGAGTGGCAAAACCTGGATCCAACAGAGCTAAAATATATGCCTCCATTACAACCTTGCTAAATCCATAATAATTAAAAGAATGTATCAGGTGCATGCATAAAAATGGCACAAATTAGTTGAGTAATGGTTTTAGGGCAAAGAACTGTTATGTTACCATGCAAGTTGGGAATATGGATAATATCTTAGTAGAAAAAACAAGAGATAATTTCCACCTGCTAGAAAGATCAACACAATTATAAATCACAGCCAGAATGGGCCATGGAAGAGAAACTAGGTGCAGTGGTTCTCAACCTTCCTAGTGCCGTGACCCCTTAATACAGTTCCTCATGTTGTGGTGACCCCTAACCACAAAATTATTTTTACTGCTACTTCACAACTGTAATTTTGCAACTGTTATGAATCATAATGTAAATATCTGATGTGCAGGATGTATTATCATTCACTAGATCAAATTTGGCACAAATACCTGATATGCCCACATTTGAATACTGGTGGGGTTGGGGGAGGGGAAATTGATTTTGCCATTTAGGAGTTGTAATTGCTGGGATTTATAGTTCACCTGCAATCAAAGAGCATTCTGAACTCTACCAATGATGGAATTGAACCAAACTTGGCACCTAGAACTCCCATGACCAACAGAAAATACTGGAAGTATTTGGTGGGCATTGGCCTTGAGTTTTAGACTTGTAGTTCACTTACATCTAGAGAGCAGTGTGGACTCAAACCATGATAGATCTGGACCAAACTTGGCACAAATACTCAGTATGCCCAAACATGAACACTGGTAGAGTTTGGGGAAAATAGACCTTGACATTTGGGAGTTGTAATTGCTGGGATTTATAGTTCACCTACAATCCAAGAGCATTCGGAACCCCACCAATGATAGAATTGGGCCAAACTTCCCACACTGAACCCCCATGAGGGCTCAACAAGATGAGGCAAATTAATATTCATTGTAATATTTGTTGCTGTAGTTCTCAGGGCTAAACCATGCAAATGATGGTTGGAACTCTACAGTTATGCATTCATAACCAACTGGTATTCATGATCTCTATGTATTTCAAAGTGCAAGGAAAACATTTGGATTGTAAAACTTCCCCAGTCCTGTCTGACCCAGGCATCAGCTGCTGTGAACGACAAAGATCTGTTCTCCTATTGATTGGACACAGAGGACTGATGTTTCACCACCGCTCCTGTAAGTTATCTTCAGTGAGATGAGGAATTAACTACAAAAGGGATTCTGCTTCTTAATGTAAATCCAAAAGTAATAATAGGAGGGAAGTGGAAATGTCAATTTCCAGGACTACAGGTTGCTGTTGCTTGCAGCAACAGCTGCACAATAAAGCAGGATGGAAGAGGATTGAGCCAGGAGATGCTACTTGGTTAAGTATACTCAGTTAAGCATACTTAATAAAATATATCTTAACTAAGTAGCCAATATAGGGTATTGACCCTTGTTTCTGTTGTTCTGGAGTTGGTTGTGTGCACCTTCAAGGAATTTCAAACATAAGGTAACCCTATCCTAAAGTTTTCGTGGAAAGATCTGTCCAGAGGGAGTCTACTCTTGCCTTCGTCTGAGAGAGTGTGACTTTTCCAGGGTCACCAAGTGTATTTTCATAGCCAAGAAGGGGTTCGAACCCCAGTCATACCACAATAACTCTCGTAGTTGTCCTGGACTATTTTCTTAGAATTCCCTTCATTAGCTGTAACATTTTATTCCCACTTTGGAAGAAGTAGGATTCTAATTCTATGACCACATCCAATGGAATAATTTCCTCCTCTTCTTATCATGTCTTTGTTTCTCTTTAAAAAAATTCTTGACATTGTAGTCTTATTGCAGGCATGGACAAACTAAGGCCTGGAGGATGGATGCGGTCCCCTGGGTGCTTACCTCAGCCCCTCCTCATCCACCCAGCATGTGCCCAGCTGCCCTCCCTTTCAGCACGGCCCTCTCAACCCAACCCACAATGCAGCCCCAAGACAGAAAAGTTTGCTCATGCCTGTCCTATTGGCATTTCCCCCCTAGTATGCTAGAGTTGAATCCCATTCTTGTGTTCACTGAGTATATAGTGAACACAGAGGCAATGACTTCAATGTATGGCAAGCCTATGAATGGGAAACCTCCAAATTAGATCATTTCACGGTAAAATTTTCGCAGTAAAAGGGATTTACTGATCTTCCTTCTGCACAGTCCAAATTGAGCATTCCTACACAGGAATTGCAAATTCCAAAATAGTCCAAAATCCAAAAATGTCCATAAGGGTGTTTGAAACTGTGCTATCTGAGCGTTCAGTGTACACAAACTTTGTTCTATGCACAAAATTAATGAAAATATGATTCAATTATCTTCAGACTGTGTGTATAAGGGTTTGTTTTAATGAAATATAAATAAATGTCATGCTTAGATCTGGGCCCCATCTTGAAGATATCTCTTTATGTATGTATCTTCAAATACAGGTACGGTATTCTCCAAATCCAAAACAGTTGTGGTCTCAAGCATTTTCAGTAAGGGATACTCAACCATAGTGTCAGCTATGGTGCCACTGCCGTTGTATCTGAAATATCTTCCACCAGTGACATTTACGCGCACACACATAATAATATTTAGTACATTTAGTCTGACTCATTAGCAAAAGCTTCTCTGACATAGAAGATCCTACTAACAGCACTGCTACCATTAGCATAGCCTCTGTGGCGTAATGTAAAATAAACCATGTGTAGTTCACGTTTGATCAGTCCACACACAGTCTTGCCAGAGAACGAAAATGTACCACACAGATTATCAATAAAGAAGTAGTTTACTCTTCATAATTCAGAACAACATATGTACAAATCATGTGATCAGTCGAATCGACTCACATAATGTCCTTTTTGAGAGATTTAAAATGGTCTTTCTTTGCCCATGTGGAGAAACGCCTTCCAACAGCTCATGAAGCAAGAACACACTTCAAACTGTCTCTCCAATCAAGCACTTGCACAGCTCAAAGCATGAAAAATGTAACAGTAACGAAAAGTCCCAGGCTCAGCCAGCTCCCTGGGCATAGTCCAACCAATCAGCTTTGTGCATCTTATTTTACAGTTGACACACGCACACAATAACTGATTTCTTACATGCTTCAACAGCGTCTTTCCTCATAGCAACACACAATACTACCTAGTACGTGTATGTAAACCTCAAAGTTATCTGTGCAGATGGAATATAAAATGCTGAAAATTCTCGACATCAAATTCTTACTCCCTGGGAGAACCCGTGGCAGACACTCTTCTATTTCACAGGGTTATTCAAAGAAATACATGTTGGAATATTTATACAGAACTCCCTTAGGTAAAGGGGATCACAAAAACAGGAGAGTATGTATGGTTTAGAAGTTTACAAGGAAATGAAAACCTGGAAGGAAAAAAAGAGACCTAAGTAGGTATTTACTTAATAAAATTTCCCATTTTCTTTCCATTCTTTCTCCTTTTTCACGAAACAAATTCTTATAAACTTTTTGTTTCAATTAGTATTTTCAATACATTTCCAAAAAAGTCTTCATAATTTTGGAGAATGGATAAAAAAATTAAGGACACTTTAACCTACAGACTTAAGTATTAATGAAGTTTTGGCTAAAACCAGTATTTTTTCCAGAAAACACAATTTTGTGCAACTGGCACTAAATTTACTGAAGATGCTTTCTATGCTAGATAACAACAATGCTATAACTTTGGGAAAAAAATACAGAAGACTCCAAATTTCTTAATTTCACTGTTTCTTAATGAAGATGTTGAATATAAAAAGAAACATATTCTCAAGCTTTTCAGAATGAACATGTGTATCTATACCATTAGCATGTGAATAATGAATGTCATGCATGAACTTTAGCAGTGCACAAATCAACAATGTATACACGTCAATAAACGGTACCTACAATAATATATATACTAATGTATAAGTTTAGAAATGTTAGTGACCAAAAAACCTGGGTCAACTTACCCATGGGTCAGTATGACTAATGTACTTTAACTGTGATCAAAATCCATAATGTTTATTTATATTTATTTACTGCATTTCTGTGCCTCCTTTCTCAGCCCGAAGGCGATTCAAGGCGGCTTACACTGGCACAATTCAATGCCACAATGAACATAAACAAAATTAAAACAAAATTAAAAACTATTAACACACATTATAAAAACCCTGTAAAAAGCATTAAAAGCATAAAACACCAGTAACTTCCTATTAGCTCATTTTCCAAAGACATTGTCAAGCCGTTCCATGTTCTTCCCTGGGTTCCATATTCATCCCTTACACTGCGTTTTCAAAGACTTATTCAAAAGGCCAGACTTTTTTCGGAATGTCAGTAGGGAGGGGGCTGATCTAATATCCCTAGAGAGGGAGTTCCATAGCTGAGCGGCCACCACTGAGAAGGCCCTGTCACTCGTTTCCGCCAGGCGTGCCTGCGATGAAGGCGGAATTGAGAACAGGGCCTCTCCACAAGATCTTACATTCCTAACTGTTTGCCCCTAAACCTGCTCTCTACTTACACACGAGTATTTATAGTGTATTGAATTGAACCTGACAGACATCGTATTGAAAACTGCTGCAATAAAAGAATATACACAACCAAATCTCCCTTATACATTTTTGCAGAACAAGTAAACAAAGCAATAAATCTATTGGCTATGCATTGCACTCCAATGATATCAACACAGCATCATAAAAGAAAGCAGAGGTTTCATACCCAAAACAGGTCGGAGCTTCTTTTGCCACTTGAGAGGCTAAATGACTAATTATGGCAACTCATAAACACAGACCAGTGCAAACATGTCCAAACTTGTCAATTCAAGCCCATTGCACGGAAGTGTCCCTGAGCTTCAACAACCTCATAAACTCATTTCCTACTTTCTTGTGGCAAAGGCTTTCTTTCTAATCAGCCAGAATATTCAAGAGACAGATGTATTTCTATTTTTTTAAGCATTTTCTTGGTGGCTTTCCATCAATATGAGCAACATGATGGTGCCAAGAAAGACGTCATTTTGGATATTCTTATTTATTGGTGCAAACATGATGCTACACCTCTGACCTTTAGGAATAATGTAGCCAAACAATCATGGATGAATACACCCAAAGTGTTTTAAACATTATGCAATACCCAGTCAATTTTAAAGGATGAATTTCAAATTTACGTTTTCCTGGTATGCATGATTTTAACGTGTTTTAATCGTGGCTCTGTCTTTTAATATAGTTTAATGTATTTTGTCTATGTATTGTAACTGTTGGAAGGTTCCTGAGAGTATGTGACTCTCGCATGTTAACTCAGTGGGTATGCATAGTGTATTATAGTTTCCAACAGACCTCACAACCTCTGAGGATGTCTGCCATAGTTGTGGGTGAAACGTCAGGAGAGAATGCTTCTGGAACATAGCAATACCATCCGGTAAACTCACAACAACCAAATTATGATGATGATGATTATTATTATTATACACTATGCATATCCACTGAGTTAACATGCGGGAGTCACATACTCTCAGGGCCCTTCCAGGCAGGCCCTATATTCAAGGATCTGATCCAAGGTTTTCTGTTTATCCCAGATTAATTGGCAGTGCAAACTCATATAATCCAGTTTAAACAGTAAACCTGGGATCAGATCCTGGGATACAGAGCCTGTCTTGAAGGGCCCTCAGCCACATAAACCCACACGATAGGATTGTCATAAATGAAAAACAACTTGAAAAGCTGCACAACACAACAACAGTATTGGAGCACGTATCCAGCCAAACAGATACACATGGAATACTGAAAATACTCCCCAAAAAGGGAAACTGTTGGGAATCAACTTTTTGTTTTGATTTATTTATTTCTATTTCTATTTATTGTGTATTTATATTCTGGCATCTCACCCCGAAGGGACTCCAAAGCAGATCACGGAACGCATATACGGTAAAGACGTTTTGATAATATGTTGCTGGAAGAGGTTGATAAATCAATAATATAGTGGGACCCTGCAACCGAATCAAAATATGAAATGCCCCGTTTAAATTCTTCCAAGATAAGCAACTCACCTTTCAGAACTGGCTTTAAAAGAGTGGGATTATGGAGTCCGCAGCGGTTGGAGCCACAAAAAAAGCCTTAATAATAATAATAATAATAATAATGCCTAAAGACCTTGGCCTGCACTTAAACATAATCGGCGCTGACAAAATTACCATCTGTCCGCTGCAGAAGGCCACCTTACTGGGATCTGCACGCATCATTCGCCAATATATCACACAGTCCTAGACACTTGGGAAGTGTCCGACGTGTGATCCAATTCAACAGCCACCAGAATGTCTGCTGTGGACTCATCTTGTTGTATTTCAAATAATAATAATAATAATAATAATAATCATCATCATCATCATCATCATCACCACCACCACCACCACCACCACCACCACCACCACACTGGGTGCAGTGCCTAAAGACCTTGGCCTACACTTAAAGATAATAATATAAAATTGCCACCTGTCAGATGTGAAAGGCCACCCTACCTGGATCTGCATGCATTATTCGCCGATACATCACACAGTCCAAGACACTTGGGAAGTGTCCAATGTGGGATCAAATACAAAATCCAACAGTTATCTTTTTTTCTGTGATCTTGTTATGTATCAAATAATAGTAACAGTAATAATATCAGCCCCTAAGTTACATTTTACCCATCTTGTCCTCGACTGTGCTTTCTTGCAAGCAAGATCTGAAACATAATCCACAAAAACTCAAAAATACAAATAAATAAGCTATTTTAAAATAATGTTTTGGTAAATCCTATCCAAGTCAGGATAAGGCTTGGTCCTGAAAAAAGTGTAAACAGATTGAGCATCTCTTATCCAAACTGCTTGGAACGAGAAGCATTTTGGATTTTTAAGATCTGGATTAGTCTATATGTATGTACATAACGAGGTATCTTGGACATGAGGCCTACATCTCACTACAAAATCTATTTATGTCTGTAGCTTATAATGGACTATTTTAAATAATTCTGTGCATTAAACAAAATGTGTGTATGCCGAACCATCAAGGGAAAATATAGGTGACGTCGTCTCAGCTGCCCATGTGGATAATTTCAGATATAGGAAGATCTTGGAATTCTGGATGCCCAACCTCTATAAATTCGCACTGATTTTTTTAAAAAAATTATTGCTTCTTTTTTTTGAGGAGGGGGTGTCTCTGTCTTGTTATTTTTGGCTCCTTGGCATCAGAGACACTTCACCCAAGCTGGGGTGGACAGGATGGCCTCATGGGACCTTACAAATCGCAAATACCAGACAAGCACACTTGACCTTTCCATTTGAATACCTCATTTAATAGGATTCAAGTCCAAGGAGGAAGAAGGGAAGGGAGATAAAGGGGTCTCGGGTACATCTACAATTTAGAATTAATGCAGTTTGACACCACAATATGGGTTAATGCTGTGGAATCATGGGAGCTGGCACACTTTGGCAGGGAAAGCTAAAGACCTTACAAACCTATTATTATTATTATTATTATTATTATTATTATTATTATTATTTGATGCGCAACAAGATTATACAAAATATGCCATAAGAAAGTGAATGTATATTATTGTTTTAAATTGTTATTTTATGCTGTCTTATACATATTATCGATGGATTTGGATTGTTGTTTACATGATTTTAATATGTTGTAAGCCGCTTTGGGTCCCGTAAAGGAGAAAAGTGGAATATAAATAAAGAATTATTAAAATTAGTACACAGCAAACAAGATCACAATGCTGGCTTTTGTATTGGATCACACGTTGGACACTTCCAAGTGCCTAGGACTGTGTGATGTATCGGCAAATAATGCGTGCAAATCTGAGTAGGGTGGCCTTTTGCAGCTGACAGATGGTAATTTTGTCAGCGCTGATTGTTTTTAAGTGCAGGCCAAAGTCTTTAGGCACTGCACCCAATGTGACAACTACCACTGGGACCACCTTTATTGGCTTGTGCCAAAGTATTTGCAATTTATTTTATAGCATTATTATTATTATTATTATTATGTTTGATGTATTGTCAATACTTTCATGGCTGGAATCACTGGGCTTGCTGTTGTTTTCCAGGCTCTATGGCCATGTTCCAGAAGCATTCTCTTCTGACGTTTCATCTACATCTATGGCTGGCATCCTCAGAGGTTGTGAGGTCTGCTAGAAACCCCACTTTCCAAGTTTCCAACAGACCTCACAAATGCTGAGGATGCCTGCCATAGATGTAGGCGAAATGTCAGGAGAGAATCCTTCTGGAACATGGCCATTCAGCCCGGAAAACTCACAGGAACCCAATTATTATGTTTATTTATACCCTGCTTTTTCTCTCCAGAAAAAGACTGTTAATAATAATAATAATAATAATAATATTCCCAAGATTCCACAGCACTGAGAGAGGGCAGTTAAAGCAGTGTCAAACTGCTTTAATTCTACAGTGAAGATGCACCCTTAAAATGCAGGTCCTTAGGATAATGCCAGTTAAAAGTGAGGCCAAACTGCATTAATTCTACAGGACAGATTTAACTTTATACGTCCTGCCATGCATGGACGCAAAAATTATTTTTATATATTTTTATACACACACACACACACATGTAATACATAAATAAAATAGGTCCTGGCATGCATGCAAAAATTATATATTTAAATATACGTATATAATACATAAATAAAAATAGGTCCTGGCATCCATGCAAAAATTATATATATACAAATATACACACACATATATGCATATATACTATACACACATACACACTGATATACCTATATGTATATAATACATAAATAAAATAGGTCCTGGCATGCATGCAAAAATTATATATATATACATATATACACACACATATATGCATATATACTATACACACATACACACTGATATACCTATATGTATATAATACATAGATAAAATAGGTCCTGGCATGCATGCAAAAATTATATATATACACATATATACACACATATATGCATACACACACACATATAGGTCCTGGCAAGCATGCAAAAATTATACATATAGAGAGCGAGAGAGAGAGAATGCATGCATGCAAGGAGCTATAAAGTAGAATTAATGCAGTTTGGCATCACTTTTATCATATTATATTCTATATTCTATTTCTTGGAAGGAAAGTGGACGGAAATCAACAAGGTTTGGGTGCCAAGCGCCATTGAGAAAACCATGGAAAACACCCAGGCGAGGGCCCTGCGAAGGCCACCTGCAAACTTCGAGCCAACTCCAAAGCCCCCCATCATCAGGTTTGCAACCCTTCCCCAAATGCACATATCAGAAGTGGAAAATTACACACAGAGAGAGAGAGAGAGAGAGGGAGAAGAGGCGCACGCGCTCCCCTTCCCCCACCAGGCATCTTCGGAGGCCTAAACTCCCCCCTCCCCCCCCCCCCCCCCCCAACCCCACCAGCACCCCCACTCCTCCATTGCAAGCCAAGCTTTTCCAACTTACCACCCATCATCCCCTCCAACAAGGCCGGAAAGAGAGGGGGGGGAGGCGGTTTTCCATAAACATCCAAGTTGCAAAAAAATATATCTATAGATCCATTGAAAAAACAAGGTGGAGAGGGGTCTAGAAAAGGCTTCCCTGGCCTGGGTTGTGCAGCGAGGAGAAGGAGCAATGGAGTTGCTTGCTTGCTTGCTTGCTTGCTGCCTGGCTGCTTTGCTGCCCATGTGCTCTGCAGAGCACGCGCTCCCCGCTCGCCTCAATGGAACGTTGTGCTGGCAGGAGGCTCCGTGACGTCACGCCCCCCAGCAGCTGATCCAGCCCTGTTGGCTTCAGGCAGCAGCAGCAGCAGCAGCAGCAGCAAAAAAGCCTTCGCAGCAAGAGCAAGATGCATCCTCCAGGCCCACTGGGTTGCACGCTGCCCTTCTAGGGATCCGGAAATGGGGGGCAAAGGGAACCCTTTTTCAGCCCCTTTGGGTTCGGGATGGGCATGCAGGGGATCTCAAATGGGCACCTAAGGGTGCATTTATAATGTCGAATTAATGCAGTTTTGCACCACTTGGCAAAATGTCCAGCCTAAAAACTCCAGGATTCGATAGCATTCAGGCATGGCAGTAAAAGTGGTGCCAAACAGCGGCTGAGGGGGAAAAGGAAGGGGCCTGAGGCTGTTAGGAATGGTGGGAGTTGGAGTCCAAAACCCCTGGAGGGCCCAAGTTTATTTTGCAAAAGCAGATTTTAACCAGGTCTACCAACTCTGCTGGACCGGCCACGTTGTCCGGATGCCCGACCACCGTCTCCCAAAGCAGTTGCTCTACTCCGAACTCAAGAACGGAAAACGGAATGTTGGTGGACAGGAAAAGAGATTTAAAGATGGGCTCAAAGCCAACCTTAAAAACTCTGGCATAGACACTGAGAACTGGGAAGCCCCGGCCCTTGACCGCTCCAGCTGGAGGTCAGCTGTGACCAGCAGTGCTGCAGAATTTGAAGAGGCACGAATGGAGGGCGAAAGAGAGAAACGTGCCAAGAGGAAGGCGCGTCAAGCCAACCCCGACCGGGACCGCCTTCCACCTGGAAACCAATGCCCTCACTGCGGAAGAAGATGCAGAGCAAGAATAGGGCTCCACAGCCACATACGGACCCACAAGAATATTGGAAGACAATCATCCTCAGAAAGTGAGGGATCGCCTAAATAAGTAAGTAAGTACAATAGACACACAGGCAAGAGGAAAAAAGGAACAGAAAAACTTTACTCTTATCAGCAGAGGCAAAACATCAACTTGCAGCGTTGCATACAAAATCAAACAGTGCAACAAAATGATCAAGGGTCTGGAGAACAAGCCCTATGAGGAGCAGCTTAAGGGCATGTTTAGCCTGAAGAAGAGAAAGCTGAGAGGAGATATGATAGCCATGTATAAATATGTGAAAGGAAGCCACAGGGAGGAGGGAGCAAGCTTGTTTTCTGCTTCCCTGGAGACTAGGACGCGGAACAATGGCTTCAAACTACAAGAGAGGAGATTCCATCTGAACATGAGGAAGAACTTCCTGACTGTGAGAGCCATTCAGCAGTGGAACTCTCTGCCCGGAGTGTGGTGGAGGCTCCTTCTTTGGAAGCTTTTAAACAGGGGCTGGATGGCCATCTGTCAGGGGTGATTTGAGTGCAATGTTCCTGCTTCTTGGCAGGGGGTTGGACTGGATGGCCCATGAGGTCTCTTCCAACTCTTTGATCCTATGATTCTATGAAACAGCGGCTGAGGGGAAAAAGGAAGGGGCCTGAGGCTGTTAGGAATAGTGGGAGTTGGAGTCCAAAACACCTGGAGAGCCCAAATTTGTTACGCAAAAGTGGATTTTAACCAGGTCCAATGCAATAGACACACAGGCAAGAGGGTATCAGCCAGCACGTCAACGACTTAAAACTAGAAATAGTTTTCTAAGATCTACAGAGACACTCGCTGGAACACCTCAGCAAGCGAGACTCCAAAAGTGGCAGGCTCAAACCCAAAACCTCAACCAATGACTGATACCAAATGAGAGACTTCCTCCTGGGCACACAGAAAACTGGGCGACTTGGAAGGCATTGAACAGACTGCGCTCTGGCACCACGAGATGCGGAGCCAACCTTAAGAAATGGGGCTACAAAGTGGAATCCATGACATGCGAGTGTGGATAAGAGCAAACCACTTAGCACCTGCTGCAATGCACCCTGAGTCCTGCCACAATGGAGGACCTCCTTGCAGCAACACRAGAAGCACTCCAAGTGGCCAGATACTGGTCAAAGGACATTTAATCAACTACCAAACTTGAAAATTTTGTGTTTTGTCTGTTTGTTTAGAAATGTTATACAATTGACTGGTTGCCCTGACACGACAAATAAGAGGGAAAAAGGAACAGAAAAACTTTACTCTTACCAGCAGAGGCAAAACATAAACMTACAGTGTTGCATACAAAATCAAACAGTGCAACAAAGTTACATAGTCCTTGTAAGTAAKACAGAATAAGGCTTCTTCATCTTCATTCAAATGAGAGAACAAAACAAACCTTGAGTATATAGCTATTCCACTATAGCAAAGAGCATCGCTGTTACAGCATAGCAGCATTACAGCATATTGCATCTCCTTCAGAGCAGCATATTGCTTCTCCAAACTGTATTCTAAAGTCRATACAGTTACACCCCACCAGGTGTGGCCCAAACATGCTGGCTGACCTACATTACCAGCTGCACATAATAATTAACATTATAAGGTTTTTCTTTAACACACACACTTGATCYTGCTACAACTTACTGTAACAAAGTTTGCCCATGCCTGGTGTAGAGCCAGCCTATATGGTGCTACGCTTACATCCTAAACATACCATGCAGTGACTCCCCACCCCACCCCCCCTCCATCCCCTGCCTATGCAATGGCCTATAAAGAGAAAATTATAGATTGTATCTGCTGGACTCCTGACCTAAATATCCTAACCTAGCGGTTCTCAACCTTCCTAATGCCACGACCCTTTAAAATAGTTGTGGTTGTGGTGACCCCCAACCATAAAAGTGCCGCCTGCCACAGGGACCACCTTTACTGGCTTGTCCAGAGTCTTTGCAGTTAGTTCTTTAAATCATGTCAGCTTTTCCAGTTGTTTCTCTTCAATCCTGCTGTTGCTTGGGATTGCAACATTGACAATCCTTACTTGGTTTTTTTAACATGATTATGAGGTCAGGAGTATTGTGCTCCAAAACTGTCAGTCTGAATTAGTTTGATTTGTTCATTTTCTGTAACTTTTGATCCCACTAGTTCTTTGTCACAGGCAGATGGTATTTGTGGCACAAGTTCTAATGAATCATCTATTATTATTATTATTATTATTATTGACACAAAAGCACAGTATGTCACAGCAAACGAGATCTATATGCTGGATTTCCTATCACAAAATCACAAGTCAAACACTTCCCAAACATCTAGGACTATGTGATGCATTTTCGAATGATGTGCACAAATCCAAGTAAGGTGGCCTTTTTGCAGTTGACAGATCGTGATTTTGTCGATGTTTATTGTTTCCAATTGCTGACTGAGATCTTTTGGCATGGCACCCAGTGCGCCAATGACCACTGGGACCACCTGTACTGGTTTATGCCAGAGCCTTTGCAGTCCCGGTCAGGGAACCACCCCCAATGGGTGCCACCTTGTCGTGGTGGAGGGCTTAACTGCTCCAAGAATGCTGAGAGCTGTGCTGGCGGTAGTGTAACTACCAGCAGGTCCAACCAAGCCAGAGAGGTCTCAGCTGAGGAGTGGAATCAAGAGCACCTGACATTAGCACTATGGAGAAGCAAACCAAAATGAAGTCTATACTGGCTCGGTCAATACCCAGGATAAAAAGGACTGTGGTGGATGCTGCTGATTCTGGACATCCATCGACAAGTGGGTTACAGAATCAAAATACAAATGAATCATCACAAAAGCGGCAGAAATATACAATGTCAGAAAACTGCACAATTATTATTATTATTATTATTATTATTATTATTATTATTATTAGCTGCCTTGAGTCCTGAACTGTCACCGATTGGCTGAGAAAGGCAGTATACAAATAGAGTACATAAATAAGAAAAATAAATAAACTGTGCAAAGAGTATGCTATAAATAATTTTGATGGTGCTGTAAGGAATCCTGGGAGTTGTAATCCAATAACAGAGAGCCATATAGTTTCCCCTCTGGACTTCAATGCTCACCAAGCCAAATGGCGATTGTGAATATAGCAGAAGTATGATTTTCAGAAATGCTTTGATGCTACAAGGAAAGTAAAATGAAAAAGCACATGTGAGTCTGACCAGGCTGAATTGTGAAAATCATTAGGCACCTTTTACATAGCACCCACATTCCGTTATACAGCTATACACAAAAGTGGCATCCCAAGGAGGGACAAGGAAGAAAGAGAAAGCTTTATTTACCTTCAGAAAAGACTCCCTCTATTCCATTTTAAGGCCTCTTTGAGATATTTCATATTAATTAAAATAAATGTTGGGAATTAGGGTTTTGCTGGGTGTTAGCCTTTTTGGAGGAGATATGAGAAGTAAAAGTTAGGAATCAGCCTTCTTTTAGGAGAGCATGCCTCAGTCCGCATTGCCACCCTAAACTGAAACACACTAAAAATATGCAAGGCAAGCTGTTTCAGCTTCCTTCTTGCAATGTGCTTCAAGTGGTTTCCGATTTATGGTGACTACAAGCTATGGGTTTTCTAAGCAATATATGTTTAGAAGAAGATTGTAATTGCCTTGCAGGTTTGGAAAAAAACACATTACTGTCTTTGCTCAGTATGCAAAGGGACCACAGAGATGAACTGAGAGAGAGACGTTTGCAGCCTAAGCCTTTGTAGAAGGGTGTATCTGCACTGCAGAATTAATGCAGTTTGGCACTAGTTTGACTACCATGGCTCAAAGCTACAAGTTCTAGCTTAGCGAGACACCAGTGCTTTTTGGCAGAGAAAGCTAAAAACCTTGTAAAACTTCAACTCCCCATGATTTCATAGAATTGAGCCATGACAGTTACTTTCTGCAATGGAAAAGGGGATTTGGGTACCTCTTGCAGAGATGTTCTCTTGTTCCATATTTTATTATTTTGCATATTAACACAAATTTAGAAACAGATAAGTGCAAGGAGGCATTTTTTTCCTGTGTTGTCAGGATTTACATTGCAAGCTATAGTCTTGTTGAAATATGGAATTAAAGTGTTTACATGAGCAATGCTGAATTTATAAATTGCTTGCTTACAGAGAACCATCTGTGTTCCTATTTTTATGCCAAAGAGAAAAATGCAGACCTTTGCCCCAGTTTGCATGCCAAGTAGCAGCCTTGCTGATGTCCTTCAGATAGGTTAAACTACAGCTCCCACTATTCCTCACATTGCTTGCTGTTGGAAGTTGTCGTTTCAAACATTTGGAGGGCATCAACTTCAGAGGCTGATGTAAAAAGTTACAGTGATGTCAAAAATAATTACAGTTAATTTTCTTTCCTTGTACTCCGCTTCCTCTCTAGAAGCAGTGCACAATGGATAAAGACATTCTTCAGAAACAGGTGAAAACAAAGCTAAATCTGGAAGAAAATCAAGTAGAAACTATTACTGACCCAAAACTCACTTCCTTAAGAAAACGTGGTTCCTGTTAGCCTTACCATTACTATTTATGCTGCTATTGTCCTGGCAGTGAGTATGAAAGTGTTTAAACCAATTCCTTCTTTTAACACCTGCCTGATCTGAAGGCATTACGTAGCCACAATATTTTTTGTTGAAAGGTGACTGGCAGTGAGTAGTTGAACTGATTTCAAGGGTTGGACCCTTTACTGTTCATAACATTTGCTGTGCCTCTGTGCTGGGACTAAGGAGTCAAAAGCAATATATGGCTTGCTGTGAGGTTTTTCGGCGTGTATGGCCATGTTCCAGAAGCATTCTCTCCCAACGTTTCACCCACAACTATGGCAGGCATCCTCAGAGGTTGTGAGATCTGTTGGAAACTAGGAAAATGGGGTTTATATATTTGTGGAAAGTCCAGGGTTGGAGAAAGAACTCTTGTCTATTTGAGTCAAGTGTGAATGTTGCAATTGACCAGCTTGATTAGCATTGAATGGCATTGCAGCTTCAAAGCCTGGATGCTTCCTACCTGGGGGCATCCTTTTTGGGAGGTGTTAGCTGGCCCTGATTGTTTCCTGTCTGGAATTCTTCAGTTTTCCAAGTGTTCCTCTTTATGTACTGTCCTGATTTTAGAGGGTTTTTTAAATATTGATAGCCAGATTTTGTTCATTTTCATGGTTTCCTCCTTTCTGTTGAAATTGTCCACATGCTTGTGGATTTCAATGGCTTCTCAGTGTAGTCTGACATGGTGGTTGTGAGAGTGGTCCAGCATTTCTGTGTTCTCAAATAATATTTATTTATTTATTTATTTATTTATTTATTTATTTATTTACAACATTTATATGTCGCCCTTCTCATCCCAAAGGGGACTCAGAGTGGCTTACAAGATATATATATATATATATATATATATATACACACACACACACACACACACACACACATACATACACACACACAATATATTATGTTATTAGCATAGTACAATATAAGTATTAAATATTACTATATTGTACTATACCATTATATTGTAATGTTTCATAATTTTAATATCATATTATTAGTAGTAGTTTTTTTTGGTTATGTCAGTAGTTTTTCTGGTGTGAGAGAATTGGCCGTCTGCGAGGAGGTTGCCCAGGGGATGCCCGGATGTTTTGATGTTTTTTTACCATCCCTGTGGGTGACTTCTCTCATGCCCCTGCATGAAGAGCTGGAGCTGACAGAGGGAGCTCATCCGTGCTCTCCCCGGATTCAAACCTGCGACCTGTACTTCAGTCCTGCTGGCACAGGGGTTTAACTCACTGAGCCACGGGGGGCTCCATTAGTAGTAGTAGTAGTAGTAGTATATTGTATTACATTATAATATTATAAATATTATATGTACATACAGTACATTATATTATATTAATTATATCATTAGCATAGCATAATATGCTGTGACCAGGTTGGTTCATCAGGTGCTCTGCTATGGCTGTCTTCTCTGATTGAATTAGTCTGCAGTGCCTTTCACGTTCCTTGATTCGTGTTTGGGCAATGCTGTGTTTGTTAGTCCTTATGTAGACTTGTCCACAGCTTCATGGTATATGGTAGCCTCCTGCAGAGGTGAAATGTTTGTTTGTTTATCTGTTCTCCCTTCTTCAAACTCAAAATAGGGACAAGAGAATGGGTTGGGTGTAACATGTGTAAGATTGATCAGCTTCATTACTGTAAGGTTTTCGGTGGAGGCATTTAACTTACATTTAAATGGCAATTTAACAAACTTAATTGTAATCCCCCGCTTCTCATGTAAATGCAATTGAATCCGATTTTTTTAGTCTATTAACTAAACACATTAGTCCCCTTGTACTAAATTTTTCTATTTCTGTATTTATGACTTCTAAACAGTAGGGTTTTTGTTTAACAAACAAACCAATCTCGTATATGCTACAGTAGCCTAAATGCATCTAATGCAATTATCCATGCTCACAAAAATATGTTCTGCAGTAAAATGGGAATAGTATGGTAGGAAATCTGGAGCAATGGTTTGCTTTCTTCAGCTTCACTGGTAATACGGAGATTATAAATGTGGTTTTGTGTTGCTGTTCAATGAGCATCTTCGAGAAACTGGGTTGCAGTCTGGGGAGGGGAGCAAAATGTGCAATTTCCCTTTAGTAAGAACAACAGAGGACAGATGTAGAATAATAGAGTTGGAAGAGACCTTGTGGGCCATCCAGTCCAACCCCATTCTACCAAGAAGCAGGAAAATTGCATTCAAAGCACCCTCAACAGATGGCCATCCAGCCTCTGCTTAAAAGTCCTCAAAGAAGGAGCCTCCACCACACACCAGGGCAGAGAGTTCCATGGTTGAACAAATCTCACAGCTAGGAAGTTCTTCCTCATATTAAGGTGGAATCTCCTTTCCTGTAGTTTGAAGCCATTGTTCCGCATCCTTGTCTCCAGGACAGCAGAAAACAAACTTCCTCCCTGTGACTTCCTCTCACATATTTATATATGGCTCTCATCATGTCTCCTCTCATCCTTCTCTTCTGCAGGCTAAACATGCCTTTTGATAATTCCTTAAAGCTATCCTAAACCAGAACTGTGCAAAACTACCTTATCCTGAAATGACCTGTCAAGCTATTAAAATTTCATTGTAATATATATTAGCTGAAATTTAAGCCACTTAATATGCTAATATGCTTCACAGAATACAGACAGGACAAAAGAGTGTGTAATGGATTGTGAATTGATCAGTCAACGCCTTTATAAGCATTCATATATTTTTTTCAAAGCAGATGCCCAGCTCAACACACCTTACAATTATTTGCCTGTTCTTCAAGTCATCTCTGACCTACAGCAACCCTATGGCAGATCTGGGAAGCCAGGGTTCAAACTGCATGCCATTGAACTTTGGAAGTTAGGAAGGGACTGAATAATCCTCTGCCCTTTTGCTTTTTCAACTGCTTTTAAAATAGCCCAGTTTGTTGGGAGGTTGTTAGCTGGCCATGATTGTTTCTTCCTCTGTTTTTTTAGTGTTCCTCTTTATTTACTGTCCTGATTTTGGAGTTTTTTTTTAAAAAAATACTGGTAGCCAGATTTTTGTTCATTTTTGTGGTTTTTTCCTTTCTGTTGAAATTGTCCACATGCTTATAGATTTCAGTGGCTTCTCTGTGTAGTCTGACAAAATTCCAGGGGAATTCCAGACAAGAAACAATCAGGGCCAGCTAATCACCTCCCAACAAAGGATTCCCCCATGCAGTAAGAAGCCAGACCTTGAAAATGCTAGGCCATTAAATGCTAATCAAGGTGGCCAATTGATACATTCACACCTACTTCCAACAGACAAGAGTTCTTTCTCTCACCCTGGACATTATTCCATAGATAAATAAACCCAGTTTTCCTATTTTCCAATAGACCACACAAGCTTTGAGGATGCCTGCCATAGATGCACGTGAAACGTCAAGAGAGAATTGTCTAGAACATGGCCATACAGCCCAGAAAACTCACAGCAACCCAATTATTTCTACAGAGGGAAAAAGAAAAGGCTTGTCCCAGTAGTTTCAGGCAAAAGCAAACTGCTGCAGCTTCTCTTAACTCTTTGGGTCTTTCGAGACAGGCCCTATATCCTAGGATCAGATCCCAGGTTTTCTGCTTTAAACTGGATTATATGAGTCTGCACTGCCAGATAATCTGGGATAAACAGAAAACCTGGGATCGGATCCTGGGATATAAGGACACTTATTAATTAGTATTTATTTATTTACGTCATTTTTTTCCTGCCCATTTCAGCCCGAAGGCGACTCAGGGCGGCGCACCCTTTGCCATCTTGATCCCACTCTAACATTGCTTGACCACTTGCATTCAAGTTTTCGTATGTGAATGTTGGATGCTATGAAATGCCCACCAACCATTGAAACTGACTCTCTTAACATTAAGGCAGGCATGGGAAAACTTCGACCCTTCAAGTGTTTTGGACTTCCAACTCTCACAATTCCTAACAGCCTACCAGCTCTTTGGAATTGTGGGACTTGGAAGTCCAAAACACCTGGAGGGCCGAAGTTTGCCCATGCCTGCATTAAAGCATGGCTATCAGACTCGATTTCATAGAGGGCCACATCTGCCTTATGGTTTCCTTCAACCATTGAATCCATGGATACAAAGAATCAACTATAATTTGTTTAGTTTTGGGGTTCTCAGATGTTATTGAACGACATCTCTAATCCTTTTTGATTATCCGCTGTGTGGACTGGGGATAATGGGAATTGCAGCCCAGAAGCACTTGTAGCTCGAAGATTGGGGAAAGGTTAAAGTCAGCCATCACAACCAAAAACCTTGTGTCTAAATCTAAAACCCACTATCTTGACTAAACAGACCAAACTGCAGATGTTACAGCATCCCAACTCCCATCAGCTCTAGCCGTGATGTCTAATGATGAGGAATATGGGAGTTGTAGTCCAGCATCTGGAGGGCTGCTTAAAATAACATGGTGGGTTGGATTTGGCTCATGGGTCTTGAGGTTAACACACGTGCCTTAGAGTAAGGCAGTGACAAGCCCCCTTTCAATAAATCATACACTCGCTGGAACATCTCAGCAAGCAAGAGTCCAAAAGTGGCAGGCTCAAACCTAGAACCTCAACCAATGGCTGATACCAAATGAGAGACTCCCCCCTGGGCACACAGAGGACTGGGCGACTTGGAAGACGCTGAACAGACTGTGATCTGGCACCACGAGATGCAGAGCCAACCTTCAGAAATGGGGCTACAAAGTGGAATCCACGACATGCGAGTGTGGAGAAGAGCAAACCACTGACCACCTGCTGCAATTTAACCTGAACCCTGCCACATGCACAATGGAGGACCTTCTTGCAGCAACACCAGAAGCACTCCAATCGGCCAGATACTGGTCAAAGGACATTTAATCAATTACCAAACTCACAAATTTTGGATTTTGTCTGTTTGTTTGCTTTGTTCTGTTAGAAATGTAATATAATTGACTGGTTGCCCTGACATGACAAATAAATAAATACCAAGAAAATCTTATGCTAAGGTTGCCATTAGTCAGAGTTGACTTGAACCCACATGACAACAACAAGGCAATAGAACCCTTTGGCTGAGAATGATCAATATCTAAATCCCTAAACTACACATCCCACAATGGCAGTTAGAGTGGAATGAGTGTGATGTGTAGTGCAAAAGGACCCCTAGAACCCCAGGGGGGATTCTGGGAGTTCTAGTTCCAAAAGAGCCTGATCTAGCACAGCCTGGGATTGAAGCAACATCATCAACAAAAGGTATGGTCGAAAGACTTTAAGGCAGGCATGGGCAATCTCTGGCCTTCCAGGTGTTTTGGACTTCAACTCCTATAATTCCTAACAGCCGGTAGGCTGTTAGGAATTATGGGAGTTGAAGTCCAAAACACCTGGAAGGCCAGAGATTGCCCATGCCTGCCCTAAGATCATAACACTAAGTGTTTATTTATACTGAGGAAGGAATGCAGTTTGGCACCATTTTAGATGTTATGGAATCCCAGGAGTTGTAGTTTGACAAGGGTTTTAGTCTTCTCTGCCAAAGAGTGCTGGTGCCTCTCCAATCAACAAATCCCATAACACTGGGCCCTGGCCATTTAGGTGGTGTCAAAACTGCATTCATTCCACACTGTAGATACACCCTGAGATAACCAACTTTTCCATCATTTGGAGCTAATTAGTTTCCTCGAAACCTCCTGGGGATGCTAAAGTTTAATTGTGTTCCTTTTATGAACCCATATTGTGACTCATGCCCTTTAATTGTGGTTTAGAATGAGCATAGTTTATGGACACGAGCAACTTGCGCTATCAAACATCAGCCCAAAATAGGCAAAAGGGGGTTGTTCTCGCTTGGGTTTGCCTCCCTCCCTCCCTCCAAGCCCGAAACCCTGCCAGGTCATCGCATCACTAATGGAAATGTCCGCCAAGAGCCTTGAGGACAGGCCACGGATGTTGCCGTCTGCTGTGTGATGAGACGCCTGTTCGCCTCCGCCTCGTGTGTAATTCACCCAAAATGAAAGAGAGGCTGCAAGGAGGAAATTAAAAGGGAAACCCAAGACCTCTCTGTTTAATTTCGCATGATCAAAAAGGCTGCATGCTGTCCCTGGCACAGCTGGGTTCTTTCCTGATGGGTGAGATGGCGCATATGCATGCGCCATACTCATTAAATAAAAATGGAATTCACTGATTGCATTAAGTCCCCTCATCACACAGAGAGATAATCCTAGTTCGTTGGTCGAAATAGATGTAGTTATTTGTTTGGTCAGAGTGGATTGCAAGATATGTAAAAAAACAAAACAAATGCTCAAACAATACTTGGCAAAACTGTTTTATATGTCGTCAGCCCACCTCATTCATTGGAATTAGATGCACAAGACCTTTGTAAAAGTCAACAAATGCAGCAAAGAATTTACTACTTTTTTGCAGGGGGAGAGAATAACTCTCTAAGAATGTCTAGGTCAGTGTTTCTCAACCCATGTGCTGGCAGGATTGAAGACCGACAGGTCGCAGGTTCAAATCCGGGGAGAGGCAGATGAGCTCCCTCTGTCAGCTCCAGCTCCCCAAGCAGGGACATAGAGAAGCCTCCCACAAGGATGATAAAAACATCAAATCATCCGGGCTTCCCCTGGGCAACGTCCTTGCAGACGGCCAATTATGTCACATCAGAAGCAACTTGCAGTTTCTCAAGTCGCTCGAGACACAACAACCCCCCCCCCCAAAACTGGGGGTCACAAGGGGTTTCAGAGGGGTCACAAAAGACCAACAGAAAACATATGTTTCTGATGGGGTTAGGAACCCCTTTGCCAGAGAAGGCTGAAGATCTCTCCACCTGTCCTTTTCTTCCTTTTTGGAAACAAACCCCGAATCCGAAAGCCCTCCTCCTCTGTGATTGGCCTGCCTCTTAGCTGGCCTCTCAGCCAAGGGGAGGGCTGTTTCTGAGACTCCAAGCTGGGAGAGGAGAGCAGGCGTGCTTGGCGCATGGCGGTGTGGTGCGCATGTGTGGTGAGGGAGAGCATGTGAGGCTACAGGGAGGCTTCTGTGTGGGAAGTTTGGGCCAATTCTATCATTGGTAGGGTTCAGAATGCTCGCAGCCAGGAAATTAAAAGATATTTCCATTTTAGGAGGAGAGCAATGACCAATTTCGATAAAATAGTGAAGAGTAGAGACATCACACTGGCAACAAGGATCCGCATAGTTAAAGCAATGGTATTCCCCATGGCAATCCTATGGATGTGAGAGCTGGACCATAAGGAAGGCCTGAGGAAAGGAAGATAGATGCTTTTGAACTGTGGTGTTGGAGGAAAGTTCTGAGAGTGCCTTGGACCGAGAAGATCCAACCAGTCCATACTTCAGGAAATAAAGCCCGACTGCTCATTGGAGGGAAGGATAGTAGAGGCAAAGATGAAGTACTTTGGCCACATCATGAGAAGACAGGAAAGCTTAGAGAAGACAATGATGCTGGGGAAAATGGAAGGAAAAAGGAAGAGGGGCCGACCAAGGGCAAGATGGATGAATGGTATCCTTGAAGTGACTGGCTTGACCTTGAAGGAGCTGGGGTGGTGATGGCTGACAGGGAGCTCTGGCGTGGGCTGGTCCATGAGGTCACGAAGAGTCGGAAGCGACTGAATGAACAGAATGCTCTTTGATTGTAAATGAACTATAAATCCCAGCAACTACTATTCCCAAATGTCAAGTCTGTTTCCCCCCAACTCCACCAGTGTTCACATTTGTGCATATTGAGTATTTGTGTCAAGTTTGGTCCAGATCCATCATTGCTTGAGTCCACAGTGCTCTCTGGACGTAGGTGAACTACAACTCCAAACTCAAGGTCAATGCCCACCAAACCCTTCCAGTATTTTCTGTTGGTCACAGGAGTTCTGTGTGCCAAGTTTGGTTCAATTCCATCATTGATGGAGTTCAGAATGCTCTCTGATTGTAGGTTAACTATAAATCCCAAAAACAGCAACTCCCAAATGACACAATCAGTGCATATTCAGCAGCAGAGAAGCAAAGCACCAGGGCAGATGCCTTCACTGTATCTGGTTGTGATCCCAGGTTGTGCCAGTTAGCTTTCGTACGATTTCTGTTGTTGTTGTTCATTCGTTCAGTCGTCTCCGACTCTTCGTGACCTCATGGACCAGCCCACGCCAGAGCTCCCTGTCGGCCGTTACCACCCCCAGCTCCCTCAAGGTCAGTCCAGTCACTTCAAGGATGCCATCCATCCACTTGCCCTTGGTCGGCCCCTCTTCCTTTTGCCTTCCACTTTCCCCAGCATAATTGTCTTCTCTAGGCTTTCCTGTCTCCTCATGATGTGGCCAAAGTACTTCAACTTTGTCTCTAGTATCTTTCCCTCCAATGAGCAGTCGGGCTTTATTTCCTGGAGGATGGACTGGTTGGATCTTCTCGCAGTCCAAGGCACTCTCAGCACTTTCCTCCAACACCACAGTTCAAAAGCATCGATCTTCCTTCGCTCAGCCTTCCCTAAGGTCCAGCTCTCACATCCGTAGGTGACTACAGGGAATACCATGGCTTTGACTAGGCGGATCTTTGTTGCCAGTCTGATGTCTCTACTCTTCACTATTTTATCAAGACTGGACATTGCTCTCCTCCCAAGAAGTAAGCGTCTTCTGATTTCCTGGCTACAGTCTGCATCTGCAGTAATCTTTGCCCCTAGAAATACAAAGTCTGTCACGGCCTCCACGGTTTCTCCTTCTATTTTCCAGTTGTCAATCATTCTTGTTGCCATAATCTTGATCTATGTACGATTTCTAGCACCCACTTTTTGCTTGATAGTCAAGCAGTGCTTCTTGTAAGTCAGAGCACGGTCCAGAGTGACTCCTAGGTATTTTGGTGTGCTGCAATGCTCTAATTGGATTCCTTCCCAAGTAATCCTCAGAGCTCGATATGCTTCTCTGTTCTTAAGATGAAAAGCACACATCTGTGTTTCAGATGGATTAGGAATCAGCTGGTTTCCTCTGTAATAGGTGGTCAGAGCACCTAGAGCTTCAGAGAGCTTCTGTTCAACCATTTCAAAGTTCCCTGTTTGAGCTGTGCCGGTGATGGCAGAATCATCAACAGGGGGATATGAGAGAAGCTTCCCCACAGAATTGGAACACATCCTGGTGTCCCCATGGCAACTTATTTGAAGACAGCTGATTCTCTTACACCAGAAGTGACTTGCAGTATGCAAACTTCCTAATGCTGATACTGCACAAAAGTGTCTAGTTAGGAAGAGTAAGGAGACTTTGTAGAAAGGAGCTTCATTGTCAGGGGGTTTGTTAATGAAGGTATGCTTATGCAAGTTTTGACAAGTGCTTCTCTCCCATTTCTGCACCTTTCTACCCTTTGTGACCATATATTTATTAATGTGCCAGAAGTTAAAAGGGCTAATGAGGTGAGCAGGTCTACTTTCATCCCTTGTAATTCTTCCTTTTGAAAATCCAGAAACAGCTTGTTCTATTTATCCCTCCTAGAGCCTAGTTTTCCTTCTACAAACCTGTTAACTCATAGCACCTAATTATACAATCTTTTATAAAGAATTTAAAAAAAAAAAAACCTACAGGGAAATCAAACTGTCACATCATTATGGTAAAGTGGCTTGCAGAGAAAATTGGACACATTCCCAGAGGAGAAAGCTGCTAGGCTGACAGAAATACGTAAATATGATACTGTTCTAAGATTTATCAATCAAAAGGAGGTGTGTGTGTGTGTGTGTGTGATTGTAGGCTTCTGTTTATCTGCTGCTTGCATCTCCTTCTCTTTTCGGTTTGAAAGTTAGCATGATGTAGGGCTTAGATCCAGGGATTGAAAATATATGGCCCTTTGAAGGGGCCCACAAAGGTCTTGGGACTTCAAACACGATATATCTAGGGGGAAAATTGGCCACTCTGAATTCTGAGCACAGAAAATGACTCTAGGCCAGTGTTTCTCAACCTTTCTAATGCCGCAACAGCTTAATACAGTTCCTTATGTTGTGGTGATCCTCGACCATAAAACTATTTTAGTTGCTACTTCATATCTGTAATTGTGCTACTGTTATGAGTCAGAATGTAAATATCTGATATTCAGGATGTATTTTCATTCACTGGACCAAAAATCTGATAAGCCCAGATTTGAATATTGGTGAGGTTGGGCGGGAGTGGGTGGGTAGGATTGATTTTGTCATTTGGGGGTTGTAGTTGCTGGGATGTATAGTTCACCTACAATCAAAGAGCATTCTGAACTCCATCATGATGGAATTGAACCAAACTTGTCACACAGAACTCCCGTAACCAACAGAAAATACGGGAAGGGTTTGGTGGGCATTGACCTTGAGTTTTGGATTTATAGTTCAGCTACAACCAGAGAACACTGTGGACTCAAACAATGATGGATCTGGGCCTGAGCCATTCCCAAGTTTCAAATGTTGGACTTTTGGGATTCGGGCTGCAATTCCGTCTGAGCCATTGAACTCAGAAGGTGCCCTTTCCCTGTCACCCTCTTCTCTTTCTCTCTCAACTTTGCCTACCAGGTAGATGGGTTGTGAGAATTGATTAGGAGTAGGAAGGAGACAAGCAATGCGTGTTCATTTCATACTTTGCAACATCACACAAAGGAAAAGTGTGGCTAGGGTATGGTCAAGATGGAGGTAAAGACTGCAATGGAATGCTTTATCCTGAGTCTACTGGGAAGCAGTGGCATAACAGGGATGGGACAATAGAAGTGTGGGGGAAGCAATACGTGTGTATATGGTCCCCAAGAACAAGCAGGAGGAAGTGAGGTGGATTTAGCCAGAGATGTGGGCACAAGCCTGACGCTCCATGGGCTCCACTCCACAGGGCTGAGAATGATGAGACAGAGATCTGGGATTCTTGCAGTGGCTGTGTTGCCTGGCTTTTGTTATGCTCTAAGATAATGTGTTTCCTTAATGCAGTAAAAACTAGGGTTGTGCGCAGATCTCATTTTCTTCAGTACCTGCGGCACCTCCGACACCTTCGGGAGCATGTAACAGGAAGGGGCCCCCTACCTCGACACAAAAGCAAGCAGGAGCCGACCACTGGTTCCCCCTCTGCTTTTGTAAGCACGTGGGGCTCCATGACTTCTTGTCTTGGAAAGAGAGAGTGCATGTGTGGCATTCAGGCCCAACACGCCTGCCTGCCTGTAGCCAAGCACCTCCTCTGGAGTACGAAAGTCAGAATTTGCCACCTTGCCTTTTAAAGAGAGTGTGCATGTGTGGTGTGCAGTGCGGGTGCCTGCCTGCAGCCGAGCACCTCCTTTAGAGTAAGAAAGTCAGAATTTGGCTCCGTGCTTTGGATAGAGAGATTGTGTGTGTGGCGTGCAGGCCCAGCACACCCGTCTCCCTGCAGCCGAGCATCTGCTCTAGAGTAAGAAAGTCAAAACTTGCCTCCTTGCTTTGGAAAGAGAGAGTACATGTGTGGCGTGCAGGCCCAGTGCAAGTGCCTGCCTGCAACGGTGTGACTCTCCTCTAGAGTAGAAACAGGTAAGAAGCCTCCTTAAAACACTTGGCTGCCTGCAGCTGAGCACATCTCCTCTAGAGTAAAACAACTTACGTGCCTAAAATGACAAGAAGGTCAACCTGGAAAGCCCCCTCTGCCAATGGGCTGATACAAAACGGATCTTTCGGCATCCCAGAGCAAAAACAGATATCTGACCTCCTGATTTCGGGAGGCTCCCAAAAAATTGATCGGGGCCAACACCGAAAGCTGGGGCATGGGACAAATCCAAGGTTTACCCCAAATGTAAAAGCCTAGTAAAAACTTTATAAGGATAGTTGTTGGCACCAGGTAGGAAGGCAACAACAATGTCAACATACCTCAGTCACCTTCTATCTACCTTTCCAGCTAGCCACTTCTTCGAATGAAGCATGGACTCCTTGACAACCATCTCTGCCTGCAAAATTCATACCAGGTATTCAACAGCAATGCAGCCTCAGTAGTGTATGGTTTGAAGCACAAAATTTCTTGCAACCTTGGTATGATATGCTTTAGAAATATGCCCACAGCTAAGCAAAGTATGGAACACAGGCATCAATGCCATCCTTGGAATGAAGCCCTAATAAACATAGCACGGAACAGTGGTTTGAAAGTTGGACTTTGAAGAACAGGGTTTGAATCTTCACTTGGCTATGGAAACACCTGGGTGATTTTGGTCAAATCACATAATTTTCACTGCTGCTACTCCAGTAATAGGCAAACTCTGAGGATGCCTGTCATAGATGTGGGTGAAATGTCAGCGGAGAATGCTTCTGGAATTCACAGCAACCCAGTGATTCCGGCCATGAAAGACTTCAACAATGGCTTGACTTACAGTCACCATTAGTCAGAAACAATTTGAAGGCACACAGCAACAACTTAATTGCTGAGTGTTGTGTGGTTTCTGGGCTGTATGGCTGTGTTCTAGCAGCATTTTCTCCTGATGTTTCACCTGCATCTGTGTGCTTGGAACCTTCAGAGGATCCAACCACAGATGCAGGCAAAACATCTGGAGAAAATGCTGCTAGAACATGGCCATGCAGCCCGGAAACCACACAACACCCCAGTGATCCTGGCCATGAAAGTCTTTGACAACTCAGCTGCTGTTGTTGCTGCTGCAGCTGGCACAACCTCTGCAACTCTTGGCCGCAGCCCATCAGCCATATGCTTCCTGAAAGTTGCGCTCATTTATTAATACAGGGATAATGTAAATGAGAGGTAGGATTCATGCAGCTCTCCACATGTGGAATTCCTTATTTAGTGATTATTGCTGAATATAGTTTTGTGAGATAGTAGAGGGGATGTTCGAAATTATCTAGCCTGGATTGGAGATGCACTGTCTCGTGGAAAGGCAGGATTTCACCACTACCTTGCCCAGATGTAGTTTTAAACACTCTTAGGATGCTTTTTTTTCTATTTTGCTTGCAGATTTATTTCGGTCATGGTCTGATACAACAGCTGAGTTCAGGGAGAAAGGGTCTGAATTGTGCAAAACAAGAATATCTCATAATTTTGAATTTTATTTCCACTTTCAAATTCGTTCTTTGTCATGCAGATTTGAGATATTGGGAGTTGTTATCCAACACATCTGGGGGATGGTGTGCTGAAGAAGGTGTTGAAAACACCTTTTCATTCCTACTTTATCTTTGAAAAGTAAAGAGTGGAATAATGTTTTGAGTGTTGGACTAGGACTCTGTGAGACCAGGGCTTAGACCAGGCATGTGCAAACTTTGGCCCTCCAAGTGTTTTGGACTTCAACTCCAATCATTTCTAACAGCCTACCGGAAACCCACTGGTAATTCTTGGGGCGGTGACACCCACTCAACCTCAGAAAACGGCAATAGCAAACCCCTCTGGATCACATCTTGCCAAAAAAGCCCTGTTAAAGCTTTGTGTTAGAAACCAAAAGGTTGCAGGTTCGAATCTGGGGAGCATGGTAAGTTCCCACTTTTAGCCCCAGCTTCTGCCAACATAGCAGTTCGAAACATGCAAATGTGAGTAGATCAATAGGTACTGCTCCGGCAGGAAGGTAACGGTGCTCTATGCAGTCATGGTGATCACATGACCTTGGAGGTGTCTACGGACAACACCGGGTCTTCGGCTTAGGAATGGAAATGAACACCACCCCCCAGAGTCAGACATGACTGGACTTAATATCAGAGGAAAAGCATTACCTTTACCTAAGTTAGAAACAACCAATCCAATACCCAAACCTGGAAGACAAATGTATAGGGAACAAGGAGATCTCAGAACTATGTAATTATCGACTTGGAAGAGACTCCAGAGACATCAAGTCCAAACCCATTCTGCCATGCAGCAGGAGTACCTTATCAAAATACTCTTAAGCGGTAGCCATCTGGCTTCTTTTTAAAAACCACCAAAGAAGGAGACTCCACTACACTGCGAGGAAGCATATTCAATTGTCAAACAGATTTTACTGTCAGAAAATTCTTCCTAATGCTTAGTTGGAATGTTTTTTCCTGCAGTTGGACTCCATTGCTCTATGTCAGTGGTTCCCAGGGACAACTTGACCAGGGACCATTCGCCAACATTAGTACCAAAAGGGTTACGAATCAATTTTTGGTCAACTTTAGATTCTGTTTGGTGATTTGGGGTGCCAATTCAGAAAATTACATTGGATAGACCACATCAGCTCTAGTTTCTGATACAAAACATATGCCGTCCAATAGTTGCCACCTGCTTGCCCATAGAAAACCATATTTAATGATCTAGAGCTGATGTGGTAGTAGTAATCTTTAGTAGGTAATCAGCCTCTCCTCTCCCAACATCCCTGTTGCCTCAGCACTATAAGAGGGCTTCGCGAGACTAGTCACTCTCATTGCCATGTGATTTTGATGCATCTGAGAAGTAATGGTGAGGCTATGGACCATATTTTCATTCTTGTGGACCACTGGTGTTCCATGGACCACAAGCTGGGAACCACCAACCTACATAGAAGATAGTACAGTGGGCCCTTTGTATCCACTGGGCTTTGTTTCCAGACATCACCATTGCCTTGGCACTATAAAGAGGGTTTTGTGAGACCAGTCACTCTTGCCATGTGGTATCAAAGCAGCTGTATAGTAATGGTGGGGTCGTGGACCATATTTCGTTCTTGTGCTCCATGGATCACAGGTTGGGAACCACCGACCTACATAGAAGATAGTACAATGGGCCCTTGGTATCTACTTCACTGTGTTTCCAGGCATCCCCGTTGCCTCGGCACTATAAGAGGGTTTAATGAGCCCAGTCACTCTCACCACGTGGTTTTAAAGCAACTGTGTAGTAATGGTGTGGCCGCGGACCATATTTTCATTCTTGTGATCGATGGACCACAGGACGGGAACCACTGACCTACATAGAAGACAGTATCGTGAGCCCTTCGTATCCACTGGGCTTTGTTTCCATACATCTCTGTTGCCTCAGCACTATAAGAGGGTTTTGCGAGACTAGTCACACTCGTTGTTGCGTGGTTTCAAGACAACTGTGTAATAATGATGAGGCCGCGGACCATATTTTCATTCTTGTGGTCCATGGACTACAGTGCAGGTACCACTGGCCTACATAGAAGATAGTACAGTGGGCCCTTGGTATCCACTGGACTTTGTTTCCAGACATCCCCATTGCCTTGGCACTATAAGAGGGTTTTGCGAGACCAGTTGCTCTAGTTGTTTTGTGCTTTCAAAGCAATGGTGTAGTAATGGTGAGGCCGCGGACCATATTTTCGCTCTTGTGGACCGCCAGTTGTCCACAGACCACATGTTGGGCACCACTGTGCTATGTTCTACTTTCTGGAGCTGCAGAAAATAAGCTTGTTCCATCTTCAATATGACATCCTTTCAAAGACTGAAGCATAGCTATCATGTCACCTCTCCAAACTACACACACCCAGCTCCCCAAGTCTCTTCTCATAGAGCTTGGCTTCCAGATCTTTTGTTGCCTTTCTATGAATTTTTCCAGCTTGTCTTGAATTCTGGTGCCCACAACACAGTATTTCAAGTCAGGCCTGATCAAAGTAGAACGGAGTGGTACTATTCCTTCTCTTGTCCTGGACACTATGCTCCTGTTGGTGCAGCCTAGAATCACATTGACATTTTTTAATCTACTGTGTTCCACTATTGATTCATGTTCACTGAGTTGTTGTAGATTTCTTCGGGCTATATGCCCATGTGCTAGAGGCATTCTTTCCTGACGTTTCGCCTGCATCTGTGGCAAGCATCCTCAGAAGTAGTTAGGCCTGTTGGAACTAGGAAAATGGGTTTATATATCTGTGGAATGACCAGGGTGAGACAAAGGACTCTTTTGTCTGCTGGAGCTAGGTGTGAATGCTTCAACTGACCACCTTGATTAGCATTTGATGGCCTGGCAGTGCCTGGGGCAATCTTTTATTGAGAGGTGATTAGATGTCCCATATTGTTTCCTCTCTGTTGTTTTGCTGTTGTAATTTTAGAGATTTTTTAATACTGGTAGCCAGATTTTGTTCATTTTCATGGTTTCCTGTGGTGTTTTGAAAGTCCTTTTGGTTGCGAGAAATTGTGGGATGGTATCTGTGTCTCTGCAGCGTAGTAGGAAAGTCAGGGAGCACAATAGATGTGCTTTCCTGGTCCTTAGTTTTTGCAATTTTCATGTGTCTTGGAACAGTTTCTCCCCATAGAGATGTTCAATGTATTGTCGAAGGCTTTCATGGCCGGAATCACTGGGTTGTTGTAGGTTTTTTTGGGCTATATGGCCATGTTCTAGAGGCATTATCTCCTGACGTTTCGCCTGCATCTGTGGCAAGCATCCTCAGAGGTAGTTAGGCCTGTTGGAACTAGGAAAATGGGTTTATATATCTGTGGAATGACCAGGGTGGGACAAAGGACTCTTGTTTGCTGGAGCTAGGTGTGAATGTTTCAACTGACCACCTTGATTAGCATTTGATGGCCTGGCAGTGCCTGGGGCAATCTTTTGTTGAGAGCTGATTAGATGACTCATGTTCAGCTTGTGGTCTACGAAGATCCCTTTCACATGTACTTTTGTCAAGCTAGATGTCATCCATCTATAGTTGTGAATTTCATTTTTTTTACTTGAGTGTACCATACATTCCCTGCTTTCAAAATACTTAATGAGAAGCCTGACTGGAACCATGTCATTTGTTCACAGATGTTGTAAGCAAGATAAATGGTGGAAAACTGGGGTTTGGGGTTTTCTCTTACAAAACTGGCAACAGTTAGACACACCCTGCCTTGCGCCTGTAAAGAGTTCTGTCAACATGGATTGGGCAATAAAACATCTTCTGTTTGTTCCCACATTAATTGGAACATATGGTCTTCCGGTGAAGCTGGTGCCCAAGGAAAAAAAGACGGGCATTGTCCTTACTGCTAGCGGCTGGTTGCGGGTGGTTCAGTTAGACAACCAGTGGTTGCTTACTGTCTTTTTTCATTTCCAGATCATATTAGGAATTGCATAAGCGGGTGAGCGCTTGCACTAACAAATCCTCTGTGGAGGGAATAAAGGTATAATTGCAAGGACATTCAACCTGTTTGGGAAGGTAGCACAGACCTGCCTGAACAAATCCCGGAGTGTTTGGAGGATTTGCATTGAGAGAACTGTGCACAAAGACTATCCTGGCCCATTTGCATTCATTCAGCCTTTGGACAATTCAGTGCTCCAAAATCCTCATTTCCTGCTTATCCATGTTTTCAAATAAAGATATAGAAGTAACGTACTTCACAGGGCTGTTGTGAGAGTTCAAAAGTTGGAAAACACTGCCTGAACCAATTCAATTGTCCCCAAGTATGGAAACTGAATAAAAATAAATCCCTGATACTCATAGAATTGTTGAATTGGGAGAGACCTCATGGGCCATCCAGTCCAACAACCTGCAAAAAAGTAGGAAAATTGCATTCAAAGCACCCCTGACAGATGACCATCCAGCCTCTGTTTAAAAGCCTCCACTTCTCTCTGGGGCAGAGAGTTCCACTGCTGAACAGTTCTCACAATTACAGAGTTTTTCCTCATGTTCAGGTGAAATCTCCTTTCCTATAGTTTGAAGCCAGAGTTCCACATCCTCGTCTCCAGGGCAGCAGAAAATAAGTTTGCTCCCTCCTCCCTATAACTTCCCCTCACACACACACACACACACACAATCATACAGTTGGAAGAGACCTCATAGTCCATCCAGTCCAACTCCCTGCCTAGAAGCAGGAATATTGCATTCAAAGCACTCCTGACAGATGGCCATCCAGCCTCATGTCTCCTCTCAGCCTTCGTTTCTGCAGACTAAACATGCCCAGCTCTTTATGCTGCTCCTCATAGGGCTTGTTCTCCAGACCCTTGATCATTTCAATCACCCTTTCCTGGACACATTCCAGCTTGTCAACATCTACCTTCAATTGCTGTGCACAGAATTGGACACAGTGTGATTTCACGTGTGGTCTGACCAAGGCAGAATAAAGGGGTAGCATGACTTCAATGGATCTAGACACTAGACTCCGATTGATTAGGACTCACCTGTTTTCTGCTGCTCTGGAGATTAGGATGTGGAACTATGGTTTCAAACTGCAAGAAAGGAGATTCCACCTGAACATGAGGCAGAACTTCCTAACTGTGAGAGCTGTTCAGCAGTGGAACTCTCTGCCCTGGAGTGTGGGGGAGGCTCCTTCTTTGGAGGCTTTTAAACAGAGGCTGGATGGCCATCTGTCGGGGGTGCTTTGAATGCGATTTTCCTGCTTCTTGATAGAATGGGATTGGACTGGATGGCTCATGAGGTCTCTTCCAACTCTATGATTCTATCAGGACCTTGCTAACAGCTTGTTTATATTAACTTAAGTTGTACAGTGGGTTGTATGTTGTATGTGTTAAATGTGTTTGTCAAATGTTTTGATACAGCCAATTGACTAATCAATAAAGTGCACTACTAATTTTTTCAATGAATAGCTGATAAGAGTCTCAACCAATTTGTGGCAGCCACAAATAACGAAGTTTCTGGAGTCAAACAACTACTTTCAAAGCAAGTCTCGCACAATTAAACAGGAATAACACTCTCAAACCAAGAATGGAAATTTTGTTAGTGTTATGAAATCCCTTCTTCGGAAACCCTGGTTGTGTAATCTTGTCGAATGTGCTTAGATAACCACTTACTTCCACTTATGAAATCCCTTCTTCGGTAATTAATGTCATGAACAGATCCCAAGACAGACATATAAAGTTGTTGCACATTTTTCGGGCTGTATGACCATGTTCAAAAAGCATTCTCTCCTGACGTTTCACCTACATCTATGGCAGGCAGCCTCAGAGGTTGCGAAGTGACCTCACTACCTCTGAGGATGCCTGCCATAGATGCAGGCGAAATGCCAGGAGAGAATGCATCTGGAACATGGTCGTACAACCTGAAAAACTTACAACAACTTAGTGATTCTGGTCGTGAAAACCTTTGACAATACAGACACAAAAAGGCCGACAAGGCGAAGCCAATTACAATTTGGGCCAAATATTTTATTTATATATATAAAAGGAAAAATAAAATCATTTGTATTTTTTAAAAAAAGAAAAAAAAGCTTTTTAAATAAAAATGTGAAATGTTATGGCACGGGGACAATTATAAGTTCAGTTGCCACAACCTAACATTTTTGTAAAATTTTTCTATATAAAGATTTTTTTATTAAAGTTATATACATATTATTATTAGACTGTAAATATATTTACAAAAGATCCGGCAGCAACTTTTTTCTTTCTTTCTTTTTTTTTTTTTGTAAATCGTTTTTAAGAAAAAAAATGCTTTAAATAACGAAAAAAAAAAAAAGAAAGAAAAAAAGAAAGAGAGATAAAGTGAAAAAAAAAAATAGGTTTTTCGCCCAAGCATTGAACAAGAATTCCGCCCAAAGTTTTTAAAAAGTTCGAAGGCAGTTTTTCTGAGGTTCTGGACAAGGTTGTGTAGTTTCTGAGCATGCAACTGGAAAGAGTTCCATCATTCCTACATGGCTGAATCCATCAGTCCTTTCTTTCTTGGTTTGTTTTGTTTCCGTCTCAATGGCGCCTCTTTCCAAAGTCTACATCTGCCTTTCCCCACCCAGTCAAATGTTTATTACACTCTTGTTGCCTTTCGTGCTTTCACACACAAGAGTTCCTTAGCTGCTGAAGTTTGTTTTTCAGCTGCTCCTGCCGCCGCCGCAGCTGCTCTTTCTCCGCCAAGAGTTTGTGCTCGTCCTCCTGGATGGAGAGGACGTATTCGGTGGCCTTTTTCAGGATGACCACTTTGGGCGCCTTCTCGTTGTTGGCCACCTCCGGGATCTGGTCGCGCAAAGCGAAGAAGCTCAGCTTGAGCTCGTTCCGCCGCTGGCGCTCCAGGACGTTGTGCGTCCGCCGCTTGTCGTTCTCCTCCGAGTCCGAGGTGCGGGGGCTGGAGCATTTGCGGTTGTTGCTGATCTGCTTGAGGACCCGGCCACTGTCCAACTTTAGCCGCTTGGCCGCCGAATACTCGACGCGGGTTGAGGGAGGGGCGGCGTAGTTGTGCTGGTGGATGGGGACGTGGCAGCGCTTGAGGACCAGCGGGCTGTGGTGGTGCTTGCTGTGCCCCCGGGACGAGTGCGTGCTGGGCTCGGACCTCTTCGCCGCGGGCTGCCTCTTCTCTACCGTCACCACGTCGATTTCCTCCTCCTCCTCTTCTTGCTCTTCCTCCTCTTCTGCAGACAGAGAAAGGGAAAAAACAAGGATACATTAAGCTCTTTCATCTCCTGGAATATATTGTGCCGTTTCAACTACGGAAACGCTTATTGACTCACACCTATAAAGGAGGACACGCTGATCTTCATAGTACAATACTCTCTAATCTGAAAGCCACTCTCTTGGAGGGTTGAGGATGCAATTTCTTACACAACCGAACTAAGAGGGCTGTTAAGACCCAATTTTCTGCAGTGTATGACTCTGCAAAAAGCTGTTAAGTGGATCCGAAGATGCTTGAAATGATGGGGTTGCGTAACACTAAACAGTCAACCAAAGACAGCAGCCTGGTATTTGGACATGTTGACAAGAGAGGTGGGTTTCTGCTGCAGGGAACTGGATCGTATCTCCTAGTACTAGGAATATTGCAATCTGGAAGTGTTATCTCCCAAATGTTTGGGACTTTTAATTATTTCCCTGAACTCACTTTTACTTGGTAGGAGCCTCTCGTGATCCCTTGTGCCACCTGAACTGGTCAACTGAAAGATTGGTAGTAAACTCCTGTCTGTCGAGCTCTAGCTTCCCATGCAAGGACATGAGAGAAGCCTTCCACAGGATGGTAAAATATCAAACATCCACAGGTTAGCTGGTGTCTTTTGATTGGCTCCCTTCAGATCAAGTTTAGAGTGGCTTGAGAAACTGCAAGTCGCGTCTGGTGTGAGAGAATTGGCCATCTGCAAGGACATTACCCAGGGGACGCCCAGATGTTTTACCATCCCGTGGGAGGCTTCTCTCATGTCCCTGTATGGGAAGCTGGAGCTGACAAACGGGAGCTCACTCCTCTCCCAGGATTCGAACTGCCAACCTTTTGGTCGACCAGTTCAGCTAACAAGGGTGGTCCTCAACCTATGGGTCCCCAGGTGTTTTGGCCTACAACTCCCAGAAATCCCAGCAAATTTACCAGCTGTTAGAATTTCTGAGAGTTGAAGGCCAAAACATCTGGGGACCCACAGGTTGAGAACTGGTTTAACCCATTGCGCCACTGAGGAATCCTACCCAGTGGAAGTGAGTTCAGAAAATTATAATCCAAAACACATGGGAGAGAACACTAGGCTCTGCCAGATTGCAATATTCCTATGCACATTGGAGCACCATCAACAAAACTGTCATGTGTGCAACAGTTCTGTTCATACTTCTGCGCTGCTTGAAGGACAGTGAAGACTAACTAAATGCAGTGGCAGCTTCCACATAAATGGATCTGCTTCAGGATTTAGCCTGAACTTTACCAAGCCCCTTAGGGTACATTTACACTATAAAATTAATGAACTTTTACTACAATGGCTCAATGCTATGAAATCCTGAGAGTTGTAATTTGGTGAAGTACCAGCACTCTTTGGCAGAGATAACTAAAGACCTTACAAGACTACAATTGCGGTGATTCTGTAGCATTGATGCAGCTGAAGTGCATTAATCCCACAGTGTAGATGCACCCATAGCACCTCAAGCAGTTCAGACTGAAACCCAGAGCGGACCCATCACACACTTCCCTCTCTGGATCTGGAAATCACCTGTAACTTAATAGGAAATAGAAGATCCGGATTGTTGTGAGTTTTCCGGGCTGTATGGCCATGTTCCAGAAGCATTCTCTCCTGACGTTTTGCCCACATCTATGGCAGGCATCCTGAGAGGTTGTGAATTCTGTTGGAAACTAGGCAAGTGGGGTTCATATATCTGTATATATCTCAATCAGGGCCAGTTAACATCTCCCAAAAAGGGATTCCTGCAGGCAGGAAACAGCCAAGTTTTGAAGCTGCAAGGCCATTCAATGCTAATCAATGTGGCCAATTGCAACATTCACACTTGCCTCAAGCAGACAAGAGTTCTTTTTCCCACCCTGAACATTATTCTACAGATATATCAACAGTTTCCAAGAGACCTCACAACCTCTGAGGATGCCTGCCATAGATGTAGGAGAGAATGCTTCTGGAACATGGCCATACAGCCTGGAAAACTCACAGCAACCCAGTGATTCCGGCCATGGATGGCCGGAATCACTGGGTTGCTGTGAGTTTTCCAGGCTGTATGGTCATGTTCCAGAAGCATTCTCTCCTACATCTATGGCAGGCATCCTCAGAGGTTGTCCATGGAAGCCTTCCGACAACAAATAGAAGACCCATTTGCGTGACTTGGGATGAACAATGAGACTGCTCAAGGCAAAAGAGAGAAAGACTGCTGCAGCCGCGCCCAGGAGCTTAACCTACATAAAAATGCAGGCTTCAATTCCAGGAACACCTTTAGCACTCCATCCTCACCCCATTCCCAGCAGCCATTCCTCCCTGTGGATCAAGTTTTCGGGAACTGATGCCACAGACAAGAAGTTTGGTGAGTTGTGCTCTTAAGAGCAGCTGCAAGCCCCCTTTCGAGCCCTCCTTGATGCTCTCCTGACTCTTTCCCAGTCTCTGCAGGTCAAGCCAAGGGCAGGTTAAGATTAAAGGAATTCAAAAGTTCCCGCTCCTCCTCGCTCCAGAGGCCCGGTCTGACCCCATCAGTGAAACTTAAGCCGTCCAATCTTTTTTTCCCCCCTTTCCAGGAAATGGAATTCATGGGAAGCCCAGCCATGTGTGTCACTAATACGGTATTTAAAAAAAACAAAACAAAACAAAGTTTAACCCAACATGTATCTCCTTAGAAGTTAGCCATACTGAGTTCAATGAGACTCAATGGGATGGCATTGGATTTTCCTTTCAATCACACCAAGTTCAATGGGACTCAATGGGAAGACATAGGATTTTTCTTCCAACTATATCTAGTTCAATGGGAAGGCATAGGAGTTTCCTTCCAACCACACAAACTTCAATGGGACTCAATGGGAATGCATAGGATTTTCCTTCCAACTACATCAAGTTCAATGGGACTCAATGGGAAGACATAGGATTTTCCTTCCAACTATATCTAGTTCAATGGGAAGGCATAAGATTTTCCTTCCAACCACACAAACTTCAATGGGACTCAATGGGAAGACATAAAATTTTCCTTCCAACCACACCAAGTTCAATGGGAGAGATCTGGAAAGGCCAGCAGGACTGGAAAAGGTACACATGTGGAAATGTTGAGTGTTCATTTTCATCCCCAGTTAGCAGAATCAATAGTAAATAGTAGATTGTGCTGTGTATGACTACACTTCCTTCTATTACACTGGTCTGAATCTGATTGGTTGCTCTCAAAGCCATTGATTCAAGTTGTTGAATGGCACATGAATCCCATTGGTGCAATCAAACGAGTATAGTTTGTACTAACCAATAGGATCTGAGCAGGGAAGGGCTTCAATAAGCCAGCATTCATTGACTACACTGGCTGGGACTGATTGCATCCAATAATAATAAGAATAACAATAACAACTTTATTTTTATACCCCGCCAACCACCTTCCCTAGAGGACTCAGGGCGGCTTACAAGGAACAAGCCCAAAATTACAACTGAAAAACACAAGTAAAACACTTTAACCCAGTGGTTCTCAACCTGGGGTCCCCAGATGTTTTTTGCCTTCAACTCCCATAAATCCTAACAGCTGGTAAACTGGCTGGGATTTCTGGGAGTTGTAGGCCAAAACACTTGGGAACCCACAGGTTGAAAACCACTGAGAACCAGTTAAAAACAAATACAACACAATTATAATCAATATAAAAATAACATGGCTGTGAGAAAAGAACATCGCTGAGGTACAGATTCAATGAGGCTCTGGAGACACAATCCCAAACTAGGTGTGGTTAGAACAGGCTTGGGGACTCACAGGTTGAGACCCACTGCACTAAAGGGACCTGCAAGATCTGCATGTAGCAATTCAAATGGACTCTCCTGGCATTTCGCCTGCATCTATGGTAGGCATCTTCATAACCTCTGAGGATGCCAGCCATAGATGCAGACAAAACAGCAGGAGAAAATACTTCTGGAACATGGGCTGTTGTAGGTTTTTTGGGCTGTGTGGCCATGTTCTAGAAGCATTCTCTCCTGATGTTTTGCCTGCATCTATGGCGGGCATCCTCAGAGTTTGCGAGGTCTTCTGGAACATGGCCATGTTGTTGTTGTTGTTCATTCATTCAGTCGCCTCCGACTCTTCGTGACCTCATGGACCAGCCCACGCCAGAGCTCCCTGTCGGTCGTCACCACCCCCAGCTCCTTCAAGGTCAATCCAGTCACTTCAAGGATGCCATCCATCCATCTTGCCCTTGGTCGGCCCCTCTTCCTTTTACAGCCTAGAAAACTCACAACAACCCATTACCGCAGTGGTTCTCAACCTGGGGTCCCCAGATGTTTTTGGCCTACAACTCCCAGAAATCCCAGCCAGTTTACCAGCTGTTAGGATTTATGGGAGTTGTAAGGCCACAAATATCTGGGGACCACAGGTTGAGAACCACTGCATTACCAGTTCTGGTCTTCCTTCTATCAAACAGCAACTCCATAGAATTTACTATGTGCTCAGATCAAGCTGAATCAAGAAGCCATCACCTTTCCTCAGCAGAGTAAATGCAGTGTGGTGGGGCCTTTGGTCTTATTGTTATTAAGTCAATCCAGTCTAGAAAGCCATGTACTCAGAAGCTAGATACTCACCGGAATCACTGCTGGTGTTGGGCGGTGTGTCTAAGAGTATCGCCACTGAGTGGACTTCTGGGGAGATGGGCTCTTCCTCCTCCTCCTCGATTTTGGGGGTTTTCTCTGCCAGAGGGTAAGGGAAGACCACAGAGGGGTCGATGCAGTCCGCAGCAGAGGCGCCCAGGTCTTGCAGGTAAGTGGGCGAAGAGGAGGTCGATGAAGACGAACAGGAGGAGGCGGTGGACGATGGGGATGCCTGTGGAGAGCTGGGCGATGTGCTGCCGGTGCTGCCACCCCTGCTGTGTACTGCGCTGTTGATGCCGCCGTCCCTCCGTGCGGCTTGGTAGGAGGCCAGCTTCTCGGAGACCACCTTCTGGAGCTTGGCGGCAGCCGAGACACCGCTCCACATGCAGTCCTGGATGATGATGGACTTCACGAAGGCGTCGTCGTCCGGGTCGCAGATGAAGCTCTGGTTGACGGCGTCGCTGCCCAAGAGCTCGGTCACCATCTCAAGCTGGTCAGCGCTGGAAGGGAAGCAGCCACCCCCGCGGCGGCTGGGCGACAAGGGAGGGGTGGGCAGCAGCTCGAACTTCTTCCAGATGTCCTCCGAAGGGGCCGGCGGCTGGAGCTCGCAACCTCGGTGGTGGGCCGACAGGTAGAAGTTCTCCTCCTCATCCTCGAAGTAGAAGTAGGGCTGGACCGAGTCATAGTCATAATCATAAGTCCGGCTCGGAAAACTCGGCCCAGTGAGAGGCATCGTGGCGGCGGATGATGGTGGCGGCGCCTAAGAGCGAGAGGAACAAAACCCAGCCAGGGTCTGGTTAGTGGCCTGAATTGGTCCTGCCCTTGGGGAGTCAAAAAGGGTGGGATTCGCTTCCCCTTCCTTCCAACCCCATTTCCACCCATACCTACCACCACCTTTTAATCATTTGTGAAATCTATATAAATAAAAATGTAATGTTCGTTTGTGGGATTAACAGAACTCAAAAACAACTGGACAAATTGACACCAAATTTGGACACAAGACACCTAACAACCCAATGTATGTCCTTCACTCAAAAAATGGATTTTGTCATTTGGGAGTTGTAGTTGCTGGGATTTATAGTTCACCTACAATAATCAAAGCGCATTCTGAACCCCACCAACGATTAAATTGAACCAAACTTGGCACACAGATCTCCCATGACCAACAAAAAATACTGGAAGGGTTTAGTGGACAGTGTCCTTTGGTTTTGGAGTTGTAGTTCACCTACATCCGGCGATCACTGTGGACTCAAACAGTGATGGATCTGGACCAAACTCTACACAAATACTCAATTTGCCAAAATGTGAACACTGGTGGAGTTTGGGGAAACTAGAATCTTGACATTTGGGAGTTGTAGTTGCTGGGATTTATAGTTCACCTACAATCACAGAGCATTCTGAACCCCACCACTGATAGAATTGGGCCAAACCTCCCACAAAGAACCCCCATGTGTGCCACAGCAATGTGTGGCAGGGGACGGCTAGTGTGTGTGTATATATATAGATATATATGTGTGTGTGTGTGTATGCATGTATATATATATGTATGTATATGTGTGTGTGTGTGTGTGTGTATATATATATATATGGTGGAATTTAGTCCTGCCATGGCTCAATGTTTTGGATCATGGGAGTTGCAGTTTGCATGCTCTCTAGCCTGTCCAAGGCTGAATCAGTGCTATGCTTCCCACCTTTGGGAGTCAAAAATGTCCTGCCACAGCTCAGGATCATAGTATCATGGGAGTTGCAGTTTGCATGCTCTTTAGCCTGTCCAAGGCTGATTCAATGCAATGCTTCCCACCTTTGGGGAGTCAACAAGGTCTTGCCATGAATCAGTGCTATAGTATTGTGGGAGTTGCAGTTTGCAAGCTCTTTAGCCAGTCCAAGGCTGAATCAGTGCTATGCTTCCCACCTTTGGGGAGTCAAAAAGGGTGGGTTTTGCTTCCCCTTTCTTCCAACCCCATTTCCACCCATACCTGCCACCCCCTTTCAATCATTTGTGTAATTAAAACCTTAAGATATATATATATATATTAAAAAGATGGAATTTGGTCCTGCCATGGCTCAGTGTTACAGTATCCTGGGAGTTGCCGTTTGCATGCTCTTTAGCCTGGCTCTTCCCTCATTGGTGCCGCTTTACCTGCCATGCCTCATTGCTATAGGCTTGCAGTTTTGGAGAGGCACCAACAGTCTTTGGCCAAACTCCTGTGATTTCATAATTGCGAGGCACAGTGGTGTCAAACTGCATTCATTCTACATTACAGACCAGGCATGGGCAAACGTTGGCCCTCTAGGTGTCGGGAATTGTGGGAGTTGAAGTCCAAAACATCTGGAAGGCTAAAGTTTGCCCATGCCTGCTATAGACACAGTCTTAGTCATAGAGGAGCAGCTTTCTGGACAGTCAAAAGAGTGCTTTGTACAATGACTGCAGCTTGACACCACTTTTAAATGTGATGGTTCAATGCTATGGAATCATGGGAGTTGTAGCTTGACAAGGTCTTTCACCTTCTGTGCCTCTTCAAACTACAAATTCCAAGATTCTATAGCATTGACAATCAAACTGCAATCATTCCACAGAAGACTAGGGCAAACTTTGGCCCTCCAAGTGTTTTGGACTACAACTCCCACAATTCCCAACTGTTAGGAATTGTGGGAGTTGGAGTCCAAAATACCTGGAGGACACTGTAGAGCAGGATTGGGCAAACTTGGGCCTTCCAGATGCTTTGGACTACAACTCCCACAATTCCTAACTGTTGGGAATTGTGGGAGTTGAAGTCCAAAACACCTGGAGGACCAATCTACACTGTAGAACAGGACTGGGCAAACTTGGGCCTTCCGGGTGTTTTGGACTACAACTCCCACAATTCCTAACTGTTAGGAATCGTGGGAGTTGAAGTCCAAAACTTCCTAACTGTTAGGAAGTTGATGTCCAAAACACCTGGAGGGCCAATCTACACTGTAGAGCAGGCATGAGCAAACTTGGGTCTTCCAGGTATTTTGGACTACAACTCCCACCATTCCTAACTGTTGGGAATTGTAGGAGTTGAAGTCCAAAACACCAGGAGAACTAATCTACACTGTAGAGCAGGATTGAGCAAACTTGGGCCTTTCAGGTGTTTTGGACTACAACTCCCACCATTCCTAACTGTTAGGAATTGTAGGAGTTGAAGTCCAAAACACCAGGAGAACTAATCTACACTGTAGAGCATGCATGAGCAAACTTGGGCCTTTCAGATGTTTTGGACTACAACTCCCACCATTCCTAACTGTTAGGAATTTGTGGGAGTTGTAGTCCAAAACACCTGGAAGGCCCAAGTTTGCCCATGCATCTGATTCTAAGGGTATATAAAAGCCTATTTATATTTTAGATATTTATTTATATTATTTACTATATATTTATGTATAGAGTGTCTACAGCTTCTTAAATGGACTTAAATATACTTCCTCCCACAAACAATACAAGAGAAGGCAAGTCGGTTGAAATGTAGGACAACAGTGGAAACGCCGGTGGCGGGGTTCGAACTCGCGACTTCCCAGGAGCCACCTTAAGGGGGAGAGAGAGGGAAAAAAGCGAGAGTGGAGCGCCTACCGCGGCGCGCCACCGCCTCCTCCATAGACTCGCAGCGTCTCCTTCCCGCTTTTCTGCAGTCCCGCCTCTTTCTCTCTCTCTCTCTCTCTCTCCGCCCGGAGGGAGTTCGCTCTGTCTACGGCAAGCCTGAGCTGCGGATCCAAGGGCGAGGAGGCGCCACTCGGCCCGGAACCCGCCTCCCYTCCTCCCAAAGGGAGACACACACAACACAATCACACCATTCCTTGGGTTGCTGTGAGTTTCCCGGGCTGTATGGCCACGTCCCAGAAGCATTCTCTCCTGACGTTTCGCCTGCATCKWMGATGCAGGCGAAACGTCAGGAGAGAATGCTTCTGGGACGTGGCCATACAACYTACAACCATCGCCTTTAACGCGGTACTAAACTGCGTTCATTCCGCAGAGTAGACGCCCTCCTCTAGGAGGAGATCCACGCCCACTATATGGGGAAAACCCGAAATGATCCGGATTTAAACTTCCCGGGGGTGAGAAACGGCGCAAGGCAATCCCCGGTCCAAATTAAAACCACATTGGGGGTGCGTCTACACTACAGAACTAACCCGCTTTGATACCAGTCCCCATTGTCATGCCTCAATGCGGTATCTCAACAAGGACTTTAAACCTTTCAGACCCGGTTCGAGTTAAAACCGCATTGGGGTTGTTTTGAGTGCGTCCACACGGCGGAATTAACGCGCTTTGATACCATTTCCACTGTCATGCACTCAACACGGGCTTCAGCCTTTCAGTCCCGGTTCAAGCTAAACCCCCATTGGGTTGTTTCTGGGTGCGTCTACACTGCAGAATTAACGCGCTTTGACACCGCTCAACACTGTTCTGTCTCAATGCGGCATCTCAACAAGGACGTCAACCTTTTAGACCCGGTTCAAGTTAAACCCGCATTAGGTTTCCTTTGAGTGCGTCTACACTGCAGAATTAACGCGCTTTGATACCACTTCCACTGTCATTCAGTCAACGAGCACTTAAACCTATCAGACCCGGTTCAAGTTAATACAGCATTGGGGTTGTTTTGGGTGCGTCCACATTGCAGAATTAACTCGCTTTGATACCACTTCCACTGTCACGCACTCAACACGGACTTCAATCTATCAGACTTCAACCTTTTAAACCCGGTACAGTTAAACCGCATTAGGTTTCGAGTGCGACTACACTGCAGAATTAACGCGCTTTGATACCACTTCCACTATCATGTACTCAACACGGACTTCAACCTTTTAGACCCGGTTCAAGTTAAACCCGCATTGGGGTTGTTTTGGGTGCGTCTACACTGCAGAATTAAAGCGCTATAACACCGCTCCCCACTGTCATGCCTCAAAACAGTAGCTCAACCAGGACTTTAAACCTTTCAGACACGGTTCAAGTTAAACCCGCATTGGGGTTGTTTTGGGTGCGTCTACACTGCAGAGTTAACCCGCTTTGACACCGCTACCACTGCCATACCTCAATACAGTAGCTCAACAAGAACTTTAAACCGTTCAGACCCGGTTCAAGTTAACCCCGGGTTGTTTTGGGGTGCGTCTACACTGCAGAATTAACCCGCTTTGACACCGCTCCCAATGCTGTAGTTCAACAACCTTCCCTGACCAAAAACGACAAACCCCTCTTTTCTCATAGCAGTAAGTCAAAATGTTACGAAACCGCGTTAACCTTCCAGTGTAGATGCCCCAATTCAGAAGTCCCGCCACTCCGTTGAGAAGACCAACCTCCCATCCGCACGGGAACACAACCAAACGAAGCCATACTCCGGATCTGACTCCACTTACCGGTTCCTCCCAAATCCCGGCCAGCAAAGCGGATCGGGCTCGAATCGAGCTCAAAAAAATAGAGGCAAAAATCAATCAATCCCAGGCGTGGAGAAAGTCCGGGGCTTTCGGAGCGCTCACATCGGTTGTAGAGTCCCAATTGAGGTGTGTAGACAGAACCGGCGCGACTCCGGATTTCTTAGAAAGGCGTCCCAAAGCCGGGTTGGCCAACAGCGGGGGAGCCTGCAACGTCTCGGCGGAGGAAACCAATCCCTTCCCCGCTCCTTTCTCCTTCTCCCTCCTCCTCCTTCTCACAGATCCTTCCTCCACTAAGAGCCAAGCGGCTTTGACGGCTCTAGCCGGTGCGAATCCCCCTTTTATACCTCTCCCCGGCGGGAAGCCCCGCCCCCTTTCGCCCTTTTTCCCGCCAAACAAGCCGCGTCCGCCCGGCTCATTTCCATAGGAGCAGGCGGCGCCTTTCTTTTCTCTCTCTCTCTCTTTCCCCCTCCCTCGCTTTGGAATGATAATAGTGACGGGAGGGGGGAAAAAAGAGGAGGCGAGGCCACGCCCACTTACCCCGAGGGAAGGGGCGTGACTCGGATGACCGCGACCCTCTCCTTTTTCCTTCTCTCTCTCTCTCTCTCTCTCTCTCTCTCTCTCTCTCCCCCCCCCCCCACTTTTGACTTCAATGCACCCAAGAGCTGGGCTAAGCTACTATTGAGGTGGAAGAAACCAATTTGGGTTGGGGGGCGAAAGGGAAGGTTGTAGAATGGGAGAGCTCACTGAAGTCCTGACATATGTGTATATGTTTGTATTACTTCTCTTTCTCTCCCCCCGCTTCCGACTTCAATGCACCCAAGAGCTGGGCTAAGCTACTATTGAGGTGGAAGAAACCAATTTGGGTTGGGGGAGAAAGGGAAGAGATCACTGAGGTTCTGGCATGTGTGTATATGTTTGCATTACTTCTCTCCCCACCCCCCCGCTTCCGACTTCAGTGCACCCAAGACCTGGCTAGGCTACTATTGAGGTGGAAGAAACCAACTTGGGTAGAGGGGATTTCCTTCCCCCCCCCCCCCCTTTCGACTTCATTGCACCCAAGACCTGGCTAGGCTACTATTGAGGTGGAAGAAACCAATTTGGGTTGGGGGAGAAAGGGTAGAGATCACTCAGGTTCTGGCATGTGTGTATGTTTGTATTATTCCCCCCCCCGCTTCCGACTTCAGTGCACCCAAGACCTGACTAGGTTACTATTGAGGTGGAAGAAACCAACTTGGGTTGAGGGGATTTCCTTCTCTCTCCCCCCCCCCCCGCTTTCGACTTCATTGCATCCAAGACCTAGGCTCAACTACTATTGAGGTGGAAGGAACCAACTTGGGTTGGGGGGGAAGGGAAATATTGTAGAAATCGAGAGATCATTTATATGTATATGTTTGTATTGTTACTATTACTTCTTTCTCCCCCCCCCCCTTCCGACTTGAATGCACCCAAGACCTAGCTCAGCTACTATTGAGGTGGAAGAAACCAACTTGGGGGGGGGGGAAGGTTGTAGAAAGCAAGAAATCATTGAAGTCCTGGCATGTGTGTATATGTTTGTATTGTTACTATTACTTCTTTCTCCCCCCCCCCCCCTTCCGACTTCATTGCACCCAAGACCTGGCTAGGCTACTATTGAGGTGGGAGAAACCAAATTGTATTGGGGGGGGGGTTTAAAAGGGGAGAGATCACGTGTATGTGTGTATTATTATTATTATTATTACTGCTATTACTGTTCGTATTATTACTATTAGTTCTCTCCCCCCTTCCGAATTACTACTGCTATTATTGTTTGTATTATTACTATTACTTCTCCCCCCCCCCCCTTTCCGACTTCAATGCACCTAAGAGCTGGCTACGCTACTATTGAAGTGGAAGAAACCAACTTGGATTGGGGGGGGAGGTTGTAGAAGGGGAAAGAAGAGGTCCTGGCATGTGTGTATATGTTTGTATTATTACTATTACTACTACTATTGTTTGTATACTATTATTACTCCTCGTATTATGTGTATGTTTACCTCCTTATTAGGATGGAAAAAACCACATTTAGTGGGGGGGGGGGGGGAGGGGTGTTAAAAATTTGGGGGGGGGGGGTCTGTTGGTGCATGAATATAATTGAATATATTGACTGGGACTTATGGGGGGGGGTTGCAAATAGGGGGAAAAGAACACTGATGTCCTTTTGTATTCTTTTGTGTATCACTTTCCCTTTATTTGGATGGAAGAAACCAAGTTGGGTGGGGGGTTACAAAATGGGAGAGACAACACTATGGTTTGTGTGTGTATTTGTGTATATATGTATGTATGTATGTATGTATATTATACAGGATAGGATAAAAGTCACAAAGGCATCTGATGTTTTAGTAACTTTTTGGGGGGGTGGGGGGGGGGGAGAGGAAAAAACACATTTTATGCATAATGTACTTTAATGTCCAATGTGTGCTGTATAGTATTGCAAATCTAAATTAAAAATAATTATTAAGCATACACCCATTTTGTGTCTGTGTGTGGTTCCCTCCTAGTCCACTTTTATTGGGATGGAAGAAACCAAGTTGAGTAAAAAGGGGGGTTTGCAATGGAGAGTACTCAGATCCTTGTGTATGTGTATCAAATATCAATATATAGGTGTGCATATAAATATGTATGAAAGTATGCATGTGTATATATGTATACAAGAGGTTTCTCTCCCCTCCTCTTTTGTCCGCACTGCGCGGCTGCTATTACCTGAATCTTCTCCTATTTCTGCCTATTAACATGGTGCATTATAGAGCAGTGTAGATGAGGCTGGGGAAGGGGAGAGGTCTTGGTAGAGGGGCTTTGTCTCCCTTTTTGTTACTATTGCATAAAATGCAACTTAGGAGTGGGTGCATCTACACTGTGGAATTGTTGCAGTTTGAAACCGCTTTAACTGCCATGGCTCAAATCCCAGGAGTTGTATAGTCTTTCAAGGTTTCCATCCTTTCTTGCCAAAGAGACCCAACTACAACTCCAGGGATTGTATTGCAAAGGGCTATTGCAGTTAAGTGGTATCAAAGTGGGTTAATTTCACAGTGTAGAAGCACCTTTGGAGAGGTTTTATTGGGCTCATGGTTTATTCATAGACTTGGGTTCAATCTCCACTTAGCCAGGGAGATTGAAAGCATACAAAAAGCCAAGATACAAGTTCAAATAAAGGAAATTGATATAAGTTAAAGCATTATTTAAAAAAAACACTACAATGTGTTCCAAGCCTGTATACAAACCTTCAAAACCTTGCAGAAGGGTTTACTCACTACCTCTGAGGATGCTTGCCATAGATGCAGGCGAAACGTCAGGAGAGAATGCCTCTAGACCATGGCCATATAGCCCGGAAAAACCTACAACAACCCAGTTTACATGACCTTAAGCAGAGACACTTAAAGTAGTTTCAGACCACATTGCTTCTACAGTGTAGACAGAAACAGATGTGAAGACTGCGACTCCCATTATCCCTCATCCTTGAGCAAAATCTGGAAGCTGGTCCAATTCTCACCTTTCGAGGGCCTCTCAGTGTTCCCGGACTGGGTCAATCCGAAACCCAAATGGTCCCGATGAAACCTGTTTGGAAACAATAGCCTTGATAGAAATGCAAATACACTCACTGCCTTGGAAGTGTTTGCTATTATAAGCACAGGGGAGAGGCCTTATCAGATTAGCCCGGCCAGGTGAGAAAAGAGGACTTGGAGCGTTGACTCTTGATTCAATCATGGGCTTGTAGAGTCCAGAGGGAGCCCTGAAGGCCATCTAGATGGACCCTCATCGGTGCAAAAAGGTCTTGCTAGTCATTTTGGTTCGATTGCATCAAAATACACTAGACCACCAAAAAAACCCAGAGATAGGTTTGCTTTAGGGTTATCCTAAGTCTGAAATGACTTGAAGGCACTCAGCAGCAACAATGCAGGAGCTGTTAACTTCTTTTAAATAGTTGTTACGATCCACACCTGGACCAAACCAATTCAAGGACAGCAAACTCAGCATCCCTAAAGGGGAGTGGGTGGGGAAAGCGAAGGAGGGGTTTTAAACAGGATCAGAAGGGCAAAAGAGGGTGCATTTTGAAACCAGTTTCATGTAGGGTGACCCATTGGAAAAACAAAACAAAGCATTGATCCCCATCCTGAATAGAGAGACATACCTCTGGATAACTCTCAGACTTCACTGAGAAAACAAAAGAAAAACCTTTAGTGGGTTGTTGTAGGTTTTTACGGGCTATATGGCCATGTTCTAGAGGCATTTTCTCCTGACGTTTCGCCTGCATCTATGGCAAGCATCCTCAGAGGTAGTGACAACCCAGTGATTCTGGCCATGAAAGCCTTCAACAATACAAAAACCCTTAGGTTTGTTTACCTCATATCATTTGGAAAATGCAATTTAGGAATTGGTTGAAATTATATTATTTTTTTGGTGTGATTTTATTAGGTTCAGCCCCAATTGCTGAAGTTTGTAAGGCTTCAAAGGTGCTGAGAAGGGGCAAGATTGTTTTCTTCTATTCCGGAGACTATGGCCCCTTCTACACTGCCGTATAAAATCCACATTATCTGATTTGCACTGGATTATATGGCAGGGAGCCTCCGGTGGCACAGTGGGTTAAAGCACTGAGCTGCTAAACTTGTTGACCGAAAGGTCGCAGGTTCGAATCCAGGGAGCGGCGTAAGCTTCCGCTGTCAGCCCCAGCTTCTGCCAACCTAGCAGTTCGAAAACATGCAAATGTGAGTAGATCAATAGGTACTGCTCCGGGGGAAGATAACAGTGGTCCATGCAGTCACGCTGGGTGGTGGTGCAGTGGGTTAAACCCCTGTGCTGGCAAGACTGAAGACCGACAGGTCGCAGGTTCGAATCCGGGGAGAGGCAGATGAGCTCCCTCTACCAGGTCCAGCTCCTCAAGCAGGGACGTGAGAGAAGCCTCCCACAAGGATGATAAAACATCAAAACATCCGGGCGTCCCCTGGGCAGCGTCCTTGCAGACGGCCAATTCTCTCACACCAGAAGCGACTTGCAGTTTCTCAAGTCTCTCCTGACACGACAAAATAATAATAATAATAATTAAAAAAAAAAAAACCTTGGAGGTGTCTATGGACAACTCCGGCTCTTCGGCTTAGAAATGGAGATGAGCACCACACCTCAGAGTCAGATATGACTGGACTTAATGCCAGGGGACAACCTTTACCTTTACCTATATGGCAGTGTAGACTCATATAGGAGGAGTCGTGGCGCAATGGGTTAACCTCTTGCACCAGCTGAACTGCTGACCTGAAGTTTGTTTTGAATCCGGGGAGCGGGGTGAGCTCCCTCTGTCAGCTCCAGCTTCTCATGCTGGGACATGAGAGAAGCCTACCACAGGATTTGAAAAAACATCTGGCCGTCCTCTGGGCAACGACCTTGCAGACGGTCAATTCTCTCATACCAGAGGTGACTTGCAGTTTCTCAAGTTGCTTCCAACACACAAAAAAAGTAGAAGGTAAATGTAAAGGTTGTCCCCTGACATTAAGTCCAGTCATGTCTGACTCTGGGGTGTGGTGCTCATCTCCATTTCTAAGCCGAAAAGCCAGCGTTGTCCGTAGACACCTCCAAGGTCATGTGGCCGGCATGACTGCATGGAGCGCCATTACCTTCCCGCCGGTAACATTTGCATGTTTTTGAACTGCTAGGTTGGCAGAAGTAGACTCATAAAATCAAGTCCAAAGCAGATAATATGGATTTTGTGCTTTGATAATCTGCATTATATAGAAGGGGCCTGGGACAGAAAGCAATGGATTCTAATTGTAGCACAAACAAAACCATAAACATAAGGAAGAATTTCCTGATTGTAAGAGCAGTGAAATATGCTGCCTTGGAGTATGATAGACTCTCTAGGGAGTTGTTCACACTATCCAGTTATAGTGGCATGGTTCCACTTTAGCTGCTGTGGTTCCATTCTACAGATTCTAGAGCTTGGAGTTTGCTGAGGCACAAGAGAATTTTAAATGCCGCTCCCTTGACAGCAAATGCACACACACACACACACACACATAGAGACATGGGGGTTGTGTTTTGCAGGCATTTATCAGCCAGCTGGGCTCCCAAGGCCTCCTTGCAACAGCTGTTTCAGCTGCCTGCCTGGCGGGGAAAGTAAAGTAACCCTGCCCTCTAGTGGCTGCAAGGCACCCGGTTTGCACTGACTGATGCTGTTGGTGCCACAAAACAGGGATGCTACGCCTCTTTTTGCTGCTCCCCCCAACCTGTAGTGCAAAACTGCCTGTGCTTTGGGCCAGTCATCTCTAGAGTTACCTTTGTGGAGACGTTTACCCATAATTTGCCTTTCCTTTCGGGCATGTTCTGGTGTGACTTGATTACATGTGATCCACAAGAGAATTGGCCAAGGAACCTGTCATAAACTCCATTATATTGTCAAAGGCTTTGATAGCCAGAAACACTGGGTTGTTGTAGGTTTTTTTGGGTTGTATGGCCATGTTCTAGAACAGTGTTTCTCAACCTTGGGACCCTTGGGGGGCATCACGAGGGGGTGTCAGAGGGGTTGCCAAAGACCATCAGAAAACACAATATTTTTTCAGTTGTTGTGGGTTTTTTCGAGCTATATGGCCATGTTCTAGAGGCATTCTCTCCTGACGTTTCACCTGCATCTATGGCAAGCATCCTCAGAGGTTGAGAGGTCTGTTGGGATAAATACATAGCAAACAAGACCTCTGAGGATGCTTGCCATAGATGCAGGCGAAACGTCAGGAGAAATGCCTCTAGAACATGGCCATATAGCCCGAAAAAACCCACAAGAACTGAGTGATTCCAGCCATGAAAGCCTTCGACAATACAATATTTTTTGTTGGTCATGGGGATCTGTCTGGAAAGTTTGGCCCAATTCTATTGCTGGTGGGGTTCTGAATGCTCTTTGATTCTAGGTGAACTATAAATCCCAGCAACTACAGCTCCCAAATGTCAACGTCTATTTTCCCCAAACTCCAACAGTGCTCACATTTGGGCATATTGAGTATTTGTGCCAATTTTGGGCCAGATCCATCATTGAAACATTCACACCTAGCTCCAGCAGACAAGAGTCCTTTGTCCACCCTGGTCATTCCACAGATATATAAACCCTTTTTCCTAGTTCCAACAGACCTCGCTACCTCTGAGGATGCTTGCCATAGATGCAGGCGAAACGTCAGGAGAGAATGCCTCTATAACATGGCTCCTCAAACTTTTTAAACAGAGGGCCAGGTCACAGTCCCTCAAATTGTTGGAGGGCCGGATTATAATTTGAAAAAAACATGAATGAATTCCTATGCACACTGCACATATCTTATTTGTAGTGCAAAAAAACCACTTAAAAACAATACAATAATTAAAATAAAGAACAATTTTAACAAATATAAACTTATTAGTATTTCAGTGGGAAGTGTGGGCCTGCTTTTGGCTGATGAGATAGGATTGTTGTTGTTGTTGTTGTGTGCTTTCAAGTCATTTCAGACTTAGGTTGACCCTGAGTGAGGGCCGGGTAAATGACCTTGGAGGGCCATATCCGGCCCCCGGGCCTTAGTTTGAGGACCTCTGGTTTATTCCAAGGTAAAAAAAATACAAAAGTATTCGTGCCAAGTTTGGTCCAGATCCATCATTGTTTGAGTCCACAGTGGTCTCTGGATGTAGGTGAACTACAACTCCCAAACTCAAGGTCAATGCCCACCAAACCCTTCCAGTATTTTCTGTTGGTCAGGGGAGTTCCGTGTGCCAAGTTTGGTTCAATTCCATCATTGGTGGGGTTCAGAATGCTCTTTGATTGTAGGTGAACTATAAATCCCAGCAACTACAACTCCCAAATGACAAAATCAATCCCCCCTCCAACCCCACCAGTATTCAAATTTGGCCATATCAGGTATTTGTGTCAAATTGTGTCCAGTGAATAAAAATACATCCTGCAAATCAGATAGGTTCTCCCCCCCCCCCCCCCCCCCCCCCCCCGCCATTCCACAGATATATAAACCTCACTTGCCTAGTTTCCAACAGACCTGACAACACCAGGTTGAGAAACAATGTACTCTGGTTGATCATATGTGTCCTGGATTTTGTCTGTAAAACGTTGTAGGGTTTGAAATCATAGGTAAATAACCCTGAGTCTTATACATATCCAAAACAAAAAGATGATACAGCATAAATTATACATACTGATGCCTGTATGCTTAGAGGTATGCTTAGAAATAATTACCATAAGGAGAATAGGAATGCATTTCATATTGTTCAGACTTGGGATGATAGTGCCCAATGTACAGGCTGAATCTTCTCTCCAGGTGTTGCTGATGGGAGACTTCAAGGTTCCTGCTGTTCTTATCTTAACATGAGCCTTTATTTTTACAGCAGATTTGGACTACAGAGCACTGGCAAACAGAAAACTCTTTTTGAGAAGTAGAACATAGTTTTCTTAAACCTATTACAGTCTAGCTCTGGGGAGTGTTTTTGCAAGCTTCGTTCATGTATCTCCGTGGAACGTGCAGTCATTGAATTCTTGACAGCAGAAGGTGTCATCCCCAAAGGAGATTCACGAAGTGCATTCCCAGGCCGAAGTAGAATGCCAAGCCCTGGTTTCTTTAGTCCTAGTTCAATGCTTAACCCACTACCTCCCATTGGCACTCTCTGATATGTGGGCTGGAGTGCTTTCTCCCCAGTCTGCCACGGATTGGCACCATCTTTGTACCCTCAGCTCTTCCTTCCTTCCTTCCTTCCTTCCTTCCTTCCTTCCTTCCTTCCTTCCTTCCTTCCTTCCTTCCTTCCTTCCTTTCTTTCTTGCAAATAAGCTTTGGGCTGTCAAGCAAATGGCTTTCAACCTAGCACTGATCCACAGAGTACTATTTTTAGAAGCACTGCTCTAATATACATTTGTATACAGGTTAGGATTCTGAAATCCAAAATACTCCCAAGTGGTCCACATGGGTGGCTGAGACAGTGACATCTTTGTGTGCTGATGGTTCACTGTACACAAACTTTGTTTCATGCTTGAAATCTTTAAAAATATTGTGTATTACAATTGGATATGTGCGTACGGTATACATGGAACATATATGGATTAGTATTTAGACTCAGGTCCCATCTCCAAGATATTCATATAGATAAAGTGTGGAGCAGTAAATAAAGTGTAACACTCAAGAATCAGGGGAATTCCAGACAAGAATCAATCAGGGCCAGCTAACTCCTCCCAGAAAATGATCCCCCAGGCAGGAAGCAGCCAAGCTTTGAAGTTACAAGGCCATTCAATGCTAATCAAGGTGACCATTTGCAAAATTCACACTTGCCTCAAGCAGACAAAGAGTTCTTTCTCCCACCATGGACATTCCACGGATATATAAACCTCCCTTGCTTAATTTCCAATATACCTCACAACCTCTGAGGATGCCTGCCATAGATGTGGGCAAAACGTCAGGAGAGAATGCTTCTGGAACATGGCCATACGGCCTAGAAAACTCACAGCAATCCGGTGATTCCAGCCATGAAAGCCTTCGACAACACATTGATCCTCACCCGGTATCTATAGTCACATTTTGTCCTCTTTAAGTGTCTGTGGTTTTTTCCTAATCATATTGTTTGCTACTTCCAGTTGGTTGTTTCTGACACTGGTTTGTAAAGGTTTCAAAATCTGGAGATAAAGCTCCCCAACTGAGTGGCCTGTCTTATCATTTCCTCTCCTCCTCTGTCCAGTTATTTCTTCGTCCTGCAGCATCCACCGCATCCTTATCTTTGCCTCTTCCAGTACAGGCATCGTGATAAGCTCTTGCATGATAATTTCACATTAGCGAAAGGATGTAAATATATGGTTGCAACATTAATTGTGATACCCCACACAGACAAAAGGTTAAGGAATTAACTTGGCTCTGAGCTTATGAGGTGCGATGAATATAGTCTTTTTTTAGATTGCTGAAGTTTTTCTGGCTAGACTCCCATGTCTCTTGGATATATTTTATCAGGATGCGGAGACTGTGATGGAGACTTGGCTCAAGCTGCCATCCTATTACCATAAGGGAAGAATTGGTGCTAAATTGTAGATCATGCTTGAGTTTATTTATAGAAACTTAGTATCTATGTGCCTGACTGCTTCCTGGATCTGGAGGTTTGCCAGAGCCAATCAGAAGCAACACTGAAAACAGTATAAGTACAAATAAAGTTGTTGTTGTTGTTATTATTATTATTATTATTATTATTATTATTATTATTATTATTATTTTACTGGCACAAAAACACAGTATGTCACAGCAAACGAGATCTATATGCTGAATTATTATTAATTTAATATTATTATTTTACTGACACAAAAGCACAGTATGTCACAGCAAACGAGATCTATATCTTGGATTTCGTATCACAAAACCACAAGTCGAACACTTCCCAAGCGTCTAGGACTGTGTTATGTATTTTCGAATGATGCGCGCAGATCCAAGTAAGGTGGCCTTTTGCAGTTGACATTATTATTATTATTATTATTATTATTATTATTATTATTATTATTATTATTATTTACTGTCTGACCTGTGAGTTTCAGTGACAATTGGTAGGAATGCTTATGTGAGCTTCTCCAGATGTGACAAATATGTTGAAGATTGCAGTACAGGTTGAGGATCCCTTCACATTTGGGCATATTGAGTATTCCTGTCAAGTTTGGTCTAGATCCATAACTGTTTGAGTCCACAGTGTTCTGGGACCAGGCTTTTGGACAGCAGGCATAAATAGCGCTTTGGATATGGAATTTGACTGGAATGGTGATACAGCGGTTAATACTGTTTTTATTGTTTTAATTAATGTTCTTATTATTTTTTAAATTGTTGTTATATTGCTTTGTTATATTTAATGGCATCAAATTGTGTCAAATGTAAGCCGTCCTGAGTCTCCCTTCGGGGGTTGAGAAGGATGGGGTAGAAATACTGGAAATAAATAAATAAATACTTACACAAAGCTTACCTGAACAGATCGTTTCATTTCATATGTGCATGTTGTTAGTTTTTAGTAAATAGTTTACTGAAACCTGTTGAATTGTTCTTCTTTGTGCTGTGGGAATCTATCCCTTGTTTTCATGTTATGTTTACCTCTGGTAACAAATTCTCTGATAAGAGATAATGCCCAAGAGCCCATCCACTTTCCTCTGGAGTGTAGTGGAGTTTCCTTCTTTGGAGATCTTTGAACAGAGGCTGGATGGTCATCTGTTGGTGGTGTTTTGATTGTGTCTTTCTGTGTGAAAGGAAGAAGTTGGAATGGATATTCCAACTCTATGATTGGTACCAAATTCTTAGATAAGAGATAACTGTTCTGGAGTGTGATGGAGTCTCCTCCTTTGGAGGCTTTTACACGGAGGATGGATGACCATCTGTTGGTGGTGTTTTGATTGTGTCTTTCTGTATGAAAGAAAGAAGTTGGATTGGATATTCCAACTCTATGATTCACATGTTGTGTTTGCCTCTGGTACCAAATTCTTAGATAAGAGATAACTGCTCTGGAGTGTGATGGAGTCTCCTTTGGAAGCCTTTAAACAGATGCTGGATGCCCATCTGTTGGTGATGCTTTGACTGTGTCTTTCTGCATAAAAAAGAAGCTGAACTGGATCTTCCAACTCTATAATTCACTAACTGCGGTACATGGCAGCTCCTTGTGCTTTTCCCTCTCCTTTCCAGCTCTTTGGGTACATTTACACTATATAATTAAGGCAGTTCAACACCACTTTAAGTGCCATAGCTCAGTGCTATGGAATCCTGAGATCTGTAGTTTGAGTGAGGCACCAATGCTCTTTGGCAGAGAGGGCGAAAGTCCTTGTAAATCACCATTATTTCATAGCATTGAGTCGATGTACCTAAAGTGGCATCAAAATTCAGTAATTCCACAGTGCGGTCCATCCTTTTTTCTTTCTTTTTGATATCTTCTTTCCCAAAAGGCTTCTTGGAGAACGAGGAACAGATTCACCTCCGATGTCCAAATGGATGACTTTGAGGAGGGGGAAAGCTCCCTTCTCTGGAGGTTTTTAAGCAGATGCTGGTTTGCCATCTGTCGGGAGTGCTTTGATTGTGTGTTCCTTAATGGCAGAGGGTTGGAGTGGATGGATTTGTTGTCTCACCCAGCTTTATGATTCTATGCAGAAGGCTTCTGAAATCTGGCTATGGGAGACAGAGACATTTTACACTGTAAAATGAATTGGTATTGCTATGCAGAGAGAAACAATCAGGAATGGTGAAGCCGTTTAAAATGTGGGCGGTGGGAAGGTATGTGTGTGTGTGTGTTCGTATGCAAGTGCATATGTGTCTTAAGTTTGACAGTTAAACCCCAGTTCCCCTCGGTAACAGAAATTGCCCTATTTTGTCCGTCTTCCCCATTTCAGCCATATAAAGAGCTATAAAGAAAGACAAGGGCGGAATAACCTCTAAATAAAATATGAGGTAATTTTGGAGGCCCATTAGAGGTTTATGTGTATTATGGCTTCATGGCATTTTCTTTTTCCTTTTTTCTCTCCCCAAAAAGAATATATATATATATAACAGGCCCATAGAGAGCTGCTGTGTTTCCAATCCAGGAGCTGTCACTCGGGGTTTTCCGCTTTATGGCAACTCTCGTAAAATGCGGGTGTTCGAGATGCAAATGGCAAAAAGCAGCATCGTGCCTACCAGCGCCAGATGAGGAATAAGGTAATAGAGGGAGGGGAAATTGATAAAGGGAATGGCGTGTTTCTTTGACGAGTGTGGTTCTAATCAATACGCAGTCCAAATAAAGATGATCAAAATGGAATTGAGAGTGGAAGGGTTGGAATCTTTCTTTTAGAATGAGGAATGAACTCTGTTGGAAGTTCATTATAAA
>NW_026847438.1:235190257-235234460 GCF_025583915.1 Anolis sagrei ordinatus | reverse complement strand
CAACTAACTCAGTAAAACGGCATTGAACAAGGAACGGAAAAAAGGACTATGAGAACGGGATCTGACTCTAATTGAGGCGTTGATGATTATATGTGTGTTGTTTGTGTATGTGTGTCTTATACATTGTCAGTGTTGCTTATTTTTATTGTAAACCGCATTGAGTCGCCGTTTCAGGCTGATAAATGCGGTATACAAATGGAGTAAATAAATAAATAATAAATAAATTTTCTATCAACCCATTATGGGGGGGGGGGGCAGGGCTCCCCAGGCTCCCCTACCTGTCATTTTAAGCATTTAAGCTGTTTTGCTCTAGTGGAGAGATGTTCAGCTGCAGGCAGGCACATGCTTTAAAGAGGCTTCTTACTTGTCTCTTACTCTAGAGGAGGTGCTTGGCTGCAGGCAGGTACACATGCTTTTTGGGCCTGCACGTCACATGCACTTTCCAAGCCAAGGGGGCAAGTTATCTTACTCAAGAGGAGGTGCTTGCCTACAGGCAGGCACATGTGCTTTCTGGCCTGCATGTCACATGCACTTTCCGAGGCAAGGAGACAAGTTATCTTACTCCAGAGGAGGTGCTTGGCTGCAGTCAGGCACACAAACATTCTGGCATGCACATCACACACACTTTCCAAGGCAAGGAGGCAAGTTCTCTTACTCCAGAGGAGGCACTTGGCTGCAGGCACATGTCACATGCACTTTCAAAGGCAACAGAGCACATTATCTTAGGCGATTGGCTGCAGGCAGGTACACGTGCTTTCCAAGTCAAGGAGGCAATTTCTCTTACTCCAGAGGAGGTTCTCGGCTGCAGGCAGGTACATGTGCTTTCTGGGCCTGCACATCACATACACTTTCCAAGGCAGCAGGGCAAATTATCTTACTCCAGAGGAGGTGCTTGGCTGCAGTCAGGCACACAAATTTTCTGGCCTTTACATCATACACACTTTCCAAGGCAAGGAGACAATTTGTCTTACTCCAGGGGAGGCTCTTGGATGCAGGCAGGCACAAGGATTCTGGGTCTGCATGCCACATGCATTTTCCAAAGCAAGGAAGCAAGTTCTCTTACTCCAGAGGAGGTGCTTAGCTGCAGGCAGCTGCTTTCTGGCCCTGCTTGCCACATGCATTCTCTTTCCAAGGCAAGGAGGCAAATCCTCATTCTTACTCTAGAGAAGGTGCTTGGCTGCATGCAGGTGCTCACACTTTTTGGGCCTGCATGTCACACATGCACTCTCTTTCCAAGGCAAGGAGGCCATTTTTGACTTTCTTACTCTAGAGGAGGTGCTCGGCTGCAGGCAGGTGTCCATGCTTTCTGAGTCTGCATGCTACACACACTCACTCTTTCCAAGGCAAGGAGACTCAGAGTGACATGACTCATGAAAATCAGGTGAAGAGCCGGAATTGGCTCCCACTTGCTTTTGTGTTGAGCTGATTTTTGTACTGTGAGGGGCCTTCATGTTACATGCTCTTGAGAGTAATGAAAGAATGGAGGAAACAAAGAATGTGGTATGATATCAGTGCCTGGTGCTACTTTTGAACTAGATGAGGATGAAAATATTGAAGCTTAATGCAATCAAGGGAGATCTGCTCCTGATCAGTCAAAAAGCAGATCATGGAACAAGGATTACAGTTAGTAGAGGAGGGGACTTCCATGTCAGAGGTTACATATCCATTGTAGAATTAATGCAGTATGGCATGACTTTAACTGCTATGGCTCAATGCTATGGAATTCTATAAGTTGTCATTTGGTGAGATACAAGCACTCTTTGGCAGAGAAGGCTAAAGACCTTGTAAAACTACTGCTTCCATGATTCCGTACTATTGAGCCATGGCATGAAGCTGCATGATGTAGTGTATAGAATCCAGAGACAATTCCATAGCCAAAGATTAGCAAATGCGGACTTCTATGTCAGAGCAATGGGAAATCCACCACTGGTTTCATTCCTAACACATAAGGAGCTATCCACTGTGCTGAACCAACTTTGGAGATAGGATCCAGCATTTTGAATGATTTCTCTAAGGCTTGGAGTAAAGCCAGAAGTAGATCCAGTGCCCAACTGATTCGGCTGCTAGAGAAAACAAACTTCTGCAGCCCATCCTGCCTGACATATGGCAAAGAAAGGGGCTGAAATTCCTCATTTCTACCTTTTATTCTTTATCGTGGTTGGAATTTTTTGTATCCTTTACCGCATTTGTGTTTGTTACTTGATACAGACGACCCAATGTCGAGTGATTGTCAGCTTGGCTCTGCGAGTTATAAGCACGGTGGTCACTGGCCTGGTGCATCCAAATCCCTGAAAGTACTTCTGTGAAGTGTAATTATTATCAGCTTGTTGCAGATGGTTTACAAACAAGAAGGAGCAGCTGCTCTCTTGTTCTCTCTTTGCAGTTGGAATAAGACAAGGTGGTGGGGACCGCATTGGCTTAAAAGGGAGGTTTTTTTTCATAGTTGCTAGGAGACTAACATTGCTGAATTGGAAACCCAAAATACAGCCAACCTTGGGAAACTATGAGGCTGTGTGTTATGGAAAGAAAGAATCAAGTTACTGTTTGGAAAGAAAATCTATATGTAAGCCGCAAGCTATGGATCTTCTTAGAATAACATCTCAAGTATTTCTACAGTGCATTTCCTTCATGAGCCTTACTCAATATGTGGTCCTCCCCAGGCTATAAACTACAAATCCCATCACCCACAGCCAGTGTGGTCATTGTCAGGCTGGTTGGTAGGAAGTATATACTAATACATTTGGGGCTCAAGCTTAGGAAAAACTGGCTTAGATGATCCAAGTGTTGAGCAACAGATGTTGATTATCTCTGTAATCTGCACAACTGCCCTGCAGAGCAGGCCAAGTTTGTTTTCATATTAAAGATGAGAATTGAGATTGAATGTCTGTGTCAGCTGTTAGAAATTCTTAGGAGCTGGTGGTCTGGAAGGAGTCTAGAGCCTGACTATGGGTACATCTACACCAGGAATGGGCAAACTTTGGCCCTCCAGGTGTTTTGGAATACAACTCCCACTCTCACAATTCCTAACAGCCTTGGGAAAGGAAGGGGTCCGAAGCCATTAGGAATGGTGGGAATTGAAGTCCAAAACACCCGGAAGGCCAAAGTTTGCCCATGCCTGATCTACACTGTAGAATTAATAAAGTTTTCCTTCCAGTGACTCAATGCTATGGGATCTTGGGGTTTGTAGTTTGGTGAGACACCAGCACAATTTGAAAGAGAAAGCTTAAATATCTTGTAAAATGATGACCCCTCAGGATTCCACAACACTGACCCATGGTGGGGTCAGGCTGCATTCATTCTACTGTTTAATGTCTCCCATGTTGCATATGTTTTGGGCTTTCACATGCACTGCAAATTAGTTGAATTTCAAATGACGAAAATAATTTGTTGTTCATTCGTTCAGTCATTTCCGACTCTACGTGACCTCATGGACCAGCCCACGCCAGAGCTCCCTGTCGGCCATCACCACCCCCAGCTCCTTCAAGGTCCATCCAGTCACTTCAAGGATCCCATCCATCCATCTTGCCCTTGGTTGGCCCCTCCTGTGTTTTTAGACTTCTAGCCAGTCAGCCAGGAGTACAACACTGCTGCTGAGAGAGTCAGGAAGAGAGGTTCCTGCTACTCCTTCCTTGTCACTGATCATGGTATATGTTCTGTTTCAGAAACTTGAGCTGATGTGGTCTATCCAATGCAATTTTCTGAATCAGCACCCCAAACCAAATCTAAAGTTGGCCAAAAACTGATTTGTAACCCTTTTGGTACTAATGTTGGAGAGTGGTCCCTGGTCAAAGTGGTCCCTGGTCAAAGTGGTCCCTAGTCAAAACAAGGTTGGGAACCACTGCTGTAAGGGCTGAGTGAATCAAGCTGACCATAGGAGCAAAGAAGGAAAGTGTTCCTACTTCCAGCTGAGATAGAGATCTTCCCATGTTAATCCAAAATGGCCATCCTGCCTGCTCTCCCTCATTGGTCCTTTTACCTAGCATGCATCAGAACACCATTTAAAATAATTCTCTTTTATTTTAGGAATCTATATCCTACCTTTTGTGTACGTCTCAAGGCAAGTAATAAGACCACAATTCAGGGTCACTGCTGGATCTAAAACATAATAAAGTATCAGAGGTTATAAAAAAGAATAACAAATAAAGCAGCTAAATAAAGAAAATCACTGCCAGGAATACTGTTAACTTTTGTACAAATGGGTAGCTCTTTGGCAATGTTGATCAATATGAAGTCCTTGCACATTATGGTGCTGCTCTGCTAGTTTTATGACTACACTGCATTCTCTGTTAAATATGGGTCAGCTGAAACCGCAGTCCTTCTGGGGAAGTTAGTGAGACAAAACTGCTAAACATCTGATTTTCCCAGCCTGGGGATACTGGAAATGGGGTAGGATTACTATTAGTGCGTCTGAACTTTGTACAAGCATTGTCTCTTTGTCCCCGAGTTGGAAGAATTATAGAATCATAAGAGTTGGAGGAGACTCTGGGTCATTTAGTCCAACCCATTCTGTCATGCAGGAATACACAGTCAAAACACTCCTTGTAGATGGCCATGCAGCATATATTTGAAAATCTCCAAAGAGGGAAATTCTGCCAACTTCTGAGGCAATGTACTCCATGGTTGAATAGCTTGTACATATAAGGAATACTTCCTAATATTCTGGTGGAATCTATTTTTCTACAGTTTGAATCCTAGACTTGCTTTCAGTTTGAATCCTGAAAGCAGCCATGACCTGGAGCTATCCTACCCTGGGCTTCCTTTAAAAAGCCCTTCCTTTTTCCTTCTAGTAGTTGCCTCCCTCCTGCACTCCACTTATAACCCACGGCAGCTATGACCTGGAGCTATCCTACCTGGGCTTCCTTAAAATAGCCCTCTCTTTTTCCTTCTAGCAGTTGCCTCCCTCCTGCACTCCACTTGTATCTGAAAGCAGCCGGTATTTGACAGCTCTTGTTCTGTTGGGGCCAAAAAAAAAGGAGGCTGAGCCTTTGCCATTATGGTCACCCGAACATACTGGATCAGCTGGATTATCCAAAGGGAACTGGCCAAAATGAATCTGTATCCTCATCTAGTGGCTGTCATATCATTTCTCAACCTTCTCTTCTTCAAACTAAACAAACCCAGTGCCTTAAGCCACTGTTCCATAAGGCCTGATTTCCAGACCTTTGATCATTTTGGTCATCTTTCTCTGGACATGATTCAGCTTCTCGATATCCCTCTTGAATTGTGATGGCCAGAACCAGGCCCGTAGCCAGGATTTTGATTCGGTCGATGCTGAGTTTGATTCGGGTGGGGGGGGGGGGTGAGTTTGATTCAAAGGGGGGTGGGCTGAGGATCTACCCTAGCAAACCTTTTGTATCGTTACCCCAATAGCCCCATGCATATGGGATATATTGAGCATGGTGATCAGATCATGATATGAATAAACATAACAGTTTAAATAATGTACCAGTGAAGACCCTCAGCCCCCCCACCCCTCGGCTACATGCCTGCCCAGAACACAGTATTCTAGGTGAAGCCTGACCATAGTAGAATAGAGTGGAACGATGATCCTGATTCTGTCCTCTGGGATATTAACTACCTCTACTAATTTGGTGTCATCTGCAAATAATATAAGCATGACCTCTATTATGTAAGGAGTCAGATCCTCCTTCACCCTGACCACGTATCCTTCCTTTTTTGTTGCTTCTTCCAGCAAAAGGTCTTAGGCAATATAGGAATTCAGCTGGGAGAATTGCTCTCTTTGCAGATCTCTGAAATCAGCTGATGAAGAAGCTGCTGCTGGCAGAAAGGAATGCTCTAAAGCAGAGTTTCTCAATCTTTGCTCCTCCAGATGTTTTGGACTTCAGCTCTATCAATTCCTAACAGCTGGTAAACTGGCTGGAATTTCTGGGAGCTGAAGTCCATAACACCTGGAGGAACACAGTTTGAGAAACACTGATCTAAAGTGACCTATTTTTGTGTTTAGGATTGTAATGTCCACCTCATTTTCATTCTGTCTTGAAAGGAAGTATGATTAGGTTTAATCTAGATTAGTACCACTCAACATAGATTGGATCTACACTGCCATATAATGCATTATATGGATCTACACCAGGCATGGGCAAATTTAGGCTTTCCAGGAGTTTTGGACTTCAACTCTCACAATTTCTAATAGGAATTCTGGGAGCTGAAGTCCAAAACAGCTGGAGGGCCAAAGTTTCCCCATGCTTGGTCTACACTTTTTTTCGTGTCAGAAGCAATTTGAGAAGCAAGTTGCTTCTGGTATGAGATAATTGGCCATCTGCAAGGACGTTGCCCAGGGGACTCCTGGATGTTTTTGATGTTTTACCATCCTTGTGGGACCATGTGGCAGTGTAGATCCAGCCATAATGAGGGGAGGACCACTTTTTCCTCTTCCCTCACTCCTTTTCCTCCTTCATTGGGGCTGATGGCAATTTTCTTTTTTCTATCTTAGTTTCCATTGAGTTTTGGCCTGGTAGAAAGTAAAATACAAACTTATACTTTGCTATGAGCACTTGTACAAAGCAGTTCATGCAAAATGTGCATGGAGACACATGCTACCCATTGTCTATGGAAATCACAGCATGAAACTGAAGTGAGAGGGAAGAATTTCATCTTTGTTTGCCTGTAAATATAAATGAGGATGTACAGTTCTGAAGATGGCATTGAAACCAAAGTGTGTTCCCACTGATGGCTTAGGTTGTTCATCCCTCCGGCAGCCTCTTCCCACCCACTCACCTGTAAGCTCTCCCTTTTAATTTTCCAAAAGGTTATGTTGCTGAGATGGCCCCCGGTTAATCTGTGATGTTTTAAACATAACAACATGTAAGTGGGGGAAGGCAATTAAAACCTTGGATAATGATCAACTCCGGGAAATGATTGGCAGGATTTAAAGAGAATTTAAAAGAATAATTGTTTCAGAACTAAACTGCACAACTCTGAATACAGGAAGGACTTTGAAATCAGGTTGAAAAACAACAACACACAAACAGCCAGGTTCATGCATGTTTTTCTTCTTCAAAAAGGAAACTTTGGAGAAGAAAAACATTCCCTTCTCAACTAGGTTAAGCTGTTCGGAACAATTGGACCTACACACATGACATTAGTAAAAATCTTCCAGCATTATGTACATATTTATTTATTTATTGTGTCAGAAGCAAATTGAAAATAGTTATAATGTATTTTTTAAAAAAACCACAAACAATTTGGGATTATGCTAAATTTCCTTTGACCAGAAACTGGCCACTTCAAGTGCCTCTGATGTTGCTGCAAGAAGATCCTCTGTTGTGTATGTGGCAAGGCTCAGAGTGCATTGTAGTAAGTGGTCTGTGGACTGCTCTTCTCGCATGTCGTGGACTAACATTAAGAATTGATGGTTTGATAACTCTTAGTTTTTGGTAGTCATAACAATAAAAAAAAACTGCATATGAGTTTGCCAGGGAGAAATTTACTCACAGGTGCCTTCAAGAAGCAGATAGAATAGATCTATCTATCTATACAGGTGTCCAGATGTTGGTGGAATATAATTCCTAGCAGCCCCAGATGGCATAAGCAATGGGTAAGAATTCTGGTAGTTGCAGTCCAAAAGAACTGGAAAAGCTGCACCATCCCCTTTTGTAGACAGAAATTTCACAAAAATATTCTGGTGTACAATAATCTGCCATTTTCTTTTAGTTTTTCCAAAACAAAGTAATATGATAAACCCAATCCAAATTCTCCAATGCAACAGTGAGGAAAATGAATGATTTTATTATCAGCTCATGGATGGTCCCGGCAAACATTTCCAAGGAAATCAACATTAAGGTTTGGGAACAATTTGTGATGCTGGCAGAAGACCAGGGGTTGTATATTTTCCCTTCCCTAATGTTCCTTCACCTGGTTTTAGATTCAGTTCTCCATTCATGCAGTGACTAAAAGGGTATTGCCATTTTATATTTATTTATGGTGTCAGAAGCAAGTTGAGAATATAGTTAAAATCCATTTAAAAACACAAAGTTTTGTAAAGGTTGGCATTATGCTAAATGTCCTTTGACCAGAACCTGGCCACTTGGAGTGCCTCTCGTGTTGCTGTGGAAGGTCCTTCATTGTGCATTTAGCAGGGCTAAGGTTGCATTGCAGTAGGTGGTCTGTGGTTTGCTCTTCTCCACAGTCACATGTCGTGGACTCCACTTTGTAGCCCCGTTTCTTAAGGTTAGCTCTGCATCTCATGGTGCCAGAGCACAGCCTGTTCAGTGCCTTCCAGGTTGTTTACTCTTCTGTGTACCCAAAAGGAAGTTTCTTATCTGGTCTCAATTGCTGATTGGGGTGCTGGGTTTTAGCCTGCCACTTTTGGATTCCTGCTTGCTGAGGTTTCCTGCGAATATCTCTGTAGATCTTCAGAAGCCATTTCTTGATTTAAGGCATTTGTATGCTGGCTGATATTTGAACAGAGGATAGGCCGAAGATTTATTTATTTATTTATTTATTTATTTATTTATTTATTTATCTTTATCTATTTATATGCTGCCCTTCTCACCCCGAAGGGGACTCAGAGCTTACAAGTAAAATGTAAATACAATATAAATACACTGGAGGCAAGATGGAGCTGCCTTCATGGCCCCTCTCTTCACTCTGATGCCAGAGCAGCGGTTGGTGCTGGAGGGGGGGGGGGTCCCAACAGATGAAACTAGAGGCAAGATGGAACTGCCTTCCTGGCCCCCTCTCTTCACTCTGATCACAGAGCAGCGGTTGGTGCTGGAGGGGGGGGGGGGCTCCCAACTGATGAAACTGGATATCAATGCCTTGTTCCCTGCATTGCTGCCTGCAACTTCCCGTCGGATGTCAGGTGGTGCGATACCAGCTAAACAGTGTAATTTCTCCAGTGGTGTAGGGCGTAGACATCCTGTGATAATGCAGCATGTCTCAGAGTATTGCCATAACAAAGGGTATTTTATCCCACCTTTCTCCCTGTAGAATAATAAAGATGGAAGAGACTGCATGGGCCTGCCATGCACAGTCAAGCAACCCCAGCAGATGGCCATCCAGCCTCTGTATAAAAGCCTCCAAAGAAGGAGCTTGTGCCACACTTCAAGGCAGAGTGTTCCACTGCTGAACAATTGTCATGTTCAGGAAGTTCTTCCTAATGTTCTTCCTAATGTTCAAGTCGAATCTCCTTTCCTGTAATTTGAACCCAATACACACCCATATTGAGACTCATATGGGTGGCTTCCAGGGCATAAGTGGCTACCACCCCTAACATTGTTTTTTCGTGTAACTTAAAGTTTCCTGTCAACTTATGCAGATCCCATGAATTTCATAAGGTTTTCTTAGGTAAGGAATACTCAGAGGCATTTTTGCCAGTTCCTTTCTCAGCAACAGAGTCCACAGTCTCTGGTATTCGTTGGCAATCTCCCATCCAGGGCTGACCCTGCTTAGCCTCCAGGATCAGACAAGGATATTTAGACCATCACTCCTAACATTACTAACATTACTACCCCTCTATGTCCAGCCAGCCCTCCTGTCTCTTTATCATGGGACAATGGAAATTGTTATTCTGAATTTCCCATCAGCTCTGGGATTCTAAAGTTGCAACAAATAGTTCTAAGCAGAAGGTCAAAATGTTGGGAGTGGTGGCCAGGTGTTCACAATCTGTTCCTCTTCTCTCCAGTGGTGTAGGTGCCATCCCCCAAATGTCCTTCAATTTGCTTTGTTGTAAAGTCGGTGCCCACCCTGCCCTCCACTTTCTCATCCCCAGGGAATTGGTGAAGGTCGTGGGATCCTGTGGGCAGCTGTTTTCAATTAGCCTATCATTTTTTGGAGGACAGTGGGCTGAGACATGGCACAATGCTAAATGGAGAAGAAGAATACTATGGAAGGAGAGACGAAATTTTCTTAAAGTTTGCTCATACTACAACATTATGCCATTATGATTCCACTTTAATTGCCATGGTTCTATTCTGTGGAATTCCAGGATTTGCAATTGAAAGCTGCACCTATACTGCAGAATTAGTGCAGGTTGACACCATTTCAACTGCCAAGTCTATGGATTCATGGGAGTTGTAGTTTTACAAGGTCCTCTCTGCCAAAGAGTGCTGTGGCCTCACCAAACTACAACTTCCAAGAGGTGAGCAATGGCAGTTGAAATGGGGTTGAAGTGTATTAATTCTACAATGTAAAAGCACACTATTTGGAATTTTCAAACCAAAGATCTCTAGTGTCTTCCATAACTGCAAATTCCAGGATCCATTAAGATGTTGCTATGAGAGTTAAAGTGAAATCATAGTGGTGGTGTATGAATGGGTGAATGTAACTGTCCCTCCGGGAGATACAGCAGTATACAAATAAAAGATTTATTATTATTATTATTATTATTATTATTATTATTATTATTATTATTATTTCTACTTAGTTTTGTTAGTGATTTTCACCTGATTGGTATGGATAGGCATTTTCCCACGTTCACTGGTTCTTCACAATGTTTGCCCTTTGGACACATAGGACAACAGCCTCCACCATCATGAACCAGCATGCCAATCAAAATGCTATCTGAGGTTGGTGGGAATTACAATGCAGCACATCTGGAGTGTTGGGAAATGACACATTAGATCAGGTAAAATGTTGATATATGAACCATGTACAGCCATTTTATTGTTTTGGTAACTCACTGGTACTCAAAGGTTACCAAAGTCTTACAGCACCGTTCTCTTCCACAGAAGTTTGTAGCTCAGAAATACACTGTTTAGACATGTCGCATCATCATAGTATGTGTTTATGCCCTACACCACTGGAGAAATTATACTGCTTAGCTGGTATTGCACCATCTGTCATCTGCCAGGATGGAGCAGCGAATAATGAAGGGACCAAGGCAGTGATATCTCCGGTCTATCCCCTGTTCAGATATCAGCCAGCATGCCAACTCCTTAAACCAAGAAATAGTTTTCTAAGATCTACAGAGATACTCGCAAGAACACTCAGCAAGTGAGAGTCAAAAAGTGGCAGGCTAAAACCCAGAACCTCAATCCATGGCTGATACCAAATGAGAGACTCTCTCCTAGGCACACTTGGAAGACGCTGAACAGACTGCATTCTGGCACCACGAGATGCAGAGCCAACCTTACGAAATGGGGCTAAAAAGTGGAGTCTACAATATGAGAGAGTGGAGAAGAGCAAACCACAGACCACCTACTGCAATGCAACTAGAGGCCTGCTACATGCACAAAGGAGTACCTTCTTATACCAACACCAGAGGCACTCCAAGTGGCCAGCTACTGGTCAAAGGACATTTAGTATAATGCCAAGTTTTAAAACTTTGCTTGTGTATTTAAATATGCTACAACTGTACCCTCGTTTTGCTTCTGACATGATAAACAAATCTCCAAAACGCCTCCTCCTCTTTCCTTTTCTCTCTCACCTATCCCACTTTCCTCTCTTAAAACAAGACTTAAACCAAGCTTTTGGAGGAATTAAATTTTTGCAAAGAACTTCTGAAAATGCATTGGAAAAAACATCAAGCCTCTCATAATCTCATCCAGTGGAGGGAAAACTTCTGAAATTATTTATGCTTGCATGTAAGAATACCATAAGTGAAAATATATATCCCTGGTTCTTATCATGGTTTGTTTTCTGCTGTGCATGCATTAAAAAACTCAAATAGAAGTCAACAGAATGGGCATTGGTTGCGTTGACTGGCTGATTCTGGGAATTTGAGTCCAAAATATAGTGTTTCAAACTCTTTTATTTTGTTGGATGGTGACTTCAGTAGAAGCTGAAGGTGTTCAAAATGCACATAGCTTCCATTTCAACACTTAAATTACCATACATTCCAGCCTCCATTAGTTTCCCTTATCAGCAACCAAGGATAGACGTATTCTCCATGAATTTATCCATTCCTCTTTTAATATGGTCCCAACTAGCAGATGCAGTTACTTTCTGTAGTCCTGTTACTTCCTGTAGTCACACTCGCCACAGACCGTATGGCAGCATTTTGGATTAAATTTGACCCATGCTGTTGCAAAGTCTTTCTCTGAATGGGTCCAACATATGTTTTCATACAGACATCTATTTCGGTAATGGGCACAGGTGGCAGAGTTGCCTTGCTGAGCTCTGAGTCTATTAATACGCCTTTCTTTTCCACACCTTGGTATCACAACCACATGATTCCATGTCATGATATTATTTGCCCTTTTGTATGTGTCCTGCTGCTTGCAGTCAGAATTAAAAGATATGAGGGAAACTCATAATGGACAAATATTGCTTGGCATTCTTGACAGTGCTTCTTATATGCTTACTTAACCTCAAGTCCTACATTTGGACATGCCTTCAATTGCCTCCAATTCTCCAAATATGTTGCAGTGTGTTGGATCTAAGATGGACATGCAACCTCAGAAGGGTCCTGACAAGAGCGAATCTGTTAAACTATATATCCCAGAATCTCCAGGCCAGTGTTCCCAGTGCTACTCATAGGAAATATGTCCCAATTATATATTACAGAAGTATATGTCCTTATCCCATGGGCCATGCTGGATACAGATGATGGGAGTTGTAGTCCAACACAGTCGGAGGGCACAGATGGGAATCCTGGTGTGTGGAAAGAGAGATAAATGGGTATTATTCAAATAACATCTCCCATTAATTCACTCCTTTATGTAATTATATAGGGATGCATCTACACTGTAAAGTTAATGTGGTTTGATATCATGCTAACTGCCGTAGTTCAATACCATTGAGTCATAGGTGTTGTAGTTTTATAAGTTTTTATAGTCTTTATTGCCATGGAGTGTCAAAGTCTCCCCAAACTATAAAGTCTAGGATTTCATAGCATTGGGCAATGGCAGTTAGAGTGGTGCTGAACTGCATTAATTTTACAGTACAGATGTGCCCTAGGTCTTCTCTCAACTTATTCAGGCAGTCAATGGCCTATATTTCAATAAGGCATTGGATCCAACTCTCATTGAAGTTTGAGCTTCAAATAAGCTATCCAAGATCCTTAATGCATCAGATAGGCATATGATAAACAGCAGACCCTCTACATTCACTGGGGTTAAGGACACAAAACCCTCATGGAAATAGAAAACCTTAAATAACAAAAGTGTAATTTTTTAAACCAGAGAGAACATTTTTCTTGGAATCTCTAGGTCCTCCGGTACAGCTCTGTTATTGGTTTCTGGTGGAAATTGACCATGAAATTATGCTTCAGCACAACACTGGAGCCCCCAGTGGCGAAATGGGTTAAACCCCTGTGCCGGCAGTACTGCTGACTGAAAGGTTGGCAGTTTGAATCCAGGGAGCGGGATGAGCTCCTGTCTGTCAGCTCCAGTTTCTCATGAGGAGACCTGAGAGAAGCCTCCCACAGGATGGTAAAACATCCAGGTGTCCCCATGACAACATCCTTGCAGACAACCAATTCTCTCACACCAGAAGCGACTTGCTGTTTCTCAAGTCACTCCTGACACAAACAAAAGCACAACACTATGGTCTACTTCTGCTGGAGTTGCACTGAAGGCTCAGGGCCCTTCCACACAGCCATATAAAGTTGGAATGTTAAATAGCCTCTGATTGTCTGTCTATGGCATTGGATGTTTGTCATGTATATGTACATTGTAATCCGCCCTGAGTCCCCTGCGGGGTGAGAAGGGTGGAATATAAATACTGTAAATAAATAAATAAATAAATAAAATCCATAATGTCAAGGCATTTCCCCCCACAATATGTGTTTTGAGCTGGGTTATATGAGTTCACACTGCCATATATTCCAGTTCAAGCAGATAATGTGGGATTTTATTCATTTGTGTGGCAGGGGTCTTAGACATTCCTAGAGAGATGATTTTAATCAAATCAGCAAACAATCAAGTCTGCAAAAAATAAAATTACATATAATCCTATAGAAAGTTCATGGCTGTGGAGTAATTTACAGAACTTCAAAAAAAAGTTACTGAGTGCTTGCAGTGGTAATTGTTAGAATCCGTGTCAGTGAAATAGTAAATCTGCTCCCAGGTTGAGTTCAAATTTAGGGAACCTAATCCCAGGTGCTGAACCCTATTTTCTGAACCCAATTCAAGGTGCAGGTGCTTACCTACAAAGCCCTAAATGGTTTGGGACCAGCCTACCTGCATGACCGCATCTCCGTCTATGAACCTACGCGTTCTCTTCGCTCATCTGGAGAGACCCTGCTCGCGATTCCACCTGTGTCGCAGGCGCGTTTGGTGGGGACGTGGGACAGGGCCTTTTCTGTGGTAGCCCCCCGACTTTGGAACACCCTCTCCAAAGACATCAGACAAGCCCCTACCTTGGCAGTCTTTAGGAAGAGCTTGAAGACCTGTCTTTTCCGATGTGCCTTTCCAGAATAGGAACTCTAGCAATATGTCCCAGAAGCACTTTATCAGAGTTTTAAGATTGTCTGCACACTGCACTTACCCTAAATTCCGACATACCGTCTGTCACACCCAGCACTTTTTAATATGTACCCTTCATATTTGGCCCAGCCCTAGTTTTATTGTGTCGTGGTGTATTGTTTTTATTGTTTATTGCTATTGTTTTATTGTTTGATTTGCTTTAAGTTATGTGTTTTGTTATGCTGTTGTTTTTATTGAGGCCTTGGCCTGTGTAAGCCGCATCGAGTCCTTCGGGAGATGCTAGCGGGGTACAAATAAAGATAATAATAATAATAATAATAATAATAATAATAATAATAATAATAAAATAATAATAATAATAACTTACAAATAAGTCAAATAGCTTGGATAGCAAATTCACTGCCTTGTTGATATTGAAGCTACCACTGAGAACTTGCAAATGTTACTGGTTTTGGACTACACCCCTAAGAACCCCTTAGCTAGTAGGTCCAGTAGTAATAGTGACCAAGATTCTGGGGATAGTGACCCCAAAAGTATTTTTTCCGGACCCTGCTAGTTTGCTTGGAAGGACACATAAGTTGATCATTTCAGTGCCTGTGTCAAGCTAATCCAACAGTTTTGGAAGGAAATATGCTAATAGAATGCTGACTGCCTCTTTTATCTTCCTTTGTTTCCATGGGTTCCTCCTCCCACCATGAAATATTTTGTCCATTTAAGAAGGACAGCTCCCTCTTCCCTCGCAGTGTCATTGTTGTGTTTGCCTCTATCTGCAGCTGATTTGATCCTGAAGAGCTTTCTTTTCTAAGCTACAGATCATAATTGGTTATTGATGGCCTATTTGTATGCTAATGTTGCTCAATAAAAAAACAGCAAAGGTGTAATTAACGCTCTTGCTGCACCTAAATGGAAGGGATGCTCGGAAAGGTCAAGAGTTTTCATTCCATAAATTATGAAATAATAGAGAAACAGAGGAACCAGCTTCCAGAACAGAAGAGCTCTCTCTCTCTTTTATCTAGCAAAGCCAACTACAATTTTCCCATTGTGTTTTCTTTGTGGCCTTGACATTTCTGTGACTCAAAGGTTCTCATAACTGTTGTTGTTGATGATGATTTCTATAGCTTAGCAGGGAAGATATGATCACATTTGCAGTGAGAGTGAGCTGAAATGCTTAAAAATTGTAGAGTAAGGGCTGACCTAAAGGGAAAAGGGAAACAGTTGCTTCTCCCATTTCATGCACAGAAGTGAATAGCCAAACAGTAAATATACATGTATCTCCATAGTATAAAYCAGGGGTCCTCAAACTTTTTAAACAGAGGGCCAGGTCACAGTCCCTCAAACTGTTGGAGAGCCGGATTATAATTTGAAAAAAAAAAACCATGAATGAATTCCTATGCACACTGCACATATCTTATTTGTAGTTCAAAATACACTTAAAAACAATACAATAATTAAAATGAAGAACAATTTTAACAAATATAAATTTATTAGTATTTCAGTGGGAAGTGTGGGCCTGCTTTTGGCTGATGAGATAGGATTGTTGTTGTTGTTGTTGTTGTTGTGTGTTTTCAAGTAGTTTCAGACTTAGGTTGACTCTGAGCGAGGGCCGGGTAAATGACCTTGGAGGGCCGTATCCGGCCCCCGGGCCTTAGTTTGAGGACCCCTGGTCTAAAGTAATGGTTCTCAACCTGTGGGTCCCCAGATGTTTTGTCCTTCAYCTCACAGAAATCCTAACAGCTGGTATTTATTTATCATGTCAGGCAACCAGACAATTATATTACATTTCTAACAGAACAAAACAAACAGACAGAAAAAACACAAAATTTGCAAGCTTGGTAGTTGATTAAAGGTCCTTTGACCAGTATCTGGCCACTTGGAGTGCCTCTGGTGTTGCTGCAAGAAGGTCCTCCATTGTGCATGTAGCAGGGCTCAGCTTCCATTGCAGCAGGTGGTCTGTGGTTTGCTCTTCTCCACACTCGCATGTCGTGGATTCCACTTTGTAGCCCCATTTCTTGGGGTTGGCTCTGCATCTCGTGGTGCCAGAGCGCAGTCTGTTCAGCGCCTTCCAAGTTGCCCAGTCTTCTGTGTGCCCAGGGGGGAGTCTCTCATTTGGTATCAGCCATTGGTTGAGGTGCTGGCTTTAGGCCTGCCACTTTTGGACTCTCGCTTGCTGAGGTGTTCCAGTGAGTGTCTCTGTAGATCTTAGAAAACTATTTCTTGATTTAAGTCATTGACGTGCTGGCTGATACCCAAACAAAAGATGAGCTATTTGGGTATCAGCCAGCTGTTTTGGTTGGTCTTCCAACCAGAAGAACAGCTGGTAAAATGGCTGGGATTTCTGGGAGTTTTAGGCTAAAATACTTGGGGACCCACAGGTTGAGAACCACTGGTCTAAATCATCTCTCTGGTCTGAGAGTCTAATAGAGTCTCATGCTGGCGGAAGCAAGAGAAGAGCCTCCCCAGATGATCTTAGGGTGTGTGCTTGTTTGTAGGAGAAGATGCAATCACGAAGATAGGCAGGTCTCAAACCATTTAGGGCTTTGTAGGTGATAACCTGCACCTTGACTTGGGACCAGAAACTTATTGGTAGCCATTGGAGCAGTATGAATACAATCCTCCAAAAGGTTATGGAGATTTCTATCCCCCAAAAGGTTATGGCATAATTTTTCCAGAAAATTCAACGTGTGGTTTATAGGACTAACTTTCCCAGGATATCTATGGTTTCATTTCTGCATCTTGTCTCCCTCTGTTCCCAACCATTCAGGACTTCTTAGCTTTCCAGCCCTAGGTGCCCCATCCTTAATAGTCAAGAATATACACTTCTCTTGAGGTGTTCTCTTGGGTTAAAAAAAGAGCTTTAAAAAAAATTCTTATGAGGGTACTTCACTCCAACTTTCTGCAAAAGTGGAGGACCTACTGTATTTTTGTGAAACTATAGAGCAGGGGTCCTCAAACTTTTTAAACAGAGGGCCAGGTCACAGTCCCTCAAACTGTTGGAGGGCCAGATTATAATTGGAAGAAAACATGAATGAATTCCTATGCACACTGCACATATCTTATTTGTAGTGCAAAAACACTTTAAAATAATACAATAATTAACATGAAGAACAATTTTAACAAATATAAACTTATTAGTATTTCAAGGGGAAGTCTGGGCCTGCTTTTGGCTGATGCGATCGAATTGTTGTTGTGTGCTTTGAAGTCATTTCACTTAGGTTGACCCTGAGTGAGGGCCGAGTAAATGACCTTGGAAGGCCGTATCTGGCCCCCGGGCCTTAGTTTGAGGACCCCTGCTATAGAGCATGTACAACTAATAAACTCTATTATGTACAGCCATCCTTGCAGTAATATATCTTGTCCACCCACCCATCCATCCTTGCCTCAATCCCAAGAGCTAGATCATCAATATTCCCATTTTACAGTGGGTAACCTGAGAATAGTTCTCAAAAAAGTCAGTGCCACTTACACAGGACATTGTATAGCATATTCGTGTGTTGCAGCTTTTAGCATAACAGTTTGTGAAATGAAAAATTTAGTATCTAAGCATTAGTGTGCAAATATAACACATTCCTTAAAAGGAGGATAAAAGGGCAGGCCTTGCAGCTCTAATATGTCATGCAATTCACAGAACTACATTGGCTCTTGTCTTGGGTTTAGTTATGAGCAGCACCATGTGGAAACACAAGGTACGCTTGCTGAAAGTGAATTGCAATTCATCTGCACACTCAGGCACTGAAAGGTGGCATTTGTCTTGCTAAGTTTCTCATTCACAGCTAGGCTGTGCACACCATCAGTCATGCAGCCCATGTGTACAATGCATGTAGATAAATATTTATTATCCATGATATGCTTGACAATATAATATGCTACGCAATATCTCTTTAAAAGAGTTATAAGTTTCCACAGTTGGCTGACACCCTTTGTAAGCCTAGGCAGACATTATTCTACTTAAGAATTGCAGCTTTTTCAAAAGGCAATTAGCATTACAAATATGGACATCTGAATCGATCTTATGGGTCACACTGTTAATCTGCTAAGTTTAGGATTGCCCATACTGTGATTTGGCTGTAATTTTCTGACATAAGAGATAGCTGAGTCTTCTCTAACAGAAATGCTTGGGATCAGAAGTTTTTTTATTTGTGTTATCCCCCCCCCCCCCCGGTTTTGGAATACCTGTATTCAGAGGTGGCCCTAGGTAAATTTCAATGGTAAGCAAACAGTATTTTGGTCCCCCCCCCCCCCCAACCAATCACTGATATATATATTTTCTGTTCATCGTGGGAGTTCTGTGTGCCATATTTGGTTCAATTCCATCATTGGTGGAGTTCAGAATGCTCTTTGATTGTAGGTGAAATATACATCCCAGTAACCTCAACTTGCATATGTCAATGTCTATTTTCCTGCATGTTTTTGCTCCCGCCAACCAATCACTGTATATATTTTCTGTTTTGTGGGAGTTCTGTGTGCCATATTTGGTTCAATTCCATCATTGGTGGAGTTCAGAATGCTCTTTGATTGTTGGTGAACTATACATCCCAGTAACTACAACTCGCATATGTCAAGGTCTATTTTCCCCCAAGAGCACCTCAAGAGCGCCCCTGGGCAAAATCAACTATACTGCAAATGCTTACTTTGCGTAATGGGTTGAGCCGCCCCTGCCTGTTATAGCACTGTACTTAATTCCCGGTCCCCTCATATTTTGAGCAGCATTTTCCCCAACTTTGGTGTCTTGGAGGTTGTTCTTGATTCCGGCCACAGGGGGTTGCTGTCGCCCCATCCTCTATGACAGTGTTTCTCAACCCAGGGGTCGGGACCCCTGGAGGGGTCATGAGGTGGGTTTCAGAGGGGTCGCCAAAGACCATCAGAAAACACGTATTTCTGATGGTCTTAGGAACCCCTTTGGCAGAGAAGGTTGAAGATCTTTCCACTCTGCCTGTCCTTCTCTTCCTTTTTGGAAACAGATGGCGAATTCTCCCACCAAAAGCTCTCCTCTGCTGTGATTGGCCAGCCTCTCAGCTGGCCTCTCAGCCAAGGGGTGGGCTGTTTCTGAGACTCCAAGCTGGGGTGAGGGGTAGAGAGCAGGTGTGCTCGGTGCATGGCAGTGTGGTGTGCATGCGTGGGCAAGGGATTCTTTCTAAGGATATGTCAGACTCACTTTTGCTCTTGTGCCCATTAATTTTGGTGGTCGATGATATTTTCCCTCAAACACCACATTTCAAAAGGGTTGATTCTCTTCCCATCAGCTTTCTTCACTGTCCCGCTTTCACAATCATGCATAGAAGTCAGAATTGCAATGGCTTTAGAACTCAATGATATATCTTTACAGGGGAGGATATAGAGCCTGTGCTGTCATGCGCTGGGCCTGTGAAAGAGTCTGTAGACAGGATGTGTTTTCTGAATGCCCAACGGGATGCCAGGGGTGCCTCGGCTGAGAGGCCTTTCAGATTTCCCCACACAAAATCCGAAAGTTCAACAAAGTTTTTATTGTTGAAGGCTTTCATGGCTGGAATCACTAGGTTCTTGTGGGTTTTTTCAGGCTATAGAGCCATGTTCTAGAGGCATTTCTCCTGACGTTTCGCCTGCATCCATGGCAAGCATCCTCAGAGGTAGTGAGGTCTGTTGGAAGTAGGAAAAATGGGTTTATATATCTGTGGAATGGCTGGGGTGGGGCAAGGAGCTCTTCCCTGCTGCAGTTAGGTGTGAATGTTTAGCTGAACACCTTCATTAGCATTTGAAGGCCTGCCTGAGCCTGGGAAAATCTGTTGCTGGGAGGTGTTAATCTGTGCCTGGTTTTTTCCACTCTGTTGTTTAGCTGTTATAATTTTAGAGTTTTTTAATACTGGTAGCCAGATTTTGTTCATTTTCATGGTCTCTTCCTTTCTGTTGAAATTGTCCACATGCTTGTGGATTTCAATGGCTTCTCTGTGTAGTCTGACATGGTGGTTGTTGGTGTGGTCCAGGATTTCTGTGTTCTCAAATAATATGCTGTGTCCAGGCTGGTTCATCAGGTGCTCTGCTATGGCTGACTTCTCTGGTTGAAGTAGTCGGCAGTGCCTTTCATGTTCCTTGATTCGTGTTTGGGCGCTGCGTTTGGTGGTCCCTATGTAGACTACAACTTCAAGGCTTTGAATCAACTGGTGGCTAGCTTAAATCTTGTCCACAAGGGACAGGCAACTTTCTTCATAAACTGTTTCTTCCTTCTACAAGGGAAATCCTTGACCCCTCCCTGGGCAATCTGACTTAAGCTCTGCTGTCATGGGCTCCTACACCCGGTCCAAATTGCTTTATGGCTGCCGCAAGTGGTCCTTACCAAACAGAGTCCTTTAGTAGATTTCCAAGAAGAAAGAAGGCTTTCAATTCCCAGCGAAGGCTGGCTGTAAAACCGTGGAGCTGTATTTCTCCAGCAAAGAGCTGGCTGTAGAGTTGTGGAACTAAATTCCCCAACAAAGGCTATGCTGTAGTTATCTGTAGAACTATGGGACTGGATCCCCCCAGCAAAGCTGTAAAAGACGAAGCTTTCTACAGGTGAAACTGATTCACGTCCTGAACGAAAAGCTTTTCTGTGTGAAATGAACTAGAAGTCCCCCTTTTCCCTCCTTAACCCAGAAAAAGGGGTGGAACTAAAGAACATAATGATAATTGATGGGCCATTGACCCTAGTATTACAAACCAAGGGAAGCCACCTTATTGCAAAATGCATGGAACTTTGGAATACATGCAAACACTCAATAGAAAGGAAAAGAAGTTGGAGCTCCTGGTACAGCCGTACCAGCACAGAGCCCCTGGTGGTGCAATGGGTTAAACCCTTGTGTCAGCAGGACTGAAGACCAACAGGTCGTAGGTTCGAATCCGGGTAGAGCGCGGATGAGCTCCCTTGTCAGCTCCAGCTCCACATGCGAGGACATGAGAGAACCCTCCCACAAGGATGGTAAAACATCAAAAACATCGGGGTGTCCCCTGGGCAATGTCCTTGCAGACGGCCAGTTCTCTCACAACAGACGTGACTTGTAGTTTCTCAAGTCACTTCTGACATAAAAACAAAACAAAAAAAAACAAAAAACTAGGAGGATCTCATCTGGTTCCTTCATTGCAGCCTTTCCAAGTCCTGGTCTTCTTCTGATTTCTTGACTGTAATCTCTATTCTGATTTGTGACTGAGATGAGATATGGGAAGTGTTGAAGAATTTCAATGACTTTATCATCTATCTTAAAGTTTTGGAAGTCACCTATGGCAGGGGTAATGTTGATATTCTCAGTGCAAGGAGGATGGGATAAACATTGAATGTGCAGTCTAGCCAGCCATTTTTCATAGACACTTAAAAATAGAGCAATATGATGCGAAGAAGACAGAAGCTATAAAAAGTAAAGATTGGCTGAACACAGACAATGAAGTCAGCAATATTCCTCAGTAGATTGACTGATTAGCTGCACAAACCTCATTATCTTCCAGCTAAATAGTTTTATATCTAATTTATTATCTGGGGAAGGAAAAAAGGGCAAAAAGCCAGGTCATCCTTCCTTCTCTTTCTCCTAGAAGCTTCACATCACCCACAAATCAATACTTATTTGTTTATACATTTTAGTTATAGGTCCATATGGTCATGATATCATTGTGTCTTTGCTTTGATCAAATAGCGGATGGCTTCCATGCCATCCGCTGCTTGTAGTTTTAGTCTGAACTTTAGAGATTTCCCAGTGTGCTTAACCTAGTTTAGGTAGATATTTCAGCACCATGGAGAGAGCCTTTGGAATAAGACTTAAACTCACTGAACTTCCACTTCCTATTGATATTGGCATGACCAGTTTACTACTAAAAGTAATCAACATTCAGCTTTCTACTAAACATGTCTAACACCTTCCTTCATGTTGTTTCCAGAACTTTAGCTGTAAAGGAAGCTGGATTTTCCCAGCAACAGGACATTGTTACAAACTGAGCTTAGCACAGCAGGCTAAAACACTGTGCTGCAGAAAAATCCTGCTGATCAAAAGGTCAGCAGTTTGATCTCTGGGTCAGGGTGAGCACCCGCTGTTAGCCCCAGCTCACCTGCCCATCTAGCAGGTCGAAAGCAGAAATGAGAATAGATAAATAGGTACCACTTTTAGTAGTGAGGTAATAAAGGCACCCTCAAGGATATAAATCAGTTGGAGGAAAGCTCCTCAGCATGGAAGATGGAGCAATAGCACCCCCCCATGGCCAGAGTTGAGCACAGCCTCCAAGATGCCAGAAATAAAATGGGAACAACTACCTTTATCTATGTTTGTCTGGCCTTGTTAAGTGTATAATCAGCATTCAATGTTTGCCATTGAATGTGTGTATTCTGTAAAGCCGTTCTCTTTGGGGTTAGAAGGGTGGGGTATAAATATTGTAAATAAATAAATAAATAAGCCATTTTTGTTGTAATTCAAAGCATTTTGGGGTGATTTAGTTTGAAGTAGGCAAGAACTATTAGCTTTCCAAAAGCCTTGCCCTGAGTGGAAACAACAAGAGATATATTTTCTGTGTAAATGCCCTTACCTATATCACTGGTGCAATGCCAAGAGTACCAAGAGAATTAATTTCATTTTTAAATTCCATTTTGCTTCTGGTTTAATGCAAAAATATAAAATACGACAGAGAGGAACAGAAATCCACGCCTGTAGATTTCATGTCAGCAGAACTGATTATTGTTCTCTCTAGAAATCTCTAAGTCCTCCAGTGTGACTCTTGAGGTCAAGTTCTCCTGAATATTAACCATATAGTTGTCCTGGAGGGCTGATAGGTGAAAAAAAAACTGTAGCTTTTAAAAATGTGTGGTTTTCACAGTTTCGCAGAGCATACATAGGATGAACTCAATATTGAAAACATAGGATGGACTCAATATTCTGTTTCTATATTAGCTGATCGGAAACCTATAATCCAACCAAAGTAGATGGCATGCTGTACTTTCTACACAGAGAATAATACTTTTGGAGTTGGACAGAACCATTTTCTGATTCTGATGATGGATATTAGTGGTATATTCACTCTCCCCAGTCATTATAATGCTGCAAATCTGGGGATCACAACCAGACACAGTGAAGACATCTGCTCTTGTGCTTTGCTGCTCTCCTGCTGAATACACATGCCCAGTGTGGAATACATCTCACCACGTTAAAACAGTGGCTGTGGCTCTTAATGAGAAATGCCACATTATCACAGGATGTCTAAGTTCTACATCACTGGAGAAATTATACTGCTTAGCCGGTATTGCACCACCTGACATCCGCCGGGAAGTAGCAGCCAGCAATGAAAGGACCAAGGCATTGACATCTCCGGTTCATCTTCTATTCAATATCAGCCAGCAAGCTAATGCATTAAATCAAGAAATAACTTCCTAAGATCTACAGAGATACTCGCAGGAACTCCTCAGCAAGTGAGAGTCCAAAAGTGGCAGGTTAAAACCCTAACCTCAATCAATGGCTGATGCCAGATGAGAAACTTCCTCCTCGGCACACAGAAGTCTTGGTTACTTGGAAGGCACTGATCAGACTGCACTCTGGGAACCTGAGATCTAGAGCAAATCTTAAGAAATGGGGCTCAAAGTGGAGTCTGTGACATGTGCGTGTGGAGAAGAGTAAACAACAGACCACTTACTGCAATGCTGTCTGAACCCTGTCAACATGCACAATGGAGGACTTTCTTACAGCGACACCAGAGGAACTCCAAGTGGCCAGCTTCTGGTCAAAGGAAATTTAGTATAATGCCAAGTTTTTAACTTTGCAGTTTTTCTGTACATTGTAACTGTACTCTCAATTAGCTTCTGAAAATGAGAAATCAATCTATCATAATTTTCCACAATGAATGGAAATCTCTCTCTCCCCCTCTCTTCTTTCTCTCTCCCCTTCTTCACCTAATTTCATCAGTTTCCTTTTCTGCAAACAAATGAAAGATTGCGCTTGTAAAACATCCGCTTTTCTTCTTCATAGGAGTTGTGCAGTTGCATTGGTCCCAGGGGTCTGGGGCCTCTTTGTTCATTGCAATGTTATCCCTGCGGCTGAGCCAACAGATGAATACGGAGTAGCAAGGGACCACTTCCTTCTGTACTGAAATCTTGAAACTTGAATGAACTTTGACATACAGAACTGGCAAACAAGATTGCATGGTTTGCAATTGACAGGAGAGTCTACATAAAGCCCCTTTCAGAGCAAGTGGGGTAGTCAGAAAGACAGTCAAAGAATCATATAAGAGTCAGCCAAAAGTATAATCCTGTTATACGTATGAGCAATATGCTACAGTTCAGCGACTTGTCAGGTGGTGTCAAACTGCATTCATTCTATAATGTAGATGCACCCCTAGTCCAACACTGAAACCACTCCACCACACTGCCTCAGAGGTGTATGCAATCCTTCCAAAAAGCAACAGATACTGTTGGAAATCAATTTGTTTACAGACATGTATGTTCCGAGAGTGCCTTGGACTGCGAGAAGATCCAACCAGTCCATCCTCCAGGAAATAAAGCCCGACTGCTCATTGGAGGGAAGGATACTAGAGACAAAGTTGAAGTACTTTGACCACATCATGAGGAGACAGCAAAGCCTAGAGAAGACAATGATGCTGGGGAAAGTGGAAGGTAAAAGGAAGAGGGGCCGACCAAGGGCAAGATGGATGGATGGCATCTTTGAAGTGACTGGACTGACCTTGAAGGAGCTGGGGGTGGTGAGGGCCGACAGGGAGCTCTGGCGTGGGCTGGTCCATGAGGTCACGAAGAGTCGGAGACGACTGAATGAATGAACAACAAAATGTCTGTTTCACTAGTTGTCCATGAGGACAAGTTGGAATAACTGTAGTTGCATGTATGTATGGATTGAGACATCTTGGATATGAGCCCCAAGACTAAATGCAAGATTCATGTATGTTTCACATACACCTTATACATACAGCTTAAAGGTAACTTCATATAATATTTTTGTGCATAAAACAATGTTTGCATATACAAAACCATCTGCAAGCAATGGTGTCATGATCTCAGACATTTATGTGAACAGTTTTGAATTTGGGACAATTTTGGGTTCTGGAATTCTGAATAAAGGGTCCTCAACCACTATTATCTACTGCTGAGTTTTGGAACTTTCCCCGTTTGGAATTATAGCTCCCAGAATCTGCCAGGGCCAAAGTGGATTCTGGGAATTGTAGTTAAAAATAACTTCCTCAAACTCTCTCTTCCTACATCTCTTTGTTTCAACTATCAAATATGTTTCCAAAAGTGAGGCTGAGATCTTTGCCCACCTACACTATAATTGACCCAGAATGAAAGAAAATGAAAGGAAAATTACACCTTTAGGTGTTATCTCCAACCTTAATCACAGTTATGCAATTCTTCCAAGAACATCGAAAGCAGGAAGACGTTAGGTAGCTGTTGTTTGCTTTTTGGAGGATTAGGGGTGTATCTTGGGGAGATAAGGTCAAGGAAAGTGCAGTATAGATAAAATATCTCTCCTTGCCCCACTCTTCGGCTTTCTTCATTCAAAGTCACACAAAGAAAGTCAAAGTAACTCTTATCTAGTTAACACAAGACGGGGGACCATATAATGAGTTTACAGCTCTTTGTCGGCTGTTGAATCATCTTGTGTTGGTCTTTCCTTTTCTATAATCATTAAGCAGGAAACAACTGGGAAGGTAACCAAATCCAGCCTGCTGGAACCGCAAGATGCTGACTATTGCAATAATGATAAAATGTAGAATTCAAATTTAAACGTGATAAACGATGAAATAGAAAACAGCATTTAAAAATACCTTATATTTGGACTAGAAATGTTACCTAATCTTGCCATGACAGTTAAAGTGGGATTAAACTGCATAATTCCACAATGTAGATACACCCCAAGACTCTGGGAGAAGCCTGCATTCAAAGAAATCCACAGGATGATCTTTGGCAAGTCAAATTCTCTCATTCTCAGAAGAAATCAATGGCAATCACCCCCTTGACCAAATCTTGTCAAGAAAACCTTATGATATGATTGGAAATTATTTAAAAACACACAAAACAACAACAACAATAACAACAACATATGGCATTCATAGAATCATAGAGTTGGAAGAGACCTCCAACTCTATGACCTCATGGGCCATCCAGTCCAACCCCCTGTCAAGAAGCAGGGCAATCACATTCAAAGCACCCCTGACAAATGGCCATCCAGCCTCTGTTTAAAAGCCTCCAAAGAAGGACCCTCCCCCACACTCTGGGGCAGAGAGAGTGTTCCACTGATGAACATTTCTCACAATTGGGAAGTTCTTCCTCCTGTTAAGGTGGCATCTCCTGTCCTGTAGTTTGAAGCCATTGCTCTGTGTCCTAGTCTCCAGGGAAGCAGAAAACAAGCCTGCTCCCTCCTCCCTATGACTCCCCCTCACATATTTATCATGTCTCCTCTCAGCCTTCTCTTCTTCAGGCTAAACATGCCTAGCTATTTAAGCCGCTCCTCACAGGGATTCTTCTCCAAATTTTAGTCACCCTCCTTTGAAAACATTCAACATAGATTGCACTAGTGTGAATGAAGATGTAATTGTGTTTTAATTGGTTCCACATCTTGTGTTTATGACATTTATTTAGTTACTCTCTCGGTTTTGGTTGCTTACAAGTTATATTGAGTCTATTTTATTATATGTTTTTCCTTGTAAGCTATTTATTGTTTTTTGGCATTGAATGTTTGCCATTTTTGTTATTTCTTGTGAACCACCCTAAGTCCCCTTGGGGAGAGAGGGTGGTCTATAAATAAAGTTTTATTATTTTTGTTATTATTATTATTACTTTTCACCATTTCCACATTTATCTAGTTTGTGTGTCATGTGGAAAATGTGCAAAAAATTGCAATCAACTACACAAAAATACCTAAAAGTGGGGAGGGAATAGCTAAAGGAAGGAATGAAAAGTAATACCTCCAAAATAGCTCAATGAAGGCTGAATATGTTCATGGAAAGGGAAAGCTGACTGACTATTCAATGATGGAAGAGGTATGGAAACAGACTAGATCACCGGAGAAGGGCCCATGTTGCAGAGCGTATTGGTCACTCTTAACCCAGGTTGAATTTGGTCTCTTGGATGCAGTCGGATCTTCCAGAGGTCAAGCTGTCTGCAATCCTTATCACCCTTAAGACACGACTCCAGATGGCCAGCTATTAGGAAACTAGGGGAAAGGTTCACTTAACTTTCTCCCCCTGGTTTTATTTTGCAAATCATCTGGCTTCTCTTCCATCGGAAACCTCACAGGCAACTGTTTCCCTTATCAGGGACACCACTGATTCCCTTTGCTTGGAAAGAGCATTTATGGTAGAGGATTAAAGCCAACTATGGTCTTGTCAAAGCTCTCACTTGCTCAAGTGAAACTTAGATAAAACCTGAAAGGTTTCTGAAATAACTGGTCAAATCCACCAGATTACTGAAAGTCCACATTTCACTTCCACCAAGGGCACCTTCTGTTGAGACCCTGGAAATGAAAAATTGGAGCTCACAGACTTTTCAGAGTTTTTTTTAGGAATTGCAGTCTCCAAAATGTGTAGTATCATAGAGTCATGGAGCTGGAAAAGAGGTTCCAGCAAAACAACAGAGGGGAAACAAACAGGCACATAAAATCACTCTCAACAAGGGATCCCCCCCCCCCGGGGCACTTCCAAGCCAATGAATGCTAATCAAGGTGATCAGCTGAAACATTCACACCTAGCCCCAGCAGACAAAAGTCATTTGTCTCACCCTGGTCATGCCACAGATATATAAACCCATTTTTCCTACTTCCAACAGACCTCACTACCTCTGAGGATGCTTGCCATAGATGCAGGCGAAACGTCAGGAGAAAAATTGCCTCCAGAACATGGCCATATAGCCCGGAAAAACCTACAACAACCCAATCCATACTTGGTTTTTTAACACGATTGTGAGTTCAGGAATATTGTGCTCCAAAACTCTGTCTGTCTGAATTTGGAAGTTCCAGAGGGGTTTGATGTTTTCATTTTCTGTAACTTTTTCCAACTTGTGATCCCACCAGTTCTTTGTCACAGGCAGATATATTTGTGGCACAAGTTCCAATGATTCATCTAAGCAACGGTGTTATGCCTCTGCTTGTAGTCTGTCAGTGCGATCTTCTTGCAGCAGCTGAGGATGTGATCTATTGTTTCATCTGCTTCCTTCCAGCTATTAACATAAATAAACATCATGATGTTGATGATAAGATTCCAAATGTAGACTCTGCAAGGAAACAGATGAAACAATAGATCACATCCTCAGCTGCTGCAAGAAGATCGCACTGACAGACTACAAGCAGAGGCATAACACCGTTGCTTAGATGAATCAAGCAATACTAGTGCTTATTCACTTCAGAATTAATGCAGTTTGACATCACTTTTAACTACCATGGCTGAATGCTATGGAATCGTGAGAGTTGTAGTTTGGTGAAGCATAGCACTCCTTGGTAGAGACGGCTAAAGGCATTGTAAAACTACAGCTCACATAGTTCCATAGCATTGAGACCTAGCTGTTAAAGTGGTGTCAAACTGCATTAATTCTACAGCACAGATGCAGTCGAAGATTCTAGTAAATAAGCTTAAGAGAAGAATGCTAGTTTAGCCATCTTTAGTACATGCTAGCCATCTAAATATAGGAATCCTCACCATCCTTGAGAGAGGATTCACGTGACCCATTTCTCACAGCACTTTGAATTGTTACAGTCCAAGGATGCATTTGATACCTCTTTTGCTATTTATCAAAATGAGACCTTATACCTGCTGGCACAACTGCTGTTATGGGCAGAATGGGCTCATATTTTTCTTTTCGAGAAAGAAAATCTCTATTGGAAACAATAAATCTCAAAGACGAAACACAGATCGCGCATTTGTCTGATAGTCTGAGTTAAACAAATGACCCTGGTACAATCCACATGGCTGTTGATCTTGCGTTGCCACTTGGATGCCAGACAGGGAATTTCCCTTGGCACAGGGCAAGGCTGGGGATGCCTTTTCTGTCCAGGACCGCAATCCTTTGGAGGGTAAGCTGCCAAGAGTTGTGCGTCTCAGATCTTGGGAATGTTACTTTTTTGGACTATGGCTCCTCAAACCCCCAAATAAAGGTATGGGTCATAATGAGTAGAGCCTTCTAGGGAAAGAAGTTTTCTAAAAATCCCCAGTCAGTTTAAGCAGTGCTCTTCCTGGCTGGGAAATTCTGGGAGTTGAATACTCTCCAACTGTCCCAATTTATCTAATTAATCCTCTTTCATCACATTTTTCCGGCTTCCTTTGCAAGGTTGTAGTTTCCTGCTCCTTTTTCCACTTTCCCCTTTTTGTCCTCAGCTTTGTTCCATTGCTGCAAATTGAAAATGTTATCATATAAATCTGTTATGGTGTTATCACTGATAAAGAATATATTATATGTATTATATTATATTATTTATCACTTCACTTCATTTCACTTTATTTCTTAATTAGTTGCTCTCCACCAAGGTGCTCTGAGCGACTTACAATCTAAAATAGCATTTATACAATATAAAAACATTCAACATAAAAACATTCAACAGTGACTATTTGGCAAATTAGATCTGATTACTTAAATGCACAACCAAACAGCCAAGTCTTGAGTGCCTTTACAAAAGGTCGCAACTCCGACATTGCTCTAATGTATGGAGACAATGACTTCCACAGAATTGGAGCATAGATCGAAAAAGCTCTACGCCTTGTAGCTTCCAAATGTGCCTCCCTAGGACCCAGTATGTATAGGAGATTTTCCTGGGTGGATCGAGGTGACCACTGATGGGAAAAAGGAATGAGGCGGTCCCTAAGATATAAAGGTCCTTGGCCATTTTGAGCTCTAAATGTCAGGATCAGTATCTTGTAAGAGATCTGATGTTCTATTGGTAGCCAATGAAATTGTTGCAAAATCGGTGTAATATGGGATCTTATAGATGATCCCGCTAGCAGCCTGGCTGCCGCATTTTGGACCATCCAAATCTTCTGGGTTGTTGACTTCGGAAGGCCAGCATATAAGGCATTGCAATAGTCCAACCTCGTGGTGACTGGATTACTGTTGCCAATGCTTCTACCGAAAGGTAGGATGCCAATTTCCTTGCCTGCCGAAGATGAAAAAAGGCCTGCTTACTTATGGCAGTTATCAGGGCCAACAACTACCATGTCAGACCACTCAGAAAAGCTATTAAAATCCACAAGCATCTGGACAATTTCAACAAAAAGGAAAAAAAGAAAAGAAAATGTCAGTAAGAAGCCAGACCTTGAAACTGCTGGGCCATTAAATGCTAATCAAGGTGACCAATTGCAACATTCACACTTGCCTCAAGCACACAAGAGTTCTTTCTCCCACCATGGACATTATTCCACAGATATATAAACCTCACTTGCCTAGTTTCCAACAGATCTCACAACATCTGAGGATGCCTGCCATAGATGCAGGCAAAACATCCGGAGAGAATGCTTCTGGAATGTGGCTGTACAGTCCAGAAAACTCATAACAACCCAGTGATTCCAGCCATGAAAGCCTCTGACAATACATTGTAGTTATGTATCCCTGAAAGCAAAAAGGAATGATTATGAGATGACAAGAGGTGCAGATTGGGAATAGTAGTATAACATGAATTCAATAGAGGGCTTCTAAGGACATTCAAGTCTTCTGGATTTTCCATGGATTTCAGTATACAGTATTCTATGTTAGTTTGTGTCTTCATCTGGCAAGGCTTTCAGATGCATTTCTAATTGTCAAACAGCAGTGCAATTCAATGCCCTGGCTTTTCATTTTCTGCTGTTTCTAAACTTCATTTGATGTTATTAGCCCCCCTCCTCCCCCCCGCCGCCGCAATGCATTTCCCTCTGTGATTTGAACCAAGATAGATTTCCTAATATGGTTTTGAAGCCCCCTTTCCCACTCCCATTGACATGCAGACTTTCTTTCATTTGCTTTGGAAGACTGTGCTCTCTCTCTCTGTTAGAACACATTCAAAAACACGGTATCTGGCTGAGAGCTGCAAATAAAAGCAGCCAGAAGAAGAAAACCAGTCCCCTGACTATGCAGCGACTGAGATGAAAACTTATTTTCTGCTGAAGTTAAAACAAACACACAGAAATGAACTCACTCTTCCACATCAAGCCATAATTTTAATTAGTGATGCCTTCATTTTATTCTCAAAGAGCAAGAATAAAGTTCTGTTTATATCAATGATCCCCAAATTTTCATCCTCCAAGGGTTTTGGACTTCATCTTCCAAAGCTTTTGAACTTCATCTTCCAAAGCCTCAACTATATTGACCACAGTGGCACAATGGGTTAAACCCTTGTGCCAGCTGAACTGCTGACCTGAAGTTTGACGGTTTGAATTCACGAGATTAGATGAGCTCCTGTCTGTCAGCTCCAGCTTGTATCTCACAAACTTGGGACCAAGATCCTGCATTGCCAGACATAGAGATCACAACAGAGTTCTGTCAACACAGCTACTTCGGCCATGTACCTATCCCTTAAGCCATCTATGGCACCTCACTACCTCTGAGGATGCTTGCCATAGATGCAGGTGAAACGTCAGGAGAGAATGCCTCTAGACCATGGCCATACAGCCCGAAAAAACCTACAACAACCCACGGATCCTCAGATGTTTTGATGTTTTACAATTCTTGTGGGAGGCTTCTCTCATGACCACGCATGAGGAGCTGAAACTGACAGAAGGAGCTCAACCTGCTCTCCCCGGATTTGAACCGCTGACTTGTCAGCACAAGGATTTAACCCATTGCACCACTGGGGGCTCTGATAGGTAGGTAGGGAGATAGGTAGATAGATGAGATCAAATTAATGTGCGACACCAATAGCTAGCATGGGACAGTGGTTTGAGCATTGGACTACTGCTCTGAAAACAAGGGTTTGCTTATCTACTTGGCCATGAAAACCCATTGCATGACTTTGGGCTGGTCACACACTCTCAGCCCCATAAGGGTCATGATAAGTCAGAAGTGACTCAAAGGCACACAACAGCAGCAACCCAGTAGTCTATGCTGGAGCCCTGACATTTGACATCTCCAGCCAATATGTGGCACTTTCAGGAGAATACATTAAGATTAGGAAGCATATATAGAACAGAAGTCTAAATGTGTCCATAGAAAACCTTGTCTTCTAGAAGGTGAAATGGAAAGTGATTTGTCTTGCAATGATTCTGCTGTATTCTCCAACCTGTGCCACTTTGCGCAGGAAGCCCTTTGTGGGTTATTAACTCTGTGTCACAAGTGGCAGCCCTTGAACAGGGGAGTGGATGTGCTAATTAATCAGCCGCAATATGCATGTTTCCCTCTGACTCCAGATCACATTGAATGACATGCATTTTGATGCCATTTAAATCCCTGGAGGAGATAAGGCCGGGGTCTCTGATGGGTGAATGGAGCAAGGCAGCTTAAAAGCTTCCACTCAGAGGCAAAGGAGCCGGAACACCTAAGCTGGTATTAGGTGTGCTGCTACAGAAAGATTGAGAAACAGTGGCCACTGTTGAATGTTTATTTACTGTCAGCAATGCACTCAGCAGATGGCCTGGTTGTAGCAATGTGGCCCTTTTGTTATGAATGTGGCAGTGAATGTTTACAAAAAGTGTTAGATAATCAAATTAGTTGTCAATCCATAATGATACAGATGAAAATGGGAAGCTGTGTTGGGTATGTTGTTGCTATTTGTTGTCAAGTCAATTTCAATTTATGGCAGTCCTATGGAGGAGAGATCTCCGGGTATCCATAGCCTTGCACAGGTCTTGCACTTGCACTTGCACTTGTTAACCGCCGCTCTCAGCCCTAGGGCGACTCAGGGGTGTGAGATTTCCTTGGCTGAATCAATCCACTTAAAATGTGATCTTGCTCTTTTCTTACTTCTACTTTATTAAGTGTTGTCAACTTTTTGAAGACTTGGAAACACAAGTTAGGAGAGGTTGCAGCACTTTGCTTTTTTCCTGATCCTTGTGGAAATGATTCTGTGTCTTTCTTCCCACTTGCTGAGTTAACTTTGAACTTAGTTTGCATCAATTGAAGTATGCAGAGGACAAAATTAATAATAATAATAATAATAATAATATCGTCTGGAGGGGCCCTGCTCTCGATCCCACCGGCCTCACCGGCGCAGCTGGTGGGGACAAGAGACAGGGCCTTCTCGGTGGTGGCCCCTCGACTCTGGAACTCCCTTCCACTGGAGATCAGAACTTCCCCTTTTATTTATTTATTTATTTATTTATTTATTTATTTATTTATTTATTTCTGCGCTTGTATACCGCTATTTCTCAGCCTAAATCGGCGACTCAACGCGGTTTACAACACTACAAAAATCAGCAATATTCAGTTTAAAAGCATAAAAAACACATATACAATACAAATTATTGGGCCACCAATAACAATCCAAATGCATCTCGTAACTAGAATCGCAATCCAAATTCATCGTCCATGATTACCAGTCCTTTAATCATCAAAATTCATTGCACCGGGTTAACCGAATGCTTGTTCAAACATCCATGTCTTCAATCTTTTTCGAAACACCATCTTAACGTTCAGGAAACAGGTGAAAATTTGGCTTTGGGGATTGGCATTCGACGAATGAGCCATGATCCTGTGATATGGATGGATGATGACGAATAATGATTTTTGATGACGACTGACCACTGTAATTATATGATTGTATTTTGCTATTTTAATGTTTTAGTGTGATTTAGAATATGATGTTTTAATGACTGTCTGTAATATTGATGTTGGAAACCGGTCTGAGTCCCTCGAACGGAGGTGAGAAGACCGGTATACAAAATTGCTAAATAAATAAATAATAAAAAACCTTTATTTATACCCTGCTAACATCTCCTGAAGGACTCGGTGCGGCTTACAAGAGGCCGAGGCCCAACACATCAATAAAACAACAGCATAACAAATACAACAATAAATAAAACTCATAAAACAAGCAACAAACATTAAAACAATAGCAATAAACATTAGACAATAATACCACGACACATTTAAAACTAAGGCCAGGCCAAATGTTATGATTAAAATTTTTAAAAATGCTGGATATGACAGATGAAATAGATAGGTTTTTGCAGATAAGTGCGGTGTGCAGACAATCTTAAATCTCTAGTAAAGTGCATTTGGGACATGATGCTTGGAGTTTCCTATTCTGGGAAGGCACACTGGAACAACCACGTCTTCAAGCTCTTCCTAAAGACTGCCAATGTTGGGGCTTGTCTGATGTCCTTGGGGAGAGAGTTCCAGAGTCAGGGGGCCACCACGGAAAAGGCCCTGTCCCTTGTCCCCACCAATCACGCAAAAGGGGAAAGTGGGAGGAGGAGAGAGAAACTGGGACATTTTAAGAGAATCTGAGAAAGTGGGATGGCAGAGGATTAACTGGGGCCACCCTTTGTCAAATCAGGACAGTCAGAGAATATGTTATAGCTATTTTAATAAAACTTAAGAATACATGTACATTAAACAGGTCAGCTCTTGTCATTGCTCCATCCTATAGAACCCCGGGACATGTAGTTTGATGAAGTCCTCAGAATTCTTTGATGCATTTCCCTGAACTTCAACTCCTAAAGTGAAAATAAATTGAGAAAGGAAGCAAATAATTAAATGAGGGTACATTGGGAATTGTAATTCAGTGAGGGCACTATATATCCCTCATCAAACTATAAATCCCACAATTCTGTATCATGATGCCATAATATTCGACTACTTTGTCACATAGACACACTGTAATTATGGGAACATGCATAATTAGTGCAAAAGCCCCCCTTGTCCTAGCCAAAAATTAGTTTTGATTCTTGGTGCTACATATTCTGGTAAGGAAGAAATGCTTTCCCAGTGGTGCAAATAAACTGTTTGATGGTGTCTGAAGCTTAGGGTGGAAATGCCTGTGGTTATTTAAGACTGTCTCTTGTAATTCTTAATGTTTGTTCACTTAAGGCTCAATTGATGTGATTTTTGACCTCGTTTCAGTATATAGTGGAGATAGAGTTTTGTTGACAATAACTAGGAGGGGGAAGGAGTCGGATCTTTTCATATTCCGAGCCAGTGAGGACCGCCTTTGTCAAATAGTCCAAGCCTGGCAGGTGGATGAAGCCTCCTTATCAATGCCTCCCCCCCCCCCTTTACCCTGCCAGCTCCCGCCCTGACATTTCCTGTCATAATGTTGTACAACAAAGGAAGTTTATATCTTTGACAAGTACTGATGTTGTGAAATTGACCAGCGGTATCTTTGAAAACTGCTCATTTAATGCTTTGGTCAAATGGAGCTGGAAAGATAGGAAAGCAGAGAAGGAAGGAGGGAGAAGGAACAAAGGTGTGTGTTTGGAGGAGAAAGGGTGAATTACTACTTACATTGTTCTAACCTTATGTGACTATTTGAGCCCGACCAGCTTGAACCAAGCACAGTTCATTTGAGTTTTTTTTATGGATGAAAGGTTCATGGGTGTTACTGTATTTAAAAGAAAAGAACTGCCAGATTAGAAATGTCAAATGGGTCTTAGCTCTAACATTGCCCATTTACATCAATGGTTCTCAACCTGGGGGTCGGGACCTCTGGGGAAGGGGTTGTGAGGGGGTTTCAGAGGGGTTGCCAAAGACCATCAGAAAACACATATTTTTGATGGTCTTAGGAACCCCTTTAGCAGAGAAGGCTAAAGATCTCTCTGCGTCTTCTTCTGTTCCTTTATGGAAACGGACAGCGAATCCTCCCATCAAAAACCTTCCTCTGCTGTGATTGGCTGGTCTCTCAGCCAAGGGGAGGGCTGTTTCTGAAACTCCAAGCAGGTACAGGAGAGCAGGCATGCTTGGCGCATGGTAGTGTGGTGCGCATGGGTGGGTGAGGGAGAGCGTCTGAGGCTGGAGGGAGGTTTGCGCCGACCAATGAGTCCCTTCAAGGCATGTGGGAAGTTTGATAATTGGTGGGGTGCTTTTTGATTGTAGGTGAATTATAAATTCCAGAAACTACAACTTCCAAATGTCAAGGTCTATTTTCCCCAAACTCCATCAGTGTTCACATTTGCCAGTCCACAGTGCTCTCTGGATGTAGGTGAACTACAATGCCAAAACTCAAAATCAATGCCCACCAAACCCTTCCAGTATTTTCTGTTGGTCATGGGGGTTCTGTGCTGGAAGTTTGGCCCAATTCTATCATGAATGTTTTTGATTGTAGGCAAACTATAAATCCCAGCAACTACAACTCCCAAATGACAAAATCAATCTCCTTCCCAAGCCTACCAGTATTCAAATTTGGGCATATTGGGTATTTGTGCCAAATTTGGTCCAGTGAATGAAAATACATCCTGCATATCAGATATTTATGTTATGATTCATAACAGTAGCAAAATTAGTTTTGAAGTAGCAACGAAAATAATTTTATGATTGAGAGCCACATAGATGCTAATCCTTGTTTGAGTTCTATGTGACCAGCCAGAATGTATTCTGAGTTTGTTTGTTGTTTTTGTGGATGTTCTTAGGATCTGGAACTCTAGGTTGCCATAACTTTTCATTGTTGGCCCCAGACACATAATATTACTATTACAGCATAACATGGAGCTCAGCAATCAATACAGGACACAGGGAGATATTAGTTATTGCCAAAGTGGAGTTTATTAGGTTTACTAAACCAGATTGGCATACAGCTGAATAGTTAATACTTATTTTCTGCAAACAGTTGGATTTCAACTCCCAACATTCCTTGCTATTGCTTATACCAACCAAGTTGCTGGGATTTGCAATTTAATCACGTGTGAAGATGTGGAGGGCCACATTATTCTTGCTACACAATGGCCTTTCTCTGGATTGCTCTATGCTCATGAAATGCCATTGTGCTAAGAATGGCTCCTGGCAACTGACTTGTGCTTGACTCGTCTTGGGCATTTTATTACTTCCAATATTCAGTGTAATTTAAACAGACCGTCAATGGGGAAAAGAAACCCCTTATAATATGACCCCTAGTTGTGATGAAAATATTTCTTCAGGAAAGTGCTGATTCTCCCGATTCTGAACTGCAAACTCCTTAAGAGTTGTGTGAGCTTAACAATGTTGCCTTTATATTCTAGGAAATGCCAAGCAGAGTTTAAATAAAACCATAGCTCGGACATAGAGCCTGCTTTTGACTACATTATTTCCTCCAGAAGGTTTTTCTTGGACATGACATCAGTTTGGTGTAATAATAGGACAATATTTCTTTATAAAATGCAAAACTCAATTAAACGCATTAATGAAGACAGTTGACTTCTTAGAGTAAACATATTCAGCCGATCCACAGTCAGAAAAGAAAATGTTTAGCTTTGTGGGTGACATCTGATATGAATTAGCTGGGATGTTGGCTGCAATCACTTGCTAGTTGTAATATAAACACAAATAGTAGCTGGTTTTGGATGGGGAAGCCCCTTAACCCAGAAGCCTCATCCAGCTGGAGTGACAGCACATCATCTGAGCAGCTGCCAATCTCAGGCCAAATGTACACTGACCATTTAAGTCAGTTTCAAACTCGTGTTGAAGAAAGTGATTTCTCCGTGCAGATGATTACCAGTACATATGAAATCCTGGAACCAGTTTGAGGCTTGGATGGTGATTACACAAACCACAGAACAGTGATGTACATTAAGGACTTTCTTTCGTGTTCTAGTTACTTGTGAAATGGTCCTGTTGGTGAGACTACAATCAGAAGAATATAACCCTTGTACAAATGCAATTGCCTACATAAGACTCCTTAAACTAGCCAATATTTACAATGAGATCCTAGTCTGTGACAGTCTTGGATTCGACCATTCTACATTGCAGGAAGTGTCAAAACTTAAAATACTTCTCCACTTGGATTTCACTACTCTTTTATGAAGCAAAGTATTTATTTATATATGTGTGTATGTGTGCGTGTATATATGTATATGTGTGTATACACACACACTAGCTGTATCCACCACACGTTGCTGTGGCCAACATTCCCTCCCACTTCTATCCTTCTTTCTTTCTCTCCTTCCTTCCCTCCCTTTTAGTCTTTCCTTCTCTCCTTCCTACCTTTTTTCCTCTTCCCTTCCTTCCCCCTTTTTCTTTCCCTTCCCCTCCTTTCCTCCTTCTCTACCTATTCTTGGACTGCAACTCCCAGCAGTCCACCTCATTGATCTATCTATCTATCTATCTATCTATCTATCTATCTATCTATCTATCTATCTATCTATCATCTATCTATCTATTAGGCCTGGGTAACAACGGAAAAATTTGTTTCTAAAATCGATTTGTATTTGGGGTTTTTTTGTTTCGATATTTAAAATAATTACAAAATTTTCCTTTTAAAAAGTTCGATATTTACGAAATTTCGTAAATGGTAAAAAAATTAACGAATCGATTTCCGAAACAATAACGAATCGATTCGTTAATGGCGGACGCGACCGCGAAATACGCTAAAAAACCTCCAAAACCTTCTGAAGCTTCCCTCTCCCTCTGTTGTTGACTGTTGGTGTGATATTATAATTTTTTTTCACTAATTAAACCATAAAACTGGCCCAGACATGCAGAAATAATAACGAAACGACCTCAAAACAATAACGAAACGAATACAATATCGAAATACGAAGCATTTACAAAACGTTTTTGAAAATTCGTTTTTTTAATAATTGCTCCAGAATGGTTCGTTATCGTTTTGTAATTGAAAAAATTAACGAATTATTAACGAATTACGAATTAACGAAACGAAACCGCCCAGCCTTAATATCCACTCCCTGAATTATCTATCTGGTGTATTGCTGGGAGTTGCAGTCCAGGAATAGGAAATTGGAAATATGCAGGGATTGGGATGCTCTCAAAGAAATCCAAGGAGATGAAAGCTTGCAGCTTGGAAGCAGTGCATTTGGATCATCCTCCTCCCCTAAAGGGCCTGGTTTAGGGGATGCTGGGAGCTGTAGTCCAGAAGAGAGTGTGGATATGCTATTGTGTGTTTTGTTTGTTAGGGGAGTTGTTTTTGAACATGCGCTGTAGCGTCTTTTTGCTTTTTTGGCCTTTTAAGTCTCTTCTTCTGTGTTTTTCAGTGTTTTTATGAGTGATGGTCACTCGTTGGCCTGATAGGTGTCTTGTGTCCAAATTTGGTGTCAATTCGTGTCCAGTGGTTTTTGAGTTATGTTAATCCCACAAATGAACATTACATTTTTATTTATATAGATATGTGTGCGTGTATATACAGTATATGTGGTTTATGTATGGAGAATGTGACACTGAAGTTTGCTTTCTGGTTTGAAAGACAGAGCATGGGAAAAAAAAGACACCCCCTTCCTTGGCCTCTCATCACCCCCTCCCCAAGTCTAAAAGTGGCACAGACCAGAATTCTCCCACTTCATTTTGAGTAACGTATTGCATACTTGCAGCCCTATCTCAGCCTTCCTATACGAATAATCTATACATCCTCACTCGTGATGCTATGCAATCTGTGCAGCATCTGAGTTCCCCTTTCCCCTGGCCCAGCCCAGAAGGGTTCCATTTGAGGAATGTGTTGTGGACAACAGAAGGTCCTTGTTTAGTAATGAATAAAAGGACAGTACTATTCCTTTTCCACAGCCAGATTTTTTAAAGCCATAATTAGATCTTGTAACGCTGCCAAGAGAGAGGCAGAGGGCCTCGACAGGGAAGCCTGATTCTGCAAGTGAACTGAAACTAAATATAGTTCTCAGGCAGCTTTTGCACAGGGTTTTGGCTTAAAAAAAAGATGCACACTTCAAAGCAGGACGCTTCTGGTCCCCATCCTGGCCTGTTGCGACTGCATCAAATAAGAATGTGGTTACAACAACCCACTTTTTTCATTTGCCTCCAGTTTATAAGCTGGAGGCAAATGAGCAGCTCTTCTTGGGTGTGGTGAAGAATCAATTTGCTCTCGCAGAGGAGTCCTTAAACCTTGGTTGTCTTGAGGTCCCTTCTTTTGGTTTGCTTGTTTGTGGATTACAACTCCATGTAGGAAGCTCCTCATAGAAGAGAAGGAACATAGCTGCCGTGGGTTGGGTCTCCATCCAATAGAAGCCTCCTGATGTTGCCTGCTCCATCTCGACATCCGATCCTTACAATCAAGATGGTGGCAGGAGACATGCTTTGGTTGGGCATTTTGTTCAAACCTAAGGTCTCCAATCACTATATTATGACCTTATGCAAGGAGTTTAACTTCTGACATGGAGCCCACAGTGGTACAATGGGTTAAACCCTTGTGCTGACAGTACTGCTGACCAAAAGGTTGGTGGTTTGAATCTGGGGAGCGGGGTGAGCTTCCATCTGTCAGTTCTAGCTTCTCATATGGGGCCATGAGAAAAGCCTCCCACAGGATGGTAACACATCCCATTTTCAACGTCCTTACAGAGGGCCAATTCTCTCACACCAGAAGCGACTTGCAGTTTCTCAAGTCACTCCTGAAACATAAAAAACCTTCTGATATAGTGAACAATCTCCTCTTAACTTTGCACAGGAGATCTTCTACATTTGCTGGGGTCAGAGGTGCAGGACCCCTATAAATGTGGAAAGCCATGAATTTAAAATATTATTTTACATGAGAGGAAACCTCTCTAGAACCCTCTAGGTCATTCAGCAAGGTCACTTTCCACTAGCATTGGTCTGTAGGACCTACAAATGCATAGAGAGGTGTTCTATCTAGAAATCTTTAGTTTCTCCAGTGTAAATGTGTGGTCAGCTTCCAGCAGAAGCTAAGCATAGGGTCATGCTGGAGGACCTAGATGTTCCTTGGGAAATCCATTTATACAGAGGTGACCCTAGGTAATTTTCAATGGTAAGCAAACAGTATTTTGGTGCCCCCCCCCCAACCAATCACTGATATATATTTTCTGTTCATCATGGGGGTTCTGTGTGCCATATTTGGTTCAATTCCATCATTGGTGGAGTTCAGAATGCTCTTTGATTGCAGGTGAACTATACATCCCAGTAACTACAACTCGCATATGTCAAGGTCTATTTCCCCCCGAGAGCGCCTCAAGAGCGCCCCTGGGCAAAATCAACTATACTTTGCGTAATGGGTTAAGCTGCCCCTGCATGTATAACCAATCCACAGAAATTACATCCACAAATATGGAGGGCTGTTTGTACCCATATCAAAGCATTAATAGCAAACATAGCTACACTGCAATAAATGAAGGAAAAAAATCATCTAAGGGTGTTAACAGCCTTCTGGCAATCTAAAGCACTTCTTACAATGCAATCTGAACACAATTGTGCTGCTTGTAGGTGATTATGAAGATTTTTGCATCAGCTCAGATAGACCAATGGTGAATCTCAGTATAAGGCACATTCTTTCTTTTCACCAAATGAAAGAGGAGAGAGCCTTCTTCACGGATTGTTGTGGCACTAGGTCCAACAAGTAATTGAAAGACTTCTGCTTTCCAACATCGACGTTCCTCAAATTCAGGGACAACCCACTTTGAAGAATAAGGTCCTGGGTAGCCTTGTGAAGAAAATATCTCATATGGATCAATGAAACTTGTTCAGTATTTTTACACATATTGTCAGTAGCATTCCAGGCTGTCAGACTGGGGTCATCCCTAACACTACCATGCCTTTACCAATGACACCATAACTCAATTGCAGTTGTGATATAATCAAAGCACTTGCAATCATTCAAGCAGGCAGCTGAATTCCCATATTTTAGTACCTAGAATGCCCAACATCATTTTTAGCTCTACAGCCTTTGATAGAAGATGCAGGAATGAGGCTACAGGAAAGTGTAGAATTGCAGGAAGGCCAACATTCATAATGGATGGGTGATCTTTGACCCTCTAGAAACTGATGAATTACCATACTTGTTGCCATTATAACTCACTGTTGACCAGTGATGAGAATAGGAACTGAATCACATTTAGATGTTTGTAGTTCCACAAACTCTGCCTTACATCTATTCCAATTACAAAGGGCGGGAATTTGGCTAGTCATCAAGACCAACAAATGGGATCTTTGACTCATCTTAAGGCCAACTTTCATTGAATCAAGTCAGTTGTAACCTAGCAGCTGTCCCAAGTCCTGTCAACATGTTTGTTTCTTAATCCAGTGTCCTATGCAGGCTTCAATCCTCAATCTCAGAGCTAATGCAGGTTTGAGGAATGAGACAGCTCTCGCTAGCTCTGCCTATGAAATTATAGCCCCTACAGGTGCCTTTCTCCATAGTCAGTATGGGCATTTGCAAAGGTGCTCCACACAGCCAAGACATCTGTGCAATGTATGGAGCTCTCATGTTTAATCTTTGAGAGCTTCACGTGGAGCTCATTCCTTGTGGCGTCCATATCAGGGAGATGGTTAATGCATTTTAGATCCATTCATTAAAGGAGCTATCCAAAGTATTGAACCCCACCCACCAAATAGGTTCAGCACCTTGGAGAGCTGCTTAAACTTAACCACCCCAGTGACCTGAAAGCAACCAGCCACAATTATGCTTATGCAAAAGTATTATTATTATGTTTATTATTATGTTTATTTATATTCCACTTTTTATCTCCACAAAGGAGACTCAATGTTTTTAGACACATGACACCAATTGGTTTATGGCATCATGGTTTATGGCATCAGAGTTAGGTTGAGGAGGTTCAGCTGCACTCAATGCTTCATGTTTTTGCCTTTGTCTAGAACACTTATGCTGCTGAATTGGGGAATAGGAGGTTATGGTTATAGTCCTTCATTCTTCCATGTGAGGCAAAGATGAAGTACTTTGGCCACATAATGTGAAGATAGGAAAGCTTGGAGAAGATAATGATGCTGGAGTAAATGGAAGAAAAAAAGTAAGAGGGTACCCTTGATGTGACTGGCTTTGTCTAGAGTACTTATACTGCTGAATTGGGACACAGGGGATTATGGTTTCAGTCCTTCATGCTTCCATAGAGGCAAAGAACCCTTTATGAACCACCATGAATGTTAAGATATTTGGGGAGGCCCTGCTCTCGATCCCGCCACCGTCACAGGCGCATTTCACAGGGACAAGAGTCAGGGCCTTCTCAGTGATTGCCCCTCAGCTATGGAACTCCCTTCCTGGCAATATTAGATCAGCCCCCTCCCTCCTGTCCTTCAGAAGGATGTTGAAGATCTGGCTGTGGGACCAAGCCTTTGGGGCAATGCAATGAGTCAATAATAGAATGGTGTCCTGAGAGGGTTTTTAAGCAATTCATTTTAAAGTGGATATAAGTGATTTTAACGTTTGTATATGTTTATGGTTTATGTCCTGGAATTGAATATTTGCCATATATATGTTGTGCTCCGCCCTGAGTCCCCTGCGGGGTGAGAAGGGCGGAATGTAAATATTTCAAATAAATAAATATATAAATAAAATATGAGGTCTGCCCCAGCTTCTGCCAACCTAGCAGTTCGAAAACATGCAAATGTGAATAGATCAATAGGCAGGAAGGTAACGGCACTCCATGCAGTCATACTGGCCACATTACCTTGGAGGTGTCTATGGACAACACCGGCTCTTTGGCTTAGAAATGGAGATGAGCACCACACCCCAGAGTCGGACATGACTGGACTTCATGTCAGGGGTAAACCTTTACCTTTTACTTTGGTCACATAATGAGAAGACAGGAAAGCTTGGAGAAGATAACAATGCTGGGGAAAATGGAAGGAAAAAGGAAGAGGGGGCAACCAAGGGCATGAAGGATGGATGTTATCCTTGGAGTGACTGGCTTGACCTTGAAGGAGCTGATGGTGGCCACGGCAGACAGGGAGCTCTGGCGTGGGCTGGTGCATGAGGTCACAAATAGTCGGAAGTGACTGAACAAATAAACAACAACAACAAAATACCATATGGTCTTATATATGGGCCCATCCCTCTCTTTTTGTCTGCAGGAGAAGAAGAGAATTGTGCTCAGAAAGGTGAGATATACAGCAAGTAAAACCAACCGACAAAATGAATATGGAAGATCTTATTCTTAGTAAAATGTGG
>NW_026847438.1:234772757-235187757 GCF_025583915.1 Anolis sagrei ordinatus | reverse complement strand
CTGCTGGACTTATGGCTCCTGGGGAACAGACATAGGCTTAACGCACAACATATGGATTCAGACTTGGACTGGGACTGTGTTTGGGTTTCTTTGAATCTGCTCTTATGAGCTTGACTCATTCTGAAGATAATGGCTGTTTCCAAAGAGGGATTTGTCTGGAAGGTTCAGAGGAGATCTCCCTTTCATACCGAATGAATTCCAAAATGACATATTCACGTCTGACTTGGAAAGGCCTTTCTGCAAAGGAGAGCAGCAGCTAGAAGATCTAGGAAACCAAATAGCTTCTGAAGTTTTATTCAGGAAAGATGCTGCACAAAAAGTAGTGATTTGATCACACAAGAGAAGGGAGGAAACATAAAGCAGCATTTCTCAACATGGGGGTTTCGACCTCTGAGGGAGTCATGTGGGGGGGTGTCAGAAGGGTTGCCATCAGAAAACACAGTTTTTATTTATTCTGTTGGTCATGGGGGTTCTGTGTCGGAAGTTTGGCCTAATTCTATCTTTGGTGGGGTTAGAGTGCTCTTTGATTGTAGGTGAACTATAAATCCCAGCAACTACAACTCTCAAATGTCAAGGTCTATTTCCCCCAAACTCCACCGGTGCTCACATTTTGGCATATTGAGTATAGGTGTCGAGTTTGATCCAGATCCATCATTGAGTCTACAGTGCTCTCTCGATGAAGGTGAACTACAACTACAAAATGCAAGGTCAGTGCTCACTAAACCCTTACAGTATTTTCTGTTGGTCATGGCCAAGTTTGGTTCAGTTTTATGTCAAGTTTGGTTCAGTTTTATCGTTGGTGGAGTTCAGAATGATATTGATTGTAGGTCAGCTATAAAACCCAGAAACTACAACTCCCAAATGACAAAATCGATTCCCCCCCCCCCAACCCCACCTGTATTCAAATTTGGGCATATTTGGTATTTGTCCCAAATTTGATCCAGGGAATGAAAATACATCCTGTATATCAGATATTAACATTACGATTCATAACAGTAGCAAAATTACAGTTATGAAGTAGCAACAAAAATAACTTTATGGTTGGGGGTCACCACAACATAAGGAACTGTATTAAGGGGTCGTGGCATTCAGAAGGTTGAGAAACACTGACATAAGAGGTGAAAGGACAAGATCTAGCCAACTGGATTATTGCCAACCAAAGGATACACGCTGAATAAAGGTATCAATGTAGAGAAGAGCCACACTCAAACAGGGACAATACAGAAACAGCAAACTTTATGACAGGAGACGAGTTATAATACACAATAACCTTTTTAGGTATATGCATATATATATTGCATAAAGATGCATGTAAAATGTCTCGGTTTGATAGGGCTTTCTTAGGCAAGGAATACTCAGAAATGGTCTGTCAGCCCCTTCCTCTGAAATATGAACCACAGCACCTGGAAATTGTAGGTTGTCTCTGATCCAAATACTAAGCATGACCAACCTTGCACCTAGCATGTAAGATCAGACTGGATATAATGCTTTTTGGTTATTTGAGCTTGATTTTGGTGTTTCAGTGTTTGTATTTCTTACTGATCCTTGAGGAAGGCTAGAGGAAAGACTCAAAAGAGCTGTTTTACATCTAACGATTTCATCTTGCATCATCCTTAATCGATATGAGCACTTACACAATGCTGTCCTAGTCATTATTCTATTGCTTGGAATTCTGAATATGATAGAGATCGAATGCGTGCCTGATCTCCGGTTACAAAACTGCTTGAAGTGCCCAAGATTTCATGTTAAAAATAGGGAGTTTCATCAGATATTCCCACAGAGGTAATTGCAACATCATTTTGAGAACATCGTATCTGCCAAGTCAATTTGAAAAGCTATACAAAATACTTTGGTGGTGAACCTATATGAAACAGGCAATTTGAGCACCATTATAGTCAGTAGAATTGGAACAGCTTGACTGTATGAAGAATTGTGAGCTCTGGGCAATAAAATGGACAGGATTTAAACAATCTGAGAGCCACTCAAGGTGCATCTGCACTGTAGAATTAATGTGGTTTGACTCCCTTTCAACTGCCATGGCTATGGGAACACTGAATTACTTTTACAAGTTATTAAGGCTTCTCTGCCAAAGACTGCTCATACTTCACCAAACTACAAATTCCAGGGTTCCATAGAGTTGAGATACAGCAACAGATTGGACTGGGTGGCTCTTGAGGTCTCCTCCAACTCTAAGATTCTATGATGCGAAATGATGCAAAGCTGCATTAATTCTATAGTGTAGATGCACAGTAAGACTGGTTCTGACTTTTCATTGTCATAGAATCATAGAATCAAAAAGTTGGAAGAGACCTCATGGGCCATCCAGTCCAACCCCCTGCCAAGAAGCAGGAATATTGCATTCAAATCACCCCTGACAGATGGCCATCCAGCCTCTGTTTAAAAGCTTCCAAAGAAGGAGCCTCCACCACACTCCGGGGCAAAGAGTTCCAAGGCTGAACGGCTCTCACAGTCAGGAAGTTCTTCCTCATGTTCAGATGGAATCTCCTCTCTTGTAGTTTGAAGCCATTGTTCCGCATCCTAGTCTCCAAGGAAGAAGAAAACAAGCTTGCTCCTTCCTCCCTGTGGCTTCCTCTCACATATTTATACATGGCTATCATGTTCGCTTTCAGATACATACACATGATATATGAAAGATTGGTGGCTTGTGACCCCCAAACCAGCAAAACAGTAACTCTGCCCAGAATTTAATCCAAACTTTAAAGAAACCGAGTCTGTTTGTTTGTTTTGGCAAGAGAGGCCCATCACCTTGTATATTTCCTTTTAAAATTAAATTAGGATGAGGAGTGATTTCATCACTATACCGACTTGGAAGGTATTAACTGGCTATGATCTATATTGCTTTCTCAGGTGCATTCATTGCAACATTTGATCCAATGGGACTGTGGAGACAGGTCTTGAGCACATTGGGGTACTAAGCAAGCAGATATATACATTGAGTTCCCCAAAGTGACCTTCAGAAGAAGAGTGGCATGGCACAACCACCAGTTAGCTACATTTGTAAATATTTAGGTTATGTAAGACCTCCATCAATATGATGTATAGAGAAGCCTACTGGGCTGAGAAATGAATCTTATTTTAAGACTACAGGTAATAGGAAAGCTTTTAATGCATAGGACATGTTCCATGCAATTGAATGAGTGATGGAATGCACAATGGGACACACAACTGAAGGGACACTACTGCCAGTTTCAACAAAGGTAGGTGGATATGCTTCTCGAACATGGCCACATAGCCTGAAAAACCTACAACAACCCAGTGATTCTGGCCACGAAAGCCTTTGACAATACATAGGGCAGGCATGTAGCTGGGGGGGGGGGCACTTGGGGGGCTTCAGCTCCCCCTGAAATTCTCATGGTGGTTGCGAAAAGGCCTTACTGGTGCATTATTTAAACTGTTATGTTTATTCATATCATGATCTGATCACCATATTCAATTTATCCCATATGCACGGGGATATTGGGGTAACGATACAAAAGGTTTGCTAGGGTAGACCCTCTTTCACTCAGACTCCCCCCCCCCCCCCGATCGAAATCCTGGCTACGGGCCTGCGTAGGTGGATATGTCAGGGCCGGGCTTTAGGACAGCGGGTTAAACAACTAGCTGCAGAAAATCTTGCCGATTGAAAGGCTGACAGTTCAAGCCCTGGTTGGGGTGAGCTTTTGCTGTCAGCCCAGCTTCTGCTCACCTAGCAGTTAGAAAATAGTAATGTGAGTAGATAAATAGGTACTGCTTTGGGTTATAAAAGGCGCCCATGTGAACATGCTAGTGATTCAATCAGGAGAATGTCTAAGTTCAGCAAACCTCCTTGGCATGGAAGATGGAATGACAGCACCTCCCAGTGGCTGGAGTCGAGCACAGCCTACAGATGCCAGAGATGGAAAAAGATGTGCAGCCTTTCCCTCTGTTTATGTACTGTCTATCTTTGTTAATTGTACAGTGGCATTGAATGTTGGCCATATATGTGTACTATAATCTGCCCTGTGTCCCTTCGGGGAGATAGGGCAGAATATAAATAAAGCATATTAATATTAATATTAATAATAATTTGGAAAGGTGCATTCTATGCACAATAGCATCACATATGTATCTTTGTTTCCATTACCTTGGACCGAATGCAGATGTTGTGCATTGGATGGCAATCTATATAAATAAAAATGTAATGTTCATTTGTGGGATTAACAGAACTCCAAAACCACTGGATGAATTAGCAGCAAATTTGGACACAAGACACCTAACAACCCAATGTATGTCCTTCACTCAAAAAAATTGATTTTGTCATTTGGGAGTTGTAGTTGCTGGGATTTATAATTCACCTACAATCAAAGAGCATTTTGAACCCCACCAACGATGGAATTGAACCAAACTTGGCACACAGTCCTCACATGACCAACAGAAAATACTGGAAGGGTTTGGTGGGCAGTGTCCTTTGCTTTTGGACTTATAGTTCACCTACATCCAGAGATCACTATGGACTCAAAACAATGATGGATCTGGGCCAAACTCTACATGAAGACTCAATATGCCCAAATGTGAACGCTGGTGGAGTTTGAGGGAAATAGAACCTTGACATTTGGGAGTTGTAGCTGGGATTTATAATTCACCTACAATCACAGAGCATTCTGAACCCCACTGATAGAATTGGGCCAAACCTCCCACACAGAACCCCCATGTGGGCCACAGCAACGCATGGAAGGGGACAGCTAGTGTCCAATAAATTCCATAAACTGGGCATAATAGAGTTTTGTTACTGACTTTAAGCAGATTCCCTACCAGTCCCACTGTGTTATATGCAAGGAAAAGTCTGTCCCTTTCTCCTTGATCCTGAAGATGTTTTGGGATGGTCAGCAAGTTCACCTACTCAATCATCTGCTCATGAATTACATGAAGAGCTTCATATGAATATCCTTACCTCTGTATCTATATCTTTTCCAGGTCTTTCTTAATTTCCCACAATACTTAAGGTGCCGCTTTCAGTTAAAAGCAATATTTTGCTTTGTTTCTATCTCCATTATGAAACTGGAAAAATCCATTGGATTCAATAAGGACCATGACGCATTGCCTTTTCCCCAAAGAGCTTACTGACTGCGGCGCTGTCGGCCAAGCTTTCCAAAGGCTGGAGCATTTTATAATGGTTTATAATTTTTCCGTGTCTGTGTGTAAACATAATTTCACAGGGAATTCCTTTCCTTGCATTACTTTTCTCACTGGACATTTCTAATAACCTTTTCATTTCTTTCTTTCATGGCTCTGCAGACAATGAGCAAGGTTGGTAAATCTACTGAAAACCTTTAGCTTGACTCCAGAGGTGTATGAATAACAGAGCAGATAAAAGAGCAGATCCTTTAAAAAAAATTAATTCAAGATCTTTTAAGACTTCAGGTTGCAGGGAACATCCAACAGTTGCCAAAAGTTGTAAAAAAAAATGCTGGTGGCTGGTAACTCTTACAATAGTGCGGTAATGAATCTGCTCTAGGTTTACTCCAAACTTTAAAGGAACTTAATCTGATTTTTTGGAGGGAGGGATCTAGCACCCTGACTTTAAAGACTGGACTAAAACCAGAAGTAGATTCATCACCCCACTGACAGGGATCATTAACTGGTTATAATCTGTATTTCTTTCTCAGGAGACTTCAATATGCCACCACACTCTGGGGCAGAGAGTTCCACTGCTGAACAGGATATAAACAAGCTAGAATGTGTCCAGAAAAGGGCAAGTAAAATAATCAATGGTTTGGAAGCTGAGCTGGGTATGTTTAACTTGGAGGAGAGAAGACTGGAGGGACACAATAGCCATGCTTAAATATTTGAAAGCATGGCACAGTGAGTAGGGGGCTTGTTTTCTGCTGCTCTGGAAACTAGAACATGGAGAAATGGAGTCAAATTCCAGAAAAAATATATTCCTTGGAGTGTGATAGAGTCTCCTTCTTTGGAGCTTATTCAACAGAGGCTGGATAGCCATTTATTGGGGTACTTTGATTGTATCCCCCTGTATGGCAGAATGGGGTTGGACTTGATGGCCTTTGCAGTATGTTCATCCTCTTTGATTCTATGAATATCTGTAAATATTAATTACCAGGTCAAATGGGTCTCCTAAATTCCTAAATAATAGCACATTGGAGAGAATTCTGTGTACTTTTGGCCTGTCTTTTTGAAGATCCCAAAGTGCTGCAAAGGAACTGTTGCATGGAGAAAAACATGGGGGTGGACGTACAAAACCCCCAATTTATTCTGTGCAGAAAATATGAAGGTTGAATTAAAAGTAATGCCTCCACCTTCGTAACTCCTCAACAGATAGCAGTACTGGTATGCGGCAGGTACTGGCTTGTTCAGTAGACTCTCCTCTACAGTTCCATTTTGGTGGGAAGCCTTAGCATTGAATGGTTGTGTTGTTAAAGTGCAAAGTATGGAACCCTGTGCAGATGGTCAGTCAATGCGACTTAAGCAACATGCAGTCATTGAATTCTTGACAGCAGAAGGTGTTACCCCAAAGGAGATTCATTGGATAATGCAAACTGTTTATGGTGATTGTGTTGATGTGAGTACTGTGCATCGTTGGGCAAGTAAGTTTAAAGATGTTGAAGTGGGAAGATCTGACTTGCTTGACAAACAAAGAGTTGGACGTCCTGTGACAGCAACCACCGAGTTTCACAACCAAAGGTTGACAGATTGATTCAGGACGATCATCGTATCACTCAGAGAGAAATTTCAAGCACAATCAGCATTTTATAAGAATGTGTGGGTCACATTATTACTTTGCTTGGCTATCGGAAGATCTGTGTACAATTGGTTGAAGAAACAGAGTGTCGACTTCTTCCGTGACGGCTTCAGAAAACTTGTTCATTGTTGGCAGAAATGTATCCAGTTGTCTGGTGATTATGTGGAAAAGTAAATAGTGGTAGTTAAATATTCTAAGGATTATTTCTGAGTTTGATTTATTAAAATATTCCCATTCATACCCAAGTAATGAAGGTGGAAGCATTACTTTTCATTCAACCCTCATAGATTTTCTGCACAGAATTGGTGATCATAGAATCATAGCATCATAGAGTTGGAAGAGACCTCATGGGCCATCCAGTCCAGCCCCCTCCAAGATGCAGGGAAATTGCATTCAAAGCACCCTTGACAGATGGCCATCCAACCTCTATTTAAAAGCCTCCAAAGAAGGAGCCTGTATGGAGACAAAACTCTCTATGTCATTTTTTTTCTGCAGAGAAAGACTTTTGCCAGATGCTAAGATGTTTGAATACAGGGAAGACACCGTGGAATACTCTTTTCCTTGCACAGCAGAGAGAAAACTACCATACTAATTTGTCCAGGAATATTAAGATTGCAGGACTGGCACCATTATTCCTCTCTTCTGCTGCTTGTGTTGGTTGCCTCACTCTGCCTAATGTTGCAGCTGGCTCTTGTTATCCTGTCAGTATTTGCTCACACTTTGAGTATGTTTCCCCTTCAACATAATTCTTCATTGCACTATTCTGGGCCGTCTCCCATTCATTCATCCGTGTTTCTCCCCACAAGAGAGCAACCCAAATGAAATCAAGTACTACCACAGCCATCCAGCGGTGCCAAGAGAAGCAAAGGAATGACCCTTCTCATTTTACACATGGACACGCTCCTGATTTTATTTACATAATTGGGGAATTGCCTCTTGGAAAGAGCAAACTCCAACACAAAGGGTTTTGGACAGGAGTCAATGGCAGCCGATTGAAAGGGAAAACTGGAAGGTGTCAACTCCGGTGGATGAGAATTGAGAGAGATGGGGCGGGAGCAAACAATGCCTGGATGAAATGGAAACACGGGCTGAATCAGAGGAAAAGTATTGCAATGGCTCAAATGATGGAAAGATGCCTCTCTTGGGAGCAAAAGAGACTTGGTAACACAAGCCATTTTGAGATGTAGCTACTAGACAAAGCAAAGAGAAGCATATGAAGAGATGGGACCATATAGAGGGGAAGCCAATACATGTGAAACCTTTCAATATTTTTGCAGTATTTCAGCCCTTGAGTAAGAAGGCAGTGTTTCCTTTAATTACTAACTGAAAGTACTATAAGAAAAAGAGGCAGCTTTCCATTTCTTTCATGTATACACTTCCAACGTATGTCTATGTCACCCCAAATTCTCTGGAACCCCATGATGCCAAGTTTTAATTTTTTGGTAGGTATAGTTTTGGGGGAATTTCGAACTGCCAAACCATACCAAATTACCTGAAAATTGGGAAAACAAACCCCAACAGTCCAAAAAACAGTCCGTGGCCAAGTCAGACCTTGGGAAGTCTGACTTGGCCACGGTGGTTCACGCTCTGGTTACATCCCGTATAGACTACTGCAACGCTCTCTACGTGGGGTTGCCTATGAAGACCGCCCGGAAGACTTCAACTAGTCCAACGTGCGGCAGCCAGATTACTAACAGGAGTGGGGTACAGGGAGCATACTACTCCTCTGCTGCGCCAGGTCCACTGGCTGCCAATTAGCTTCTGAGCACAATTCAAAGTGCTGGTGTTGACCTATAAATCCCTAAACGACTCCGGCCCAGTTTACCTGTCCAAACGGATTCTCCCCTATGAACCATCAAGGTTGTTAAGATCTTCTGGAGGGGCCCTGCTCTCGGTCCCACCACCTTCGCAGTCGCATCTGGTGGGGACGAGGGACAGGGCCTTCTTGGTGGTGGCCCCTCGGCTCTGGAACTCTCTCCCATTGGAGATTAGATCTGCCTCTTCCTCTCCTGACTTTCAGAAAGCTGGTAAAAACCTGGCTTTGGAATATAGCATTTGCAGAATGATGATCGAGTCAATAACGGCTGACCACACCGGCGGATGGTGATGAATATGTGATTTTATTCTGACAACCTGGCTTTTGTAATTGTATGATATTCTATGATCTGTATTTTAATGTATTTTGTATTAATGTATTATGATGCTGTTATGTTTACTATATTTGTGTTGAATTTTCTACTCTTAGCTGGCCTGAGTCCCTCTTCGGAGGTCGAGAAGACCGGGTTATAAAAGCTCTAAATAAATAAAATAAATAAATAATAAATAATAAATAAAAAACCCCAAAACAAAACAAAAAAATCCAAACCTCAACCTGCCAAGCATATATATCAGGCATGGGAAAACTTTGGCCCTCCAMGTGTTTTGGACTTCAACTCCCACAATTCCTGGCTGAGGGAGGAAAGAAAAGGGCCTGAGGCCAGGAATTGTGGGAGTGGAAGTCCAAAACACCCGGAGGGCCYAAGTTTGCCCATGCCTGATATATGGGCTAAAAATGGRCACTGGCAGTGACATCATTGCACTTCTGACTATCATTGTAGCTTATACTTGGTCCCAAAAAGTTATTTTTGGTCAGGAGAAGTGGTGGGCTATGATGCACTGGAAAAACCCTTCTCTACACAATTGTTCATCCCTGCTCTTCTTTATTGCTTACTTTCTATAAATTCCTTGCTMCATACTCACTATTTTTGGGCTTGCAAGTAGTACAGATGCATATGTATCTCACAAACTTGGGACCAAGATCCTTCATTGCCAGACATAGAGTTCACAACAGAGTGTTGTGCAGAGTGTGTTTTAACCAAGTCCCATGCAAAAGACACACAGGCAAGAGGAAAAAAGGAACAGAAAAAACTTTACACTTATCAGCAGAGGCATAAACTTGAAGTGTTGCYTACAAAATCAAATAGTGCAACAAACTTACATAGTCCTTGCAAGTAACACAGAATAAGGCTTCTTCATCTTCATTCAAATGAGAGAGCAAAACATAAACCTTGAGTAAAAAGCTATTCCACCATAGCAAAGAGCATCACTGTTAGAGCATAGCAGCATTACAGCATATTGCTTCTCTTCTCCAGAGTAGCGTATTGCTTCTCCAAACTGTATCCTAAAATCCATACAGTTATACCCTACCGGGTGTGGCCCAAACATGCTAGCTGACCTACATTTCCAGCTGCACATAATAATACCATCATTAGGTTTTTCTTTAACACACACTTGATCCTGCTACAACTTACTGTAACACAGAGTTCTGTCAACACAGCTACTTTGGCCATGTACCTATCCCTTAAGCCAATTTAAAAATATGTGTCACAGAACTAGTTCTGCAGCACTGCTGGTCACAGCTGACCTCCAGTTAGAATGCTCAAAGGCCAGGGCTTCCCAGTTCTCAGTGTCTATGCCACAGTTGTTAAGGTTGGGTTTAAGCCCATCTTTAAATCTCTTTTCCTGTTCACCAACATTCAATTTTCTGTTCTTGAGTTGGGAATATAGTAACTGCTTTGGGAGATGGTGATCTGGTATTTGGACAACATGGCCAGTCCAGCAGAGTTGATGGCATAGGAGCATTGCTTCAATGCTGGTGGTCTTTGCTTTTTCCAGCATGCTGACATTTGTCCATATGTCTTTCCAAGAGATCTGCAGGACATCTGTAAACAGTCCACATTTTGCAGGCTTATAGCAGGGTTGGGAGGACCATAGCTTTATAAACAAGCACCTTGATCTCCCTACAAATGTCCTGGTCCTCAAACACTCTCTGCTTCATTCAGAAAAATGTTGCACTTGCAGAGCTCAGGTGGTGTTGTATTTAAGTGTCAATGTTAACATTTGTGGAAATGGTCAACATTTTCTAATATTACACCATCAAGCTGTATTACTGGCATTGCTGAGGGATTGGGTGGTGCCTGCTGGAAGACCACTTTGCTTGTCTTGATGGTCAGTGAGAGCCCAAGCTTCTTGTATGTGTTTAGAGTGGCTTGTAAGTCTTCTTCTGTTATCATCTGCATATTTGAGTTCTATAAAAGATATTGTTGTGACCTTGGTTTTGGCTTTCAATCTGCTGAGGTTAAATAGTTTGCCATCTGTTTGATAGATTATTTCTACTCCGGTGGGAAGCTTCCCATCAACAAGATGAAGTATCATAGCGATGAAGATGGAGAATAAGGTTGGGATAATAAAACATTCCTGTTTGACACCTGTTTGCACCTTAAATGGATCACTTTGGGAGCCATTGCTGTCCAAGACTGTTGCCATCATGTCATCATAGAGGAGACGCAGGATGTTCACAAATTTGTCGGGGCATCCGATTTTTTGGAGGATGGTCCAGAGAGCAGTGCGATTCACTGTGTCAAATGCCTTTGCAAGGTCAATGAATGCCAAGGTTGATTCTGTTCCCTCCATTTTCTTGGAGCTGTTGAGCAGTGAAGATCATGTCCATGGTTCCTCTGGAGGGGGCAGAAGCCATTCTGGGATTCTGGGTGTCTTCTGAGTCAAGTAAAAGTCAGCCTGCAAGGATTCATGCAAGGATTTTCCCAGCAGAAGTTAGTAAGACGATACCTCAATAGTTTCCACAGTCTGTGGCTATCTAGAGACTAGGACATAATGGAGCAATGGATTCAAATTGCATGAAAAGAGATTAGGAAGAACTTCCAGATGGTTAGAACTGTTAAACAGTGCTTCCTTGGAGTGTGATGGAGTTTCCTTCTCTGGAGGTGTTTAAGCAGAGGCTGTATGGCCATCTGTCAGGAGTGCTTCGATTATGTCATCCTACCTGGCAGAATGGGGTTGGATTTGATGAGCCTTCCAACTCTATGATTCTATGATTCTACTGTCGTGGCATAGCATGAGATGGCCCTCAGAATTGTGTTTCTGCCCTAGCCATATAATTCACCAGGATTGCATTACTACGACAGGACTTTGGCTTCAGCTGCAAGTGAAGGCTCGGGAGAATGCTCTGCCTTAAAAATAGCTGCGGCAACAGAATTGCAAAATTGTAAGCTGGGTGGCAGTCGTCTCCGAGACTGGCTATGAATTATAGCGATGTGTGAAATGCGGAGAGGGAGCAATTAGGACGCCAGGCGTAACCTCCCACCGCAGCATCGCTGGCTTTCTTTCGGCAGATTTTACTCACAAGTGACAGAGTTTGTGGCTCGTGCACAGAACGCTGCTTATAATGGAAGAAAACAGTTTTCAACTCTGGGTCTTGGCATCAGTAGTAGAATTTGCTACTGACATGAATCACCATGGCAACTGCTACCGTTTGCAGGGATGGACTCAAAGGGATGGATGCTCTGTGTTGAAACACAACGGAGGGAGGGTGTGCCTTTTGGATTTTCCATATCCATTAGGATGTTGCTTTTGAACATTTCCTCTTTGCTTCTGCAGAAAAACAGACAAGATGCTTAATGGTACTCAGAATTAGAACAAGTGCCAAATGAACAAGAGGATAAAAAACAGGATAGCTGTTCATTATGTTCAAACACCCTATAGATTTAAAATTGCCTATTGCAGAATTTGGAAAAGAATGCTCACTATCTGTAATGGATGACATTTTGGGGTGATAGATACATAACAAAACTCATGTTTGGAAAAAACAGTGTAAGAATGATATGAATGATATTCACAGTAACAGTTTAACATTACCTTCAGGTGTTTTGGACTTTAGCTTTCAAAACTCCTAACAGCCTACTGGCTGTTAGGAATTGTGGGAGTTGAAGTCCAAAACACCCGCAGGGCTGAAGTTTGCCCATGTCTGCACTATAGATATGGCTGCATGTGTAAATAGTCTTAATCAAAGAGCATTAGAATTGATTTTCTGAAAAAATAGGGATAATATATGTGGGGTTTTTTTTTACAACCATGTAAGCTCACAGGTGAACTAGTGTGGTATAATGGAAGCCAAGGTTTTCATCCCAACTCAAATATGGAAACCCACTCATAGCAACCGTATTCTATAGCCACTTTGAGAGAAAGGTGTGGCATAATGTGAAATCACATGTAGTTCACGTTTGATGAGTTCACACACTGTCTTGCCAGAGAAAGAAAATATGCCACGCAGATGATCAATAAAGAACAAGTAGTTTACTCTTCATAATACAGAACAACATATGTAGAATCATTTGATCAGTTGCATCAGCTCACATAATGTCCTTTTAGAGAGATTTAATATGGTCTTTCATTTTCCATGTGGAGAAACTCCTTCCAGCAGCTCACGAAGCAAAAACACACTCCAAAACTGTCTCTCTCTGCTTCTCTGCAAGAACCTGCACAGCTTAAGCTTGAAAATGTAACAGTAACCAAAACGCCCAGGCTCAGCTAGCTCCCCAAGCATAGCCCAACCAAAACTGCCTCTCCCTTATTTTACAGTTCTCTCACACACTAATTGATTTCTTACATGCCCTAACAAAAGGTGGGGTACAAATTCAATGAACAAACAAACAAACTGCAACGGTGACTGATGACTGCTTTTATTAATGAGGTGATGAATTTCCTCTGGGTTTTAGATCACATTTTAGACTGAACGTTATCCAAGGAGTTGAACCTAAATCAGGTTTCAGCATCCTGGATGATGACTTTAAAGTTCAGACTACTCAACTGCTGCTCCTGGTATTCTTAAATACCAAATATTCTTACAGACAAACTTCTTGTTTTAGGCTCAGTCAGAAAAATGCATTGGCACAGAAAAGACATTTGGTGCTGGAATACATGTCTTTCCCTGTGGGAGAGAGAGCGCTCAAGTGACCTCATGAATTATTTTGGCAAGAAATACTCAGAAATAGTTTGCCATTGACTTCCTCTGAAATGTGCCCTACATCACCAGGTATTTCTTGGCAATCCCTGATCCAACTGCTAACCAGACGTGGCCATGCTGTGCTTCCGAGACCAGTCAGGTGTGCAGTGAGGCAGTTCCTTATGTTCCAAATGGAAGTGCAATGTCACCTGAGCATCCCAACCAGCCCTCTCGTACTTCTAATGCTGCTCAAAATGCAACAGCCTTGTTGGATACTTCACTGGAAAAGAATTTCCCAGCAAGCTGCCTGGAAGATACATGCCGCACTATATTCTTAGAAAGCAATAGCTCTCTGCAGGCAGACTGCTGAATCTGCTAAGAATTTAATATAGCCTTGGCAAGAACTCATCCCTGGTGACGTTGTCTGAAATTTGCAAGTTCTCAGACAGAAATGATTAAATTGTAGCCAAACTTCATTAAGATCAGCTCCCTATTAATTCCACTTTCCTCTCCCTATTCCCCAATGAAAATTCACAAGGTTCTCACAGCAATCTTTGGCTTTTAGTGTTTATTCAGTGTATCTGTTAGGAGCAAAGGTGGGTAAGCTGGAGCTTGGAAGCACTCATGTTTGTTTTGTTGCTTGTTTTTATGTCTTCCCCAAAACAGGCCTATAATGAGCAGAGTAAACAAGGGCTAATATTCACTATGGATTTGAAAAATGGGGGAGCAGGCAAAGTCACTACAAAGGAGACTTCCTTCTAATAAGCCAGATATTGGTCCTTCTAGCTGCACCCTGTTGGTTCTGGCTGGTGGCATCTCTCCAGCTTAGCTACACAGCTTAGCTTAATTGATTGGTTGCTGTAGCTTGTAGACTCTCTTTTTCTTTCTGTATCTATCTGTGTGTTTTAACAGGTCTTTAAATGGTTTTATTAGTTTTAATGATTTTTTAAATACGTTCTGTGTTTTAATTCTATTTTAATGTTGGTATGGTTTGGGTTTAATATACATATTGTATGATTTTTAATGTTAGCTACTTTTAATCTCCATTGAGAAAGACAAAGCACGATACAAATACTATTACTAATAATATTTTTCCTTTTAGTCGCTGTGATGCAAGGACTCACGCTCCACTCTGCTGCAAGTTAGTGTAGAAAGGCAATACAGTTAGTGAGAAAGGCAATACAGTTCAAACCTCATCAGCAACAGAAAATGTGAATGTTAAATTCTGAATTGTTTAGTTTGGTTTGTTCAAGTCTTTGTCTCCCAGATGGCCAAAGACTTGTATGGAAGTATATCCCTACATGGATATCCTTCCATACTATCTTAACTGACAGCAACAAAAACAAAATTTAGGCATGTGATTCTAATATCAACATTTTTGTCTTCTTCTCTGTGATGTATTTTGTGCCTCTTTGGTTGGATCAATACAGGTATCTCTGTTTGAGATATTATCATATATTAAAAAGGTAAATGCTTCCCTTGACATTAAGTCTATTTGTGTCCAACTTTTGGGGATAGTGCTAATTTCCATTTCTAAGCCAAAGGGCCATCATTGTTTGTAGACACCTCCAAGATCTTGTGGCCAGCATGACTGCATGGATCGCCGTTACCTTCCCGCCGGAGTGGTACCTATTGATCTACTCACATTTGCATGTTTTTGAACTGCTAGGTTGGCAGAAGCAGGGGCTAAAAACTGGAGCTTACTCCACTCTCTGGATTCAAACCACCAACCTTTCGGTCAGAAAGTTCAGCAGCTCAGTGGTTTAACCCGCTGCGCCATCATTTATTTATTTATTATTTATTATTTACCTTACTTATATACCGCTGTTCTCAGCCCGAAGGCAACTCACAGCGGTTCACAACAACAAGAGACAGCAGAATTCAATGTTACAGTATAAAAGCAGTTATCAACTTAATACAATTGCACAATTAATAAACAATAAACAAACAATTACTACAATAGCCATTCACTATCGTCTCATCATCAAAACATGATCCAGATTCGTCATCCAATGATCCATTCCAGTGTTCATTAACCAATCATTGCACTCATTATTCGAACGCCTGCTCGAACAGCCAGGTCTTCACTTTTTTGCGGAATACCATTAGAGATGGTGCTAGTCTAATGTCGGTAGGAAGGGCGTTCCACAGCCGAGGAGCCACCACCGAGAAGGCCCTATCTCTCGTCCCCGCCAGACGTGCTTGAGAAGCAGGCGGGATCGAGATCCCCGGAAGATCTCAAAGTCCTGGTGGGTTCATAGGCAGAGATGCGGTCGGATAGGTAGCTTGGGCCGGAACCGTTTAGGACATATTGCTGTATGTCTATCCTGGATATGTTTTCCAAATAGCTGCTATTGTAGACCTGTACTTCCCCTCCTTTCATTGTGCCAGAGCCTGGTACTATATATGTGCTACCAAATTCCTCTCTCTGCACCCCTAGTGATTTGGGGCTGAGCTGCCTCCTCATCCTGGCACCGCCGCTTACTCATCTGCAGAAGAGGTTTAATAAAGAACTCTTATCGCTCTTGTGCAGAAGTGCTGTGTTCAACTTAATTATATTTGTACAGCTCTTTGAGATCTGCAGATGAAAGCTGTGTTTCCGCTCCGAGAGGAGAGCTTGACTATTATCACCTGAGGGAGGTAACCGGGGTTAATGAGATCTTGGTTGGGAATTCTTGCTTCTCGGTGAGAAATCAAAGATTGGCGCTCCAGGACTTGGCATAATGAGAGCCCGAGCTGAAGAGGTGTTGAGTGGCTGATGCCCCTCAGCTGCCACCAGGGGATCCGTTGCAGGATTCTGGCTCCCAGTCCAGAATTGTACGTTGGAAATTTAATCTCTCAAGGAATGTGTGTGTCAGAAACAGGGGTGGGTGGAGAAATCACAAAAGAACATCACCGGCACTTGGGAAACTTTTCAAAGACATGTGAGTGTAAAAGCAAAGCAAAACAAAAATCCCTACTTCATTTTCTTTTTCCTTTCAGCTTCCCTTTGTTGTTTAAAAAGGAGGAAAAACAGAATCTCAGATGTGCAGACATTATTGGTGCATCCTAGTAGCTCTCCTTTAGAGAGCTGGATGTTCTGTATCAGTGAGAACTAGAGAAGCTTTCAGATAAATAAAAATTTGGAAAGATGGACTCCCCAGTGGTGCAGTGGGTTAAACCACTGAACTGTTGAACTTGTTGACTAAAAGGTCGCAGGTTCGAATCCGGGGAGTAGCATGAGCTCCCACTGTTAGCCCCAGCTTCTGCCAACCTAGAAGTTCGAAAACATGCAAATGTTAGTAGATCAATAGGTACTGCTCTGATGGGAAGGTAATGGTGCTCCATTCAGTCATGCTAGCCACATGACCTTGGAAGTGTCTATGGACAATGTTGACTCTTCATCTTAGAAATGGAGATGAGCACCAACCCCCAGAGTTGGACACAGCTGGACTTAATGTCAGGGGAAAACCTTTACCTTTACTTAGGGAAAGACGAATACAGAGAGACAGCATATAATATGCAGTAGAGATTTGGCACATGCATGCTCTCCAGTTGTTTCAGACTGTAACTCCTATTGGCTCTAGCCAACATGGCAAGTTATAAGCATGATGGGAACAGAAGATCATCAAGAATTTTGAAATGGACTGAGTTATTCTGATTTATGGGGATCCTGGCAGAACCTATCTTGGGAAGATGTTTTCAGAGGGCAGTTGCCTTTGCTTTCTTGAGGCTGAGAGTGTGTGACTTGCCCAAGGTTACCTAATGGATTTCTATGCTTAGGTGGGCATGTGAACCCTGATCTGCAAAATTCTAATCCAATACTCAAATCATTGCGCCGTGCTGGCTCTTGAAATAGGCCCATCTTAACCAGGAAATGTAGGTCAGAGAAAGAAGAAGACAGAAGAAAGGCTCTCTATTGATGGTTTTCTGTTTTCTTTTTTTCACACAAAGCCAAACTATTACTTTAGTTCTTGTTTTTGTATTACAAAAATGGAGATTAGAGTCAGAACTTAGAAACAGAACTGGAGGGCAGAAGCTTAACCATCACAAGGTCTTCAAAGAGAAGTGATTGAGCTCAATGGAAGAACATAGCTCCTTGGCTTGCGTCCTCAACAATTGCTTCACAGACACTTTCAACTCTCAGTTCAGTGGCCTGACCAAACTGGCTTGATTCTTGATTCAATGGCATCATCTGAGGGGGTGACTTCACTGGATGACTTTGAATGGCGTGTAGATATTCTTTTCATCTTTCAATAGCCACATTCATGCTGGAAAGCCTCTCTTGCCTTTGCAAAATAACCATTTACACATGAATTCAATGAGAAGCCAAAATGTGAAGATGTCTTGACTAAAATGCATGCAGGGCTAGAAGATGGGAAATTGTTTTAGGGTCCCAATCTGGGCAACAAATTGCCAAGTGTTTATGGGAAACTATTAGTCACGATAGTATGTGGATTCATAGAACTGGAAGATATCAGAAGGACCATGATGCCCAACTCCTTGCCATGTAGGAATCCACAATGAAAGCATGCATGCAAAACACTTATCCAGCCTCTGTTTTAAAATCTCCAAGGAAGGTTCATCTGAGTCAGTCTATTCCACTCTTGATCAGCTCTCACAGTCAATGTTATTTCTAATATTGACTTGAATCTATTTTGTTGTCACTTGTATCCATTGGTTGGTGTTGTAGTCTCTGGAGCAGCTGAAAACAGGTTGCATCCATCTTCCACATGACATACCTTCAGGTATTTAAATAGGACAACCATCTCCCTTCTCAGACACCCAAAGCCAAGATGAACACACCCAGGTTGGTTTCTAGACCTTTGACTATTTTTGGCCATTCTCTACTGGACACATTCCATCTGGTCAATATCATTTTGAACTGTAGTGTTCAGAAAACCTTCAGTCTAATCACACAGGGACTATGCTTCTCACTATAGGGGTTGTAAGAGCCACTATGGTGTATTGGTTACAGCATTGGACTACAGCTCTGGAATCTGCACTCAACCATCAAAATCCATGGGGTGACTTTGGACCAATTGCACTCTTGCATTAGAAAACCCCAGGTCACCATAAGTGACTTGAGACCTAAGAACAACAAAGACAGATGCTGGGGAACACAAATAAGAGAATTCTGTTGTACTCATAGAAGAGAAGTATCTGAGACACATTTGAGTCTCTTTTCCCACTACATAGATGTTTGTTGTTCATTCATTCAGTCATTTCCGACTCTTCGTGACCTCATGGACAAGCCCACGCCAGAGTTCCCTGTCGGCTGTCACCACCACCAGCTCCTTCAAGGTCAATCCAGTCACTTCAAGAATCCCATCCATCCATCTTGCCCTTGGTCGGCCCCTCTTCCTTTTTCCTTCCATTTTCCCCAGCATCATTATCTTCTCTAAGCTTTCCTTTCTTCTCATGATGTGGCCAAAGTACTTCATCTTGGCCTCTACTATCCTTCCCTCCAATGAGCAGTTGGGCTTTATTTCCTGAAGTATGGACTGGTTGGATCTTCTCGCAGTCCAAGGCACTCTTAGAACTTTCCTCCAGCACCACAGTTCAAAAGCATCAATTTTTCTTTGCTCAGCCTTCCCTATAGTTCAGCTCTCACATCCGTGGGTGACTATGGGGAATGCCATTGCTTTAACTATGTAGATCTCCGTTGCCAGTGTGATGTCTCTACTCTTCACTATTTTATCGAGATAAAGTGCCTCAATTGCTATGGCTATATTCTATGGAATTCTGGGACTGGTAGTATGATGAGGTACTCTCCTGATAAGAATGCCAAATACACCAGTTTAAACTGCAAATCCCAAGATTCCACAGATGACAATCAAAAAGGGGGGAAAGGGCCCTTTAGGAAAAGAGTGCTGGGCTAGACTGACTTTTAGTACACTGTGTCTTCTCTTAAATTTTCTGGGGGATTTCAGCTTAGCTTGAGATACACTGAAATGACTGAAGGTCTTGTACTCAGTAGATTTTTTCCATCCATCCTTTCATCAACATTCCAGTGATGGGAACTGGCACAAAATGCATCATCCAAGGACATAGTTTCCATCATTCTCAACTCTTCCATATCTATCATTTTGGAAACTGAAAACTTTATTTAAGGTATTATTATTTTCTCCCAAGAAAGTATGCTACCAAGAGGTCTGAAGGTGAAGCCCCCAGTTTAAAAGAAATGGTGAATTCCATGGTAAAATTAGATGGGATTTTTTTTGTGTTAACAGGCTTGTAATCTCTTCCCAGTTTCTATACACACACACACAAAACAACTGGATGATGAAAGAAAATCACAATTTAGAAGTCATTGCAAATTGCAGAGAATTAAGAGGGAAGAGCATTGGGTGCTGATAGTGAAATCTGAGACATGTAGAAAGTAAACACATTTTCTTCAACAGAGTTAACTCTAAAGAAAGCTGCCATAGGATTGCAATCTGAACTTACTGAAGATAATAAGTTAGATTCCTCCATGTGAACATCTCCTCGCATTTAATAAAATATCATCAGTGAAGTACAGAAAGTGCTCTCTGGACTCATTTTCTGTACTGGAGGGATTATGTTGTTTTTTTAGGCAGGAGTGGAATTGTCTATTTTCCCATCCTTAGTGACACAAACTGGTAGGAAGAATCAGGGCTGGATTTGGTTGTGTTCATAGATATTGGTGGCTCTCGTTATCAGTGAGTGAAGAATCCAACCTGTGTTGTAAGTCATCCGTCCACATTTGTGGATTTGATTATTCACAGATTTCCTCTCTCTAGGAATCTCAAGATCCTCTAATGTGGCTTTATAGTGAAATACCTGCTTTCATTCTGGAAGAAGCTGCCTGGCACAACCTGGGGATCACAACCAGATACAGTGAAGACATCTGCCCTTGCGCTGTGCTACTCTGCTGCTGAGTATACATGCCCAGTGTGGAACACATCTCACCACACTAAAACAGTGGGTGTGGCTCTTAATGAGACATGCCACATTATCACAGGGTGTCTGCACCCTACACCACTGGAGAAATTACACTGTCTAGCCCGTATCGCACGACCCGGCATCCGCCGGGAAGTGGCAGCCAATAGTGAAAGGACCAAGGCAGAGACATCTCCAGCTCATCCCCTTCTTGGGTATCAGTCAATGACTTAAATCCAGACATAGTTTTCTAATATCTACAGAGACACCCGCTGGAACACCTCAGCAAGTGAGAGTCCAAAAGTGGCAGGCTCAAACCCAGAACCTCAACCAATGGCTGATACCAAATGAGAAACTCCCTCTGGAGACACAGAGGACTGGGCGACTTGGAAGGCGCTGAACAGACTGCGCTCTGGCACCACAAGATGCAGAGCCAACCTTCAGAAATGGGGCTACAAAGTGGAATCCTCGACATGTGAGTGCGGAGAGGAGCAAACCACTGACCACCTGCTGCAATGCAACCTGAGCCCTGCTACATGCACAATGGAGGACCTTCTTGCAGCAACACCAGAGGCACTCCAAGTGGCCAGATACTGGTCAAAGGACATTTACCAAACTCACACATTTTGTATTTTCTCTGTTTGCTTGCTTTGTTCTGTTAGAAATGTAATATAATTGACTGGCTGCCCTGACATGAGAAATAAAATAAATTCTGGAAAATTTAGAGATTTCCAGGGAAAGCACCTTTTGAGGATCCTCCAATGGAATGCTATGTTTTACTGCTACTAGTTCTCTCAGGTAAAGAATAGCATTTTCTATATTTGAGGTTTTCCACTTTCACAGGAGTCTTGGGTCTAATCCCAGCAAATGTAGAGGGCAGACTGGAAGGAGCTCTCCAAGGTACTGAATCTATTTAGGAGACATGATTCAGGACACTGGATAGTATATGCATACATGTGTGACTTCCATATTTAAATGCTCTTTAACTTCCCTACTTGATGGCTGCCTTACTTTGCCCCATGGCAGGAACCAACCCTGATGCTGTATTTTAGTTCTAGCCTAGAGAAAACAAAAGCCAATTTAATAATTGGCAAATTTAAAGAAGCAACAGTGACAGGAACAACAACGGCTTGTGCAAAAGAACATCCTAAGCAGAGCCTCTTCCAGAGTAAATAACATATAGGGATATTATTTCAATTTTCAGTACTTGGCATCCTAAATGCTTTCATTTTCCACTGTCTTTATTTTGTGATTAACAGTTTCAGCCACGGCAGACAATGACCCCAGCATATGTGGAATATTCAAAGAGCTGTAGCCAAAATAAGAGCTACAGCAGTGCCAAAACTTACTTATGGCAAACAGCCATGGGACACATAACTGAAAACCTTTCATTCTTTCCCATATGAAGATTTGGGGATGTACTTTCTTGGTCTAAAATGTCTAGCAAAAGCTGCAAAACACATAAGGAGGTGGGGAAGGACCTATATTGTCACCGACACTAATTTCAAGGGAGAAGAAAGAAAAGTATTTTCCCCCCACAGAAGTTATTATGAATTTATGGAAACCTTTGTCATGAAGTGAACTTTTAGACTAGGACAGGGCAGAGTGTGACCCCTCAGATTTAATGTATTGCAACTCCCAGCATCCTCACCGTTGACTCTATTCACTGGAGTTGGTGATAGTTGCACTTCTAAACTTTTATAGGACTGCAGTTTGGACAAATGCATGAAAAGAGATATTGACAAACTGGAATGTGTCCAGAGGAGGGTGACTAAAATGATCAAGGGTCTGGAGAACAAGCCCTATGAAGAGTGGCTTAAAGAGCTTGGCATGTTTAGCCTGAAGAAGAGAAGGCTGAGAGGAGAAATGATAGCCATGTGAGAGGAAGCCACAGGGAGGAGGGAGCAAGCTTGTTTTCTGCTTCCCTAGAGACTAGGACGCGGAACAATGGCTTCAAACTACAAGAGAGGAGATTCCATCTGAACATGAGGAAGAACTTCCTGACTGTGAAAGCCGTTCAGAAGTGGAACTCTCTGCCCCGGAGTGTGGTGGAGGCTCCTTCTTTGGAAGCTTTTAAACAGAGGCTGGATGGCCATCTGTCAGGGATGATTTGAATGCAATATTCCTGCTTCTTGGCAGGGGGTTGGACTGGATGGCCTATGAGGTCTCTTCCAACTCTATGATTCTATTATTCTATGATTCTAAGCAGAGAGCAAGAATGGCTGTACTTTTAGGGAAACTGAGACACCTGCTTCAGGCAGCTGATGCTGCAAAGGAGCAAAATATTGGAGGACTAATTTGTTTGTGTATATGCGTTATGCAGATTGCTTTGTACTTTCTATGCCAACCTACTGTTCTGTGACATGAATCGGGATATAAGTTGATTTTTTTCCAATCTGATGGCCATTCAAGTTTTCTGGCCAGTGTAGACAAGCTCTATGTAGTCCTACTGCATCCAGAGCAGGTGATACATAAGTCTAGCTTTAGAATCCATACATGCAATATTGAATCTCAGCCTGTATGTTTAAGTTTTTTTTACAGTGTTCTTTTGCTCTACTATCTCAGCATGTGAGAATCGTAACCACAAGGAGGTTTTCCCCCCAATGACTTGATGAACTGGTATTGATGAAGCCTACCACGGCTGACTGCAGGGTTAAACGATGTCTCTCTGAAAGGGCTTGCTAATTTGTAACACATTAACCCCAAGGAAATTTAATTGGTATTAACTTGTCACCAACATGAGGGAAGTTAATTTTTTTTTTTAAAAAAATGATACTCATCTACAGTTTGCATGCTCTGGTCAGAGATTTATTCTATTATTCTCCTTCTTCCATAATGGTAGGACTAGAGGTTAACCAATGAGGCACAGTGGTAATATATCCAGGAAAGTCAAAGGGAAATACTTTGTCACTAAACATGTAATTAATTCTAGAACCAAACATAACACTAGGGCTGGTGTCCTATATAGAAGAGGACAAAAAATTGTAGCTTGTAGATCTCATGGGTTCCTGAAAGCATTTTGAGGTCCAGCAGGTATCCACAAGATTCAGTTCCCACAAAGCCTCACTTAGATATACAAATGCTTATATTTTGGAGGAAGTGAAAATCTCCCCAAAATGAATGAAAAGCCATTATCTTGGAATGGCAGAAACTATAAGAACCAATGGCATCACCAGGAATGTGTGGTGGGTGTGAACCACACCAAGTGACACCTTCAGAGGGTGGTGACCCCAAAATGACTGCCTATAAAATTGGGTTGTTGTAGGTCTTTTTGGGCTATATGGCCATGGTCTAGAGGCATTCACAGATATATAAACCCTTTTTCCTAGTTCCAACAGACCTCACCACCTCTGAGGATGCTTGCCATAGATGCAGGCAAAACGTCAGGAGAGAATGCCTCTAGACTATGGCCATATAGCTCGAAAAAACCTACAACAACCCAGTGATTCCAGCCATGAAAGCCTTTGACAATACATTGCCTATAAAATTGTTGCATAAATGTATTATTTCTTTTATAAAATTATCTCTATAGCTAGATTTGACTAATAATAATAATAATAATAATAATAATAATAATCTTTATTTACTACCTCGCCACCATCTCCCCAACAGTGACTTGGTGTGGCTTACATGAGGCCAAGCCCAACAGCATATTACAATAAAATAAAAACCAAACACAACAACAACAGTATAATACATAAACAATATAAAATGCAAAACAAAATCATTCTCAACCACAATGACAATGAGCGGGCCGCATGTGCAAGATAAAATACTAAAAACTCAGGATGAGATAGGAATGGAGCAGATTGTTTGTGAGGGAGAAATTTAAATAGGAATGGGGTCATAAAAATAGGCCTTCATACAAATGGGGAAATATATTCTGGGGATAAAATGTTGAGCGGGAGCAACTGTGTATGGTTGTATGGCTACTCTCCAAAAGCGCAATGGAAAAGTCAGGTTTTAAGGTCCCTTTTGAAGGTTTCTAAGGTGGGGGCTATCCTAATCTCACCGGGTAATGATGGTCAGAGTCAGGGAGCCACAGAGGAGAAGGCTTTTTTCATAAGTCCAGCTTATGTATACTTTATCAATATACCAAAAAGGCTAGACCTCTCTGCTGATTTAGTTTTTGAACCTTTGAATGCACATGCACTCAGGTCAGAGCTGTCGTTATTACTCAGTGATGCCTCAAATCACATGGTTTTGCCTGCATGCAAAAGCATGTGGTGTTGCCCCCCCCCCCCCTTATGTGTTGTTTATTCATTCAGTCACTTCCAACTCTTCAGGACCTCATGGATAAGCCCAGGCCAGAGCTCTCTATCGATCGTGGCCACCCCCACCTCCTTAAAGGTCAAGCTAGTTCACTTCAAGGATACCATCCATCCATCTTGCCCTTGATAGGCCCCTCTTCCTTTTTCTTCTTTTCCCCAAGCATCACTCTCTTCTCCAAGCTTTCCTGTCTTCTCATTATTATCTATAGTTGTTGGTTTTGTTAAAATGTCTGGTATTTTAGATACAATATTATGGAATGTTCTACTCTTGCAGGAGGTGAGACATGTTGTACTGGCTGACACCAACCCTAGTGATGCCATTGGTAAGAACCTCACAATGCTAAAGCTAATTTATCAAAGAAACTAAATTCTGTGTTGTCGAAGGCATTCATGGCCAGAATCACTGGGTTGCAGTGAGTTTTCTGGGCTGTATGGCCATGTTCTAGAAGCATTCTCTCATGACATTTCGCCCACATCTATCAACAAACTATCTACAGACCGACTAAGAAAATCCAACAAATGCTAAATTCAGCAAAGGACAAGAGGGATACTCTCACCTGTGCAGGAGTCGACCTACCGTATACCATGCAGCTGTGGACAATCTGTAGATGGACCCCCAAATGCAGCATTGCCCAGACACAAAGCAAGGAACAGGCAGCCCTAGGTAATTTTCAAAGGTAAGCAAACACTATTTTGGTGCCCCCCCCCCCCCAACAAATCACTGATATATATTTTCTGTTCGTCGTGGGAGTTCTGTGTGCCATATTTGGTTCAATTCCATCATTGGTGGAGTTCAGAATGCTCTTTGATTGTAGGTGAACTACGCATCCCAGTAACTACCAACTCGCATATGTCAAGGTCTATTTTCCCCCAAGAGATTCCCCCAAGAGCACCCCAGGGTAAAATCAACTATATTGCAAATGCTTACTTTGTGTAATGGGTTGAGCTGCCCCTGACCACAACTAACTCAACCAAAGAAGTCAGTCACAGCAGAACACTTGATAAACCAACTGGGACACAGCATACTATTTGAGAACACAGAAATGCTGGACTACTCTAACAACCACCGTGTCAGACTACAGAGAGAAGCTAATGAAATCCACAAGCACATGGACCATTTCAACAGAAAGGAGGAAAACATGAAAGTGAACAAAATCTGGCTACCAATATTTAAAAAAACTCTAAAAACCAGGACAGTAAATAAAGAACAACACTCAGAAAAAGGGAAATTCCAGACAGGAAACAATCAGGGCCAACAAAGGATTTCCTCAGACAGGAAGCAGTCAGACTTTGAAGCTGCAAGGCTTTTCAATGCTAATCAAGGTGGCCAATTGCAACATTAACACTTGCCTCAAGTAGAAAAGAGTTCTTTCTCCCACCCTGGACATTATTCCACAGATATATAAACCCCACTTGCCTAGTTTCCAACAGACCTTACAACCTCTGAAGATGCCTGCCATAGATATGGACAAAACGTCAGGTGAGAATGCTTCAGGAACATGGTCACACAGCCCAGAAAACTCACAGCAACCCAAAATAAATTCTCATTTCATTTTTTAAATGCTTGTTTGCTCATGATTTTGGGGGAGGTGAGGTATTTGGGTGCACGAGTCTCACTGGGATAGCAAAAATGACATTAATATCCTTATCTAAGTAGTCTAATGTCTTACCTAAGTAGTCTAACATACCCTCCAGTTGTCCTAATTTAGCAGGGATAGTCCTGTAATAAACTGGATTTCAAATATCCTAGTTTCTCTGTCTTCTTTTTCTGTTATTTCATAGGTGCTTGTAGGAGTTCCATCTTCCAAAAGGGAAAAGAACAGACCAGGTGAATAAAAAAAAGGCAGACCATGTTCACTTTGAAATTATACAATATATATTTATTTTTTTACTTTTTAAATTGAATTTATATCCCACCTTTTACCCAAAATGAGATTCAATATCTAAAGATAAAATCAAGGCAAGGAAAGGAATGCAAACAACTGTAATAACAATCTGCTGCAACTGAGAAATCCTCAACTCACATGTTCCCAGGACTAATTAACAGCTCCATCGCTCTAACCATTTTTAATCGCAGCCTTTTAATGTATTACTTTCAAAGCCTTTATTAAGTGGTAATTCAGATTCCTAGTTTTCTAGAACATTAAAAGGAATTAAAAGGTGATTAGGAATCAGCAAAGAAGTCTTGATGAGATCTGTTTTGGAATGATTGAAGGCTGCTGCAATTGTACCATTCATTTTTGTGTGCGTTTAATGGATTATCACCTTGATTAGCAATTGCAATATTTAGAATTTTATAGTGCTGTTTTACACTGTGCATTTGCTGTTAGCTAAGAGATTGGATATGCATATACCACTCTGAAGGGCATTTCTGTGACCACTAGACAAAACAAGTAATTCTCAAGTAAGTATGAACCACAATATTGAGTGAAACTCTAGCAAGATGTTCTAAGAATGCATCCACACTGTATAATTAATGTAGTTCGACACCACTTCAATTGCTGTGGCTCAATCCTATGGAATCTTGGGACTTTTAGTTTGGTTAGGCACCAGCACACTTTGACAAAGAAGGCTAAAGATGTTGTAAAACAGTGGTTCTCAACCTGTGGGTCTCCAGATGTTTTGGCCTTCAACTCCTAGAAGTTCTAACAGCTGGGATTTCTGGGAGTTGTAGGCCAAAACACTTGGGAACTCACAGGTTGAGAACCACTGTTGTAAAACTACAACTCCCATGATCTCATAGCATTGAGTCATAGCAGTGAAAGTGGTGTCAAACTGCATTGATTCTACAGTATAGATGCACCCTCAGTCAATGCATACAATACTGAACTATGTGGATCAATGGTCTCACTCAATATGTGGCAGGTTCATATGTTTCTACAATCCAGCACTTCTGAAGTCCTGCCAACTTGCTTTATCCAGTTTTAGTTGGACAGCAATAGCAACAGAATAGGAATGAGGTAGATTGTAGGACTGGGACCTCCAGGTTCTACCAGTGGTTCCCAACCTTTGGTCTTCCAAGTGTTTCGACTTCAATTCCCACCATTCCTAACAGCTAATAAGATGGCTGAGATTTCTGGGAGTTGAAGTCCAAAACACCTGGAGGACTGAGGATGGGAACCACTATAGACCTTGCAGACCCTGGATATGCTAGAACCAACCATTTTTTCTCAGCCTAATCTTGTGAGGATATGATGGGGAAAAGGAATACCATAAACATGATTTTTGGGAGGTTCTGGATAAAGCCTTCTTTTTACCCTTCCACAAATTTGAGGAATTCTATTGTACCTTTCTATCTATATCCTACTGCTAGTTTTATATCTGGTTGGCTAAATATACTGAAATGTTTTATTATCTTCTGCTGATTTTATTTTGGGTTGCTGTTATTTCTTGAAGTTGTTTTCTCTTTTATCTAACAGGATGAATCCAGAGCAGCTCTGGGACAGAATACCTCATACTGGATCTGATTTATTTTGCTGGCATAACCAGCTCCCCAGTCAGGGATAAAGGTAGGATATAGATCAAGTGGTGGGTGGCGGACAGAATTAGTCAAAGACACAAAGAGGAAAGAAAGAAGAATCCGACAATGTTTTTTCATAGCTCAACCTTAGCTGCGAGCTGTCAGGAACAAAACTTGGGATACCAGAGATGTAATACATCTGCTTGTTCATTGAGCATCAATCTGAAACATTTTGGGGCTTTCTTCTAAGTGGAATGGTGAATCCTGTCCAGGTTTTAGGTTTTCACTTGAACTTGTAACCAGGTTTCAGCCCCTTGGATAGTAGGGTTGTGCATTCAGGGTAAACCTTGACCCATTTTGTGTCCTGGCTTTTGGTCGGGGCCCTGACCTGTTTTTAGGGAGCCTCCCAAAATCGGGAGAGCAGATATCTGTTTTTACTTTTCAGTGCCGAAATATCCTTTTTCTATTGGCCCATTATGGCGAGGGGCTTCCCACCCAAATTCCCCTTCCCAGCACATGATTTAAGGAGGCTTTTTATTGGGGTTAGCCTCACCTTCATCTGGAGAGGCAAACGGTTCCCTGGCTGGGGCTGAAAGACCCCCCGAGACAGAGGTAGAGGAGAGAAGAGGGATTGCACTCAGGATGAAAACTAGCCAGCTCTGCTGCCATTTCTCACTGCCATTTCTTCCTTTAGTCAGTGCCATTGCTAAGATCTCTTCATCATTGGCCAGTCTATTCCATCTGGCCTCCTCAAGCCAGGAGCTAGGGAATGACCCATAGTGGGATCCTTGGTGTAGGGTTGGGATGCACCACATGCGCTGGTGGCTTGCTGGAGCATAACCTCCATTGTGTTTGCCAGTGGCCTTGCTAGGGCCTGGACTAGAGCCTCCCTCCATCACTCCGTGATCCTGCAGGCCCTGGCAGGTGTGGGCACTCTGGGCCTGCCATGCATGCACTCTCCTTGGAAAGAGAGTGCATCTGTGGAAGGCCCAGAGAGCCCGTGCCTGCCAGACCTACAGCAGAGTACAACTTACTCTAGAGTAAGTAGCACTCGGCTGCAGGCCCTGGCAGGTGTGGACACTCTGGGCCTGCCACACACACACTTTCCTTGGAAAGGATCCCACTGTGGGTCCACCCCTAGCTTCTGGTTCGAGGAGGCCAGATGGAACAGGCCAGCAGACAATGAAGAGACCCTGAGCACAATCCCTCTTCTCTGTCTCAGGGGTGTAACCATGATGCCGAAAAGCAGGCTTGGAGCTGGTACCCACTCCCACTTGCTTTCGTGTTGAGCCGATTTTCATACCGGGAGGGACCTTCGTCTTCCATGCTAACTGAAAGAAACAAAACAGGAGAAATGAATTCCGTACACATGCCTATTGGATAGTTCCTTTAATACATAGTTGCACTAATGTGGACTGTGCTCCAGTTATATGGAAGCCACCAACCACACCTTTTAGATCATATTTCTTACTATTAATGTAAAAACCACTAGGAGATCTTGGGCAAGTCACCTTTTCTCAGCCTCAGAGGAAGGCAAATTTTAAACAAATTTTGCCAAGGAAACTACGTATGTGATATGGCCACCTTAAGGTTGCCATAGGTCTGAAACTATTTGAAGGCACACAATGACATTCATTCTCTGATGTTTTTCATTTTAGAAAATGTGATGACATTTATTTCTTACATGAGGTGTCAATAACATTTGTTTTAGTCTTAAAAAATATTACAAACGGCTAAAATGTCCACTTTGCCTCAAAAATTGCTTCCAAAAGCAGTATGTTACAGTTACTCAAAATCATAACCATTATTCAAATTCTTAATGTCTTTGGTATTTAGCTATCTGAAGAATGATTTTAAAATCATTGCTAAAAATTAATAGCAAATCTATGTTCAAGAACCTATTTCTCAACCCATCTATTGCCTTTTCCACCTCATTGCTCTTTTCACCCCATTCTGCAACATGTGTACAATTGTTCTCAATCTGTAGGGAATCCCCTTGTACTTGCCAGTTTTCAAATGCTCAGTCACTGACAACAACTGACAGAGAGACAGAAGAGTTAAAAGAGGAGATGTTGACATCCTTCTGTGCCATCTCCCCTCTCCTCTGAACAAATAAAACATTTCCCTGAGCTCTTGGCAGAGGAAAACGACTTTGCAAGGGAAAAAAAGAGAGAGAAAACGCAAGATTTGACAGGTCTTTAAGTGGCTTGATGGCTCTAGCAGCTGCTCCTTCTTATAGGGGAAAAGAAAATCAGGGTCTCAGTACTACTGTGAAATCCCAAGATACTTTACTTAGGAGAAAGAGAAATACAAACACATATATCCTTTCTAAATGCCATGGGAAAATTCCCCTCCCTCTTAATGTGAGGGTTAATGTGTATAGGGTTGTTGTTTTGAGGCTAAAATGGCATAAGCATGCACTGAACTACAGTAAATTAACTATGTACCCAGTGCCTCCTTTAACATACAGTGTTCCCTCACCACTTCATAGTTCGCTTACCGCGGACTCGCTGTTTCGCGGTTTTCTCTGAGCGCCCCCGAGGTTTTCCCTGCATAGCCTGTGAGGCAAGCCTGGCATCCCCACATCCATCCATCCATCCATCCATCCATCCATCCATCCATCCATCCATCCATCCATCCATCCATCTTCTCCTCGCCTTCCCTCCCTCCCTCCTTCCCTTCCTTCTGCCACCATGGTGCCAGAGGGGGCTTCTTCTTCCCAGCAGCCCCCTTGGCAGAGGGAGAAGTTCCAGTGGGGTGGCCAGCCAATGGAAGGTGGATCCTGCTCTCCTTTGATGGGCTGGGGTGGCCACCCTTGGGCACTTTGGGCAGCCTTCAAAAGGGCTGTGGAAGGCCACCCCAGGCAGCGTGCCTTCCCTGTGTCCAGCACTGGTTTCTCCGGTGGTGACTGGAAGCGGGTTTGTTTGGGCCTTTGGACAAATTTTTGGCTGTATACATTTTTTGCGATATAAATATTACAATTAATATAGCATCCCTACTTTGCGGATTTTCACGTATCGCGGGGGTCCTGGAACAGAACCCCCATGATAAGTGAGTTAAAAGTGTAGCCCATCCTTTCTTTTCTCCCCCCCCCCAGGAGAAAACCTTCTTTTGTTCAGAGACCTGCTTTCAGTGTTGTTCATAGCTCTCTTTTATAAACCTGTCTGATAACTAATTTCTATTTGTTGTTGTTATATGACTTCAAGTCAGTTTTGCGTTATGGTGAGCATATGAGTTATTTATCGCACCAATAACACTGCCTTTCCATGGTAGTCAGATTGTCTCTTCTTGGGATGCAAGAGGCCACGCTGATGACAGCACTGTTATTGGTAAGGTCTTCCATGTCTGGAGGCCTACCAGCCAAGGAGCCAGGCAAAATAGTCCAAAGTAGTTGTGGTCATGGAATTGATATGCTCAGACACAATGGGAGAGAAATCATTGTTAACAGTGGTTTGTAATGCACAGAGGAATACATAGTAAACCTCCTTTTGAAGATCTTTTACCATAAAACCCTATGAGGAGACAATCCAAACTGAAACAAGAGGTAGTCCCACAAGAAACCCAAGGTCAGATGCCACCCAGCAAATTACAGGGACATAGCAGAGGACATGGATGAGCAGCACTCTAGCTAATGATGCAACTAGAAAAGAGGAAGACCATAATCCAGATGGAAAAATTGAATCAAGAAAGCCATGACCCCATCTTTGCAAGACCTGAGCAATGCTGTTGAGGATAAGGGTGAGTTGGATGCTGTTGAGGACAAGGCAACTTGAAGGTCTCTCATTCATAGGGTCATCATAAGTCAAAATTGACTTGATGGCAGCTAATAAATGACATTTGCATTTGTTGGCAAAAATTATTGAGAGGAAGTTCACTATTGCCTTCTTTTAAGTCTAAGAGAGTACGACTTGCCCAGGATTATCCCATGGATTCCCATAGCTGAGCTGCCATGGGAATCCACTCAGGATCTCTTTGGGTGGTCTTAAATGGTATGCTCAGGTCCTCTACCCACAATGGTACCTCCATGGTAAGACTGGCCCTCTTTCCTCATGGTAAGCTTATCCTCTTTTTTTCATAGAAAGACCATCCTGCTTTCTCATTTACCTTTGTTTATTCTCTGTTCCAACCTTTGGCTGTCATTGGCTGGGAGAACAACATGGTTTTCAAACACAGAATCTCTAGATGATGATGGACCTAAAACCCCAGATTCCTTCACAATTGGCCATGCTTGTCTGAAGCTTCTAGCAGTTGAATCCAACATGAAGAAGCTCCCAGCCTCTGCTTGTGAATCACTGCAGTGAAAGCAGGAAATGCAGCTTATGATGGCATCATAAAATGTCTCTAGTGAGTCTAAACAGAGAAGGAGAGGCAGGAACAAATCTGTTGTTCTCAGAAGTACTGCCAAATGCCTCCATGAGCTACTTCAAGGAACACAAAAATACAAATATAAAACAGAAAGAATCTTTATTTGTCTAAGATTCTTGGAAAGGGTTGCCTAGGAGATAGGGATGTGCTTCATTTGTTGTTTGTAAAGTGCCTTCAACTAACATGGCTTCTAAAGAGGAGCTATCACTGAGTTTTCTAGGTATAATTGATTCAGAAGGGATTTTCTGTTGCAAACCTGACTTACCAAAGGTCATTTGATGGGTTTCTATGGCTGAGTAGGGATTGGAACTCTGGTCTCCCAGTGTCCTGAAACAACATTGAAACCAGTACATCATGCTGGCTTTCCATGTGTTTTATCCCACATGAGGTATTTACCCCTTCTAGAGCATTGTTGTTTATCCTCATCTCAGGAGCTCTCAAGGGTTTCAGGTGGGGATGTGAAAGAAGGCCTTGTTTTCACTGCACTTCTTTGATTCTATTCGTAACTCAACCTTTGTTTATAGTGAGCTGTACAAATTTGCTTTACTTCTCATCAAAAAGGGGTTGGGTTTTTAAATATTTCATGATTGTGTGCATTTGTATGTACATATTTAATCCCCTGACTAATATAAAATTGTACTTTTAATTGTATGCATTTTTGGATGTTTTGCTTTTAAAAATTGAATTCTGTTTTAAATGTGAATGTGCACTTCCTTCCCCTGCAAAATTCTCAAATGAAAACCAGGGCAAGTATGGCCAAGTAACATCACAGTGTTGTCAAGATATCAAACGTTACTAACGAACACCCAAGCTAGGAGAGGCTGCAGCAGTTGGCTTTTGCTTATGAGGAAGGGCAATATTCCATCAGCAGTTGGCTTTTGCTTACGAGTAGGGGCGGCTCAACCCATTACGCAAAGTAAGCATTCGCAGTATAGTTGATTTTGCCCAGGGGCGCTCTTGAGGTACTCTTGAGGGAAAATAGACCTTGACATATGCGAGTTGTAGTTACAGGGATGTATAGTTCACCTAAAATCAAAAAGCATTCTGAACTCCACCAATGATGGAATTGAACCAAATATGGTACACAGAACTCCCATGACGAACAGAAAATATATATTAATGATTGGTTGGGGTGTGTGTGTGTGCCAAAATACTGTTTGCTTACCGTTGAAAATTACCTCTGCTTATGAGGAAGGGCAATATTCCATCTTGTTCTTTTGCATTTTTAATTTAGCTTGCACCAGTGAGGTAAGATGAGGACAAAAGTGGAAACTAAGAGGAGGAGAGAGAAACTGTAACATTTTAAAAGTGAATGAAAATGGGGTAAATGGGATGGAGAGCATCCCAATTAGTAGGGCAAGAGTGCTGGAGCAAAGGCAAAAGAGTCTTGGCTTCCATTGCAAATTATTTTTGTTGTTTATTGGTTCAATCACTTCTGACTCTTTGTAATCTCATGGATAGGCCACACCAGAGCTCCCTGTCAGCCGTTGCCACCCCCAGCTCCTTCAAGGTCAACCCAGATACTTCAGGGATAACATCCATCCATCTTGCCCTTGGTTGGCTCCTCTCCTTTTTCCTTCAATTTTCCCCATCATGCTTATCTTCTCCAAACTTTCCTGATTTGGGGCCCAAATATTTAGTCTGACGTCTCTGCCATGACCTTCCCATCTTGGGTGTCCCTTCATGGTTTAACTTGTGGCATCATTGAGGTGCTCAAGCTCCAGCACCGTGACAAGGTAACGATCCTTTGCAGGAGTGCAAATTACTACTTTTCAATAATTGCTCTTGGTGATATCACCTTCAATGAATCACACACATCACCTTCTCCAAGCTTTCAAATATTTAGTCTGACCTCTCTGCCATGAACTTCTTGTCTTGGGTGTCCCTTCATGGTTTCACGCGTGGCGTCATTGAGGTGTTCAAGCTCCAGCACCATGACAAGGTAACGATCCTTTGCAGGAGTGCAAATTACTACTTTTCAATAATTGCTCTTGGTGATATCACCTTCAATCACACACATCACCTCTATAATTATTTATTATTGTTTTCATTTCACTTCTACTGTAAAAATATTCAAGTCACCTGTTGACTTATGGTGACCCCAGACATTTCCCAGGGTTTTCTTTGACAAGGATTAGTCAGAGGTGGTTTTGCCAGTTCCTTCCTCTGAAATATAGCTTACAGTACCTGGTATTCGCTGATGGTCTCCAGCCTTGGTTAGTAGGCCTGGGTAACAACGGAAAAATTTGTTTCTAAAATCGATTTGTATTTGGGGGGTTTTTTTGTTTCGATATTTAAAATAATTACAAAATTTTCCTTTTAAAATGTTCGATATTTACGAAATTTCGTAAATGGTAAAAAATTAACGAATCGATTTCCGAAACAATAATGAATCGATTCGTTAATGGCGGACGCGACCGCGAAATACGCTAAAAAACCTCCAAAAACTTCTGAAGCTTCCCTCTCCCTCTGCTGTTGACTGTTGGTGTGATATTATAATTTTTTTTCACTAATTAAACCATAAAACTGGCCCAGACATGCGGAAATAATAACGAAACGACCTCAAAACAATAACGAAACCAATACAATATGGAAATACGAAGCATTTACAAAACGTTTTTGAAAATTCGTTTTTTTTAATAATTGCTCCAGAATGGTTCATTATCGTTTTGTAATTGAAAAAATTAACGAATTATTAACGAATTACGAATTAACGAAACGAAACCGCCCAGCCCTATTGGTTAGTACATCCAAGTATTAACCAAGGCTGACCCTGCTTTGCATCTAAAACCAAACATGATCTGGTGTCTTTTGGTTGCACATTATAATGTCACAATTGATCAGTAAGGCAGCATTGTGCAGCCTTCACATAATCCTGTGAATGTAAAATTATACTCAATTTCCTCAATATATGAACTCAGCCATTATTTCCCAGGGGAGGCATCTTGCATAGCTGGCTGACACTTCTGAAGGCTTGGTTCTGATCGGGATATTTGGCACTGCTTTATCCCTCTCTCCCTGACAGATAAAACATTCCAGGTCAGATTTAAAGACCACCGCTAATCACCTTGTTTGTATTGCTTTTCAGGGGAGCCAGTTCCCACATTGCTCTGATCACTAGGTACATAGAAATGAAGTGAGGAAAGATCAAATTGGTTTTCCCAGTCCCCTTTGTGCTCATTGAAAGAGTACGTGTGGGGAATTACAGGGCTACATTGTTCCTGGAGACACCCAATCTGGTAATGGTGACACATGACTTAGTTACATCCCATTTGGCCTATTGTAACCCATTCTACATGGGAGTTCCCTTGAAAAGTGTTTGGAAACTTTGTACCAAATGTTAGTACAAAGAACTGGAGCCAGATTGTTAATAGGGACTGGTTATAGGAACCATACAGATCCTCTGTCACAATGTCTCTGTGGTTTTCTAGTCTATTTCTAGTCATATAGAATCATAGAGTTGGAAGAGACCACAAGGGTCAGTAAGTCCAACTCCTCCACCATGGAGGAAAACACAACCTAAACATTTCCCAAACTTGATCCTGGCAGAGGCAGTGATTTCTCTTACATGACAGAGCTCAATGTTTAGATGCTTGTTGTTGTTGTTCAATTGTTCAGTTGCTTCTGATTCTTTGTGACCTCATGGACCAGAGCTCCCTGTTGGCTGTCACCACCCCCAGCTCCTTCAAGGTGTTTAGGTGCTTACACATGAGTATATGTGTATGACCCTTTCCAACACATTTTGAATACCGTATTTCATTGTGTGGCAGGCATCCCCACAACCTCCAAGGATGCCTGCCATAGATGCAAGCGAAACGTCAAGAGAGAATATTTCTAGAGCATGGCCATACAGCCTGAAAGACCTACAGCAACCCGGTGATTCCAGCCATGAAAGCCTTCGACAGCTCATTGTAAAATTGTTGCCACATCATAATAGTAGTGGCCCTCTGTTTTGGGATAGCAAAGTTGGTATTTTGCTGTTCCTTGCATAATTTGCTGTTGCTCCCTTCATTTACTCACCCATGCACCTGCCCATGTGAGTGAATGAAGGTTGCGACTTGCCCCCATACGTGTCCCTTGGAGCTACAGGGCTTCACCTGGTAGCCAGCTGAAAAAAGGTGGAAACTGAGACTAGTGTGCTGTGAAATATGGTATGCAATAGGTTGGGGGCATAACAGCCAGCTGTGTCAGTGTTGGAGGCTGTGATCATTGGATATGTGGGAAGTAAGCACAAAATCACATATTCTTGAATGGGAGTTCAGTGTGCACTGTAGCATGCATTAATGGATATCTGGGCCCTAGCTTTATTTAGGCTTTGTGTTAATATTGCACTGTGGCTGAGTCTATACACATACAATTAATCCAAGATAAACCACTCTGCAGTTGCCCCAATGCAGCCTGGGAGCATTCCTGGAGCTCTTTGGGTTGCAAAGACAGTAGAGAGGACGCATTTGCCTGCTGCTGCATCAACAGTCACAAACAGTTCCCTAGCAGAGCTTTGCTGGAGACATTACATTTTCTTGTCTCATGGCTGTTGCGACTTCACCAGAGGTGAATTCCCAGCAGGCCTCTGCCAGGGAGCTGCTGGTGGCCAATAACATAGCTGTGAGTACAATCGATATGTGGACAACAGATTGGGGCAGACTCCAATCCAGCTGTTAACACCTCCAAAAATTTGGGATACCTCTGTAACTTCCAGAGTAAACCCTGTTTCCCCTTTGGCCAATTAACAGTTAGATACAGCATATCTGCTTTGATTCCAGCTAGGCATAGTTTTGACTAGCTGCAGCAGTGAGAGATGAGTCTACAATATTTGCCCATGTTGACATGGATCAGGTCTATATTATTGCCCATGTCTCCATTTGTTACAAGGAGCCCCCAGTGGTGCAATGGGTTAAACCCTTGTGCCAGCAGGACTGAAGGTTTTGATCCAGGGAGAGCATGGATGAGCTCCCTCTGTCAGCTCTGGCTCCCCATGCCGGGACATGGAAGAAGCCTCTCACAAAGATGGTAAAACATGAAAAACATCCTGGTGTCCCCTGGGCAACTTTCTTGCATACGGCCAATTCTCTCACACCAGAAGCGATTTGCAGTTTCTCAAGTTGCTCCTGACACACACAAAAAAGTCACAAAATAAGATACTATCAAAGACTTCTAAATAAACAGTGACACTTCACCAGCTTCCTAAATGTGAACCATGAAAGAGTTGGTGTGCATTACCCTGTCTCCACCATCTCTTCTTGCTTCCCTTTTGCTTGAGACTCAACTCCATTGTCTCTCCATATGGAGGAATTAATGCTGGCACTCCTTCTGAAGATGCCAAGCTTTCCTTTGGAAAGTGACTGGGTTCAATTTGTTCTTGTAAGTAATGGCCATCAACAGGAGAAGGAGTTTTTGAATGGTACATACAACATTCTAACCACAAGAATGCATGTATAAGCAGCTGAGGTTGGAATGCGCTCATCTTCTAAAGCCTTTAAATAGCAGGTTGGATAAACATCTGTCAGGGACAGCTCACAACATATACTTAATTCTGCTTCAATGAAGGCAAACGAACTATCATTAATTCTTTATGCAGCCTTTATGATTGCAGAGGATGCTCCCATTTTCTTTTTTGGAAACTGCTAAATTTATTTTAAATTGCAAAAATAAGTCATGTAACAATCTTATTATCATTCTCAAATACTCAAGGAAATGTTCTGGGCATCACAATTCAAGAAAGATATTGACAAGCTGGAATGTGTCCAGAGAAGGACAACCAAAATGACAAAAGATCTGGAAGCCATGCCCTAAGAGAAGTTGGTTTTGTTTAGCTTGGAGAAGAGAAGGTTAAGAGGGGGCATGTTTAAAAAATATTTGAAGGGACATTATATTGAAGTTGGAGAACACTTGCTTTCTGCTGTTCCAGAAGGCACAATGGTTTTCAACTAGGGGAAAAGAGATTTCATCTAAACATTAGGAAGAAGTTCCTGATGGTAAGGATTGTTCAACACTGGAATGTATTGCCTCCTTCTCTGAATGTCTGCAAACAGAGTATGGATCTGTTGTGAGTGCAGGAGGATGGGTGGCCTCTGTGGTCTCTTTCAACTCTAGGATTCTATGATTCTATTCTATTGAGAAGAAGAGACAAGCATTTCTTGTCTGCTTTCTCCTCACCATTTGTATATTATACACACCTCTATCATACCCTCAATGAGATTTTTTTCTATGCCACACAGCCCCAAATATTATAGTTATTCATTAATTTCATTTATCATTGTCCTCCCAGCCCTGCTATACACCTATGAAACGTGGACTGTTTACAGATGTCATACGCAACTCCTGGAATGATTCCATCAGTGCTGCCTCCGAAAAATCCTGCAAATCTCTTGGGAAGACAGGCGGACAAATGGCAGCATGCTGGAAGAAGCAAAGACCACCAGCATTGAAGCAATGCTCCTCTGCCATCAACTCCGCTGAACTGGCCATATTGTCCAAATGCCCGATCACCTTCTCCCAAATATGCTGTGTCCAGGTTGGTTCATCAGGTGCTCTGCTATGGCTGACTTCTCTGATTGAAGTAGTCTGCAGTGCCTTTCATGTTCCTTGATTTGTGTTTTGTCAATGCCGCATTTGGTGGTCCTTATGTAGACTTGTCCACAGCTGCATGGTATATGGTAGACTACTGCAGAGAAGATCCCATTTGTCCTTTGCTGAAACTCCATTCCTTCTAGAACAATAGATTTCAAGGAGATCCCCAGGACCATCCAGTTCAATGTCATTCTGCCATTCAGGAACACACAATTGAAGCAATCCAAACAGATGGCCATCCAACCTCTGTATTGTCAAAGGCTCTCATGGCTGAAATCACMGTGTTGTTGTAGGTTTTTTGGAGCCCCCGGTGGCACAGTGGGTTAAACCCCTGTACCGACAGGACTGAAGACCYACAGGTCGTAGGTTCAAATCCAGGGAGAGGTGGATGAGCTCCCTCTATCAGCTCCAGCTCCTCATGCAGGGACATGAGAGAAGCCTCCCACAAGGATAATAAAAACATCAAATCATCTGGGCATCCCCTGGGCAACGTCCTTGCAGATGGCCAATTCTCTCACACCAGAAGCGACTTGCAGTTTCTCAAGTCGCTCCTGACACGACGTTGTTGTAGGTTTTTCAAGCTGTATGGCCATGTTTTAGAAGCATTCTATCCTGACATTTCACCAACATCTATGGCAGCCATCCTCAGAGGTTGTGAAGTCTTCTGAGTATGCCTACCATAGATGCATGCAAAATGTCAGGAGAGAATGCTTCTAGAACATGGCCATKCAGCTCGAAAAACCTACAACAACTCACATAGCTGTGGCAGTGTATTATCTTTAGGTGGATCAATAATTRATACAACAATAGGTAGCAGGTATACCCAATGGCATGTCAGCGAACCTTTGCTCTTTGATTGAAGTTTGAGTCCTTTTCACTGAAGTTTTAGTCTAGTCTTGAAGGCTTATTATTATTATTATTATTATTATTATTATTATTATTATTATTATTAACTTTATTTATACCACGCAAAATCTCCCGAAGGACTCGATGCGGCTTACAAAGGCCAAGGCCACCAACAAACAACAACATACAAATATAACAGTAAGGTTTGAATATCACCAAGCCACAAAGGTCTCCATCTGAGATTCCTAGCTATGACAGATACCTGTGCTCCTTTTTTTACATGGATAGAATCTAATCCAAATGGTGTGGGATAGTGAAAAAGACATGTTCCAGATGTTGCTCAGCTGCAGCTCTCAGCATCCCTGCAATGATCAGTATGGCTGCTTGTAATTGTAGTCCAACAACATTTGGAGAGCATCATCATGCCCATGCAAAGTGTAAAAGCAGCTATTGATATTATCAGTGCAGGCCACTAAATATAATACTATTCAGCTATTTCTGCATTTCACCTTACTTTCCATTGCAAACTTATGTTAAAGCAATCTGTATTTCACAGAAAGCATTGGTGGATTTTATAATTTATGACCAGTTAGCTGCTCGTGTTGGCTGGAGATGATAGGAATTGTAGTCCAGCACAGCTGGAGGGCAGCAGGTCAGGGAAGGCTAGCATATGGATGTGTGATGAAAACTTCTATATTGGGATCCATGTGTAAAATCGTATTGTTCGCACAGCATGTTGGATGCTGACATCAATTAATTCCTTGGCATAGAAGAGCCAAGGCTCGCAGCAATTAAGCTCTGGGACCCCCTTTTTAATTAGAAAGCACACTGACATAATCTGTCACTTTCTCCAAGGTTCCCAGTTTTCTCTGCGCTTAGATACAATTCTCACAGTAGCTGAAGGCTGGGGAATAGATTTTCCTAGCCACTGTATATTGTTAGCACCTATCGCTGATTTCAACTAATCTGGTTCCATGTATGCTTTAGTGCCTTCAAAGAAATGGATGGACTTTTTCCACTGATGTGGAGTGTCTGCATTCAGTTCAAGGTTATGGAAGCGGAGATGTTTCAATAATGGGCATTATAAGTGAATTCTCTTTGTTCATGGATGCATATTCCACATGGAACATGGATGTGCAAGTATATTTGGTTGCATGTTTGGTGTCTTGAATCAGCTGTGCAATAGTCTCATCCAACAATTCAAGGACAATAAGTACAGGCTGGAAAGTGTCCAAATTGTCAGAAATATTGAATATTAACTAGATATTTTTGATTACAAAAGTGTGAGTCAAACACTGAAAGAGTTAGTAGGCTGAAGCCTGTTAGAGTTAGTGGGCCAAAGCTAATGTTGTCCTGAGGAGTGCGAGGTAATCCTCTGTGTGAGAAAGCTCCAGTGTGAAGGCTACTGTGTGTAAAGCTACTATGTATTTATTTATTTGTGTTATGGAAACCTTGTTACTGTAAATAGTGCAACTGTTTTACTACAAAGAAAAGCTTCCTATGGAAGATATACCATTGATCTGTGTGTTTTTGTTCTTTTTATCACTTTGGGCTACTGGTGTTGGGTCACACTACTGCTAATAAGTTACTCTCCTGTACATTTATGAGGAGGGACTTTTGTTAATAAGCCCACTCGCCCAACACAGATAAGGGCAACCAAGATGGTAAAAGAAATAGTGGGGAAATATCAGACTGTGATCTGCAAGCAGCTTCCTGGGCTGATTTGTAGTTCCTCAAGGGGTTATTTTTGCCCAAAATAGAAGTTTGGGGGCATTTTGCCACATTTTGCACCCCCCGTCAGCCATTTGAGATTCAAGGGAGGCCTTTTAAAAACTGGATGATATTTCTAATATAATTCCTGGTTTAAAAAGCTCTCTCCTGGACATAAAATGCTGAACATTCTTCCCCTCTTAGATGGCATTGGGGAGCATTTGGGTGCACCATTCTAGGTTTTTACAGTTATAGGTTGAAGTGGGGATGGGGTTCTCCAGGACACTTTGGGGGCCATCTACAGTTGCCCAAAACTAAACCCTGTATGAACAGTTTGGACATCTGGGTCTGTTTAGCTAGAGAAAGGAAGACTTAAAATTGCTGTGATAGCCAACTTTAACCATCTGAAGGGATGTCTTGTATAAGATGGAGTGAGCTTATTTTCTTCTGTTTTAGAAACTATGACTCTTTTTACACTGCCATATAATTCATATTATCAAAGCAGATAATCCACATTATCTACTTTGAACTGGATTATATGAATCTACACTGCTGTATAATCCAGTTCAAAGCAGATAATCTGGATTTTATATGGCAGTGTTGAAGAGGCTTACAATATAAAGCATTGGCTTCTGATATACAAGAAAAGAGATTCCACCTAAACATTAAGAATATGTTTGTGGGAGTTCGCTAACAGCAAGCTCACATGGCTGCCATTCTGGAAACCAATCCAATATAAGTACAACCAGTCATTCTTAATTATTTTAAAGACTTTTTGCTATTACAGACTGAGAATCCCTTCTTCAAAATGCTTTTGACTAGAAATATTTTGTTAGTCGGCTGTTTGTAACTTGGGTACTGGCTGCATTTGCATTTACGTGCATAATGAGATTTCTTGGAGATAGAACCCAAGTGTAAATATGAATTTCATTTATGTTTCATATACAACTTATGCACAAAGCCTGAAGGTAATTTTATACAATATATTGTCAATACTTTTGTGCGTGTAGCAAGGCTTGTGTATACTGAACCATCAGAAAACAAAGCCATCATAATCTCACCTATCCATGTGGACCATCTTGAATTTTGGAATTATAATTGATAAAACAGACCCACATTACATAAACTAAATAATATGATTTGTCCTCATTCTTTTTTCATGCATCTATAGCAGTGTTTCTCAACCTGAGGGTTGGGACCCTTGAGGGGCTGGCGAGGGGGTTTCCATTAGAAAACACAGTATTTTCTGTTGGTTATTGGGGTTCTGTGTGGGAAGTTTGGACCAATTCTATCATTGGTCGGGTTCAGAATGCTCTTTGATTGTAGGTGAATTATAAATCCCAGCAATTACAACTCCCAAATGCCAAGGTCTATTTTCTCCAAACTCCACTAGTGTTCACATTTGGGCATATTGACTATTCATGCCAAGTTTCATCCAGATGCATCATTATTTGAATCCACAGTACTCTCTGGATGTAGGTGAACTACAACTCCAAAACTCAAGGTCAATGCCCACCAAACTCTTCCAGTATCTTCTGTTGGTCTTGGGAGTTCTGTATACCAAGTTTGGTGCAATTACATTATCAAGGAGAGTTCAAAATGCTCTCTGATTGTAGGTGAACTATAAATCCCAGCTACTACAACTCCCAAATGACAAAATCAATGCCCCTCCCAACCCTACCAGTATTAGATTTAGACGTATTGGGGATTTGTGCCAAATTAGTCCAGTGAATGAAAATACATCCTTCACACCAGATTTTTACATTGCAATTCATAACAGTAGCAAAATTAGTTATGATGTATCAATGAAAATAATGTTATGGTTGGGAGTCACCACAACATGAGAAACTGTATTAAGGGGTCACAGCATTAGGAAGGCTGAGAACCACTGATCTATAGGGCCATAGGAGCCAGAGACCAAAATCTCTTTTTCCAACTGGGAAGAGGAAAACTCATCACATCTTTCCAACAGCATGCTATTTCTAATATTGCTGCTAGGCAGAAAAGAAACCAATTAGCTCCTTATGCGGGATAGATTGATTGCATCCCCAAAATAAAGCTACGAGTAGTGCCCACCTGCTTCACACGGTAATTTATGGAAAAGTCTTGTGTACAAATTGTCAAGTACTTTAATTAATCTCGGTGATATCAAAGAATGATGTGTTCAGTGTGTTTCTTGCTGTTCTGATTTGAAGCATTTTGTGGTTCAGTTAACTTTTAATGACTTTTTTTAAAAAGAAAAGAAAACAGGGACTCTCCCTTTTTAGAACCACAGTATCTCATTTCTGTGGCTATTGCAAAAGACACTTACTGTCATAACCCTTCTTGATTGAATCCTTTTTTGCCATGATATTAAAGAAGGGACAGATACAGGCAGTCCCTGAGTTACAAACATTCAATTTACAAATGACTAATAATTAAGGACAAGGGTCAGGCCTGTAGCCAGGATTTCGTTTTGGGGGGGGGGGGGCTGAATTTTTTCAGGGGGGGGGGGGGCTGAGTTTGAGTGAAAGAGGGTCTAGCCTAACAAACCTTTTGTATCATTACCCCAATACCCCCATGCATATGGGATATATTGAGTATGGTGATCAGATCATGATATGAATAAACATAACAGTTTAAATAATGCACCAGTAAGGCCTTTTCGCGAACCACCATGAGAATTTCGGGGGGGGGGGGGCTGAAGCAGAAAGTGTTTGAGGATTGGCACATTCATAGGGAGACCAAGATGCTTGTTTATAAAGCTATTGTCCTCCCAACCCTGCTATACGCCTACAAAATGTGGACTATCTACAGATGTCACACTCAACTCCTGGAACAATTCCATCACTGTTGCCTCCAAAAAAATCCTGCAAATCTCTTGGGAAGACAGGTAGACAAATGTCAGCATGCTGAAAAAAGCAAAGAAGCAATGCTCCTACACCATCAACTCCACAGGACTGGCCACGTTGTCCAAATGCCCAATCACCATCTCCCAAAGCAGTTACCATACTCCCAACTCAAGAATGGGAAACATATTGTTGGTGGACAGGCAAAGAGATTTAAATATGGGCTTAAAGCCAACCTTAAAAACTGTGGCATAGACACCGAGAACTGGGAATCCATGGCCCTTGAGTGCTCTAGCTGGAGGTCAGCTGTGACCAGCAGTGCTGCAGAATTCGAAGAAGCACAAATGGAGGGAGAAAGGAGGAAATGTGCCAAGAGGAAGGTGCATCAAGACAATCCAAACTGAGACTACCTTCCACCTGGAAGCCAATGTCCTCATTGTGTGAGAATCTGTGGATCAAGAATAGCCACCTAGAGACGCACTGCCAAGACTCTACACTTGGAGGATCATCATCCTTGGGCTACAAGGGATTGCCTAAGAAAATGGGATTGAGAATCAATGGATATTGATATCCACTGGTTGTTCTGGAACCAAACCTCAGAAGATACCAAGAACTCACTGGATGGAGAAAGAACTACATAGATCAATACAATGTAATGCAAAGTAAACCAACAAACACAGAGGATCTGAATGCAAGGCTATAAAGCAATATTAAATGAACATTTATTTACTTCACTTATATACCGCTTTTCTCAGCCCTGAGGTGACTCAAAGCGGTTAAGATTTGGAAAGCCCTGGCTCTTGAGCGCTCTAACTGCAGGTCAGTTGTGACCAGCAGTGCTGCAGAATTTATTTACTTCACTTATGAACAGTCATAAGTGAAGTAAATAAAGATTTGGATATTCCAAATCTTAAAATATGAAATTAGAAAAAAAAATATTCTGATGCCTGGGGAAAATAAAAATTATTACTATTCATTGTTCTCCTTTCAGAAGATACTTTCATTGTCCAACTCTTTCTATGATCATAGTTTCATAAAGTTCCATTAGTATCCACTCAATAATCTCTATTCCCCAAAACACAAAAGCCTCCAGCAGTTTTGTCTCCTCTGCATGGGGAAACTGTTCCAAAAGCTCTTTCATTTTAATCTCCTTTCCATATACTTTTTAGCAGTAAGGTATCTCTTTGCAATGGGACAACCAGCACTGTACACTGTATTCCAGACATGGCGACATTAAGGATTTATGCAAGAAAGCGCCCTAATGAATAAGGTGTGTGGATAAAAACTAAGAGGCAGACAGTGTGGAGACAGTATATTGTGATTCATAGGAAAGAGAATGAAGTCCAGTAAAGTTCCATAAATGCTTTTTTTTTTGAGGGGGGAAAAGGTTCTAAATGTAAAGGTATGTGTTTTCATAGCACAGATTTCCCCATTATTCTCTAGGAAAGGGTTCATAGTAAGAGTGCTCATCTTCAAACATTTCACCTTCACAGCTGATGACAAATTAAAGTAGTTTTCTACCATGGTAGGAAAAAAAAAATCAACATTCCTTCACTGCATTCTCACCGTGTTCAAGCTTATCAGAATGGTGCACAGACATTTTCAACAGAGAATAATATTGGTACAATATAAGGTGGTCCACACCTTAGTTATCTCTAGACTGGACTATTGCAATGCACTCTACATGGGGTTGTCCTTGAAGACAGCCCAGAAACTTCAATTGGTCCAACGAATAGCAGCCAGGCTGTTAACAAGAGCGAATTACAGGGAGCGGTCTACTGCCCCTGTTTAAGGAACTCCATTGGTTGCCATTCATTTTCCAGTCCCAATTCAAGGTACAAAGCCCTGAACAGTTTGGGACCCGCCTACCTTCATGACTGCATTTCCTTTTGCAATCATACACAATCTCTTCGATCCTCAGAGGAGGACCTCCTCTCGCTCCCACCTCAATCACAAGTGTGACTTGTAGGGATGGGGGAGAGAGCCTTCTCCGTTGTGGCCCCTTGGCTTTGGAATTCACTATCTAGTGAGATTAGCAAGCCCCCATCCTGGCAGCCTTTAAGAGAGACCTATGGCTCTTCCAACGTGTCTATGACAAGTGAACACATATCTCCATATCATGGCTGTCCCAACTATAGTTCTGTCCTCATGGCACACTTTTCCTTGTCTTTAATGAAGGCTCAATCCCATTGGTCGCCCCTTCTGAGCTCCCCCACAGACACATACTTCTCCATTTACTTATCTCACCCAGGGTTTCATCAATGTTATTCTGTGCATTTGGCGTGCCCACTGTGCTTTCATTTTATTTCTTCATCACGTTATTTTGCATCTGTTTTTTTCATTTTCTGTTATTATATGCATTTTATTTTATTTTGTTGTACTGTAATTCTGGGCTTGGCCTCATGTTAGCAGCCCCGAGTCCCCTTTTGGGAGATGGTGGCGTGGCATAAATAAGGATGATGATGATGATGATGATGATGATGATTATTGACACCGTTCCCCAGTGTTGTTGTTTTGTGGGAACGAGGGGTTTCTTTTTGTTTGTTGGAGGATTAATAAAAAAAGGAGCCCCCGGTGGCGCAGTGGGTTAAACCCCTGTGCTGGCAAGACTGAAGACCAACAGGTCACAAGTTCAAATCCAGGGAGCTCCCTCTAAAAGCTCCAGCTCCTCATGCGGGGACATGAGAGAAGCCTCCCACAAGGATGGTAAAACATCAAGACATCCGGGCGTCCACTGCGCAATGTCCTTGCAGACAGCCAATTCTCTCACACCAGAAGTGACTTGCAGTTTCTCAAGTCACTCCTGACACAACAGCAACAACAACAAAAAAAGATTATACTGTGATACCAAAAAAGCAGAAGAAGAGCCAAGATTGGCTTCTGCTTGCTGTTTTGCTGGGTGCATTTTTGTACCAGAAGGGCCCTTACTCTTACGAGCTCCAGAAGCACCAAAGGTACAGAAAGAAACGGAAGAAACAGAATAAACAAATTCCATGCACAAGCCTAATACACAGCTGCATGACTTATGAACCACAACTTGGTTACTTTTTACTATTGCATTTCCGAGCACTCCATTCTGGGAGCTGTGGTCCAAAGCATAATAGCACCAAGCTCTTTCCCTATCTGTATTTGCTTCCTAAGCAAATGTTCCTTTGCCCCCAAGGAACCATCTCCAGATGTGCAAGCTATGATCCTTCAGGCACTAAAAATAAATTTTATTCTAATGGATTATTTAAAAGCAAAACAAAAAGCCAATATAGATTGAAAATGGTGGCACTAGCTCACTTTTCTGGCTCACACTCAAAGACAGATCAGCACTTTTGGAGGGTTTATTATGACCCAGGATCCTCTGCCAACCCACGAAAGGCTGGGTGTCTTGGCAGATATCCATGTAATATCAGAATAAGAAATACAGGCAGTGTGTAGCAGCAGGCTCTCTGCCTTGAGATTGCTGAGATGGGTCGGCTGAGCTAGTGATTCCTTTGATAAATATTCCTGCTTTGCTTGGGATATAAATAGGATCCTATAATGTCTGTTGAGTGAAAAGAGCTTGCTGCTGCAATATATCAACATTGCAGTCACGCATGGGCATGCTTAAACATCGAGAGAAGCAAGCATAGCGGATGGTTACAATGCAATGGTGAATCTACTGTGAGTTTCAATCTAAAGTGAAAAGAGCTCTCCAAGGTACTGAACAGAACAGGACCCAGGATAGTTCCTTGGAAATCTGGAGCAGATACACTGCCTCCATCACATTGAACCACCACTAGGTGTACGTGGATACCAAAAACAAGTGAGATGCTGGAGACTTGCCCATGAATTCTGCAGTATTTTAAGGCAAGAATTTTAAGGCTTGGCCATCTGCAATAAAACCCAGTAATGACTGAGCTCGCAGGTGAGTTGAAAAGCTGAGCAGCTTTGCAACTCTGAAACTGAAAAGAAAGTCAGATGAACTGATTCTTTTAATTTTATTTTTCATGAGAAACTGCAAGTTGCTTCTGGTGTGAGAGACTTGGCCGTCTGCAAAGACGTTGCCCAGGGGACACCTGGATGTTTTGATGTCTTACCATCCTTGCTGGAGGCTTCTCTCATGTGCACAAATCCTCTTCTGTACAAATCCCACCAAGGTTTTGCCTTAGAGTCGCCAAGGTTGAAAATAAGGTCACACAACAGCAGCAAAGTACCTCTTATAATACATTATATTGCTTTCTTTATAGTCCCACTTTTTTTCCACAAAGTTAGGACTGAAGAATGCTAATTGGAACTCAGAGCATCTCATTTCCACCCCATTTAGAAAAAAAAATGTAAAGTGGACACATAACTTGAAGAAGATTACATTCTGAGATTACAATCCTATAATTCTATTCTTAGAATCCACAGGAATATGATTGTAGTCCCAGAATCCACAGACGGCACTGCGGATTCTGGGAACTGTACTCCAAAAAGTTCGCTTTTCCATAATCTGGGTTGACTGATCAGTTGGGTCCAGGAATAGATTCTCTGCATTGACTCTTAGCTGGTTATTGTGCTTTTGGGTTGGTTTAAAAATAATGGGGACAAAGACAATCTGTTTCTAATGAAGCCATTAAGTGACAATGAATGGGCTGGCCTGATAGCAAAGAACAATCCTTATAGTCACAAGATTTACACATCAAAGCTTTCGCTCTTGAGAGGCAGAACGCTAATTGCTACGCCCCATTTTTTTCCCAAGCTCTATTTGTCTGGCCTCAGTACACCACTGTATTTTTAGCAGGTTTCATTACGTTTTGTATTTAAAAATAGCCTGAGTTACAACCCGCCTGCTGCTCTGCTGGAATGAATGATGACTCGCTGGAGCAACTGCTTATTCTGCCTTGTTCCATGGTGTTATGTGAAGCCAGACGATAAAAGAAGGAAATATGACTGGCATTAACCTTTTGAAGTAGAGGGGGAAAGAGCTATAATGAAATAGATCAAATCAGGCAATTAAGCCACGGCTCTTTGTTAGCATGTAGAATAAAATGTGAGCTGGCCCTGGGGGGTTGGTGGGGGGGGGGGGGCAGAGAAAGAAAGAAAGAAATGGTGCCCAACATGCCTTTCTTCCTATGCTTGGATTGTTAGAAAGCAAGATGCACACAATACCACCAGATCTGGGAAAGGATTATTACTGTGGCATCTGGTACTGGATTTAAATGGTTAAACCAGTAGATGGATGCAAGGATGCAACACTGAAGGTTAGACAGGGTGGGCACTATACCAAGACCTTGGATATCCCACCCCTGTCTACATGGAACATATATGTATGTACACATGAGACAATGAGGCAATACAGGGGAAGTGAGGAATCAAACCTCACAAACGCAGTGCCTTGGCTTGGGCCACATGTAAGCAGCCCGGAGTCCCTTCGGAGAGATGAAGGCGGGGTAGAAAAATAAACCCTTCTTCTTCTTCTTCTTCTTCTTCTTCTTCTTCTTCTTCTTCTTCTTCTTCTTCTTTTTTTTTTCTTCTTTTTCTTCTTCTTCTCTTTCTCCTTCTCCTTCTCCTTCTCCTTCTTCTTGCTTGGAACACAGTTTCTGTGGTGCCTGTATTAATATGTGTTTGTTACAGGGTGCAATCTTTATATGTCTGTATATTTTTTCTATGTATAATCTAAACCTAGAGACAATATGTAGATTCCACTTCTCCTCACAGGTTATCTCAATGTAATCACAGAATGACTTTCAGCCGTAAAACTTTAGTCCTATAACTTGAGACGAGACTTCAATATATATGTTAAAACAAAGAAATATTTATTCATGAATTCTTTGGCACATAAGCTTATCTGTTACAAAGTACTTTACTTCAGTTCCACTGTGTTGTGGTTCAGCAGCAACAGCATGATGGGACTGAGGGTGCAGATGAGCATGATGGGAATGGGAATACAGATGCAGGTGTGGGATTTCAGATTTCTCAGTTTTCTCAGCCACAGTCTGTAGCTAGAGAGAAACCATTGTTATCACAGGAACGGAATGTGGCTGATAAAACAGCTAGTGAAGGTCAGACTGTGCCGCAGGTGTTAAGAAGGAGTTTACGAATTGCGGCCAAGTCTTGAGCCCATCCGTTGGTGGGAAAACTGCTTGTTAGCTGTCTGTTTAATGTTCAATGTTTTGATGTTTTACCTATAAGTAAACTGCCTGGGAACTGATTCGGCGTCAGTTTCAACGTTGCAAAAATGGCTTGCGTTGTCTCCTGCTCTGGGCCTTGGACCTTGAGAAAGAAAGCCTGCTTCATGTAACCTCATGCTATTTCCTGGATTTTATGCTGCTTCTTGCTTCAAGTTTCCTGCTTTGACTCAAAGGGAATCTATTGGATTTTTACCTTGTACTATTGACTTTTTACTGCTTATATTCTGATTTGTTTGAAACCTCACAATAAACTTCTTTCTTCATAAGTTTGGCTGGTTTGTCAGAGAGAGCAAGGTGAATTTTAGCCTGAGATACAACACACTGCGATATTATTGTAACTGTCTTTCACTCCTTTGAATACGTAAAATTGTTATTACATAACTTTCAAACAGTGAACTTGTTTCTACTCAGTTATGTCACTTTCTCCTCCTTCAAAATCTAATTTCACCTCAGCCTCCTGGCTGGCTAACTTTAGACTTTTAGTCACTTTCTTCCATCAATATTTTGACTAAAACTTATTCCCAAAGGAATCTCTGACTCTTAGTTTTACTTAATTGATAATTTAGACTTATATTAGCTTTTTCTTTTCTTCAGTATAACAATGGAAGCTACAAACTTAAAAACTGATCCTCTTCCCTCTAGCTCCTGGCTAGAGACTCTCTACTTTTTAAAATGTTCCCCTCTATTTTTATCTAGCTCCACCCCTATTCTTGCTAGCCACTCTCAAATGGATACATTTCTACTGCAAAGACTACGTATCCATGGAAACCCAATAACCAATCAGATGTAACCAACTCCTGACTGCCCTTGCCATATTATCAATACTAATAAACATAGACAATAAAACTCCACTATAATGAAGTTTTCCGTTACAATGGATAGATGGTTAGACTACATGGATTAGGTTTCGCAAGTGTGTCTGACCTTGTTATCATCTCCCCATGGACAATACATCTCCTAATGTCACTCAGATAAACCTCCTCAGTCTGCAATTTTCCAGCCAAAGTTTTGACTGGAAGTGATGTCTTATCATGTTTGGACACTTGTTTTGGCCAAGATATAGCTGAAGGAAAATCGTATTGGTTGGCACATGATTCATCTGGGGATGGTATAGTTCAGGTGAAACTTACCTGAAAATACTAGCTCTCTTTTAATCCTATCACTTAGGGAATTTGCAGAGACTGGTGAGGATTTCAGCATGTTCAGTCCAAAGGCCACATGTTTCCCCACCCCTGACTTAAGGCTCATCTCCACCAGGCTCTGGAGCAATCCTAGAATCAACATGTTAGTGCTGAATCCAGGGATGTTTTCCAGCTGTGCTGCCACCATCTCTGTGTCCTCCACTCCCTCTTGCTGATCTTGCAGGTACCCCGTTCTGATATCAAAAGAGATATCTGCAACTGACAGGAACACTGATGGAGCTCCATAGCTGGCTAGGAGCCACAGACAATCCCCTTGACAACGTAGCAGTTCGAAAACATGCTAATGTGAGTAGATCAATAGGTACCGCTCCGGGAAGAAGATAACAATGCTCCATGCAGTCCTTGGAAGTGTCTCAGACAATGCTGGCTCTTTGACTTAGAAATGGAGATGAGCACCAACCCCCAGAGTCGGACACAACTGGACTTAATGTCAGGGGAAAACATTTACTATATCTCCTGACAACACTTTTCCTTCTGTATAGCCAAGGCTGACAGCACCACCAACATCAAAGAAACAACAAACAAAATCAGACATTGTGCTCACTTCAAAGATGAAGAAGAATATCCAGCCACTTGTGAATCAATGAAGAAAAAGCAGATTGTTGGTTTGAAACAATAAAGCAAAGAAATGGGCACTCATAACCTTTTATTTGTGTTTTGATTATATGAGCAAAGGCCCATGGGACCATTTGAGCATCTACTTATAGATGTGCATAAAGAGTGAGCTCTAATTATACATGTCAGTATCACTGGTTGGAGGAGAGTTAATTGGTTTTCAGGCATTCCCGAACAAGATGAGCGCCAGGACGTGTGACCAGGAGCTGAAGAGTCAGCTGTAAACGATGCCCATGAATTCTCCATTGCAAAGTAAACCTTTATTTTTTTATTTTGCTACAACATGTTTTATAGCGCAATAAAAAAGAAGGAAGTCAATAGCTATCTCTAATATAGCCGTAACTGAAAAGATACTTTACCAATCCAATATTGCTTGAAGGGCAGCGTAATATGAGATTTGACCTTAACCAAGACATCATTCAGAAAGTTGAAAGTGATGGTTTGAAAGAAAATTGCAGATGAAGGATGCTGAAAATGGCTGAAACAAGCTGGGCAGGGTTATGGATTCTTGGAAATGGGCTACATGGTTGGGCTGTATGAGGGAATCAACATGCTAAGAGGGACTGTTTTGTGGGTTGCTTTGTCTGTATGCATCCCAAGAATTCTAGGTAACCTTGGAAAACTCAAGGAAGTTAGTGCCAACTTGTTATGTGGGGACCTTTCTTTATTGGTGTTGTTTATTCTTACAGTTGCTCTGACTCTTTGTGACCTCATGGATCAGCACAGAGCTCCCTGTTGGCTGTCACTACCCCCAACTCCTTCAAGGTCAAGCCAGTCACTTCAAGGATAACACCCATCCGTCTTGCCCTTGGTTGGCCCCTCTTCTTTTTTCCTTTCATTTTCCCCAGCATCATTCTCTTCTCCAAGCTTTCCTGTCTTTTCATTATGTGGCCAAAGTACTTCATCTTTCCCTCTAATATTCTTCCCTCCAGTGAGCAGTCAGGCTTTATTTCCTGGAGTATGAACTGGTTTGATCTTCTCGTGGTCCAAGGCACTCTCAGAATTTTCCTCCAACACCACAGTTCAAAAGTGTCTATCTTTCTTCGCTCAGCCTTCCTTATGGTCCAGCTCTTGCATCCATAGGTTACTACGGGGAATACCATTGCTTTAACTATGCAGATCTTCATTTCCAGTGTGATGTCTCTACTCTTCACTATTTTATCAAGATTGGCAATTGCTGTCCTCCCAAGAAGTAGATGTCTTCTGATATTCTGGCTGTAGTTTATGTCTGCAGTAATCTTTGTGCCTAGAAATACAAAGTCTGTCACTACCTCCATGTTTTCTCATTATTTCATTATTATAGCACTACAATTCCACTTCCGCTGCTATGGCTACATTCTACAGAAGAAGACAAGGGTGCATGTGTTTGTTGTTAATTGCCGTTAAGTCCCTCTTGACTTATGGTGTCCCCACAATTGAGAAACCCCTATGTCACTTTGGAATCAAAGGCTCTATTGAGGTCTTGGAAACTCAGGGCTTTGGCTTCCTTGATCGAGTCTATCTACCTGTAATGTGTACGTTCTCCTTGTATTTCATCAAGCATTTAGGCTAATTCAAATTGTAAACCTGAAGGAAGAGTACGTTCTGCAGCTCATGCTTTCTGAGAACAATGCCAGAGCTGGGATCCATCTGTAAAACTAATTGAAACACTATGATGCCATGGCTGTATCTTATGAAAGCCTGGGGATTGTACTCCTGTGAAACACTAAAGCTCTCTGGTTTGAGAATTCAAAGTATTCCTCCCTCAATTGCAAATCTCAGGATTTTACTGAATGGAACCATGACAGTTAAAGTGGAATCACAGCACTATAACTATCTGGTGTGAAATAACTTTATGCTAAATCAGATTACTGGTTCAACTTGCTTACTACTGTCTGTATGAGACACAGGTGCATTTTTATGGTCTCAACAACATGTACTTCTCCACTTCCAGAAACCTCCAGAAAAAGCAGTTGTTTCATAAGCAAATGGGTTGAAGAACCCCGAAATCTGCCAAAATGAAAGCAAATGTACTGTTCCAACTCATATAACTGGCTCTGATTTTCATTTTTTTTTCATTTGAGTTATTGCAAAGCCTTTTGTGGGTCTTGGTGCAAGGACCCTCCAAAGTTGCCAACCCTGGTTTTTTTAATCATGTCAGAAGCAAATTGAGAATATCCTGCAAGTATCTACTGTTGTGACAGAATGGCCATTTGCAAGGGCATTGCCCAGGGGACATCCAGATGTGTGACCATCCTGTGGGAGGCTTCTCTCATGCCTCCACATAGGAAACTGGGGCTGACAGATGGGAGCTCACCCCATCTCACAGATTTGAACTGCTGACCTTAGAATAATAGAATAATAGAATCATAGAGTTAGAAGAGACCTCATGGGCTATCCAGTCCAACGCCCTGCCAAGAAGCAGGAATATTGCATTCAAAGCACCCCTGACAGATGGCCATCCAGCCTCTGTTTAAAAGCTTCCAAAGAAGGAGCCTTCACCACACTCCGGGGCAGAGAGCTCCTTCAGGTCTTTAGGTCAGCAGTTCAGCTGGCACAAGGGTTTCACCCATTGCACCATCGTGGCTCCTGGTTTACCTTCTGGCAGCAGATTTCCAGGATTTCAGATGGAGGGCTTTTTCCACCCTTAGCTAGAAATGCCAGGGATATAATCAGGGAAATTGACATGGAAAGGATATACCTTACCCTCCAATATAGCTAATTATTTTATAGTTGAATGGGCATGACAGTATAATCCAGGCATCCTGCCAACTTAAAAGTTAACTTGTGTTTTTTCACTATTTGTCCAAATCTTCCTATCCCTTTCACCACCCTTGGGTGGGGTTTGCAATCTCCAGGAGCCATCCAAGAATGGAAAAACTTGGTCGGGTCTATCATTTAGAACAGTGCTTCCCAACCTTTTTTTTGACCAGGGACCAATTTGATTAGGGATGACTTGACCAGGCACCACTCTCCAACATTGGTACCAAAGAGTTACGAATCAGTTTTTGGTCAACTTTAGATTCAGTTTGGGATGCTGATTCAGAAAATTGCATTGGACAGACCACATCAGCTCTAGTTTCTGATACAGAATATATGCCATGGTCAGCGATAGGGAAGAAGTGGCAGATAGGAGTGGAGTGGAAATCAAATAAAATAAAGAGGAAGGCAACTCATGGACCAGATTTTCCTCCCCATGGCCACTCTTGGTCCATGGCCCACAGGTTAAGAACCACTGATTTAGGTCCATGGCCCACAGGTTAAGAACCACTCTCCTCGGTTTTGGGGCATCTCGGTACTGCAAGTCTGCCATAGATACAGTCCTAAGATGTGTCTAAGAGGAATACTTCTATTTGTTTCCAGTTTGATTCTGCTATATTGGCTGCTGGGCTTGCCCTTATGTTTAGGAGTTGCTTTCTGAATTTAAATCCCATGTGAAAGACCAAATCGATAGAGAGATGCCTACATCTTGTTTCCATTTGATGAGGGGTTCTTTCTGGTGAGCAATTACCAAGCAGCAACACATTCTCCCCAATGGACAGACAAATCCTTCCTGCCCGCCCTGCTTTTTTCTCTTTTTTGAACCCCCCCCCCCACTATTATATGGATTTTTTTGTGATTCTGATGAATGCAAGAAACAGACCTATGGGAGCTAAAGATCAGTTCTGACAGCAGTTGAGGAAAAAAAAGGATTCTGTAAAAGAATACGAAGGAAGTAAGAAAGGAAGAGGAAAAAAATGGATGGAAAAGAAAGAGAAGGGAGGGAAGCGAGGAAGGAAAAAGAGAAACTCTCTCTAGGTTATGTCGATAAGAATGTGCAGAGAATTGGAAAAACTGCATCTCACAGCTTGAAAGCTGTATGTATGAGGCAGAAGGATGCAGGGGGATGAATAAGAGAACAAGATGACATGACACCGTATTACGGCGTTTGGCAAGAGAAGAGCTCAGTTCAACCTCAAAAGCTACTGAGTAAGAAGAAAATGTCGCTTTAACAGTATTAGGGGACAATTTATTATGTGTATCCTTCGAGTGCGGCACAATGTCACTGCGGGCCCTGGTGCATTTGCATTATTTCCAGACAACGGCAGCAGCAGAAAAGGGACACTGATTTATTTCAGAGCAGGCTCAGGTGATTTTTATGTCTACTGGGGACTGAGTCAGATAGGGCTTAACCCATTCCAGTCTCTCTTTGGCTCCCAGAGAAGAGTCTCCGCTTGGCAGAGCCCTACTCTTTGCATTTAGGTTTCATTTCAGAAGACTTGGGGTCTCCTTTTGTGCACTCTTCAACTGCGGTGCAGTGACTTCCCCAATTAACTGGGCAGCAGTGGCACCGCCTTTTCTGACATTAACAGAAATCTAGTTGCTTCTGCAACCTTTCCTTCTGCTTCCTTCAAGGTCTGAAATGTATGTTTTTGGATCTTTAATTATGATACCTGGAATTACATTCAATTGCAAAAGAATTATCAGCAGCACCTACAAAGCATGCTTCATTTCCTTGACAATATTTATTTATTTATTGTGTCAGAAGCAAATTGAGAATACAGTTATATTGTATAGATAACTGTTACAAACTTGGCATTATACTAAATGTCCTTTGACCAGAAGCTGGCCACTTAGAGTGTCTCTGGTGTTGCTGTGAGAAAGTTCTCCATTGTGCATGTGGCGGGGCAGAGGCTGCATTGTAGTAAGTGGTCTGTGGTTTGATCTTCTCCATACTCGCATGTCGTGGACTCCACTTAAGATTGGCTCTGCATCTCGTGGTGCCAGAGCACAGTCTGTTCAGTGCCTTCCATGTCACCCAGTCTTCTGTGTGCCCAGGAGGGAGTCTCTCACCTGGTATCAGCCATGGCTTGAAGTTCTGGGTTTTCACCTGCCACTTTTGGACTCTTGCTTGCTGAGATGTTCCTGTGAGTATCTCTGTAGATCTTAGGAAGCTGTTTCTTGATTTATGGCATTGGCTTGTTGTCTGATATCTGAGCAGAGGATGGAGATGTCAATGCCTTGGTCCTTTCAGTACTGGCTGCTAGACAGATGTCAAGTGGTGCAATACCGGCTAAACAATATAATTTCTCCAGTGATGTAGGGCACAGACATCCTGTGAAAATGCAGCATGTCTCAGTATGAGCCATGTCCATTGTTTTAATGTGGTAAGGTGTATTCCACACTGGGCATGTGTGTTCAGCAACAGAGAAGCAAAGTGCAAGGGCAGATGACTTCACTGTGTCTGGTTGTGATCCCCAGGTTGTGCCAGTCACTTTTTGTAGAATGTTATTTCTAGCAATGACTTTTTGCTTGATATTAAATGTGTGTATTTGAGAAGTGTACCCCAAAGGTTACAGACATCCGCAAGGATGCCTTTATGCCCCTCCACCCTTCTGGACCTCCTTGGGTCAATTTTTTTCTGCCTCTCTTTGCATACTTTTTAAAGCAAACTTAAGTCTTCCTGGATCATATCAACAGAATATTTCTGTTTTTCAACTCTCCTAACTTCCTCTTATTTTATATGGCATTGACAGACTACTATTTTTTTCTATAGCAGTGATTCTCAACATGTGGGTCCCCAGATGTTTTGCCCTTCAACTCCCAGAAATCCTAAGAGTTGGTAAACTGGTTGGAATTATAGGCCAAAACTCCTGGGGACCCACAGGTTGAAAACCACTGTTCTATAGGAACCTTAAGAGTCAAGAATCACAGGGCTGTAGTAAATTTCAAACCAGGACAAGCAGGCTGGTTACATGTGTGCAAAATCTCATTTTACATTCCATAGCAGAGAAGAACATCTGATGGAAACGAGGGTTCAGACATAAAACTGCCAAATATGTGCAGGATAAATTCATATTCTGTATGAGATAATTAAGTTCTTCAGCAACATTTCTTGTTTTTGATGTCACACCAAAACCCTGCAAAACAATCTAATCAGAAGAAAAATGAAAATATATATGAATGGGCAACACCATTTTTTTCGCTCCCCCTTCAAAAGTATCTGCAAAAGTATCCCCATTTACAAGCACCTTGGCAATAATGTACGAATGCCTCATCCATCCATCCATCCATCCATCCATCCATCCATCCATCCATCCACTGATTTATCCATCCTATCATTCATTCTCTCCCTTTATCTTCTCACTTGCTGCCACTGGATAAAATGCCTGGACTTTTACAAGGCATTTACAACAAGCGATGAATTTCTGATTGTTGTGCTTTGCAAAGATCTTCAGGTGAAGGACTATGCAATTATTCTGTGGACACAGACAGAAACCCATCATACAGACCCAGGAGGCAAAGAAATCTCACTTTCTTTGTGGAATGGTGAAAGATGCTAAACTCTTTAAGGCATTTGACACCTACAAGGGCATTCAGCAATTGTTTTGTCCTGCATCTCTTCTGACAGGCAAAGGAACGTGGCTGCTAGAGGTCCAGAGGCTCTTATTGCAAAGCAGCCAATTAGTTAATAAGTAAATGAACCAGAATTCTAAAAAGAATAATAATCATTGCAGAGAAAAATGCCCAAATATGAGGCCTTTAATCCAACTGTGGACAGACTCCATAACTTGTGGACACTAAAACAAAACAAAAACAAAACAKCCCCCCCCCCCCTTAAAACACCATTATCCATCAGGTAGAAACAGGTTCAAAATACATATGTTTAGATTTAAAGCATTCTGAGCCAGGAACTTGCCTTGTGTGCCAGAACTGAATCCATACTTCCTTTAAATCAGTGGTTCTCAACCTGGGGTCCCCAGATGTTTTTGGCCTTCAACTCCTAGAAATCCTAACAGCTGGTAAACTGGCTGGGATTTCTGGGAGTTGTAGGCCAAAAACATCTGGGGACCTGAGGTTGGGAACCACTGCTTTAAATGAAAGTCCATTCTTGATGGCAAAGTTTGGAAAACTCACCTTTTTTTGGACTACACTTCCCAGTATCATGCATTTTGGGGGATTCTGAAACTTATAATCAAAAAGTTCCCCCATCTTTCATGTTGGGAATTAGAGTTCCCCAAGGTGTCAGCCCTTTTGGGAAAATATGATTTACTTACTTAATTAGGCGATCCCTCATGGCCCAAGGATGATGACCCTCTTGGTGGTGGATACGTAGGTGACTGTGGAGCCATATTCTTGAACTGCATCTTCTTCCACAGTGAGGGCATTGGTTTCCAGGTGGAAGGCAGTCCCAGTCTGGTTTGGCTTGACCCTGACCAGGGTTTCCAGTGTTGGAAAGTCTTATTTTTAGTAGAACAGCAGACAAATGAGCCTTAATTCTGTGTTCCTTCCTTGAACTGAAACTGACTCAAAAACAAACAAGGCAGGCAATTTCAGGTTACAACTTAGAAATGTTTACTATTGACTTTATGTTTACATATGCATGGAGACTCTACATCCAAGCTAGCTAATGAAAAGGTTAGGTAAAAGCTAGTATTTTCATCCTTAACTCACCATCTTGTTGACAGGGAAACAAAGCATGGCTGAAGGAGAGGAGAAGAAGAGATTGGAAACTGGATGGGTGATAGAGACAAAAAGTGGGGGAGTTTTATATGGTCAATGACCTTTAAAATTTTGCAGGTCACATGGTCTAGTTATTTGCAGCCATTCCAATGATATAATTCATTCTAATCATATCATTTAGTGGCTATAGTGCCTTGTCTCCTGTATAACTTCCATCAGCCTCAAAGGAGTGACTCAGTAATGGATGGGGGAGGCAGAGACTTAGAGGTTGTCTACATAGACATAAAACCTCACACTCACTTTGAGTAGGTTCCCAGCTGTCTTTATGATTTCTGGTGAGTATTGTAGTTAATCCATCTTTGTCTCATTTCAGTAAAAGCCAGGGGATGCCCCAGAATTCACTTGAAACTCCTGAATATCCTTTGGCTATAAGTCGTGTGGAAAGCTGGATCGGGTCTTATTTGGACTGGTTTACTGTCCATATGGGGCATCGTCACCATCACCTTTCTCTATACTCATTAGCACAGGGATAAGTGGATGGATCTTCCCAAAGTCATCACCATCAGCTCTCCAGCAGGCCACATAGTTTCTGGCCATCATAGCACCTCATGCTGACATTAACAGAGCTGCCCGTGCGACCTGGGAGAAGATAGAGATGTCAGCTCCTCTATGTCGATGCTTTAATTTAATGGTAAAAAAATGCATTGGATCTTGACTGAAGCATATGCAACTGTCCGGTAGGAGCAGGATCACTTCATTTCTCTTTCCCTAAAATGCTGGTCAAGAGAGTTAGGACTTTATCACAGGAGGTAGGCAAACTAGCATTGCAGCTGGTGATGGTCCCTATCCCATGATTACAACGCATGTACAAAACCACACACACACACACACAAAACACATATATACACATATACAGAAATATATACACAAATATAGACCTATACACAGACTGGGCCACAGCAACACGTGGTAGGGGACGGCTATTCGCAAATAATTAAGGAAAAGCAGTAGAAAGGAATTCCTGACAGTAGCAGGTTTTCAACAGTGGATTACACTGTCTCAGAGTGTGGTGGACTCTCATAGAATCATAGAATCAAAGAGTTGGAAGAGACCTCATGGGCCATCCAGTCCAACCCCCTGCCAAGAAGCAGGAATATTGCATCCAAATCACCCCTGACAGATGGCCATCCAGCCTCTGTTTAAAAGCTTCCAAAGAAGGAGCCTCCACCACACTCCGGGGCAGAGAGTTCCACTGCTGAACGGCTCTCACATTCAGGAAGTTCTTCCTCATGTTCAGATGGAATCTCCTCTCTTGAAGTTTGAAGCCATTGTTCCACGTCCTAGTCTCAAAGGAAGCAGAAAACAAGCTTGCTCCCTCCTCCCTGTGGCTTCCTCTCACATATTTATACATCGCTATCATATCTTCTCTCAACATTCTCTTCTTCAGGCTAAATATACCCAGCTCCTTAAGCTGCTCCTCATAGGGCTTGTTCGCCAGAGCCCTGATTATTTTAGTTGCCCTTCCTCTGGACACATTCCAGCTTGCCAATATCTCCTTTGGAAGTGTTTAAACAGGGACTGAATGAACATCTGAAGAAGTGTTTTGATTCCTGCATGGCAAAATGGAGTTGGGCTGCATGGCCCTTGTAGCGTCTCCTAACTCTGATGTATCTATTAGGGCTGTCCAAACACGGAAAATTTTGTTTCTAAACTCGATTCGTTTTAGGGGTTTTTTGCGTTTTGTTATTTAAAAGAATTCCGAAATTTTCCTTTAAAAAAGTTCGATATTTACGAAATTTCGGAAATCATAAAACAATTACGAAAGATTTACGAATCGATTACGAATCGATTCGTTAATGGCGGCTGCGATCGCGCAATACGCTAAAAAAACTTCTGAAGCTTCCCTCTCCCTCTGTTGTTGACTGTTGGTGTGATAATTATATTTTTTTTCACTGAGAAAACAAATAGCAACCCTAAAACTTGCACCAGACATGCGGAAATAATAACGAAACATTTACGAATCAATAACGAATCAATAACGAATCAATAATGAAACAATCCCGAAACAATTACGAAACGAATTGGAAAAATTCGTTTCATTTTTTAGTTGCTCCTGAATGGTTCAATATCGCTTTGTTATAAAAAAAACGAATTTTTAACGAATTACGAAATTACGAAACGAAACCGCCCAGCCCTAGTATCTATGATTTCCAGGTTGGGCAAAGGAGGTCCATCAACTGGTGACTTGTGTACAAGGAAGATGCTGTTTTTACTCTGCTCCCCACAATGAACGTGGCTATAATAAGGACTTGCAATGAGGATCCTGTTGCTGATGCTTCCAATCTGATTTGCTAACAGGAGGGTGTTGAAAATACCATTTTTCTTGTGGCCTGATCTCTGGAGAAAACTAAACACTAGGAAGAACTAGGAAGAACTCCTGATAGTAAGAGTTGTTTGGCAGTAGAATAGGCTGCCTCAGAGTGTGTTGATAGTCTCCTTCTTTAGAGGTTTAAAAGCTGAGGATGGATGGCCATCTGCATGAGGTGCTTTGATTGCAGAATGGAGTTGGACTGAATGGCTTTTGTGGTCTATGGCTGAATGGACTTCCTCTGCTCCATCTGGCAGCTGGCTCTTAAGGCAGAGTGGGGTAGTGTATATGTAGCTTAACAGTAAGACTGTGTAGTTTGACTGAATATAGTTATAGATAGGTAATTCTAAGATATGAATCACTTGCTGCAATACTGAAAGTCAACTGTTATTCTTACCATTGTTGTTGTTTCCATAGCAGAAGTTTGGAATCTCCAGGATTAAGCAGTAAATTCATCACTGCTATTGAAAAGGCATGGTATGTGCTTCACTGTAAGGGTTGTGTGAACTTTCTAGGAACATTTCAGTAACTAAGTCTTGCTGGCACAAATAGCTATGGAAAAAGAGTGTCAAAACAACACACAGAGCACTGTTTGGAAGCCAACCAACGAAAAGGCCACCCGATGAAGGTGGAACCCACACTTAGCAAATCAAGGAGTAGAAAACATTCCATGTGACACATCTGTCCCAATCACATAACCTAAATAATGTGTCTGAGATTTGTCCACAAATGTTCCAGGCTCAGAAACCATGCCAGGTTGTTCCTGGCCCTATGGAAATTTCTTGGCATGAATGTTTTTCCAAGCCATAATTTCAGCCTTTATATATAGGTCCTATCCGCACAGATCAAAATGGTTGTATTTGTGCAAAAGTGAGGTGGGGGAAAGAGATGTGTGGGGGAATCTGACTTCAAATAAAGATCTATTCAAAGACTGAGAACTTTATCCATGAGTTATTCCAATTCTGTTAAAGGGATCGCTCAACACTGTGGTAACCAGAGTGGACTGGCCATGAATGCATTGCCCCAGAAAGGAGGAAATACATCACCCAACCAAGACAGAGTTTTGCATAAAATTTGCATACCCTATAGGTATTTCAACATCCAGATTTTAGAAAGAATAACTGACATTCAAATAAACTATTTAGGAAAAATATGTGTACCCACTTTCAGTGTTTTGAGACTTTGAAACAAGCTAATTTTCCAAAGGTTCTGAAGATGGGAGAAAGGCAGGGATGGGGTCTGGGCAAACCTGAGTGGATTGGACTCATTTATTTTAAAGAAAAGGTTGAGAAAGTGCACCCCAGGAAGTCTCATTTTGTAGCCCCCAGCACCTTTTCACAGGTGGTTTTTGCCTCCAATGTGTCAAAAATGGCTCTAGAACTATCACAAAACAAAGCAGTATCCCCCCAAAGATTCCCAAGCACCTAAAATGCTATAAAAACCATTGAAAAAAACCACAAAGTGGTGTGACATGATTTCCCGTTGCCAGTTGATTTCCAGAGCATATGCTTATGTGATGCGTTTCTTTTCAGTTGGAACCCTTAGTGAACCGAGTGATAGCAGCTGACAACCTTGGTTTCCAACTCTGCTACATCTCTCCACCGGGCAGTTCACTCACTCCAAAACAGATCCAACTTTCTTTCATCAGGGGGAGGTCAGATTCGTCACCCAGATCTCCAGCAGTTATGTCTCACAGCATGGAGGATCACCCTGCTTCATTTTCAGCATGAGTAAAAACCATCTTGGATGTAGCAGAATGGGCATCCACCAAGAAATCCTATGCCACAAAATGGAAATGTTTCCGTACTTACCTTCAAAGTAATGGGCTCAATCCCTGTTCAGCTTCCACATCGCAGGTTTTGGACTTTCTAGTTTCCCTCTCAATAGTGGGACACTCTCTAGCCTCAACAAAATGTTATTTGGTTGCAGTCTCTTCCTATAGGAGAATGCAGGACCTACCACCCTGCTTCAACAACCCACTTGTACACATGTTCCTCAGCGGTGACAACAATTGGACCACAGTGTGAAAATGCCCCAGATCCTTATTTCATACACCCACCCACTGTAAATTGTTGCTGTTGATGTGTGCTTTTAAATAATTTCTGACTTACGACAAGAAATTATAGGGATTTGCTTGGCAGGGATTTGCTTGGCAAGATTAGTTCAGAGGTTTTTTTTCTTTATCCAACTTGATGGACCAATTTATTTATTGTTATTTTGAAATCTCTATAGTTGATGTGTGGTATCAGTAAACAATAAAATAGTGAGAAATGACTGTTTTTTTTTTAAAAAAAAAATCAGTAGATATATTTTCATCCCTCTCATGCACATACACATCTTGCATTGAATAAGCCCCCACAAGCTCCAGAGTGTCTCACATTTTTGGTCATATATATACTTTGCATGTTTCTCTGGGTGCATAAAGGGGAATGATGGTCCAAATCAAAGTTTTTCAAACATATCATGTTGTTGACACACTTTTTAGACACACATCATTTAGCGACACAGTAATTCAATTTTACTGGCAAACTGGAGCTTAAACCAATCCCTTATAAGAGATACAGACACATATATAAACTGTAATAATGAAATGTATGGGGCCACACCATATCGCGCTAAAACCTTTCTCAAATAATAATAATAATAATAATAATAATAATAATAATAATTTCATTTTATGCCTCGCCTCCATCTCCCCTAAGGAACTTGGGGCGGCTTACAAAGGGACAAGCCCAGGGAGCACAAAGTTAAAAACATAACACCAGAAGATAGCATCAAAACAAAACCAAATAAAAACATATCACAATTATACACACACACACACACACACACACATTTCATGTTACATTTGCACAACACACCCCACACACTGCAGCCAACACAGTAATGTGTTGCAGTGGATCATTTGGAAAGCTCTGGTTTGAGCAATTCCACAATTTGTAGTTTTAAATAATTAGGGTTTTGGTAACAGAGTATTACTTCACTGACAAGTTATACAGAGCATTATTTCATTGATGAGCAGGCAAGATCATTGTTTAATAGTGAAAGAATAACATTATATTCTCCATCTTCAAGAGAATTTTGAGTTGTAAGTCCTATCTAGCCACCTTCTGAAGTATGCCTAGCCTGTTTGGCACAAGTCTTCCTACGTGAAGTAGGTGAACATAGCATTGAACAAAACATGCAGAATAATCACAGGATGTCTTAAATCTACACCTGTTGATAAACTCTACAAGCTAGCTGGCATTGGCCCCCCGATGTGTGTCAGGAAGTTGCTGCTGGTTGGGAGAGAAATAAGGTGTGAAAGCCACCCATTGCCTGGCTATCAGCCTCCTCCCAGTAGACTCAAATCAAGGAAAAGCTTCACTCCTCTTAACGTTTCCCCAGAAAAAGTAAGAGTATCCCTCTGGGCAGCTAAACCAGGAAATCCCAATTGAATGTCCCCTCACAACTCTGCCTCTAGGGAAACCAAGAATGGGCAACATGGAAGTCCCTGAACAAACTCAGAAGTGGAGTGGGCAGATCAAAAGACAACCTAGCAAAATAGCACTACCTAGAAGAATCCTCCACCTTGGGGGACTGTGGAGCAGGACACACAACTCTGCATCTGTATGCTTGTCTGCAGTGTCTTGCCTCATGTACAGAAGAAGAATTGTTTGAGGCTACAGACAATGTGGTTGCTGTTGCCCGTATTTGGTCAAAAGATATCTAACCACTTATGCTCCTTCTATTTTTATCAGTTTTCCACTAATTTATGTAACGCTTTTGATACAAAATAAATAAAACCTTCTGTAGTGAGTCACCAATAACTTGCAAGCTCAATTGACACCTCTACTTTGTCTCCTGATACCTTCTTTCCTCTTTCCTTTTCCCCCTTAGGTGATTAATTGTGAAGATATTGTCTTAAATGTTTTTAATTGTTTCAATGTATTTTATAATTCTATTTAAATGCTTATTTTAATTGTACATTGTTTGCTGACTGAAAGGTCAGAGGTTTGAATCTGGGGAATGAGGAGTGGCGTGAGCTCCCACTGTTAGCCCCAGCTTCTGCCAACCTAGCAGTTTGAAAACATGCAAATGTGAGTAGATAAATAGGTACAAGGTAAGGACACTCCATGCAGTCATGCTGGCCACATGACCTTGGAGGTGTCTTTGGCTTAGAAATGGAGATGAGCACCAACCCTCAGAGTCGGACATGACTAGACTTAATGTCAGAGGAAAATCTTTACCTTTACCTACATTGTTTTATGACATCCAATAGTTGCCTATGAGTAAGTCACCTTGAGTCTCCTCCAGGATGGAGAAAGGTAGGGTAGAAATGTCCTAAATAAATAAACAATAAATAAATAATCGAGATTGAAGTGGTGGGGTTCCTTCTGCTTTTTAAAGAATGGAGCTGGCTCTGGGACCTCCAGTTGCCAGCTAGAAACCTGCAAAATCATTAGCAGTAGGGCTTGGGAAGGCAATGCTTTGGACTACAGTTCTCAGAACCCTAAGCCAGCATTGCTATGGTCCATGGATGCTATAGCAAAACCTCTTTTCTAAACTGTGGCTTGGAGTGCACCTCTGACATACATACCTGAGGTCTGCAATCATACCTAGTGTTTATTTATGCCACATAGTTCTGGATTCTGTAGCTTAAGTCCACCTCAGATGGAATTCCTTCTTTTTAATGGATCGATGGCTTGCAAGCCTGAACGTCTTATAGCAATGTGTTTTAAAGCTAAGGAAAAGTGATTCTCAAATCTCTTTCATTTTGAAACCAAAAGCTTCCTCTGGCTTCAATTCAAACTTTTCCTGTCTGGACACTTTGAACACTCCCACTGCATGACTTACGCACTCATGTATGGTAAGGTGTTGGCAGATGCCCAGGAAACAGTTCTTTTGGATTAGAAATGGTCTCAATAACCTTGCATTTCTAAGGGGTATGTTTGCTTGAGAAATGCCTCTGATGTGACTAAGAGGAAACAGTGATCGGGATCTTTTATTGTCCGGTGGGTACATTTGAGTCACTACTAATGCTTCTGGTTCCATCCCTCTTATTGATGGGATGCTGCCAGTTCAAGCAAAGATAAGGGGATAATATGACACTGCAGGTCAACACATTTTCTGCTTGAAAAACTGCAGAAAGTTGAGTCATGGTAGTTAAAGTGGTGTCAAACTGCATTAATTCTACAAAGTAGATGTAACCTGGGACAAGGCAACTAGGGCGTGAAGAGTTTTCATGAATACACCGAACAACTTCATCATCATCATTATTAAAAAAAAAAGAGGTCCACGCAATATTTGGATTTCTCAACACAGTCATAGTAGATCAAGACCACAAGAACAAGTTACATTCAAATCCTAATTGATCAGAAAGGCTTGCAAAGACGATTAAGTCTTCCACCTCTACTGAAAACTAGATTTATGTGTGGTTTTCTTTCAGTATCTTTGGTACCTGTGGAAGCCCGTAATGGTAAGGGCCCTCCTGGTACAAAAACCTGCCTGTTACGAAAGCAAGCAGGAGCAGATCTTGGATTTTCCTCCCCTATTCAGCATCACAGTTGAATCTTTTTGATTTTCCATTAGTTTCCTTATACTTTTTATTTAGTGGGACTGACTGGCAATTGGGGACCTGAGGGATGGTGGGTGAGGTGTGCACATGCGCGTTTGGGGGCTTTCATCCTTTTACCTTCTTTTTCTCCTTCCCTTTCTCTCCTTCAGAAAATACTTCTAAATAATAATAATAATAATAATAATTAATAATTAATAATTAATAATAGTAATCCCAGCAAACAAAAAGAGAAGCCTAGCTCTCATCTAGAGTAGAAAGTAAAAACAGCTTTGAGGAAGCAAAACTCCAAGCAGAAAGGAGATTGCAGGCAAGAGAGGGGATTTTTAAGGTAGTCCACGGAAGATAGCTCCACTGAGCTCCAGGTCATTGCTCTTCCTTCCCTGGGCCTCCTTAAATGCCTTGGAAAGCTGTGTGGTGTGCAGTGCTGGTGCTGGGAGAGAAAGTGTGCATGCCTGCCTCTCCTCTAGAGTAGAACAGCTTTAAGAAGCATTAAACCCGGTCTCCTCCTTTACAAACAGAAGGGAAAGGAATAGGATCCAGAAAGAGTGGTAACTCTGATGCTTTTTTAAACCCAAGTCTTAATGAAGGATATGGAAGGGGATCCTGTGGGATGTCTCTACCATAATGGGCTGGATAGGGTGATTTCTTAACCCTGTTGCTGACACCCAGGTTCCCTTGAAGGGAAGAAAGGAAAGGCTCCCAGGGGAAAGGGGAGCCTAAGTTCCCCATTGCCACCAATGGGCCAAAAAGAACCATCTTTTTTTGGATGTGGAACAAAAATGCCCATTCAGATATGGGAGGCATATGGTATCCGCCAAGCAGAAATAGATAATGATTCACCCGAAATGCACAAGCGTACTAAAATCTAAGAATTTCAGACTGTATCTAAAATGAGAGAAAACAGTATTCCATATGGTGGTTGCCATCATCTTCAAAACAATTTTGGTACAGATCACAACAGATAGTGGCACTACCATGAGGAACCTCTAGACCAATGATTTTCAGTCTTTCATGTTCCAGGTGTTTTGGACTCCACTTCTCAGAATGTCTCACAATGGGCCAAGCTTTTTGAGACTTTCTAAATCTAAATATTATTATTTATTTGTGGTATTTGTATCCCATCCTTCTCAACCCTGAAGAGGATTCAGGGTGGATTGGAGGAACAATGTTTGGCAGCCACTACTCTAGATCAGTTTATAAGGGGAAAGATGATCTCCCAGGTAACCATAAAATAATAGAATCACAGACTTTTAGCTGGAAGGAGCTGCAATGGGCATCAGGTCATGAAGCACACACAACCAAATCAATTCTGAAAGATGCCATCCAGCCTTTTCTTGAATTCCCAGAAAAAAGAGTCTACTGTGCCCCAAGTCAGTCAATTCACAGTTGAATACTTTTATAGTAAAGTAGTTCTTCCTAATGTTCAGGTGGAATCTCTTTTCTTGACATCTCCATCTATTGGTTGATGTTTTAGTCTCTGGAGCAGAGAAAAAACTGGCTCCATGTTCTATGTGGCATGCTTTTAGATGGTAAATAATGATGACTATCATGTTAACTATCAATCTTGCCTTCTCCAAACTATACATATCCACTAGGCCTGGGTAACAACGGAAACATTTGTTTCTAAAATCGATTCGTTTTTTGGGGGTTTTTGCATTTCGTTATTTAAAATAATTACAAAATTTTCCTTTTAAAAAGTTCGATATTTACGAAATTTCGTAAATGTGAAAAAATTACAAAACATTAACGAATCGATTTCCGAAACAATAACGAATCGATTCGTTAATGGCAGACGCGACCGCGAAATACGCTAAAAAACCTCCAAAAACTTCTGAAGCTTCCCTCTCCCTCTGTTGTTGACTGTTGGTGTGATATTATAATTTTTTTTCACTAATTAAACAAAAAACTTGCCCCAGACATGCGGAAATAATAACGAAACGACCTCAGAACAATAACGAAACGAATACAATAACGAAATACGAAGCATTTACAAAACGTGTTTAAAAATTCGTTTTTAAAAAAATTGCTCCAGAATGGTTCGTTATCGTTTTGTAATTAAAAAAATTAACGAATTATTAACGAATTACGAATTAACGAAACGAAACCGCCCAGCCTTAATATCCACTCCCTGAATTCCTCATAAAGCATGGTTTCCAGTTTGGATGCCGATCCTTAGAAATGATGGTCAATATCCTTTTAGACTTTCTTGCAGCCCGAAGTACACATTCTCAGCTAATAATAATTCATGTTATGATGGGGAAACAATAGGTAGAGGTAAAGGTTTTACTCTGACGTTTCCAGTTGTATCCAACTCTGGGGGTTGGTGCACTTCCCCATTTCTAAGCCAAAGAACCGGCATTAACACTTTCAAGGTTGTGTGGATGGCATGACTACATGGACCACTGTTACCTTCCCGCCGGAGTGGTACCTATTGATCTACTCACATTTGCATGTTTTTGATTTGTTAGGTTGGCAGAAGCTGGGGCTGACAGTGGGAGCTCACGGCGCTCCCTAGAGTAGAACCTGTGACCTTTTGGTCAACAACCTCAGCAGCGGTTTAACCCACTGCACCACTGAGGGCTCCAGGGAAACAATAGCTCTCCATATATTGTTGGACTTTAGCTCCCATCAACTTCAAGGATAATGGGAACTGGAACTCAGCAGTGTCTGGTTGTCCACAGTTCTCCATCCTTGCCTTAAAATTATTTAAAGTTTGTAATCAACTCCTCTTCATATCACATGGCCAAATTGTTCACACTTTTGTAATTCTGCTTCTCAGCCACAACTAGACCATGGGACATGGTAAGGGAATAGCCTTGAGCAGCAGAAACTGTTGATACTGAATGTAAATGACGCAGGAACCTTTCAGGTGAATTATGTGGGTCCCTGTTTGACCCAAATCTACTCCGGAGACCACTTAGCATAATGATTAATTTGGCTGTGATATTCAGATGCTGCAAAAGCTTACAGGAAATGCTGCTGATGTAAAACCTGAGACCTAGTTCACAATTATTCCCCAAATTTCAGGTATTTAAACAGTACCTGCCCAAAGGAGTGTTCAACATGCAGAGTCATGAGTGAGCTAATTTGGCAATTACATGATGATGCTGGATGCTAGGTTAATGAATTGCTTGGTATCTCTTTTTCTGAGAATTTCATCTCCAGCTTGGTACATTTCATGTGCCATCATTATGACAGAGATCATGCCTGCAGAACCCAGGTGTGCGTGGGCACCGCTCTATGTATTTGGACATGGAGAACTTGCCTTTCACAACAGAGCATTTTGGTGACGCACAAATGAATGCAACTTGTAGGTGAAGGCATGAATGCATTACTTCAGATTCATGGCTAACATACATTGTTGTTGCCTTGTGTTTTCAAGTTATTTCTGACTTATAGAAACCCTGAGTCAAATCTACCATGGGGTTTTCATGGCAAGATTGATTCAGAAGGGCCTTCCTCTGAGGATGAGAAAATGTGACTTGCCCAAGGTCCTCCACTGAGTTTCTGTGGCTTCTGTGGCCACAAGGCTGGTATCCAGAGTCATAGTCCAAAACCCAAGCTACAATATTACCATGCATACATACATCCCTTATAAAAAGAAATGAGTCCCATGAAATCAGGATGATATTTTCAATAGGGAAGCCACACTCTCACAAAAGAGCATGCAAACTATTTGAAATGCCAGAAAAAATGTGCACATTGTTCATTCGTTCAGTCGTCTCCGACTCTTCGTGACCTCATGGACCAGCCCATGCCAGAGCTCCCTGTCGGCCGTCACCACCCCCAGCTCCTTAAGGTCAGTCCAGTCACTTCAAGGATGCCATCCATCCATCTTGCCCTTGGTCGGCCCCTCTTCCTTTTACCTTCCACTTTCCCCAGCATAATTGTCTTCTCTACGCTTTGCTGTCTCCTCATGATGTGGCCAAAGTACTTCAACTTTGTCTCTAGTATCCTTCCCTCCAGTGAGCAGTCGGGCTTTATTTCCTGGAGGATGGACTGGTTGGATCTTCTCGCAGTCCAAGGCACTCTCAGAACTTTCCTCCAACACACATCTCAAAAGCATCTATCTTTCTTCGCTCAGCCTTCCCTAAGGTCCAGCTCTCACATCCGTAGGTTACTACAGGGAATACCATGGCTTTGACTATGCGGATCTTTGTTGCCAGTCTGATGTCTCTACTCTTTACTATTTTATCGAGACTGGACATTGTTTTCCTCCCAAGAAGTAAGCGTCTTCTGATTTCCTGGCCACAGTCTGCATCTGCAGTAATCTTTGCACTAGAAATACAAAGTCTGTCACGGCCTCCACATTTTCTCCCTCTATTTCCCAGTTGTCAATCATTCTTGTTGCCATAATCTTGGTTTTTTTAATGTTTAGCTGCAACCCAGCTTTTGCGCTTTCTTCTTTCACCTTGATTAGAAGGCTCCTCAGCTCCTCCTCGCTTTCGGCCATCAGAGTGGTGTCATCTGCATATCTGAGGTTGTTAATGTTTCTTCCAGCAATTTTCACCCCAGCTTTGCATTCATCAAGCCCCGCAAATCGCATGATGTGTTCTGCATACAAGTAAAAAAGGTTGGGTGAGAGTATGCAGCCTTGCCGTACGCCTTTCCCAATCTTGAACCAGTCTGTTGTTCCGTGGTCAGTTCTTACTGTTGCTACTTGGTCCTTGTACAGATTCCTCAGGAGAGAGACAAGGTGGCTTGGGATGCCCATCCCACCAAGAACTTGCCACAATTTATTATGATCCACACAGTCAAAGGCTTTAGTCAATGAAGCAGAAATAGATGTTTTTCTGAAACTCCCTGCCTTTCTCCATTATCCAGCGGATCTTGAACATCTGTGATACAGCAGCTAAAAAAGCCAATGTGATTATTGACTGCATCAATAGGAATATGGTGTCTAGATTGAGGGAAATAATAGTCCCATCCTGTTCTGCTTTGGTCAGAACTCATCTGGAATACTGTGTCCAGATTGGAAGGATTCAAGAAGCATATGGAAGAGCTGGAATGTGTCCAGAGAAGGGTGACCACAATATCAAAGTTTTGGAAATCAAGCCCTATGAGGAATGGCTTAGGGAGCTCTGTATGTTTAGTCTGGAGAAAAGAAAACTCAAAGGAAACATGATAGGTGAAAGGATGTCATAAGGAGGAGGGAGCAAGGTTGTTTTCTGCTGGCCTGGACTGGGGCACGCAGCAATGGATTCAAACTAAAAGAAAGGCGATTCCACTTGAATATTAGAATCATAGAGTCATAGAATCATAGCGTTGGAAGAGACCTCTGGACCATCTAGTCCAACATCTTGCCAAGAAGCAGGAAAATCGCATTCAAAGCACCTCCGACAGATGGCCATCCAGCCTCTATTTAAAAGTCTCCAAAGTAGGGGCCTCTACAAAACTCTGGGGCACAGAGTTCCACTGCTGAACAGCTCTCACAGTTAGGACCTTCTTCCTAATGTTCAGGTGGAATCTCTTTTTCTGTAGTTTGAAGTCATTGTTCCATTGCATCCTAGTCTCCAGGGCAGCAGAAAACAAGCCTGCTCTTTCCTCCCAATGACTTCCCCTCACATATTTATACATGGCCATCATGTCTCCTCTCAGCCTTCTCTTCTGCAGGCTAAACATGCTCAGATCTTTAAGCCACTCCTCATAGGGCTGGTTCTCCAGATCCTTGATCATTTTAAGATACCCTTCTCTGGAAATATTCCAGCTTGTCAACATCTCCATTAATATTAGGAAAAACTTCCTATGGTAAGAGCTGTTTGGCCATGAAATATGCTGCCTCAGAGTGTGGCGGAGTTTTCTTCTCCGGGTTTTTTAAAATCAGAGGCTAGATGGCCATCTGTCAGGAGTGCTTTGATGGTGTATTCCTTCATTGTAACGGGTTAGAGCAGATGGCCCTTGGGGTCTATTCCAGCTCTAGGATTCTATGTAAGTCCAATTTAACTCTGAAAGTTGTGCATTTTTTTAAAAAAAATGCAAATTAATGTGGAAATATTTACTTACTTACTTACTGTATTTTGTATACTGCCTTTCTCAGCTCACAGGTGACTCAAGGTGGTTTACAGGGCAAAATTCAATGCCCACAATACCATAAATACAATTAAAAACATTAACATATAATAAAAACATAACATCATCAATAAAAGCATAAAAGCATAAGTCATTAGTGTCTCCTTGTTGAAAACATTGTGCAGTCCCATCATCAAGTCATTCCAAATTCTTATGTCCCTTACTCTGCATTTGCAAACGCTTGCTCAAAAAGCCACATCTTGACTTTTTTACGAAATGTTAAAAGGGAGGGGGCTGGTCTGATATCCCTAGGGAGGGTGTTCTATAGCTGAGGGGCCATCGCTAAGAAGGCCCTGTCACTTGTCCTCACCAGACGTACTTGTGACAAAGAGCAGGGCCTCTCCAGATGATCTTAAGGTCCTAGATTAAGAGTTTGGAACATGTGACACAGACAAATCAGTCATTTTATCTGTCTTCCAGATTTCATGCCTAAGTTCCCAACATTTCCCATCATGGGAAAGTTCTCCACCTTCCCACCAACATTTGCAGAGCTTCTTTCACATGGCAGCATTATAGTGCTATGGTTCCCCTTCAACTATCATCCTTCGATCCCATGGAAACCTGGGAATTGCAGTGGAGGGAGGAGTACTTTGAATTCTCAAACCAGATTGCTCAGCTGGCTTTCCATGCAATAAACCCATGGATGTCATTGGATGCAGCCGTGGCATTTAAAGTGACGCCGCAGTGCTACACTTGAGTAGCATGAAGGGGGCTAGCACAGGAAGCATGCACCACGGAACATATCCTCCGGGTTCAAGATTCAAATGGGACCACACCTATCTCCTTGTCTTCTCTGCTTGCATAACTGCTAACACTTGCTTCCCAGAGAGCTCAGGCAGGCAAATGCCTCCCATCGCTTAAGCCTCAAGGAAATGCTGTGCTGGCAAGATCACACTGTTTTCTTTCTTTGTTGGCTTACTCCAGTTAGGTTACCAGTCAGAAAGGCGAGATGTTGTGTGATTGACAGCGATAAGCTTGGGGCTAAACAAACCATTCCCCAAAGCATTAAGTGTCCTTAACCTCCCTCTGCTGCAAAACGCTGTAGAGGTTGCTTGGGCTGCAAACACGAACTTTTACCAAGAAGCTTTAGTATTTCTTTTTCACATTCCTAAATTGATGTTTGTTTTAGATTTAAAAAATCAGCACACCCTGACTTTACTTTGAAGCACTGTAAGTAATACAAATATTATCAATCAGAGCTTGTAAGTTTTATGAAGAATTAATACAATGACATGCGAAAGCCATTCATAAATGAGCAGCACTAGGATTTCCTCCTGCCCTCTGGCTGTTTAACTGCGCTACACTCATCCCTAGCAGAGCATAAGACCCATCACGGAATTACAAATCCTTGGCTCCCTTAGGATCGAGTCAGGACAGTAGAAAACAGTATATTGCTATATAGGATAGATATAGGGTAGATATAGGTACACTTAAGTGTGCAGCTATGCTTAGAATTATTGTAGTTTGAAACCACTTTAATGGTTACGGTTCAATGCCAAAAAATCCTGGGAGTTGTAGTTTTACAAGGTCTTTAGCTTTCTCTGCCAAAGATGGCTGGTGACTCCCTAAAATAGAAATCTCATTATTTCATAGCATTGAACCTTGCAGTTAAATGTCAAATAAGACTGTGGTACTATTGCATGTCGACTGTCAAACATTGAAAGACTATATTCTTTGTCAACAGTTACCTTTCAGCAAATATGGATATTTATTTATTTATTATTTACTAGCCGTCCCCTGCCACGCGTTGCTGTGGCCCACATGGGGGTTCAGTGTGGGAGGTTTGGCCCATTTCTATCATTGGTGGGGTTCAGAATGCTCTGTGATTGTAGGTGCACTATAAATCCCAGAAACTACAAGTCCCAAATGTCAAGATTCTATTTTCCCCAAACTCCACCAATGTCCACATTTGGGTATATTGAGTATTCGTGCCAAGTTTGGTCCAGATCAGTCGTTGTTTGAGTCCACAGTGATCTCTGGATGTAGGTGAACTACAACTCCAAAACCAAAGGACACTGCCCACCAAACCCTTCCAGTATTTTCTCTTGGTCATGGGAGAACTGTGTGCCAAGTTTGGTTCAATTCCATCGTTGGTGGGGTTCAGAATGCTCTTTGATTGTAGGTGAATTATAAATCCCAGCAAACTACAACTCCCAAATGACAAAACCATTTTTTTGAGTGAAGGACATACATTGGTGTCTGCATCCAAATTTGGTGTCAATTCGTCCAGTGGTTTTTGAGTTATGTTAATCCCACAAATGAACATTACATTTTTATTTATATAGATTTACAACATTGATATTCCACCCTTCTCACCCAGAAGGGGACTCTTTACTTACTTGTTTAGGCGATTCCTCCTTATCCGAGTAAGATTGCCCTCCAAGTTTGGTGTCCTGGTGGTGGGTACGTAGGTGACTGTAGAGCCCTATTCTTGACCCGCATGTTCTCCCACAGTAAGTGCACCGGTTTCCAGGTGGAAGGCAGTCCTGGTTGGGGTTGGATTGATGCATCTTCCTCTTGGCACATTTCTCTCTTTTGTCCTCCATTCGTCCCTCTTCAAATTCTACAGCTCTGCTGGTCACAGCTGACCTCCAGCTCAAGGGCCTGGGCTTCCTAGTTCTTGTCAACAATGCCACAGTTTTTAAGGTTGGCTTTGAGTCCATCTTTAAATCTCTTTTCCTGTCCTCCAAAATTCCGTTTTTCATTCTTGAGTTCAGAGCATAGTAACTGCTTTGGGAGATGGTGATTGGGGATTCGGACAACGTGGCCAGTTCAGCGAAGTTGATGGAGGAGGACCATCACTTCAATGCTGGTGGTCTTTGCTTCTTCCAGCATGTTGACATTTGTCTGCCTGTCTTTCCAAGAGATTTGCAGGATTTTTCAGAGGAAATGCTGATGGAATCGTTCCAGGAGTTGCCTGTGACACCTGTAGATAGTCCACGTTTCACAGGCATATAGCCTCTGGGCCTCCCCAGAAGATCTTAACCTCTGTGATGGTTCATAGAGGGAGATGCGTTCGGACAGGTAAGTTGGGATGGGGCCATTCAGGGCTTTATAAGCCAAAGCCAGGGTTAGGAGGACAACAGCTTTATAAACAAGCACCTTGGTATCCCTACAGATGTCTTGGTCCTCAAACACTCTCTTCTTCATTCGGAAGAATGCTGCACTCACAGACTCAGACAGTGTTGTATTTCAGTGTCATTGTTGACTTTTGTGGAGAGAGGATTCAGGGCAGCTTACATAATTGGCATTATTCCATGCTCAAACAACAATAACAATTAAAAGCAATTTAACCACAAGGTAAAACAACATCAAAACAACATATGTAAACATTCAATGTCAATCATGCATAGATCCAAAGCCAGATGGTCAAATAATCATGTTCATCAATCTAGGGTCAATTCCAACCATACTGCACAAATAATTATGCTGGGCCAAATGCTTGCTCCCAAAGCCTAGTTTTCACTTGTTTGCAAAATGACAGGAGGGAGTTCCACAGTTAAGGAGAAACCACTGAGAAGGCCCCATCTCTTGTCTCCACTGGTTGTGCCTGCAAAAGTCGGTGGGACTGAGAGCAGGGCCTCCCCAGAAGATCTGTAATGGTTCATAGAGGAAGATGTGTTCGGACAGGTAAGTTGGGCCGGGGCCGTTTAGGGTCTTATAAGCCAAAGCCAGCACTTTGAATTGTGCTCGGTAACAAACTGGCAGTCAGTGGAGCTGGTACAACAGGGAGGTTGTATGCTCCCTATATGCCAATATTTGTTGAACATCTGAAGAACAGTAGAGACCAGAAACTCATAGGGGAGAATGACTGGTGCAAATTTGTCCCGGTTCCAATTTTTCAGTCATATCAACTGACTGTGAATGAGAGCAACATTTATTTCACCGGTTGTCCTTCCCTGCCTCACAGTCCAGGTAGAGATGCCTTTAAAACCATGGGTGATACTCATAAAATTCTCCTCCCTTGGAAAAGTTTTGGCACATCTTCATTCAAATGATGGATTTGGGGATTGCATGAAACACCCCCCTCTTCTGTGTCAGCTCCCTGTGTTTCCCTGATAACTTTATTTGCCATGTGTGTGTCACACACTCCTTATTATATGCAATTACCCTGTAAGTAAATGGCCAATTTGGGAGGTGTTGCCCTTCAGTATTACAGGGCTACGCTCTCTTAATAAAAATAAAAGTCCACCTTTCATCTTGCTCTGATGACAAATCCCAACTGCGGTGGAAAATAGCTGACACCACCAAAGTTACCTTATGCAACCTGAGTCATGCAACCTGGGTTAAACCTCGCAACTTTGCCAGCATCAGCTGGCACTAAGGATGCTACTGAGAATATATTTCTTTTCAGAGAAAGACCAAACTCCTAGCGGACTAAATGAGGACACTTATCTATTTTAAATCATCCTATCTTACCCACAGCATCTCCACCTTCTCACACACTACCAGCATGATGTTAACCCAACATAACCTTCTCTCCCACTTCCGCTGGCATGCAATGCGCTGAGTTCATTGCTTTTGGTATATAGTTATTTTCTTCCACACCTTGGAGAGGCTGTGCTGTCATTAAAAGCCGACAACTCAATCTTAAACCCTGTTAAAAGTCAGCTGAAATAAGTTCATGTGGTTTTCATAGGGTTTGAATTAAATGCAGGAGAGCCTCTCTTTTGGCTCTGTTGTGTGGTTAGAGAAAGAAAAGAACAAAGACATGCTTCCCAGCAGCCCAACCAACACTTCACAGATGGGAACAGGGACATCAGAGCAAGGCTGCAGCAGTTTGGTTTTGCCTTAGCCTACGAGTAAGGGCAAAACTACACCAGTCTTTTTTTCTCTCCCTTTGCTGAGTTGAATTAATAGAGTTTTTTTCCATGTTAGGAGTGACTTGAGAAACTGAAAGTTGCTTCTGGAGTGAGAGAATTGGCCATCTGCAAGGACGTTATCCAGGGGATGCCTGGATGTTTTGATGTTTTACCATTCTTATGGGAGGCTTCCCTCATGTTCCCGAATGGAGCTGGAGCTGAAAGAGGGAGCTCATCTGCACTCTCCCCAGATTTGAACCGGCAACCTTCAGGTCAGCAACCCAGCCTTCAGGTCAGCAGTCCTGCCGGCACAAAGGGGTTCCAATTAATTGAGTACAAGTGACTTATAGATGTTGAAAGTTTTCAGCAGCTCGCATAAGCTGAGGACACAGGGAGAAAATGGGATGAGAAGAGAGAAACCAACATTTTTTAGAAGGAGGTGAGAAAATGGGATGGTAGAGGATTAACAATGACAGCTAGAGTATGTATTATTATGTTAAGAAAAAATAGAAAACACAGCCTTATATCCCAGAGTATCAAGACAGAACTGGGTTATCAGAGTTTGTCATTTGGGAGTTGTAGTTGTTGGGAGTTATAGTTCACCTACAATCAAAGAGCATTCTGAACTCCACCAATGATGGAATTGAACCAAACTTGGCACACAGAACTCCCATGACCAACAGAAAATACTGGAAGGGTTTGGTGGTCATTGACCTTGAGTTCTGGAGTTCACCTACATCCAGAGAGCACTGTGGACTCAAACAATGATGGATCTGGGCCAAACTTGGCACAAATACGCAATATGCCCAAATGTGAACACTGGTGGAGTTTGGGGAAAATAAACTTGACATTTGAGAGTTGTAGTTGCTGGGATTTATAGTTCACCTACGAGAGCATTCTGAACCCCAGCAATGATTGAATTGGGTCAAACCTCCCACACAGAACCCGCATGACCAACAGAAAATACTGTGTTTTCTGAGGGTCTTTGGTGACCCCTCTGTCACCTCCCCCTCATAACCCCCTCAGGGGTCCTGACCCCCAGGTTGAGAAACGCTGATCTTGCACTCTGTGGAAAAGGAAATAACATCATCTCCCTTGCCCCAGGCATGTAAAAAGTGTCTTCAACTGACTATGCCCAGAATTACAAGGAAATGGGTCATCTTATCCATCTTTAAATTATTGTGTCGTTCATGCACTCTGCCTACAATACATCCACATAGCCATACATCCCATCCAGAGGAAGTGGAAAGAATTCATCCAAAGGTCTTTCTGAAGTTAGCAGCTGTAGGCACTGCAGGCCAATGGGGAATAATGAATGCAATAGAAATCCACCCCAGAGGAGCAAAAATCGACTGCCCTTTGTCTCTTCCTGTGGATGAAAGCAATATTTTTCACGCTTAAATCCTTAAGAGCTCAATATTGTCTCTGCAAGAAATCAACAGTAGGGAAGAGAGAGACCGGAAAGGAAAAAGCCCCAAATATTTCTTCCTCAGCCATCAAGGAAATTCTATGGCTTAATCCCAGTAGAAACAGGACAAACCTGCCCCCATATTGTGCACAGCCTTCTAGATATGTTCCTTAAGAAAGGGATATCAAGGTGGAGAATAAATAACTTTTAAAGTCGTACATAGAGAGAGGTGTGTCTGTTCACTATCAATGCAGCCTCCACACAGCATCTGTGGTTGAGAGTTCAGTGCCAAGACCCAAGACCTGGGATGAGCCCTTGTAATGTCACAAGAGGGAAACCTAGATGATGCTAAAAGGGCAATTTTGCAAAGGGCAACCTCTGTGCTATGATCATCACCTTGGCTCACCTCTAATAGCAAACTGGCGAAGTAGGAGCTAGAAAGGAGAGATGTGCTTCCTGTGGATAGAGTTGCTTCAAAGCTAAAACTATCTCAAATTTATGATTTTGGACTATATTACCCATAACTCCCAAGCCGGAAGTGTCACTACCTATGTAACCTCCCATATATAACCTCTCACATGCTACAAAAAGTCATGGGGAAACATTTCCAGATGTGTAATTCTGTCACTCCTCAGGCTTCTCTTTACCAGACTGAACATGCATAACTTCCTCAACCTTTCCTCATATGGCTTTTCCTGAGGAAGGCAGATCTGGACACAGTGGTTTATGTTTTAGTTGTTTCAATTAGACTACTGTAACACACTCTTTAGGGCCCCCTGGTGACACAGCAGGTTAAACTGCTGAGCTCTTGAACTTGCTGACTGCAAGGTCAGTGGTTTGAATCCGGGGAGCGGGGTGTGCTCTGCTGTTAGGCCCAGCTTCTGCCAACCTAGCAGTTTGAAAACATGCAAATGTGAGTAGATCAATAGGTACCGCTTCTCTGGGAAGGTAACGGCACTCCATGTAGTCATTCTGGCCACATGACCTTGGGGGTGTTTATGGATAACACCGGCTCTTCGGCTTAAAAATGAAGATGAGCACAACCCCCCAGAGTCAGACACGACTAGACTTAATGTTCCATCTCTTTTAAGCTTCCAGAAGGCAGCCAAAACAATGCACAGTTTTTAATGTCTTATTTTTATTTGCTCACCATGTCAAAAGCCCTTTTGGTGTGGAAGATTACAGAGAGGTATCATAGATAGATAGATAGATAGATAGATAGATAGATAGATAGATAGATAGATGATAGATAGATAGATAGATAGATAGATAGATAGATAGATATAGATAGACAGATAGATAGACGGATGCCATTCAACAAGATATATTAAAGAAATCCAATAAACAAGAATGCACACACCCATTTTCATGTCAGTGATTTTACTCTAAGATTCCTCCACTTCACCCTGAGGACTGTGGAAGTGAGGCTGAGATTCTAGGCTTGCAATCTACACTATATCATGGATAAAGTTCAACATCACTTTAATTGCCATGGCTCAATGCTTGTTGTTGTTCATTCGTTCAGTCGTCTCCGACTCTTCGTGACCTCATGGACCAGCCCACGCCAGAGCTCCCTGTCGGCCGTCACCACCCCCAGCTCCTTCAACGTCAGTCCAGTCACTTCAAGGATGCCATCCATCCATCTTGCCCTTGGTCGGCCCCTCTTCCTTTTACCTTCCACTTTCCCCAGCATAATTGTCTTCTCTAGGCTTTGATGTCTCCTCATGATGTGGCCAAAGTACTTCAACTTTGTCTCTAGTATCCTTCCCTCCAGTGAGCAGTCGGGCTTTATTTCCTGGAGGATGGACTGGTTGGATCTTCTCGCAGTCCAAGGCACTCTCAGAACTTCCCTCCAGCACCACAGCTCAAAAGCATCGATCTTCCTTCGCTCAGCCTTCCCTAAGGTCCAGCTCTCACATCCGTAGGTTACTACAGGGAATACCATGGCTTTGACTAGGCGGATCTTTGTTGCCAGTCTGATGTCTCTACTCTTTACTATTTTATCGAGACTGGACATTGCTCTCCTCCCAAGAAGGAAGCGGCTTCTGATTTCCTGGCCACAGTCTGCATCTGCAGTCATCTTTGTGCCTAGAAATACAAAGTCTGTCACGGCCTCCACATTTTCTCCCTCTATTTTCCAGTTGTCAATCATTCTTGTTGCCATAATCTTGGTTTTTTTGACGTTTAGCTGCAACCCGGCTTTTGCGCTTTCTTCTTTCACCTTGATTAGAAGGCTCCTCAGCTCCTCCTCGCTTTCGGCCATCAGAGCGGTGTCATCTGCATATCTGAGGTTGTTAATGTTTCTTCCAGCAATTTTCACCCCAGCTTTGCATTCATCAAGCCCCGCACATCGCATGATGTGTTCTGCATACAAGTTAAAAAGGTTGGGTGAGAGGATGCAGCCTTGCCGTACGCCTTTCCCATTCTTGAACCAGTCTGTTGTTCCGTGGTCAGTTCTGACTGTTGCTACTTGGTCCTTGTACAGATTCCTCAGGAGAGAGACAAGGTGGCTTGGGATGCCCATCCCACTAAGAACTTGCCACAATTTATTATGATCCACACAGTCAAAGGCTTTAGAATAGTCAATGAAGCAGAAGTAGGTGTTTTTCTGAAACTCCCTGCCTTTCTCCATTATCCAGCAGATATTGGCAATCTGGTCTCTCGTTCCTCTGCCTTTTCTAAACCCAGCTTGAACATCTGGCAACTCTCGCTCCATGTATTGCTGGAGTCTTCCTTGCAGGATCTTGAGCATTACCTTGCTGGCATGAGAAATAAGGGCCACTGTACGGAAGTTGGAGCAGTCTTTCGCATTTTGCATAGCTCAATGCTATGGAATCCTAAAAGTTCTAGTTTGGTGAAGCACTCTTTGGCAGAGAAGGCTAAAGGCCTTGTAATACTTTAACAGTCAAGATAACAATACAATATAATATAATAACAATACAATATAATGGTATAGTACAATATAGTAATATAAAATACTGATATTGCACTATTTTACTTGTCGTGTCAGGGCAACCAGACAATTGTATTACATTTCTAACAGAACAAAACAAACAAACAAACAGACAGACAAACAAACAGACAAAACACAAAATTTGCAAGTTTGGTAGTTGATTAAATGTCCTTTGACCAGTATCTGGCCACTTGGAGTGCTTCTGGTGTTGCCGCAAGAAGGTCTTCCATTGTGCATGTGGCAGGGCTCAGGGTGCATTGCAGCAGGTGGTCAGTGGTTTGCTCTTCTCCACACTCGCATGTCGTGGATTCCACTTTGTAGCCCCATTTCTTGAGGTTGGCTCTGCATCTCGTGGTGCCACGCAGTCTGTTCAGCGCCTTCGAAGTCGCCCAGTCCTCTGTGTGCCCAGGGGGAGTCTCTCATTTGGTATCAGCCATTGGTTGAGGTTCTGGGTTTGAGCCTGCCACTTTTGGACTCTCGCTTGCTGAGGTGTTCCAGCGAGTGTCTCTGTAGATCTTAGAAAACTATTTCTAGATTTAAGTCGTTGACGTGCTGGCTGATACCCAAACAGGGGATGAGCTGGAGATGTCTCTGCCTTGGTCCTTTCACTATTGGCTGTTACTTCCCAGTAGATGTCAGGTGGTGCAATACCGGCTAAGCAGTGTAATTTCTCCAGTGGTGTAGGGCGCAGACACCCCGTGATAATGCGGCATGTCTCATTAAGAGCCACATCTACTGTTTTAGTGTGTGAGATGTGTTCCACACTGGGCATACGTACTCAGCAGCAGAGTAGCATAGCGCAAGGGCAGATGTCTTCACTGTGTCTGGTTGTGATCCCCAGGTTGTGCCAGTCAGCTTTCGTATGATATTGTTTCTAGCACCCACATGTTCAGGCAGTGCTTCTTGTAGGTAAGAGCACTATATTGCACTACACCAATAATATAATATATATCTTGTAAGGCGCTCTGAGTTCCCTTCAGGGTGAGAAGGGCGGCATATAAATGTTGTAAATAAATAAATAAACAAATAAATAAATGGTTGTTAAAATGGCATCAAATTGCATTCATTCTACAGTGTAGATGCATCTCCACTTGTCCACAGAAAGAGATAGGATAGCAAAGCTTCCACATAGTGTTGAAGGAAAGAACTCAGGAGTAACTCACTGAGTTGGAATGCAACACGCAGGGTCTTCGCCCCTTAGGAAACATCTTCTCTCATGTGTAACTTCCCATATGATCCTCATCTTTGTGGGGGAGGCGCTGCTGCCATAGTTCTGGCCTCTGGCTATTCCCTACTTGCGTGCTGTAGCTCTCTCAGGTATTTCTACATTTGTGCTGCTGTGCTTACCCTTGTCACGGATCATGCTCATGTATCTTTAAAAGGCAACGCGAGTACTTTGGGGGCCTCTCTGAAAACTTAATACACCTGGGAAAAGTCAATGGTGGAAATGAGAAACAAAACAGCTCAAGGCATCATTGATAACCTAAGAATGAGTACTAGAGCTTGCTGGCATTCAGGAAGTGGGTATCACTGCCAGAAATAACATTTTGCATATTTAAACAAGATTGGGAACCACACGAGATATAAAGCGTTCTTGTTGAGACTTGATTGTAGACTTTGCACATGGAAAAGGCATGCCAAACCCTTTTCTTATTAAAGGTTTGACTATTCCTGCAGGCCTGTGCATATATTCTGTACGGTTGCAAAACAGGAACAGTTGCAGGACAAAGAACGTATTGTCAAGCTGAAACAATTTCACACGGCGTGACTGCCACATACCGGGAAAAGAAACCTAGCAGGGAACTTGGAAGATCTACCTAATGCAGTGGGAACATTAATCTACATGGGCATTTTGCCTACAAAGAAGGCAAAGAACAGGCTAGTTTAATATTAATCACACTTTCCTTTGGATGATTTTTTTTTCTAATGCAACATGTGATAATGTATTGTGTATAGAAATAAATGTAGATTTCATGCTTTTGATTGGAATGCACAACTCACACCCAATAAGTCGCTGTTGATAAAATGCAGCTTCAACAGGGTAATTACTGTCATTGCAAAAAAGAGGGAGGGAAAAGGAATTGTGTGGCTCCTTTAAGGCTTATCTCTTTGTTTCAGCATAAATATACAGCATCTGAAGAAATGTTAAGCTTATACACCACAAGCTTAACAGGACTCAACAGTGTGATGCGGCAGCTAATGCAACAATGCAATTCTAGGCTGTATCAATAGGAGTGCAATGTCCAGAGCAGTGGTTCTCAACCTTCCTAATGCTGTGACCTCTTAATACAGTTCCTCATGTTGTGGTGACCCCCAATCATAAAATTATTTTTGTTGCTACTTCATAACTCTACTTTTGCAACTGTTATCAATTGCAATGTAAATATCAGATATTCAAAATAGATTTTCTTTCACCGGACCAAATTTGGCACAAATATTTATTTATTTTATTTATTTCAGGCACTTCTATCCCGCCCTTCTCAACCCCCAGGTGGGGGGACTCATATCAAATACCCGATATGCCCAAATTTGCATACTGGTGGGGTTGGGGGGATTGATTTTTGTCATTTGGGAGTTGTAGCTGCTGGGATTTATAGTTCACCTACAATCAAAGAGCATTCTGAACTCCACCAATGCTGGAATTGAATCAGACTTGGCACACAGAATTCTCATGACCAACAGAAAATTCTGTGTTTTCCAACCCCCGCTTGTGACCCCCCCCAGGGGTCCCGACTCCCAGGTTGAGAAAGGCTGGTTTAGACTGAGGGAAGTTATAGTTCTCACTCTTTTCCGCTTTGGTCAGACCTCACCTGGAATAATACTGTGTCTAGTTCTGGGCACCATAATTTAAGAAGGATATAGACAAATTGGAATGTGTCCAGAAAAGGGTGTTCCATCAGCTGGGGGCCCCCCATAAGAGTAATAACGGGGAGTGGGAGATACGGGAAAGGGAGACCATTAATTTGGCCTAGGGATCATTTGACAACATTAGTAGTTCCAAATCAGTCTCCTGACATGGTAAATTGGAGTAACCAGGATGGCGGTCCCTCCGGATTAAAGATGGTGCTGTTGAACGCCAGATCTGTCAATGGCAAAAAACTTTCATCCAGGTTCTAATTTTGGATGAATGGACAGATATGGCGTGCATAACGGAGACCTGGTTGGACGAGGCTGGAGGTGTAAATCTGACCCAGCTTTGTCCACCAGGTTACTCCGTGCAGCACCAACCGAGATCTGGGGGGTGGGGAGGTGGGGTTGCAGTGGTCTATAGAAATGTAATCTCCCTGACCAGGTGTCCCATCCCACAGTCAACCATTTTTGAATGTGTCCACTTGAAGGTAGGTGACAGGACAGAATAGGGATTCTGTTAGTGTACCGCCCACCCCGCTGCACTACAGTCTCCCTACATGAGCTAGCTGCCGCTGGAATGGTCTCGAGCCTGGTGTTGGAGTCCCAATGGCTTATTGTGCTGGGAGACTTCAACATTCACGCTGAGGCCACCCTGTCAGGAGTGGCTCAGGACTTCATGCCTTCCATGGCGACCATGGGGCTGACCCAATTGATATCTGGCCCTACTCACAAGGCTGAACACACATTAGACTTGGTTTTCTGCCAGGGATGGGAGAATGGTGGGGGTGTAGAGGAGCTGACTATTGCTCCGTTGCCATGGACCGATCATCAAATGATCAAGTTTAGACTCACTGCATCCTCTAACCTCTGCAGGGGTGGAGGGCCGATTAATATGGTCCGCCCCAGGAGGCTTATGGATTCTGAGGGATTCCTGATGGCTCTTGGGGAGTTTCCCGCCACCTCAGTAGGTGATCCTGTTGATGCCCTGGTCTCTCTCTGGAATGGGGAGATGACTAGAGCAATAGACATGATTGCTCCGGAATGTCCCCTCTCAAGTAGCTGAGCTAAACCATCTCCTTGGTTCAATGAGGAGCTGGCAGTGATGAAACGAAGGAAGAGGGAACTAGAGAGCGTGTGGCATTTGGACCCAAGCAGGCCAAATCAAACATGCCATATTGCTTTTTTTAAGGGCATATGATGCAGCAATAAAGGCCACAAAGAAATCCTTCTTTGCGGCCAATATTGCATCTGCAAAGAATCATCCGGCAGAGCTGTTTCGAGTTGTCAGAGGCCTATTAAATTCCACCTCTGCGGATGGGAGCCCTGACAACTCGACAGCCCGTTCTGAAGCATTTGCTCGGTTCTTTGCGGATAAAGTTGCCTTGATCCGTTCTGGCCTGGACGCCATGTTAACGGCAGTCTCGGAAGATGTAACATGAGCATCTGCTTGTCCGGTTTTAATGGATTCATTTCAATTGGTGAAACCCGAGGATGTGGGCAAGATACTTGGCGGGATGAGGGCAACCACATGCATCCTAGACCCCTGCCTATCCTGGCTTTTAAAGGAGGCCAGAGGGGGATTGGCCAAGTGGGTAAAAGTGGTGGTTAATGCCTCCCTTCGGGAAGGCATTTTTCCAACGAGCTTAAAAAAGCTTTAATAAAACTGCTGTTGAAGAAACCATCACTGGACCCCACTCAGTTTGTCAACTATTGGCCTGTTTCCAATCTACCCTTTTTGGGCAAAGTCCTGGAATGTGTGGTGGCCTCACAACTCCAGGTATTCTTGGAAAACACAATTATCTGGATCTGGCACAATCTGTCTTTAGACCCAGTCATGGAACCGAGACAGCCTTGGTTACCTTAGTTGATGATCTACGCCGGGAGCTAGACAGGGGGAGTGTGTCCCTGTTAATTCTGCTGGACCTCTCAGCAGCCTTCGATACCGTCGACCACGGTATCCTTCTGGGACGCCTTGCTGGAATGGGCCTTGGAGGCACTATTCTACGGTGGCTCCAGTCCTTTCTGGAGGGTGATACCCAGATGGTGTCATTGGGAGACACCTGTTCAGCTCCACAACCATTGTCTTGTGGGGTTCCTCAGGGTTCAATACTGTCTCCCATGTTGTTCAACATATACATGAAGCCACTGGGAGAGATCATCCTGAGTTTCGGGGTGCGGTGTCATCTGTATGCAGATTATGTCCAACTCTGTCACTCCTTTCCACCTGCTACTAAGGAGGCTGTTCAGGTCCTGAACCGGTGCTTGGCTGCTGTGACAATCTGGATGAGGGCTAACAAATTGAAATTGAATCCAGACAAGACAGAGGTACTCCTAGTCGGTCGTAAGGCCAAACAGGGCATAGGGTTACAGCCTGTGTTGGATGGGGTCACACTCCCCCTGAAGACACAGGTTCACAGTCTAGGTGTGATCCTGGACTCACTGCTGAGCCTGGAACCCATTGTCCCCCCAGGGGCTCCTTCACGAATTTGCATGAATTAGCATTGGTGAATTCTGAAGATGTCATCAATGTGGAGCAATACAAAGAAGCCCTTGAAGAAACTGTACCAGGCAAAGTGTTGATTGGTCCAAATAATCCAGTATATTTGCCACATGATCTCCAAAATGCATAATTTAAAACATTAATACAGCATTCTTCCGAATGAAGCAGAGTGTGTTTGAGGACCGGGACATCCATAGGGATACCAAGGTGCTTGTTTATAAAGCCATTGTCCTCCCAACCCTGCTATACGCCTGCAAAACGTGGACTGGAACGATTCCATCAGCGCTGCCTCTGAAAAATCCTGCTAATTTCTTGGGAAGACAGGTGGACAAATGTCAGCATGCTGGAAGAGGCAGACCACCAGCTTTGAAGCCATGCTCCTCCACCATCAACTCCACTGGACTGGCCACGTTGTCCGAATGCTCGATCACCGTCTCCCAAAGCAGTTACTATACTCCCAACTCAAGAATGAAAAATGGAATGTTGGTGGGCAGGAAAAGAGATTGAAAGATGGGCTTAAAGCCAACCTCAAAAACTGTGGCATAGACACTGAGAACTGGGAAGCACTGGCCCTTGAGCACTCTAACTGGAGGTCAGCTGTGACCAGCAGTGCTGCAGAATTTGAAGAAGCACGAATGGAGGGCAAAAGGGAGAAATGTGCCAAGAGGAAGGCACATCAAGCCAATCCTAATCAGGACTGCCTTCTGTCTGGAAACCAATGTCCTCATTGCGGGTCAAGAATAGGGCTCCACAGCCACTTACAGACCCACTGCCAAGACACCACATCTGGATGACAATAATCCTTGAGCCATGAGGGATCACCTATGTAAGTAAAACAGCATCATATTTTGAGGATGTTTTCAAAAATGTGGATCATGATGATACCATTTGTTCTCCCTCCCCCTTCTCATTCACAGATATAATAATAATAATAATAATAATAATAATAATAATAATAATAATCTTTATTTATATCCCACCCCTCTCCCCAAAGAACTATAACATTCCAGTTAACATAATCCATGTTGGAAACCAGAATTCAAATTTAAGTCAGCCGTGTGTGCTTCCTAAATTAAAAATGGTGTCAGTTTTCCTATTAGCATCAGCTGTCATGTTCAACCAAATGCTGATTTATTACATGTATCATTTCAAGTGCTGCTGATGACAAATTATTGGATGTCAAATGCTGATACAACATAATACATATTTGTTCAACATTCATGTAACCGAGAAACATTAAGAGAAACCCAGCAGAGTGCAAATGCTCAGAGGGAAATTTTGAAAGATAACACATTTAAGGCAAATCCATTTCACTTTATTTATTTAACTCATATTTTATATTTTCTTTCTAAAAATTGCATTGAAGGCCGCATAAAAAGATAGAGCTGGAAACTGCATTTATATAAAAGTTAAATGGCAAATAAAATAGCTATTATGTTTGTTTGTTTGTTTGTTCAGTTCCTTCCAACTCTTTGTGACCCCATGAACCAACTCACGCCAGAGCTCCCTGTTGGCCGTCACCACCCCCAGCTCCTTCAGAGTCAAGCCAGTCACTTCATCCACCTTGCCCTTAGTCAGCCCCTTGCCCTTTTTCCTTTCATTTCCCCCAGCATCATTGTCTTCTCCAAGCTTTCCTGTCTTCTCATGATGTGGCCAAAGTACTTCATCTTTGCCTCTAATATTCTTCCCTCCAATGAGCAGTCGAGCTTTATTTCCCCGAGTATGGACTGGTTGGATTTTCTCACAGTCAATAATTTTTCTCCAGCACCACAGTTCAAAAGTGTCTATTATATTTAAACACTATTAAATAAAAGTATAAAAACAACAAATGACTAAAAGGACATCATAGAATCACAAAATGATAAAGTTGGAAAAGTCTACATGGACCATCTAGTCCAACCCCAGTCATGCAGGAAAAGCACAAAGTGCCTCTGATAGATGGTCATCCCATCACAGTTGTCATGAAGACAACTCTAAGCTATGTACAAATGTCATGTATGGGGGAAACACGCATTTTCTGAATAGGCAATGGCATCACCAAAAATTTGTATCCTCACAGCTCCATCCAGTGTAATACATGAAATCTTCAGCAGAGAGAGACTGCTGGCCATTGCCTTTTCACTTTGCATCTGATTTCCAGGGTCATCTTTCCTCCAATTATTATGCAACATTCCCAAGTTACACAACTATCAGTGATGATTGATGTGAATTGTGGCATCAACTCATGATTCAGAGTTAATCAAAGTATGTTTAATTTTTGCCTGTACTACGGACACTGCCGGCAATCGCTACATGCTGTCCTAACATGGGCTGTTTCCCCTTTGCTCTCTTTTAAACATGGAAAAAGGCAAACAAAACAAAAAAAACAAATCCCAAGTCCTAGAATGCAAGACATGCAACCCCAGCATGTCAGGGCTATGTCCTGAAATAACAGGGTACAGAGATCTTGGCATGCACAATGCACTGAGAACTGGCCTGGAAATATACAATTGCACATCATTGGTAGATGGATCTGTTTGCACAAGGGGTGTCTCCTTATTAGTGCCAAATGAAACATAAGGGTGATGTGTTCCTGGGTATCATGGATGCAGTGTACACAGCTACCTACCTACATTTAAAAAAAAAGGGGGTGGGGGTGGAAATTTGATAACCAGAGCTTCCGGGAAGGTTTTGGGCAACAATTCCCAGAATCCCCCAGTGGTCAACCCTAAACCTACATTTTGGAGTACAAATCCTGGAGCCCCTAAACAAGCTTTTCTCAGCCTGGGGGTGGGACCCCTGGAGGGGTCATGAGAGGGGTGTCAGAGGGGTCACCACCAAAGACCTTCAGAAAACATTTGTAATTTTTGAGTTTTTTAATACTGGTAGCCAGATTTTGTTCATTTTCATGTTTTCTTCCTTTCTGTTGAAATTGTCCACATGCTTGTGGATTTCAATGGCTTCTCTGTATAGTTACAACAGCAAAACAACAGCAAAACAATCAGGCACATCAAATCACCTCTCAACAAAAAAAGATACCCCCAGGCACTTCCAAGCCATTACATGCTAATCAAGGTGGTCAGTTGAAACATTCACACCTAGCTCCAGCAGACAAAAGTCCTTTGTCCCACCCTGGTCATTCCACAGATATATAAACCCATTTTTTCTACTTCCAACAGACCTCACTACCTCTGAAGATGCTTGCCATAGATGCAGGCGAAACGTCAGGAGAAAATGCCTCTAGGCCATGGCCATATAGCCCGAAAAAACCTACAACAACACAGTATTTTCTGTTGGTCATGCGGGTTCTGTGTGGGAAGTTTGGACAAATTCCATCATTGGTGGAGTTTATAATGCTCTTGGATTGTAGGTGAACTATACATCCCAGCAACTACAACTCCCAAATGTCAAGGTCCATTTTCCCCAAACTCCAGCAGTGTTCACATTTGGGCATATTGAGTTTTCATGCCAAGTTTGGTCCAGATCCATCATTATTTGCATCCACAGTGCTTTCTGGATGGAGGTGAACTGCAACTCCAAAACTCAAAGTCAATGCCCACCAATCCCTTCCAATATTTTCTGTTTGCCATGGAAGTTCTGTGTGCCAATTTTGGTTCAGTTCAATTGTTGGTGGAGTTCACAATGCTCTCTGATTATAAATGAACTATAACTACCAGCAACTACAACTCCTAAATGACAAAATCAACCCCCCTCTGCTCTTCAAACATGAACCACCTAAAGGGGTGATTTATTGTTGCCCTGTATCATCCCTGGGTTCTCTAACAAACTGTTTCAATGAAAAACTACATTTTCTGATAGACCAACCCCTGTTGGATTAGATTTCTTTTGCTAAAACTATTGTTTTCTTCCTTGGAAGCCTTTACTTATCTATTTTCCTCACTGCAGGAAGCAGGGGAGGACATGCAGCTCTTGACTATATAAATGGGCATAAATTATGTATCTTACTGGTAAGACTTCACAGTTACCTGCACTGAAATGCATAAAATAATAAATTTTAAATGCATCCAAAGACATACGTGGAAAAATGGGAACATCGCAACATGGTGGAATGGGTGTGAGAATATATCCAGATCTGCAGGATGGACATAGTGGGTGGGAAAAAGAAGCTCCATCTCCATATTGTACAGCTTCCACCAACTCCAAAAAATCTGCACAATCCACTTGGAGTAAGCTGATAGCTGACTGTGTTGTTGCTTTTTATGCAGAAAGTCATAGGTTCAATTCATGGCATTGCAAATTAAATCTGGAAAAGCTTTGAAACATTAGAGAGCTTCCGCCAAAAATATTAAAGGCTCTGAAGGAGATGGTTTGCTAGTTTGGAGTCTTGGAAAACGATATCATTGACTACAACTCCCGGAATACCTAGAACAACTCCTGGAACATCTACACTGTTGAACTGATGCAGTTTGACACAATATTAACTGCCATGACTCAATGCTATGGAATCCTGGGAGTTGTAGTTTGCTGAGGCACCAGCACTTCTTGGCAGAGACAGCTCAAGATTGCATAAAACACAATACAGATACTGCTTTTCCAGCAGACACCAGCCAATCCCTCTCCAATGCTAGAAATGCAACTTAATGGTGTAACATTAGAAAATGTTGAATATTTCCACTACCTTGGCAGCCACCACTTCACAAAAGTTAACAATGACACTGAGATACAACACTGCCTGAGCTCTGTGAGTGCAATATTTTTCTGAATTAAGCAGAGAGTGTTTGAGGACCGGGACATCCAGAGGGATACCAAGGTACTTGTTTATAAAGCCATTGTCCTCTCAACCCTGCTATATGCCTGTGAAATGTGGACTATCTACAGATGTCATATGCAAATCCTGAAATGATCAGTGCTGCCTCTGAAAAATCCTGCAAATCTCTTGGGGAGACAGGTGGACAAATATCAACGTGCTGGAAGAAGCAAAGACCACCAGCATTGAAGTGATGCTCCTCTGCCATCAACTCCGCTGAACTGGCCATGTTGTCCATATGCCCAATCACTGTCTCCCAAAGCAGTTACTCTACTCCGAACTCAAGAACAGAAAACATAATATTGGTAGACAGGAAAAGTGATTTAAAGATGGTCTTAAAACCAACCTTAAAAACTGTGGCATAGACACCGGGAACTGGGAAGTCCTGGCCCTTGAGCACTCTAACTGGAGGTCAGCTGTGATCAGCAGTGCTGCAGAATTCAAAGAGGCACGAATGGAGGGTGAATGGGAGAAACATGCCAAGAGGAAGGCATGTCAAGCTAACCCTGACTGGGACTGCCTTCCATCTGGACACCTCACTGAGGGAGAACATGCGGATCAAAAATAGGGCTCCACAGCCACCTACGGATCTACCGCCAAGACACCACATCTGGAAGACAATCATCCTCGAGCTACGGGGGATTGCCTAAGTAAAGTAAATAAGTAAGTAAGTTACTTCTGTGCTGTATTGTTGCATGATATAGTACATCTATACAACTTCCTGACTGTGAGAGCCGTTCAGCAGTGGAACTCTCTGCCCTGGAGTGTGGTGGAGGCTCCTTCTTTGGAAGCTTTTAAACAGAGGCTCGATGGCCATCAGTCAGGGATGCTTTGAATGCAATATTCCTGCTTCTTGGCAGGGGGTTGGACTGGATGGCCCATGAGGTCTCTTCCAACTCTATGATTCTGTGATCTTTTAACTTCTTTGCTCAGTTCTTTGGGGGCACCTAGACTGTCAAATTAATGCAGTTTGACAACACTTTCTCTGCCTTGGCTCAATACTATGGAATCATTGGAGTTGTAGTTTTAAAAGGGTTTTATCCTTTGCTAAAGAGTACTGGCATCTCACCAAACAGCAACCCCCTACAGTTCCATAGCATTGAGCCATGGCAGCTAAAGTGGTGCCAAACTGCATTAATTTGACAATGTAGAGATTTCCAAGAAATAGTTACTACTACTATGACTACTAAGACATTGCAATGCATTAAAATGATTAGTCTAATGCTGCACGGAGTGGAAGCCACAAGGGAGGAAAGAATGTTTAGTATAAAAGGCTTTGACAGATTGGATGCCACTTGGCTATACAAACAGAAGCAACAAAGGGCAAAGAACAACTGCATGGCAAATAACCCATGAAGATGAGAGCATTGGCAGCCTCTCTCTGATGATGCTAACAAAAGGAATGTTTGCACTTTTTGTCATTGACATTTATTAATCTGAATCGGCGGTGAGTCAACAGATGTTCAACTGGAAACCACTTTTCAAACATCGTGGTTGGATTTATGTTGTGAATGACAAAGAACATTATTTGTGAATGAGAATATAGGGTGCTTTCCCAAAGTTTTCATCTCTGCAAAGGATGGTGGAAAGTATAGTTGTTCCAGGCAAAGGATTGAAGGACTCTCAAACAATCATACTAAAACTAGGTTCTTGTGGGTTTTTTCGGGCTATAAAGCCATGTTCTAGAGGCATTTCTTCTGACGTTTCGCCTGCATCTATGGGTAAACAATTTCAACAGAAAGGAAGAGACCATGAACATGAACAAAATCTGGCTACCAGTATTAAAAAACTCTAAAATTACAACAGCAAAACAACAGAGAGGAAACAACCAGGCACATCTTAACACCTCTCAGCAAGAGATTTTCCCAGGCTCAGCCAGGCCTTCAAATGCTAATGAAGGTGATCAGTTGAAACATTCACACCTAGCTCCAGCAGAGAAAAGCTCCTTTCCCCACCCCAGCCATTCCACAGATATATAAACCCATTGTCCTAATTCCAACAGACCTCACTAGAGGATGCTTGCCATAGATGCAGGTGAAACGTCAAGAGAAATGCCTCTAGAACATGGCTCTATAGCCCGAAAAAACCCACAAGAACCTAGTGATTCCAGCCATGAAAGCCTTCGACAATAAGTCATAATAAAAGGTTAAGGCTCACTCAATGTTTCTGAGATAAATAGACTCTTTCACGCTGGAGATTATAGCAATTTGCTCCTACTACCATGCTTTGAATCCCGGGATCTAAATTTTGTTGAGATGATAGACTTCTCTGGCAGAAAATACTCAATGCCTCATGGAACTATAAATCTCAGTAGGCGGTAGAATGAAACTATGGTTAGGGGAAGTAAAGCTAGCCTTTTATTCTGCCTTGATTGGACAACACCTGGAATATTGTGTTCAATTCTGGGCACCATAATTGAAGGGAGATGTTGACAAGCTGGAATGTGTCCAGAGGAGGGCGACAAAAATGATCAAGGGTCTGGAGTACAAGCCCCATGAGGAGCGGCTTAAAGAGCTGGGCATGTTTAGCCTGCAGAAGAGAAGGCAGAGAGGAGACATGATGAGGTCTAGATATAAATATGTGAGCAAAAGTCATAGGGAGGAGGGAACAAACTTGTTTTCTGCAGCCCTGGAGACTAGGATGCAGAACAATAGCTTCAAACAACAGGAAAGGAGATTCCACCTGAACATTAGGAAGAGCTTCCTAAAAGTTAGAGTTGTTCAGCAGTGGGACTCTCTGCCCCAGAGTGTGGTGGAGTCTCCTTCTTTGGAGGCTTGAAACAGAGGCTGGATGGCCACCTGTTGGGGATGCTTTGAATGCAATATTCCTGCTTCTTGGCAGAGGGTTGGACTGGATGGCCCATGAGGTCTCTTCCAACTCTAGGATTCTATGATTCTATGTGTAGATGCAACCCAGGAATTGACATTTCTTTCCAAGGTGCCTGTATCTCGCTGCATGAAAAGATGATATTTTATTTCTTTATTGCTGAATTCATTGGTCTTAGAAAAACATGAGTTGCCCAAAATCTCCACATTTCTCAACTTTTCTCATCCCAGTCAGGCGGGTTGCAAAAGCTAGGGGAGTTTCCCTGTTAACGTGAAAAAGATGCACCATCCTTTCCACTGAAATCTTGTTTCCCTAGTTACCATATTCCATTGATTGTAAGATGCAAACTAATGTCAATACCACCAATAGGAAAACTCTTTACTTATTTCTACAAAAAAAGTGCCCATGATTCTAAGACGCTCCCTATTTTTAGAGATGTTTGTATTGGGAAAAAAGTGCACCTTAGAACTAAGGAAATACAGTAGGAGGAGGATATGCTTTCACAGCAGGTTACCTACAAATATCAATGATCTATATCAATGATCTATATCAATGATCTAGTGGTTCTCAACCTTGGGTCCCCAGATGTGTTGGCCCAACTCCCAGAAATCCTAACAGCTGGTAAACTGGCTGGGATTTCTGGGAACTGTAGGCCAAAACACCTGGGGACCCACAGGTTGATATAGATCATACAAATAACAATGTAATGGTTGTTTGTGGGATCAACATAACTCAAATTGACARGAAATTTGGACACAATACACCTATCAGGCCAACGAGTGGCCATCACTCAGAAAAACACTGAAAAACACAATAGAAGGGACTTAAAATGCCAAAAAAGCAAAAAGACACCACAGTGCATGCGCATAAACAACTCCCTCTGGCAAACAAAACACAAAAAAGCATATCCATACTCTCTTTAGGACTARAGCTCCCAACATCCCCTAGATCAGGCCCTTTATGGGAGGAGGATGCTCCAAATGCACTGCTTCCAAGCTGCAGGCTTGCTTTTCCTTGGATTTCTTTGAGAGCATCCCAAGCCGTACAAATTTCCTATTCCTGGACTGTAACTCCCAGCAATCCTCCAGATAGATAAGATAGATAGAATAGATAGATAGTAGGTAGATAGATCAATCAAATAGACTGCTGGGAGTTATAGTCCTTCTCTATAGGTAGAGAAGGAAGAAAGGAGAGAAATAAAAAGGGAGGGGAAGGAAAGAGGTAGAGAAGAAAGGAAGGAGAGAAGGAAAGAAAAAAACGAGAGGAAGGAAAGAAAGAGGGAGGGAGGGAAGGATGGAGAGAAAAAAAGAAGGAGAGAAAGAGGGAGGGAAGGTTGGCCACAGCAATGTGTGGTGGGTACAGCTAGTGTTTTATAACAACTTGTTAGGCAAGTCTGCATTCCTCTTAGGATGGCAGATGGGTGGTGGAAAGGCTGGGGCAAGGTGACTTGCCCAAGGCTACCTAATGAGCAAGATTTCAATCAAGGACTCCCCTGTTTGACATCATCTCACCTTGTGCAAAGTCTGTAACCTAGGACTGGTTCAAAGATGTGATTAATTATAGAATTCTAAATCTAAATTCTCAATTGGAATACAAATCTCAAAATCCCAATCAGCATAGCAGTTTCCAGACTCAGTTATGAAACCTTTTGAAGGACTAGTGCTTCATGTTCCATTACAGCATCTTAAAAGAGAGTCTAAAAATAGTAGCAGCTGATGCATGTCAGCAAACTACTCCTAGCTTTTCCAACTGGCAGGTCTTTTGTAAAGACAATGGTTCTTCAATGCCAGTTCCACACCTTAGAATCATAGAGTTGGAAGAGTCCACAAGGGTAATTTGGTTCAAATCCCTGCTAGAGAAGGAACACACACAATCAAAGCACTCCTGACAGAGGGCCATCCAACCTTTGTTTAAAAACTTCCAAAGAAGGTGACTTCAGCACAGTGTAAGGCAGCATATGCTGAACACCTCTTTCCATCAGAAAGTTATTCCTTTCCTGCAGTTCAAATCCATTGCTCCATGTCTTAGCCCCTAGAAGAAAATATGTCTGCTACATCTGACATCTTTTCAAATCTTGAAACATGACTATCACATTCCTCTCTTCTCCAGGCTAAACATTCCCAGCTCCATAAGCCATTTCTCATAGGACTTGGCTTCAAGATGTTTCGCTATTTTGGTTGCCTTCCTCTGGACAGATAGTCAATATCCTTCTTGAATTGTGTTGGCCAGAATTGGACAAAGTATTCCAGGGGAGCTCTGATCAAATCAGAATAGAATGGTATTATTTCTTCCCAATACTATGGATCTACTGAGACCCCTGGATCCCTAGACTAAGATGATTCCAAATACTTTGCAGTTTAATATACTGTTGTTTTCTGAAAAAACAGCATATTTCCAGATTTGTTTCCCTTTGAATCACAGAGCTACGAGAGCTTCCACTAAATGCAAAATAGAGGTTACTATTATACCTACTAAGTAAAGTCCTGGTGATTTATTTCTGTGAGTCCAAACTCCATTATATCCAGTGTCAATTGATGTTTATATCCTCTCCTTTTCTGCATCAGAAAGGGACCTCTTCCATGTGGGCACCACAGCTCCAAGCACTCTATACCTGGTTTTCCAGCACATTTGCCTTTGAAAAACAGGGCAGACCATTTCGTCCAACACATCTTAGCTGCCTCTGTAGTCCTATCATCTGGAGAATAGCAATCTCCTAATTAGGCAGGCTTAACACTGCTGAGCAGGGAAGATATTCTTATCAGCTCCCATTACTGAGTTCATTTGCACAAAAAAATGCTTCTTTAAAAAAAAATCATTCTTTATCCTGACTTCATTAAAAGATGAGGCAAAAATGAGCATACGCACACACACACTACACACCAAAACATTTTGGCCCCAGAGGCGTTCATCAGGTAGATATGATCTTGGACTCCAGCAAACCCTCTTAACTTAAATCTTGAATTCTGCTTTATTAGCAGAAGAGACCAGTCTCTCTCTCTCTCTCTCTCTTACAAGAAGTCCCTTAGATATCTATCAAGTCATTAATGAGAATTTTCTCTGCTAAGTCAGCACGTTAAGTTTTTATAATGAGCCTCACATCTCGCTGGCCAGAGAAGTGTCGTGAAACCAAGACCCAGCTTCCAAACAGGGGTTAATCCAAACAGCAAACAGTTCAAGTCCAAACAGAAGAAGCTCAAAATGAAGGAAATAACACAAGGTGAGCCAATTCTTCATTCTGAGATCCAAAAACCATTTCCACACACTCTTAGTCCCAGAAAACCCTGTGATAGGTTCAACCTTAGAGTTGCCATAAGTTGGAAACAACTGGAAGGGCCAAATACAGTTCAACAACTTTATTGATGACGTGGATGAAGGTTTAGGGTGCATGCTTATCAAGTTTTCAGAAAACACCAAATTAGGAGGGGTAGCTAATATGCCAGAAGCAGGGGCGGCTCAACCCATTACACAAAGTAAGCATTTGCAGTATAGTTGATTTTGCCCAGGGGCGCTCTTGAGCTCTTGGGAGAAAACAGACCTTGACATATGTGAGTTGTAGTTACTGGGATGTATAGTTCACCTACAATCAAAGAGCATTCTGAACTCCACCAATGATGGACTTGAACCAAATATGGCACACAGAACTCCCATGACGAACAGAAAATATATATCAGTGATTGGTTGGGGGGGGGGCCCAAAATACTGTTTGTTTACCGTTGAAAATTACCTAGGGCCACCTCTGGCCAGAGGACAGGATCAGAATTCAAAATGACCCTAACAGATTAGAGAGCAGGGACAAAACTTTAAAAAATGAATTTCAACCAGGAAGGCACACAACCGCCTGCACTGTAGCAATAACAACAAACCTTGCTTTCCTTTGAGCCAGTGTGGAATAGTGGTTTTAGTGTTAAAAGACTTTGGAGACAAAGATTCAAATCCTTGCCCATTAAAATGCACTCGACCACAGTGGGTAAGTCACACACTTAGCCTCAGGAAACCCTATGATTGGTTCACATATTTTGGGAATGATATGAAGACACACAACAAGAGATAGCTAGATCATAAATATAGATGTATGAAAAGAAATATTTGGACATGTTTCATTTTATAAGCACAATTCATATAAGTCACAGCACCAGTCATGACTGCAAGAATAAGGAGTTTGTTTAATGATGCTAAAAACATTTATTTAGGAGTAAGCTCTATTTGATTGCAGAAAAGTAGAAAAAAAATAAAGTGAGTGCATTTATCCATATACGCACCCAACTGATATGATTTTGGAAGAAAAATGAAGATAGAAAGGATGCGGACTGAATGGAATCAGTCTCGGTATTCCCCAGATGATGATGAAATTTTTTTCAATGCTCTCTATCACTTGCCAGGGGGTTCTGGGGGGGGGGGGGTGTTGTTGGGGAATTCCAAATTTTGATTGAGGTCCAGCTCTGGCTGCCCCTACTCAAAACAAGAGCAGTGGCAATAGCGCTAAAGATCTGTGCCAGAAAAAAAGTCTTCTTTTGGGATCTAAATCTTCATAAAAGTTGTGCTCTTGAGTAGGAGTGAATGAGTAAACCATTTTTCTCGCTGTCACAAGACAGACCTTGAAAATTGCGTTCCAAGAAATATTCGTAATTCACAATTTATTCTGAGGGGAAAAAAACCCACACTTTTTAAAATGCAGAAGACAGGCACTCTTTGTGCAAAACTATTGGCTGGCATCCTGTAATTGCAATTACAAATACATAGCTTATTGTTACTGATCTGTAACTGCTCTATAAACATTAATATTATGCATAGTAAATACTTGTACTTTGCAAAATGTCCATTCCAGGACCCTTTGTGAAATATGATTTTAGATTCTTTTAAAAAAAATTAAAACCTGCAATGTGTGCTGTTTTGGGTTTTTAGTGTTAAGCATACTATAGATTCACTCTGCAGGCCAAGGTGCATCTACATTGTAGAATTGATGTAGTTTGACACCACTTTAACTGTTAATGCAATGGAATTCTGGGAATCATAATTTGCTGAGGCACTATCTCTTTTTGAGGAGCCCCCAATGGCACAATGGGTTAAACCCTTGTGCCAGCAGGACTGCTGACTAACAGGTCAGAGGTTCAAATCCAGGGAGAGCAGGTTGAGCTCCCTCTGTCAGCTCCAGCTCCCCATGTGGAGACATAAGAGAAGCCTCCCAGATGGATGGTGAAACATCAATAATCTGGGTGTGCCCTGGGCAACGTCTTTGCAAACGGCCAATTCTCTCACAGCAGAAGTGACTTGCAGTTTCTCAAGCTATTCCTGACACCACCCCCCTCTTTTTGATAGCTGTAAAACTACAACCCCTACCATTTCACAACATAGAATCATAGAATCATAGAATCAAAGAGTTGGAAGAGACCTCATGGGCCATCCAGTCCAACCCCCTGCCAAGAAGCAGGAATATTGCATTCAAATCACCCCTGACAAATGGCCATCCAGCCTCTGCTTAAAAGCCTCCAAAGAAGGAGCCTCCACCACACTCTGGGGCAGTTAAAGCCATGGCAGTTAAAGCAGTGTTGAACTGCATTCATTCTACTATGTAAATACACATCTGGTTGAAAGGGAAGGCAGAGGCAATAAAGGAGAATGGCTATCAATATTTATTTCCACTCACCCAAATTGGAACTCATTGTCACTCACCATAAGAGAGATCCCTTCTCAAGGCATTGCTAGATCCTCCACTATAATTCTATGGCATCCAAAGTTATTTGTTCTTAAATCAAAACATGTTCAACAAATTTGTGTAATTCTGTATACTGTATTCAGAATTGTGACATTATTGTTGTAATCACAAATACCTTTACCCAACCTACCTTAAAAGCTAGCAAAGAAATGAAAGTCTGTTTAGCTGCGATTTAGGTGCAGCAGAAGGCCATTTCCAGTAAGCTTGTGCAATTTGGCTGGAGGGCAATCTGTTTTTGGTACCCAAATTTTGTTAGATACCTAGATGTTTTCAGGAACCTCCCAAAATGGTTAATAGAAAAATCTGTTTTTGGCTAGGCAGCCAAAAGATCTGACCGATTGGCGGGAATGGAGAAATGATGAGACTTCCCTTTCCATTCTTGGGACCCTTTCCTTTCTTCCTTTCAAGAGAGCCTGGGTTTGAGCAATGGGTTTAAGGAAGCACCCTTCCTGGGACCCTTTCCTTTCTTCCTTTCAAGGGAGTCTGGATTTGAGGAACAGGATTAAGGAAGTATGTGCCGTGTACTCCCAAATAGAAGGGAAGAAGCTGCACCTGGCAGCCACGTGGGCTGTTTCAGCTGAAAAATCAAGGTGGCTGAGCCCTGACCATTATGGACACCCAAACAAACTGAACAAATCAGATTGGCCAAAGGGAACCGATGAAATCGAATCTGTACACAAGCCTAGTTTCCAGTCCTCTCCTGCCAGTGAGTCAAGTTATGCATTCTTAACTAAGAAGGTGATGTGCAATATTGGCAGTAGTTTCTGTACACACAAAATTGCTTTCTATGCAGAAAGCCATGCACCTGCACATTGAATCTGCCCATGTGATTTTTGCACAGAAGTTCTGAAATGCAAAGATGCTCATCCATCAAGGATTTTCCTTCTCAGGTATCCTAATGCACAGGGAATACCTTTTCTTAAAATCATGGATGCAAATATCTATTAATGTTCCTTCCACCTCCTATTCTTCCTATTGTGGAGAAGACTCTTTGGAAAGAAACACAATGCTTGGCATTGGAATGAATGAATACGTATTATTCTTTGTGATTTGTCTTAATTTCGAGAGAGCTTGCGAAAGGAAGTCTTTCATCAGGATCCTGACGTTACCGAGGAAGGGCTAGAAGCGACTTAGCTCCTGCTTCTGCATAGATTTAAATTTAAATATCTGTTTCCTTTAGAAAGAAGCTGATTAGGCCTTGGAGGCAGCAATACCAAATATTAGCAACCTGAAATTATAACCCATAGATCTTGGGCAAGGCTGGAAACTTCCGGGGGGTCGCCCTTCTCCCCATCCTTGTTAGCATTTAAATATGTCATTTTTCAAAAGTATAAACTTTAGGCTTGACATTTATCATCCAGAGCTATATATCATGGCACTTTCATTTACAAATCATCAGGAAGAGTGAAAGCTTGAGGTATTTAATTTCTCCAAATCACCCCGGGTAGTTTATCATTGGTAGGAGAAAGCCTTTTCATCGGCTGGCAAAGATAAATGGCTGGTTTTGTAGCAATTCCCCTGGTGTTTCATGTTGGGCACTTTATGTAAATATTTTTGGAGGTGGGAGGGAGACACCCCAGAGTTACCAGCTCAAATGGTCGTTCTCACAATGGATCTCTGAACTTTGTGTAGACATAATACAAAAATAATGACTGGGAATAAAGAGGAACACTGGCAGATACGTAGATACATATCTCTATCTATCTATCTATCTATCTATCTATCTATCTATCTATCTATCTATCATCTATCTATCTATCTATCTATCTATATCTATCTATCGGTACTGTTTTAGAGGGTTAAATCATCTTTCAAACTGTTTATTTATTTGTGTTTACAATATTGTACTGTTTTGTTTTTATTAATTGATATGTGATTATTATCTGTGTTATATCATTTACTGTATTTGTTGTTTCGTTGTAAGCCGCCCCGAGTCCCTTTGGGGAAAGGGAGTGGGATATAAAGCTCATTATTTACTTACTATTTTTACTATTTCTCTCCCACCATTCTCAAACCCGGAGGTGAAAAACATAATCTAAGCCATTCCACAATTCAGTTCCATAGAGATCCATGTTGGTCTATTGCAGCTTTTCTCAACCTGGGGGTCGGGACCCCTGGGGGGGGATCACGAGGGGGTTCAGAGGGGTCGCCAGGGACTATGAGAAAATACAGTACTTTCAGTTGGTCATGGGGGTTCTGTGTGGGAAGTTTGGACCAATAACATCATTGGTGGGGTTCAGAATGCTCTTTGATTGTAGGTGAACTATAAATTCCAGCAACCACAACTCCCAGATGTCAAGGTCTATTTTCCCCATACTCCACCAGTGTTCACATTTGGGCGTATTGGGTATTCATGCCTAGTTTGGTCCAGATCTATCATTGTTTGAGTCAACAGCGCTATCTGGATATAGGTGAACTACAACTCCAGAACTCAAGGTCAGTGTCCAGCAAACCCTTCCAGTATTTTCTGGTGGTCATGAGAGTTCTGTGTGCCAAGTTTGATTCAATTCCATCATTGGTGGAGTTCAGAATTCTCTTTGATTATAGGTTAACTATAAATCCCAGCGACTACAACTCCCAAATGGCAAAATCAATCCCCCCCACATTCCCACCAGTATTCAAATCTGGGTGTATTGGGTATCTGTGCCAAATTTGGTCCAGTGAATGAAAATACATCCTGCATATCAGATATTTACTGGACTGACCTTGAAGGAGCTGGGGTGGTGACGGCCAACAGGGAGCTCTGGCGTGGGCTGGTCCATGAGGTCATGAAGAGTCGGAGACGACTGAACGAATGAACAACAAAAATATCAGATATTTACATGATGATTCATAACAGTAGCAAAATTACAGTTATGAATTAGCAATGAAATAATTTTACAGTTGGGGGTTACCATGACATTAGAACTGTATTAAGGGGTCATGGCATTAGGAAAGTTGAGTACCACTAGTCTATTGCATTGCATTTCCAAAGGCTTGTTCAAAAAGCCAGGTTTTTACATTCCTACGGAAAGTCAGGATGGAGACGGCTGATCTAATATCCCTAGGGAAGGAGTTCCACAGCCGAGGGGCCACCACTGAGAAGGTTATTATTACACCACCATCATCATTTCTGCCCTACCACTTTTCTCCTGGTTTGGGAATTGTCATTATTCAGATGATTGCACAACCAGCTATCTGTATTCAGAAGAATGGTATTGCACAACTACAAAGTAACTGAGACAAAATGTTCACTACCCACATCATAAGCGAAGGACTCTGTTGATGTTTCAAAGAGTGACAATATGTACAAGAGTCGGCCCTTGGTGATGCCATTGAGTGTGATCAATTAAGCATCAAGCCCAGTTTCACAGTGTATGCCATCCAAATAAAACAAACAGCCCAACCTAGTCTTACACTTTTCAAAGCAGTCCTCTTACACTGAGATTCCTTTCATCTGCAGAACATAGTTGAGTAGACAGGCCTTGAGATCTAGAAACCCTATCTAAAATCAAGTAGGGGTGGGGAGTCCCAGGCCTTGAGACCAAACACAGCCTTTGGTTTTGATAGCTTGCTGTATTCCCTTCTTTATGCTACACTTATGGGGTGCTTTCTTGCTTTTGTATATTATCCTTCCTTCTATAAAAAGTTGACATGCCTCTTCTAAGATTTTGGAAAAAGAACTTAAAGCTAAAATATGTGGATATTTTTGCTTCTAACTTTCTTCCCCGAAATGTGTTCCAAAAGAACTCTATAACTGAATTTAGTCCTCAGGTTGAAAATGGTCTCCATCTAAATTGTGGCCCCTTAGAAATGGTTGGATTGCCATTAAGTATGTTGGTCAAGGCTGATGGGAGATACAGTTCAACAACATTCCTGCCTTATGTGTACTTCTAGTACTGTCCATCATTCTATCAATATTAATTATTTGAACACATTCTCCATTCCAAACTTGTAGAAGTTGGACTCGAAGTCCTTATGTTTGATGGATTGTGCCTCTATGTAGGCAATAGAAACATGGTCTGAGATGTGTTTATCTGTAAGTACCATGCTAAGCAAGCACACTAGCTGAAGTGTTTTGATTTGAGCAATAACTAGGTTGGCTAAAGATCAAGTGGTGAAGTTGTGTACAAGGTTTGCAGGGACCTGGATGAAACCTTTGTTCACTTGGCTGACATGTTTCTTTGGTTTTACAAAGGTCAAATCATCATTAACATGAACAATCTAGATAAAGGTTACATGAGGAATGCATTAGTGCTTGGCAAGCTGAAGATTTCATTTGCTCTATATAATGGAGGACATATTTGAAGGTGTGCTATAGGATTTGAACCTTTAAAATCAGGGATTAGAAGAAGCTACGCTGGTAAATTTCTGGCTTATTTACAGTGTGATGGCACGCCAAAACCTTTGGGAAAAACTATATTGACTGGCTTTACTCAGGGCCCATCTGATACTTTCTGTTAAGATTAAGACCCTTAGCAGATAGAGGCACTTTAGGCAAGGTTATTTATTTATTTATCGTGTCATCCGCAATCAGGACATTGTATTACATTTCTAACAGAACAAAACAAACAGATTAAAAAACCCACAAATTTTGCAAACTTGGTAGCTGATTAAATGTCCTTTGACCAGTATCTGGCCACTTGGAGTGCCTCTGGTGCTGCTGCAAGAAGGTCCTCCATCGAGGCAAGGTGGCAAGGTGAAAAGATAAGCAAATGAGTGTACTGAAACAAGATTAATACGGAGTTAACTCCACCCGGGACTATCATAAGGTAACTTAAAACAATGCATTACAAAAGGAGATTTTGCTGGTTGCAGTCATCATTCTGGAATCTTTGAAAGTCTTTTGCCTCTGGTGTAAAGCAATGGATTATAAGTTGTTGCTTACAAACTGTCTTAATCTTCTCTCCTGTGGTGCTTAGGCTGGCCAAAAGCTTCTGTTGTCCTTTGGACTGTTGGTATAATAATACTGCTAAATGCACATGCTAAGAATGCCTGTTTTGATTGCTTGGGCCTAGGATTCCAGGTAATGCCCCAAGCCTCTAGTGACTATAGAAAAGGGAGGAGTCCAGCAAGAGAGCTCTATACAGGGAAATGGAATAGACCAACTGAGGCTGGTCTCTGGGGAGTGTTATGCTCCACCCAAAAACTAATACAAAGGAAAGTGTCTACACTATTTGGAAAATCTATGAACAGGGGAACTGAAGCAACTGAAGAAAACCCCTGAGTCCCCCCAGGGGTTGAGAAGGGCGGGGTAAAAATGTTTGAAATAAATAAATAAATAAAATAATAAAGGAGAGGAAAAGGCAGTGCCAAGACTTCACATGCAACAAATCTTGAGGGTTTTGTGACATTCCGTGAAAGATGCCAGAGATGAATCGAAAACTTTATGTGGCTAAAGCAAAGCTTCTGAGCTATATCTATTCCTGATAGATTTGGGAAGTGTGTCTTTTCAAGGAGCACTGTCAACTGGTTCTATCAAAAATAAGACAAGATAACTTCCATGTACAGAAGTAAACTGGAAACTGGACATTAAAGACAGACAGAACTCCATCATGTTTAGGCTCACAAGCAAAAGAAAGACTCTTCCTTTATCCTAACTCCACTGCCCTGGCCTTGAAGGGACAGAAGAAGAAGCAGGCACAGTTCCATCATTTCTAGGTGCAGAAGCAGATAAAAAAACTCCCTCAGTTCCAGCTATCACTTCCCTGGCTACAGGCAGGGAGAAGAATGTTATGTTGTGTTTTGAGGCTTTGGCCTTTGTAAGCCGCATCGAGTCCTTTGGGAGATGCTAGCGGGATACAAATAAAGTTAATAATAATAATAAGAAGAAGAAGAAGAAGAAGAAGAAGAAGGCACAGATCCATTCTGCTTAAATCTAGAAGCAAATGAAAGATCCTTCCTCTATCCTGACTGCCATTGACCTGTCTGAAGAGAGATAAGAAGGAGCAGGCATGGCTCCATTATGCCTAGACCCAGAAGTAGATGAAAGGTCTCTCTCCATCCCAACTGCCACCTCCCAAGCTGGAGAGGGAGAGAAGAATTAGGCCTAAGCCCAGAGGCAGAAGAAAAGCTTTCCCTTCTGTTCAAACTGCCACTGCCCTGACCTTAGAGGAAAAGAAGAATAGACAGTTTCTGCTGGACTAACCCCCCCCCCCCCCGCCCCCACTGCTAGTATCCTCTTTTTCTTTTGTGCCATGTCATAATTTGATTGTAAGTTTAAGGACAGGGAACTGTTTTTTTATTGTTTTACTTGTAAAGTGCCATGTAGAGTGATGGTATAATGTATAAATAAATGGTGGTAACAATGATAATAGTAACTGGTGACCAGACAATGTCTTCAATGGTGCGTATGGAGAGCAGGCAAGTTTAGAAGACTCATACTGTGTTGTGTGCATTGCCATATCATAGAATCATAGCATCATAGAGTTGGAAGAGATCTCATGGACCATCCAGTCCAACCCCCTGCCAAGAAGCAGGAAAACTGCATTCAAAGCACTCCTGACAGATGGCCATCCAGCCTCTGTTTAAAAGTTTCCAAAGAAGGAAGCTTTTAAACAGAGGCTGGATGGCCATCTGTCAGGGGTGCTTTGAATGCAATTTTCCTAAAACAGAGAATGGCTGGGTAGGGAGGACCAAGGAAGAACAGCTAAACAATTTATACTGTTGCTCCCCAAGTCATCCTAAGCCTTATTCCACTCATGATAGGACCAATTTTTGTGATCGTTCTAATTATTCATTCAGTGCTGTGCATGCTGTGCATGATGTTTTGATTCATTGCGCATGAATACATTTCTGCCTTTGGACCCAATCCTATGTTCATGCATTATACAGGACCTTATACTGTGGGGCTGTAAACACTACAGAATTAATATAGTTTGAAACACTGTACCTGCCAGAGATCAATGCTATGGAATGTGCGGGTCTGTAGTTTTGTGAGATGTTTTACCTTCTCTTTCAGAGAGCTCCAGTGACGAAAAACTACAAACGCCAGAATTCTGTCGCATTGAGCCATGGAAGTTAAAGTGGTGTCAAACTGTCATAATTCTGCAGTGTGCATACACTCTGGATCTACTTTAATAGTGACCAACATGTTTTGTACTGACTTGTTTTCCCCTTGTTTCAGGTGCAATACCAGTCCTCCATCACGACCTGGGGTCAAGCACCTTTGAATGGAGATCAAAGCCCACTTTTTAGTGATGCCCAAAATGTCAACTTGACCTATGTTTGATGAAATTCAGTTGATGCAGCATGGAGGCCATTGCTCTTCCCATTTTTTTGTTTCTAAACAACACTTGCTATACTCAGAATTAAACATTGCCTCACTCTGTGACAACATGATTATTGGTTTTCCCTGGACTTTTTAGGGGCTAGTCTTGGCAGGACTGACTCTTTCTCAGTTTAAAGGCAAATTTTCTAGAATTCTGCAAAACACATTTCACCTTATCAGGGGCTCTCCCGTTCCCCCTCCTCACTTTTTTGTCAATCTCCAATCTTGCGACTTTGCCTGGTTACATGCTTTCACTGTCACCCTGAGCCAGGGCAGTAAAATGAAAGGGTCGGGGAGGAAGAAAGGTCTTGCCATGTGGTCTCCCTTTGTTGTCCATTAGCCAATGTAGAGTGTCGCCACTGGGAATCTGTTGACTTGACAAATATTGACTTCCCCTATGGTTGTCAGTTGAATTTGCAGGACAAGCCTGGTAGCAATGCAAGTTGAACTGGCTAAAGGTCAACTGGGTACGTCTATCAGCTTCCTTTGTGTGTTTAAGGGAGACAGGCAAGAAGATGAAATCATCTACCACCGTCTGATTGACATGTGGAATCCAAAGATTATTTTTTGAAATCCAACCAAGGACCTAATTCAGTTTCTTTGCTGAACTTGCTATCCCTAAAGAAAGTCAGATCCACAGGGTTGCACACATCTTAGGGCCAAGAGGCACCACAGTCAGCTCTCCACATTCGCTATGGTTACAGCCACAAGTTTCCCATGAAAGTAAAACCTGGAATAATGAAATATCTATTTTTAAAATCTGAGACAATGCCCCCCTAGGTCTTTCCAGCATGACTCTATTTTCAACCTCTGTTGGAGGCTGAACATTGAATTACATTGGAGAACCTAGAGATTCCTGGAGTGAACATTTTAAATCAAATCCATGAAAAATTGCAGTAAAAATTGCAAATGTATATGGATGGCTGTACAACATTACGTCAGGAGAAATGCCTCTAGAACATGGCCCTATAGCCCGAAAAAACCCACAAGTGATTCCAGCCATGAATGCCTTCGACAATACATTACTAAAAAATGTATTATTCTGACATGAATGGAAATGTCATTTAGCAAACCCTAGTTTGACTCCTAACACTGGAAGTAGACATGCCTTGAACTTGAAGAATGCTATCTTTGACTTTGGGGTCCTCTGAAGATCCAAGTACTACTGAATTGGAAGATACTTCCAGTATAATTCCATTCTGACTGCATGGCATTCCTGAAAGATGATCAGCTAGTCCAAAGAAGAGGATCCCACTACATTCCCAGGAAGCATTCGCTTAGGCAATCCCTCATAGCCTGAGGATGATGGTCCTCCAAGCGTAGAGTCTTGGTGGTGGGTCTGTAGGTGGCTGTGGTGCCCTATTCTTGATCCTCATGTTCTCCCGCAGTGAGGACATCCATTTCCAGGTGGAAGGCAGTCTCAGTCAGGGTTGTTTATTTTTCTTGGAAAGCATGAGTTCTTTTAATGTGTGCACAACCGATCAACACACAGTCTTTACAGAGTGAAGTCCCAACCAGTGGCATGGTTAACATGATGACGATGGCTTCTCAATATGTTGCAGCATTCTTCCGCCTTCACAGCCATTGTAACATATGACATGTTTTCCTCCACCTGATCCACCATTGAGGTCTTCAGGTCTTTGGATTGTGCTTGGTCTGGAACCTCCTGGGAGTGCATGACTCTGGTGGTTATGCCTGCAGGTTCATTGGAACATGCAAGCCCCCTCACTACAACAAGGTGACAGTCCATTGAGGAGGCATCATATTCCACCATCAAACAGCTTTACCATCAGGAGGTTGTTTCCTAATCTTTAAGTGGAATATCTTTTCCAGCCATTTGAATCCATTGCTTTGTGTTCTAGTTTCTAGAACAGCAAACATATGCTTGCCCTTTTCAAAATATGACATCATTTCAAATATGTAAACATGACAATCAGGTCCCCTCTCAATCTCCTTTTTTTCCAAGATAAACATATGCAATTCCCTTAGCCACTCCTCATAGGGCTTGGCTTCCAGACCTTTGATCATTTGGGTCTCCCTTTGCTGGACACGTTCCATCTTGTGAATATTCTTCTTGAATTGTGATACCAAGATCACTGTATGCCAGGTAAGGTCTGGCCAAAGCAGGATAGAGTGGTACTGTGACTCCCCTCAATCTAAACCTGGGAGATTTTTATTATAACAGGAAAGATTGGTAACACGTTACTATCTTAAATCTACTGCTTAACTTGGTCACTTCTCCCACGTTGTGGTTGCCTTGAAAGCCAAATTCCGGGAGGGATATTAAAAATAAAGGCCAAAGTGAATGATATGCATCAAAGGATTGGAACTATGGGATCAAACTGAATAATGGTTGGACTAAAAATTGCACAAATTATTCATCATTTAAACATTTTGTTCAAAAAGCTTTTTTTCACTGCTGTTTCTCTGGATGGACCACACACAACATGTAGTGACGGGTATGACATTGGAAATGGCAGCATATATGATTACAATAAGTATGACTCACTAATAACAAGCACACTTTGAAAGTCCTTATTAGGACAATACCATTTGTTAAGCCTTATGAAAATATGCAAAATATTGTGCAGTCCTTTGAGTTCTGTTGAAGTTTTCGTTAGGAAACATATTAAACAAGACAAGAGTGTGTATCTGTGCATGCGAGGGAAATCGCTGAGGTTTGCAGCAAGGAGTGTGCATCTTTGGTAACAGTCTTAAGGCAGGAAATAAAAGGAGACTGCAGACATGAAAATTGCCAAGAACTGAAATAATTCTAGGTAACTAATAAGATTTTTCCTCCTGAGGCAAGCAGCAGCTTCAGAAGAGTGGTTTTCATCAGGACTGTGGGATAAAGTGTTAGATTCCCTTTCCCTACCTGTTGATACACCTGAGCAGTCACTTTACTCTAATGTCATGCATTGTAGAATGAATGTAGTTTGGCATCTCTTTAACCATCACAGCTTAATGCGATGGAGTCATGGAAGTTAACACTTTACAGGGTCTTCAGGTTTCCTTACCGAAGAGTGCTGGTGCCTTGCCGAATTGTAACTGCCATTGTTCCATAGCATTAAACCATGGCTGTTCAAGTGGCGTCAAACTGCATTCATTCTATAGTGTAGATCATATGTGTCAAAGTCAAAGCCTATGGATCAAATCTACCCTGCCATGTCATTTTATGTGTCCCTCCAGATCCGGGACTACAACTTCTGTATTCCTCATCATTAGATATCATGAATAGATAACATCTGGAAGGCTGCAGTTTGTTTTGTTTAGTGGGGTTTTTATTTAGATTCAAGGTTTGTGGATATTATTCCTGATGTTAAAATGCTCTTTAACTTTTCCCCAACCTCAGAACCACAAGTGCTATTGGGTTGCAATTCCTATTATGTCCAGTCTGCATGGCGGATAATAACAAATTATGGAAGTTGCCATTCAATGACATCTGGGGACCCAAACAGAGCCAAAACTAAGGATCACTGACCATTATGTAAAAAAAAAAAATGCTTTGCCCTCTGTATCCATGGATTCTTTGTCTATGGATTCAATGGCCTTTTGAAGGCAACCATAAGGCTGATGTGGCTCTCTATGAAAATGAGTTTTGGGTAGAGGCATCCCCACACTCCTCTATGCTCTATTTATTTACATTTTATGCTCTCTGCCACTTTGGATGCACATCTGTGGATCACATCTGGGTCCAGGGGCGGCTCAATCCATTACACAAAGTAAGCTTTTGCAGTATAGTTGATTTTGCCCAGGGGTGCTCTTGAGGCGCTCTTGGGGGAAAATAGACCTTGACATATGCGAATTGTAGTTACTGGGATGTACAGTTCACCTACAATCAAAGAGCATTCTGAACTCCACCAATGATGGAATTGAACCAAATATGGCACACAGAACTCTCATGACGAACAGAAAATATATATCAGTGATTGGTTGGGGGTGCCAAAATACTGTTTGCTTACCGTTGAAAATTACCTAGGGCCGCCTCTGTCTGGGTCAAAGGGGAATAAGTGCACATTTTTGGCAAGGGTCCTTACAAATCTGGAGCTAGCTCTGACTGTAACCCAATGCCACAGGGAAGGTTTTGTGTTTTCTCCATTGTCCCCCATCTACACATTATATTTGTGACCAAAAGAGATCCCCTTACTCATTCATAGAATCATAGAATCATAGAATCAAAGAGTTGGAAGAGACCTCATGGGCCATCCAGTCCAACCCCCTGCCAAGAAGCAGGAATATTGCATTCAAATCACCCCTGACAGATGGCCATCCAGCCTCTGTTTAAAAGCTTCCAAAGAAGGAGCCTCCACCACACTCCGGGGCAGAGAGTTCCACTGCTGAACGGCTCTCACAGTCAGGAAGTTCTTCCTCGTGTTCAGATGGAATCTCCTCTCTTGTAGTTTGAAGCCATTGTTCCGCGTCCTAGTCTCCAAGGAAGCAGAAAACAAGCTTGCTCCCTCTTCCCTGCTTGAGAAACTTATCATATTCCTCTATCTTGAAGAATCAAGATAAGCATGACTTATCATCATATCCTATCCCATTCTGTCTCATCTAGTTCATCAAACTGGGGTTTAAAGTCAACAGAAAAGGATAATCAGCTGGGATGCATCAACTCCGTTCCCCACGTAGCAAGAAAATTTCTTTTATGTGCACCAGAATATTTGGAGACTTGTCTTTCTGGATCCATTTGATGAAATAAATTAGGAGCATAAGCGAAGGGAGAGGTTGGGGTTCTAATATGAGGCTGGCAAAACTTCACAGAGTTCAAGGGAATGCAAGGGGAATGAGCCTAACTCCAAACCCAAGCCTGAGGCTATCACTTAGGAGTTTTCTTAACCTCCTTAGCAAGAGCTCAGAAGGTGGCTAATGCTATCAGCAATCAAAGTGCTTCTGTCTCCCTCCTCAGTTACTCCCATCCGTCTAGACGTCTGTCACAGAAGGATGCAAAAATGCCTTATGTAATGCCTTCTCAGATTCTTTCTGCTTTATCCTGAAGTTTCTCTGTATGACCAACTCTCTTATATATGACTGCAGGGCTTTGAGTTCTTAGTCTTTAAAAGAATTGAAGAATCTGCATAGCACATATTCAGAATTGAAAGAATTGAATTGAGATTTTTAAAAATTCATTGTCGTATGGGAAAAACTTTTGATAGATAACTTTCTTCACCCCAGATTTGCAAATTTTGTCTCTAGTCAAGTCAACTTTATTTATATTAAGTTCCATTTCCCCTTGGGGACTCGGGGCAGCTCTACATCATTCTTTCACATGTTGTAATCATTGTTAGAACTTCTTTTCAGCTGATCACACATGGAGAAAAAATGCCTTTCCAGTCACAAAGGGCAGCTGAAAGGGCATAAAAACCCACTTTGGTTACCCATCTGTTAACCTTCAAGGAACAGACAAATAATCCAAAGGAACATGTACACCCTTGAATATTAAGAAACTTGCAGAATGTAGCTACTAGGGAACAACTCCAATACAAATTCATTACGGAAGCATGTAAAGTCTGGCATTCTGTTAGGGAAATACAAATGTTACATTTCCCTTATTCATAGTAAGGGAACATGGAGGGCACCTCTAAGTAGTCTTGTGCATTTGTATAGAATCGCTATCCATTTCTGTTTGTTTCATTCGTAAAGCCACATTTTCGTGTTTTTTTTTAGTGCCTCTTCAAAAAACAGACTCCTTTCTGAATGAGCTTTGTAGTTCCAGTCCAAAAGAACAAGAAATTTCAGACCATTGGCCAACATGGGCAGCCTTCCCAGGCTCCCCAGCCCCTCAGTTTTAGGGCTAGAGAGGTGAAAATCACCACACATGGAGGGCACATCTACCGCTCTTAGCCCACCCAGTTTTATAATGTTTGGGCCATCCCCTGATTTTTAGGGACTTTTTTCTTTCTGTAAATAAAATCTCCTTAAACACAGGTGGGAGGATGGGTAGGGAGGGCACCATTCCTTCCACTATTTCTGAGATGTTTTCTGCTCCTTCTGCAGAAGAGAACTGAGGTTAAGGATAGGGCTTAAGATACCACTAATTCTGAGATGTTTTCCTCTCCATCTGCAAAAGAGTACTGCAGATGGAAAGGAACATCAGCATGTTCTCTGTGGGCCACGTGAGGAGTAGCACGTGGGTCAAAAAGCAGGTGACCAAATGCTTACCGTTCCCACTTTCCTTTCTGTTCACTGTAATTTTGGTACTCGATAGGAGTTTACAGTTTCGTGCCTTCCAAATTAAATAAATGGTACAAAAAAAATGAATTAAATGGATAAACTAGTTATCGGGCACAGGACTACCTCTAAGTACACATTGTGCTTGTAAAAGTCTTCAAGGGCAAGGATATTGAAGTGTTAATAAATTGGAAATTAATTTGCCCTCCTCCTACAAGTTGTCATAATTAATAACCACCTACCTGCCTATGTTGAAACCCCCTACTTTTAAAAACAGTTCAAGGGGTCTTGTAGGAGGTGGAATAGATTTTGTGAAGTGGAATTCTTATAGGGAGATGTTGCGATCCAAATTGTATTTCCATTTTGCTTAACCTGTGTCTTAAGCACTAAATTTTGCAGTCAATGTTTGCATTCTGTATGTACAGATCATATAGTCAGCTGTACTCATACAGAACATCCCTACTATTTTTCCTTGATGGGTGACTGCCAGAACACTCCTTCGAACGGTTTGAGAGGCAGGGTGGAAAGTGCTCGACTTAATTGGATTGCTAACTAATCAAAATAAATGCATAGATCTCCACCCATGGTGTCTTGCAGCTTCAGATACTTCACTTTAAAAAGGGAATAATAATGCTTCTTTTGTCTGGCTTATGTACAACGGGTGAAAAGCTTTGTCAGACAGGGCTGGGTCTCCAGCGAGAAGCCTGCTGGATACCTCTGAAAATATTGCTGGGATTTTGATTGGGGCCACTGATATTTTAAAAAGGAGACTGCCGGGGTGTGTTCATGTTATTTCTAATTATTGACATGAGATCATTTGTAAGAGTAGGAGGCAGGAATGTCATTGCAGCATGCAGCGAAAGCCCGCATTCGAAATTACACTCTGGAAATAATGGCAGACGTGTGCGGGCCCATGCATATGGATGTGTGTATGGAGCAAGTGACGGCAATTTAAATCTACATTCAACTTGGCCCGGAGCTAAAGGTGAATGAGTTTGCAATGCTGGGGTGGCTGCATACAATTCTCCGTCTGTGAATTGGAGTTTCAAGCAGCTCCATTTGGGTGGTCAGGGACTTCTTTACCAACGGAATAGTGGATCTGCCCTGTGTTTTAGTCCAGACTAAAGGAATTGTGCAAGGCTTTCTTATTCAAGCAAGCTTGGGGATTTGTTGGAGTGCTCTGGCTGTGCATGCCTCTCTATAAACCATTTATCCCAGGACTCTATAGGACAGAACCATGGCGACCCAAGTGCTGTAATTCTGCATGAGCAAGCAATTCCTGCAGGCAAGGGCTGTTAGAGCATCTTGGGGTGCCAACAGTCACCAAGAGACTAAGGACTTCATTGCATGAGGCAGGCAAGTCATCATCATTTGACATCACATGCATCCTGCTGCCAGTCTGTTTTCTCCCTGCGATTAACCCAGTCATAGAATCATAGAATCAAAGAGTTGGAAGAGACCTCATGGGCCATCCAGTCCAACCCCCTGCTAAGAAGCAGGAATATTGCATTCAAATCACCCCTGACAGATGGCCATCCAGCCTCTGTTTAAAAGCTTCCAAAGAAGAAGCCTCCACCACACTCCGGGGCAGAGAGTTCCACTGCTGAACGGCTCTCACAGTCAGGAAGTTCTGATGGAATCTCCTCTCTTGTAGTTTGAAGCCATTGTTCCTCACCCGAGTCTCCAGGGAAGCAGAAAACAAGCTTGCTCCCTCCTCCCTGTGGCTTCCTCTCACATATTGATACATGGCTATCATATCTCCTCTCAGCCTTCTCTTCTTCAGGCTAAACATGCCCAGTTCCTTAAGCCGCTCCTCATAGGGCTTGTCCTCCAGACCCTTGATCACTTTAGTCTCCCTCCTCTGGACACATTCCAGCTTGTCAATATCTCTCTTAAATTGTGGTGCCCAGAATTGGACACAGTATTCCAGGTGTTGTCTAACCAAAGCAGAATAGAGGGGTAGCATTACTTCCCTAGATCTAGACACTATGCTCCTCTTGATGCAGGCCAAAATCCCATTGGCTTTTTTTGCCGCCACATCATATTGTGGGCTCATGTTTAACTTGTTGTCCATGAGGACTCCAAGATCCAGTGTCCACTATCAATGGGCAAAACATATGAATAGCAGAGTGCAGACACAATCATCCCAGGAACTGGATTGAGGCTGGGGCTATGACCACAATATCCATAGATTGAAGATCAGATTCTAATCCAAGGATGTTTTTTTCCTTACCCAATCTGCTGAGATGCGCCAATGTGCATCACGATATTCATTCACAATCAGCGCTAGACTGTGTCAGAGAAGAGGAAATGAGATCAGAGAGTTGCAAAATAAGAGTCCCAAGGGGATGATATGGTTTCCTCTCTTAGGAGAGTAATTGTTTACATTCCAGCCAGCTATTTAGGGCTTTAAATGTCATTATTAGCAACTTGAATCCAGACCAGAAACCAATTGGCAGCCAGTACAATCTCTTTAAAAGCAGTATCACATAGGTCTAATACAATGTTCCTCCTGTTGGTAATCTACCAGCTGTATTTTTCACAAGTTGTGATTTCCAGATTGTCTTCAAGGACAGCCTTGCCTTTCCCTCCAATAATTGGACTCAAGGCTGCTTGCTATTTATTGTCACTTTCACTTCTCAGCAGGGAGGGAGCACTAAAGTCTGGGAGCAGCCACTGAGAAGGTCCTCTCCCTTGTTCCCACTAAACAGGCCAGAGAAAATACTAGAATCATAGAATCAAAGAGTTGGAAGAGACCTCATGGGCCATCCAGTCCAACCCCTGCCAAGAAGCAGGAATATTGCATTCAAATCACCCCTGACAGATGGCCATCCAGCCTTCTCTCTAGGATAGAGAGAAGGACCTCTCTTAAAGATCTTTGAGCTCTAACAGACTGAGTTTCTGCCCACTTCCAGGTTTACCCCTCAAGGACTTGCCTAATTGCCTCCCAATTTTATGACTCCCTCCTCAAACTGAAACTCAAGGCACCTTACAAAAAAAATGCAAATACAAAGACTGGCAAAATCCAAATAAAAACTTGTTGCTAGAATGCAATGAAACTATCCATGAAATTGAAATCTTTTCAAAGGAAAACAGAAGTCAATAAAACAGCTCACTGTTTTTATTGAGCACAAGAGAACTACAGATAACACAACAAAAAGAAAAATGAAATCCAATATACAAGGTAATGAATACATGACAAATAAATCGTATAACTACAATGACTAGCACTATTGAACTAAGTGTGAAAGTAATTAAAAGTTGACTTCCTGCTTTCTTACCAAAGGCATAAATGATATATTGAAAGTAACTTCCTAATTAACCTAATTAATTAATACACCCCTCCACTCCTTCTGAGGAAAAAGGGAAAACTAATTTTCTAAACCTGCAGCAACACACTTTTAAAAGCCTTTGAAGTCACCCCTTAAAAGCTTTTTAGGGTCTATAGGTTTTCAGTTGCTGACAGAAGGACAGCAGGGAAAGAACCATCTCAACCTCTCAAAGGGAGAAGGCCAAAGGCTTGGAGCAACCGCCAAAAAGATATTTTTTGTTTACCCATCAAACAACCTTGGTAGTCCATCTACAATGGAGAAGCAATATAGTTTGAAGTCATATAACTGCCATGGACCAATGCTATGAAATCATAGGAGATGTAGTTTTATAAGGTCTTCTCTACCAAGGAGTGCTGGTGCCTCATTTCAAATCTCACGATACTATAGCACTGAATCATAGCAGCTAAAGTGGTGCCAGACGAGAAACTCTACAGTGTAGATGCATCTCTCCAAACCTAGTATCAGAATCTCCACTCAACCATGAAAACCCACCTAGCAACTTTGGACATGCCTCACTCTTCCAGCCTCAGATGAAGGCAATGGCAAACCCATTATCAAAAGGTCTTAGAGAGACTTACCTCAGGGTTACCATAAGTTGGAAAAGACTTGAACACACACAACAACAAATAATTACATGAAAACAACAGTAATTATACAGGCATTGGAGTATTACTCTGGAAACCAGGGTTCAAATCCTTGCTCAGCTATGGAAACCTATTGGGTGACTTTAGCCAAGTCATACACTCTCAGTCTCAAAAGACAAAAACCATCCCATTCTGAACAAATCTTGCCCATAAAACTCTATGATAGGTCCACCATGAGGATACCATAAGTCAGGAAAGATTCCTTTATGCTGTCTTTATGCTGTAATTGCTCTAATAGACAAAACCATTCCCTCTCTCTAGGTTCATCTACACCAGTGTTTCTCAACCTGGAGGTAAGGACCTGGGGGGGGGCACGAGGGGGTGTCAAATGGGTCATCCAAGACCATCAGAAAAAACAGTATTTTCTGTTGGTCATGGGGGTTCTCTGTGGGAAGTTTGGCCCAATTCTATCATTGGTGGGGTTCAGAATGCTCTTTGATTGTAGATGAACTATAAATCCCAGCAACTACAACTCCCAAATGTCAAGTCTATTTCCCCCAAACACCACCAGTTTTCACATTTGGGCATATTGAGTATTCGTGCCAAGTTTGGTCCAGATCCATAATTATTTGAGTCCATAGTGCTCTCTGGATGTAGGTGAACTAAAACTCTAAAAACCAAGGTCAATGCCCACCAAACCCTTCCCATATTTTCTGTTGGTCATGAAAGTTCTGTGCACCAACTTTGGTTCGATTCCATCATTGGTTTGAGTTCAGAATGATCTTTGATGGTAGGTGAACTATAAATCCCAGAAAATTTGGTCTAGTAAATGAAAAAACATCCTGCATATCAGATATTTACATTATTATTCCTAACAGTAGCAAAAGTACAGTTATGAAGTAGCAACAAAAATAATTTTATGGTTGGGGGTCACCACAACATGAGGAACTGTATTAAGGGGTCATAGCATTAGGAAGGTTAAGAAACACTGATTTATACTGTTAAATTAATGCAGTTTGATGCCACTTTAACTGCCATAGCTCAATGCTGTGGAATCATGGGAGTTGAAGTCAGAACTCTTTGGCAGAGAATAATAATAATAATAATAATAATAATAATAATAATAATAATACTTTATTTATACCCTGCTACCATCTCCCAAGGGACTCGGTGTGGCTTACATGAGGCCGAGCCCACAATACATCAATAATAAAGCAATAACAACAAATAATACAAAGCAATAAAATAAAGCTCATAACAAAAAAGCAATAAACATTAACAATAACACAACGACAGTTAAACCTATGGCTGGGTCAGATGTAATAATTAAAATTTAAAGATAATGCCGAGCATGAACAGATGAATATGAACTAGGATAGAGTTTTCAGAGAGGGATGGGGCATGCAGACATTCCTAGATCCATAGTAAAGTGCATTTAGAGGACATAATGCTGGGAGTTTCCTTATTCTGGGACGGCACACTGGAACAACCACATTTTCAGGCTCCTCCTAAAGACTGCCAGAGTTGGGGCATACCTGATGTCCATGGGGAGTGAGTTCCAGAGTCGAGGGGCCACCACCGAGAAAGCCCTCTCCCTTGTCCCCACCAATCGCGCCTGCGATGGAGGTGGGAGTGTGAGCAGGGCCTCTCCAGATGATCGAAGGGGTCGTGTGGGTTTGTACACAGAAATGTGGTCACGCAGGTAGGAGGGTCCCAAACCGTTCAGGGCTTTGTAGGTAAGAACCTGCACCTTGAATTGGGACCGGAAAATGAATGGCAGCCAGTGGAGCTCATTAAACAGAAGGGTTGACCGCTCCCTGTAAGGAGCAGCAGAGAAGATTACAGACCCAGGATTCCTCAACATTGAGCTACAGTAGATGCGTGGTGTCATATTGTATTCTCTCTACATTGTAGATGTACTTTCTGAATATTTGAAGAGAGAAGCGTGGTAGTAGAATGATTTTACAGTGTTAATTGGCCAATGCCTATGGATAATATGTGAATATGTAAGAGGATCCTTAAATATTCTCTGTCATTACTACTATTATTAGGAGCACCTACTCATTAGCTGATGTTACTACCTCTGACACAAGCTCTAACTGTCTTGCTGGCCTGTATCGATGCTTTCCCTTGCCTTGAGAAGGTCACTGTGTGCCTCCTCTTCCTTTCTCCTAGGGAGCCCTGTGGAGCCTGTGCAGGGAAGGATGCTGCGCTTGCAACAGGGATGCAATCTGTTTACTCAGCATCGGCTCGGCTAATTCCTAATGAAAGGGCTCTGCTGAGGCCAGCGCTGGGGATGGAGTATCCAGAAATAGCTCAGCTTAAATATAACTTACACACGAAGGATTTGATTTTGATGAGGGGCTTGGAGAAGCCAGAAGGGTAACACTGAGAAGCAAGAGGGAGGGGAGAACCAGGCTTTAGGTCTGCCCTGGTGAAGCACAGCTTGCTTTGATTTAGGAACTGGGTGTGTCGCTAAAAAAAGGATGACCAAAGTCATCCTCCTGAGATTTCTAGGAATTCAAAGAAATGACAACATGAAACCACAAGAATTTAAGATCAGAGAAGCTCGGGTCAGCTTCCTTCCCCTTCTTGATGCAGGAGTGAAGGATTTCCCACAGGTTGGTGATTCATATGGATCTTTATATATTTTTGAATATTTGCTTTCCAGAAACCAGAGGCATTATTGGAGTCAGTTTGTACTGAACGTTAGCCTTTGTGAGCTTTTTCTGTCTTGGGTCCCATCTATACTGCTATATGATGCAGTTTGAAACTGCATTGTATGATCTGTGTAGACTCATATAATGTGGTTTACATTCATTAATCTGCATAATATGACTCTATGTCAATCAAATAATGTAGTTATGACAGTGTAGATTGGGGCTTCAATGCATTCCTGCATGAAGAAATCCTTGCAAAATTGTTCAGCTTCAATCACAATGAAACGGGAGAGATTTTTGGTTGTCTGGATTAGGATCAAGATCCCAAGAGTGTGCCCACACTAATGATCTTTCACCTTCTTTGCCAAAACTACAACTCTCACTATTCCATATCATTGAGCCCTGGCAGTTCAAATGGCATCAAACCATATTAATTCTAAACAGATGAACCCCAGGACTCAGCATTTGTTGCACTGGTGTTCAGTGGATTTCCTTTCTAATCTGGATGCAACTACAATGAAAAGCACAATCTGGTAAAATACACAAACTGGTATTTTGCAAATTGAGCCTTATTTTGTTGGAAAGGTAGGGAAAGAAAAGTCTTTCATTGACTCAGGTTGCAACTAATATGAGCATTTCTCAATATATGAACCTACTTGGGATGTAACATTTTTTAGGGCGGTTCTTTCCAGAAGTGTTTGGTGTGAACACAGGAGAGGGTCTTCTTGGCAGTGGCTCCTAGGCTTTGGAAGTCTGCACCAAGGAAGCTACAAAGACACTCTCTTTGCTGTTTTTTCACATAGAAATGAAAACTTCTGTGTTCTGATAGACTTTTAGGAATTTAATGCAAGTGTGTTCAATCCTCTACTGTGTTTGAAAAGCAAATGGCAACAATTTACAAAACAATATATAAGGAGAAATTAAAAAAATTACAAAGCACAGCTAGCCTAAACTAATACTACAACTAAAAAACTACATTGCAAAACTATGCCAAAACACCCCACAATAAAAATAGTAAAGAAAAAGGATAGAGTTAAATGTTTTCCTGTTTTCCAGCTTATTTATTTATTTATTTACAGTATTTATATTCCGCCCTTCTCACCCCACAGGGGACTCAGGGTGGATTACAATGTGCATATACATGGCAAATATTCAATGCCATAGACACACAACATATATAGACAGACACACAGAGGCCATTTAACATTCCAGCTTAATGAGGGTATTCTGGCCACCAGGGGAGCTGTCACTTCACCGTCCATTTGTGACACTGATGGAGTACTTTCTCATTCTTTGCATGCTTGCTGGAGATTTTTATGGTGTTGTATATTAGTTAAATTAGCTTCCCCGCATAAGTGATACCTACATTTCCTACTTGACAGATGTAACTGTCTTTTGGGCTGCAAAGTCAACAGCGAGCTACACAATGGTCAGAAGCTCTCTCTGACCTGGGCTGGCTTCGAACTCATGACCTTTCAGTCAGTAGTGATCTAATGCAGCTGACTCCCAGCCAGCTGTGCCACAGTCCCGGTGGTGTGGCTGACGCAATTATTATGGTTGTCTACATAAACTACTTTCTCTAAATAGTTCTTATATGAACTTCAATCTATGTATAGTTGTAAATATTGGTGAGTGAAGAAACTTGACAGGAAGAGAACCAGCTATGGACTACCAAAATTAGCATAAATGAATCATACAGTAAATCAGCCCTAAACTCTTCCTAGAAGCTAATTGAGACTATTGTAGTTTGGAATATCATAAGACAATTCATTACAAAAGATTATAGTGATTAGTAAATTGAAAGGGCCAAAAAGAACAGGAAAGCTACATTACAGGTAGACTCTATCAAGGAAGCTACACCCTTGCAAGACTTGGACAGACATATGGATCATAGGATATCTTGGAGGACTCATAATATCACTGTTTGTATACTGTGGCATCGAATTTTGCCGGTTTGTAAGCTGCTTTGAGTCCCACTTGGGGCGAGAGAGAGCGGGCTAGAAGTATAGGAAATAAATAAATAAATTCATAGGATAACAAGGGATGAAAGCCAAATGGATGTCAAGTGACAACAATAACATTTATTATTATTATTATTATTATTATTATTATTATTATTAATAATGACATTTATAGTCTGCCTTTCTCAACCATACTGCGACTCAAGGCGGGTTACAGATTGGCATGATTCAATGCCATTCATTCATAAAAACAGTCAACATAACAATATAAAAACATAAAAAAAACCCATTAAAACATGTAGTCACCAAAACCATCTTGTTAAAATGGTTTTCCAGTAACATCGTCTGGCCATTCCATGTTCATAGTTTCATGTTATCTATTCCGCTGCATTCTCAAAAGCTTGCTCAAAGAGCCAAGTTTTTACCTTTTTTGGAAAGTCAGGAGGGAGGGGGATAATCTAATAACCCTGGGGAGGGAATTCCATAGCTTGAGGGGGCACCATTGAGAAGGCAGTGTCACGCTTGCGATGCAGGCGGGATCGAGAGCAGGGACTCCCCAGATGATCTTAATTTGTATTTTGTGAGTCTTATTATTGGGGGAAAGAGGGATCTGGCCACAGTGGTCCACGCTCTTGTTACATCCCGAATAGACTACTGCAATGCACTCTACTTGGGGTTGCCCTTGAAGATGGTTCAGAAACTTCAACTGGTCCAGCGAGCGGCAGCCAGGCTGCTCACTGGAGCGACATACAGAGAGCACACCACCCCTCTGCTGTGTCAGCTCCTCTGGCTGCCGGTTCAGTTCCGAGCCCAATTCAAGGTGCTGGTTTTGACCTACAAAACCCTGTACGGTTCCGGTCCAGTGTATTTGTCCGAACGTATCTCCCTCTACATCCCACCCCGGAATTTAAGATCATCTGAGGGGGCCCTGCTCTCAACCCCACCACTTTCCCAAGTGAGGCTGGTGGGGACGAGAAGCAAGGCCTTCTCAGTGGTGGCCCCTCACCTGTGGAACTCACTCCTGGGGGATATCAGGGCATCGACATCTCTCCTGTCCTTCAGGAGGAAGGTAAAGACGTGGTTGTGGGACTAGGCCTTCGGGCAATCTGCTAACTAGATAAGGATAACCAGACAAATAGGACCGACAGGACTGATAAATGTGGAATGGAAACTTTGAACTATGAGATAGTGAACATGGACCGGCAATAAGGAGTAATTGGTTTGTATGAAATTTTTATTGGTTTTATTGGTTTTATTAGTTATAGATGTAATGTACTATTGTTGATTGCTAATTTATGGTATTTTGGTTTATTACTGTTGTATGATATGGGCATCGAATTGTGCCTTGGATATGTAAGCCACCCTGAGTCCCCCTTGGGGTGAGAAGGGTGGGGTAAAAGTAAACCAAATAAATAAATAAATAAATAAATAAATAAATAAATAAATAAATATAGATGAAAGAACCACAACAACACAGTGTTCTAGGAAGATGCCAAAATTTACAGCAGCTCAGCAATACTAGAACAGTGCCATATAATATCAAAAAGTCTTCTTCTCTGTTATGGAAGGTAGGGTAAATGTGTTTACTAAAGATATCAAAGATGGAGGGAGGAGGAGGAGGCATGATCCATGGGATAGGTTTGGAAAAGGGAATTTGGACAATGGGTGAATTCCTCATGGATGTCTGAAGTCACCATTGAGATAGGCAGCAAGGCATGTTCTCTTGGCAGACATGGTTTGAAAGGAGGCGCGAGGAACGTCTTTCAGCCCAAGGACCAAATTCGATTTCAAGGAAGTGGAGGGTGATGCAAAAACAAAAGTGTGAGATCAAAACTGCTTTTGTAGTTTACCTTAATGCTTGCATGGCTAGTGACTGAGCCTAGGGGTAGAAAATAAGCTTAGGATTTCAACATTTTGGGGTGGGGAAAACCACAGCTGGGAAACCACCATAAAATGGTTATCAAAGAGAATATATATAAGAGAAAGAAAGAGAGGATTTAGCCTCAGATCCTTAGGTTCCCCACCCAGTTTTAAAACAGTGATATGGATTTATTAAAAAAAAACAGTACTGTCTCTGTGACAAATGTAGTTGTTGGAACAGCAGTCAGGAAGGACAGGGCCTCAATATTAGGACAGAGGCCCTGATATTTCAAGGTCAAACCCTGAGATCTAGAAATAGTTGATGTTACAAGGGCAATGTTATAAGGGACAGCCCTTGTGATGTGACTGAGCATGATACAGTACCTTTTAGTATCAATCACAGTTGCATAGAGTATTTATTATTTATTATTTATTTAAAACACTTATATTCCGTCCTTCTCACCCCGAAGGAGACTCAGAGCAGAGCACAACATATACATGGCAAACATTCAATGCCTGGGTACAATACATAAACATTAAAAAAACATTTATCTAAATATTAAAATACATCATTTAAAATAACACAATTTAAAACCATCCTAGCCATCCGCATCAAATCCAATTGGCCCTGTCATCTTTCCAATTGTCGCTTCATTGCCCTGTCCAGAAAGCTTGGTCCCACAGCCAAGTTTTTACCATCTTTCTAAAGGACAGGAGGGAGGGGGCCGACCTGATCTCACAAGGAAGGGAGTTCTATAGCCGGGGAGCAATCACCGAGAAGGCCCTGTCTCTTGTCCCCACCAATCGCACCTGTGACAATGGCGGGACGGAAAGCAGGACCTCCCCGGAGGATCTTAATCTCCGCAATGGTACATAGAGGGAGATGCATTTGGACAGGTAGTTTGGGCTGGGGCTGTTTAGGGCTTTATAGGCTAAAGCCAGCACTTTGAATTGTGCCTGGTAGCAAACTGGCAGCCAGTGGAGCTAGCGTAACATGGGAGTTGTATGCTCCCTGTATGCCGCCCCAGTTATTAACCTGGCTGCCTCTCGTTGGACTATTTGAAGCTTCCGAGCAGTCTTCAAAGGCAACCCCACATAGAGTACGTTGCAGTAGTCTATTCTACTCTTATTGTTTGTTTTTTAAGGGAACATTTTTCAAGGCAGTGCTCTCACACTGAAATTCCTCCCTCTTGCCTTAAGGATTAAGTTTACCAAGTATGGAACATCTCAGACTTTGAGATTTCAGAGTCCAAACCTGAGATTAGAGTCTAGACTTAAGGGCAATACTTAAACCAGAGGAGGTGTGTCCTATTGATGGCAGTGTGATGTCACAAGAGGCAGACCTTGTTGAGAAGGGTTGCATTAAAAAGTAGGCATTACAAGGGCCACCTCTGATGACAACATCAATGATTGTGGATTGATGGATACATCAAACATCAACCACAGTTATACAAAGTATCCCAGGAGGAAAATGTACACACACACACATTTTTCAATGCTGCATTATCTGTGCAAAATATACATGTGTGAATTTTGTACACAACAAGTTGTGAACTGTGAATAGTATCCAGAAACTGCATAGTTTTCAAACATTTTCTCACAACAGCAAGAAAATGGCAAAAATTACTTAATTATTCCTTCGGAAAGAGTATTCAGGGGATTAATTCCTAGCGTTTTCTTTTAAACTAATCAATCAAAATAAATAAACCAATATAGGGTTGCCTGATACATGGACATGCACATGCAAGCACAGAGAATGGGAACAGTTTGCTGGTTCCAGGTAAACAGTAGATATCACAGAGGTAGGGAATATGTTTTTGGTTAATAATTCACACACAACTACCACTTAACATGCTTTCCCATTATGGGTTTCCTATCAGATATTATATTCTGTTCACAAGAGAGCATTGTTTTAGTGAGATTTGCCATAGTTTCACAAAACAGAACTCAATGTTGTGGGCTCCAGTGGATGGTTCTCCTTGTAATAAATGTCTGTATGATCACACACATTCCAATGGCAAATCTTTTTGAACAAACCTTGTTCAGATATCGTTCTTTTTGTCCAGTTGCAGTTGGCTCCCCTATTTGCTTCTGCTTGTCTTTAGCTTTTGTAGGAATTGACTGATCTTCAAACAAAACCCATTAATGTGATCTTGGAAATGCACAAGGTATGGCTTTCTTGGTTTGTGGTGATAAACTGGTTTCAAAAATAGGAGGAAGAAAGATTTTTCATATTTTCCGCTAATGTTGAACAGAAGACTATGTCAGCTCCACTGGCTGCCGATCCAGTTCCGAGCACAATTCAAAGTGCTTGTTTTGACCTATAAAAACCTATACAGCTCCGGCCCAGCGTACCTATCTGAATGTATCTCCTTCTATGTGCCACCTCGGAGTTTAAGATCTTCTGGGGAGGCCCTGCTCTAGGCCCCACCTTTATTACAAGTGAGACTGGTGGGGACGAGGGACAGGGCCTTCTCAGTGGTGGCCCCTCACCTGTGGAATTCACTCCCCGGGGAAATTAGGTCATCGACATCCCTCCTTTCCTTCAGAAGGAAGTTGAAAACATGGATATGGGACCAGGCCTTTGGGTAATCTGGCAGATTGTCAAGGTAATGATGACCAGAGATTGGAAAGGACTATGATAATGCTGAATGGACTTATGGATTTTTAGAACTCAGTGAACGTTAGCCACTAGATTGGCTTTCGTTTAGTTGTTATTGTATTAATTGATTGTTTTTAACTATTTGTGATTACTGTTGCTATGTATTTTATTTGTTGAATTGTTGGCATCGAATTGTGCCGGTTGTAAGCCACCCTGAGTCCCCCCTAGAGGGTTGAGAAGGGCGGGGTAGAAGTACTCGAAATAAATAAATAAATAAATAAATAAATAAATAAGACTTGCAACTGAAAAAAGACAGGGCATTATAGGTTGAATATCCTTTACTTGAAATACATGGGACCAAAAGCATTTGGTATTTTTGAATTCTTTGGATTTTGGAATACTTGGCGTTGTTTTTTCTTTGGTGTCAGGAGCGACGAGAAACTTCATGTCACTTCTGGTGTGAGAAAATTGGTCGTCTGCAAGGCTGTTGCCCAGGGGACACCCAGATATTTACTATCCTATGGGGGCTTCTCTCATGTCCCTGCATGAGAAGCTGGAGCTGACAGATGGGAGCTCACCCCACTCCCTGGATTCAAACTGCCAACCTTTCGGTTAGCAGTTCTGCCGGCACAAGGGTTTAACCCATTGCGCCACTGGGGGCTCCAGGAAGACTTTCATATACAGAATGAGATATGTTGGAGAGAATACACAAGTTCATACATGACATTCATTTAAGTTTCATTTGCACCTTATACATATAGCCTGAAGATAACTTTACACACAATATTTGTAATGATTTTGTGCATTTTTAAACCTTAATTTCTAGATTTATACATGAAGATACACAGCAAGTATTGCCCCAGCCCACTATAGCAGCCCCAATAAGTATTGCTGCTTTGATGCAAAGTCACAAAGAATTGACGCCAGTTGCTTGCACCAAGTGAGCCTGATAGGCAACACTGCACCATCTAGCACCAGTACTTTCAGGTTGGTACATCAGGTGAAATAAAGATAACCCTGTCCTAATTTCCTTTGGGAGTGAACACTACAATCAGGATGCCACCACAGAAAAGACCATGCTCGAAGTGTCCGGTGTTCTCACTTATTCTGTTTTGCTGGTGGGACATGGAACTGGGTCTCAAAAGATGATCATAACCTGCAGATATATGTGCCCTTTGTGCAGATATCCTATTCGTTACAGCTGTGCCAAAATTAAGATCCCTCTAATTGTGAATCATCATGATTTTGTAATCTAGCCCCAGAGTGAATTACTAAAGGCTTAAATAATACCCACAGCAGCATTTAGTGAAATTTTTGTGTTCTGTGTCACACATCCTATGCAATCCTCCTTTGAAAACATTAACCCAACGGGCATGGGACAATGGTTGATCTGTAGGGAAAAAAAGAAAGCCTGTGATGTAAGATCCTGACTTCTTGCTGGAATGTGAAAGTCATTATCTTTGGCAGGTGGCTTTTCCACTCATGGCAAACCAAGAGACCTGTACAAACTAGTCATTGCACACATCGGATGTGAGTGGCAGTTGGAAAACAGAGGCAGAATCTAATGCCATAAATTTATTGCAGTGGAAATTATTTCCAAGTATGGACTGTTCTCCGGTTTTTAATTAGGGTTCACATTGAATCCTTAATGGATGTGGGAAACAAGTGCACTATCATTGCTATATAACAGTAGTTCCCACCAGTGGTTCCCAAGAACTAAAATATGGTCTGTGGTCTTTGGCCTCACCATTACTACACCGTTTCAATGACAGTGACTGGTCTTGCAAAACCCTCTTATAATGATGGTGCAATGGGAATGTCGGGAGGCACAACAACAAACCTCTTGACTGCTGTTTTTCCTCTTCCTCCCTCCCCCTGAGCGGAGCCATTCTATCTGATGCCTGAAAGAGGGGGCACCTTGGTGTCTTCATTTTTAGGCCTGTTCCTGGGGTTATTTGGGGTGCTGCTTCAGAAAATTGCATTGGATATACCACATCAGCTCTAGATTATTAAATATGGCTTTCTGTGCTGCTTTGATGCAAAGTCATATGACTACTGGATGGCATATGTTATGTATCAGAAACTAGAGCTGATGTGGTCTATCCAATATGGTTTTCTGAATCAGCAACCTAAGTAACGAAACAAAACCAAACCAAACCCTAAAGTTGTCCAAAAACCAATTCATAACCCCTTTGGTACTAATGTTGGAGAGTGGTCCCTTTTCAAAGTGGCCCCTTGTAAAAAAAAAAAGGGTTGGGAACCACTGCTATACAATAACATCATCTATATTATCCTCATTATCCTTTTGCTTCAGCCATTGGGTGAGGTGCAAAAGATTGAATTTTGTATTTACACTTTTAAAAAAAATCACCAACAATGTTATAGAGCAATATTGGTCAGAAATGCAGTCCAATCCTTTGCAGGTTTAGTACAGGATGACATCACTTATCCGGAATTCCAAATCCCAAATACTCCAAAATTGTCCATATGAGTGGCTAAAATCGTTTCTGATGCTTCAAGGTACACAGCTTCTGTTTCATGCACAAACTTATTAAAATATTCTTAAAAAAATTACTGCATCCTCGTGCTATGTGCATAAGTCATATTTAAATATAAATGAGCTTCATGTTTAGACATGGGTCTGATCTCCAAGATATCTCATTATGTCCATATTTGCAAAAACAGGTAATCCAATAATAATAATAATAATAATAATAATAATAATGGTCCCAGTGTTGATTGGCACACTGGGTGCAGCGCCTAAAAACCTTGGCTTGCACTCAAACACAATCAGCACTGACAAAATTACCAGCTGCCAGTTGCAGAAGGCCACCTTACTGGGATCTGCACACATTATTCGCCGATACATTACACAGCCCTAGACATTTGGGAAGTGTCCGACATGTGATCCAATACAACAGCCAGCAGAGTGTCTGCTGTGGACTCATCTTGTTGTGTTTCGAATAATAATAATAATGATAATAATAATAATAATAATAATAATAATAATAATAATAATTTCCTGGTCTCAAGTGTGTTGGATACTCAACTTGCCGTGAGCTACACCTAGTGAACCATTTCCAGTAAGTGAGTATAAGTCTGCAGCCTCAAGCCCTATCAAATGGTAAGAATTCCAGTACAAGAAAATTCAGCATTCCATACAAAAGATTTCTGCATCTCTGCCTTAATTAAAGGGTGAAAATGTAACTTTGACTGCATTATTCAAAGTTACATTCTGTCCAACACAAAATGGACTGGCCTGAAGAAATAATTTAAAAAGCCACATCACCTCCAATCACCTCAAAGCGATGTATGGTTGGCCTGGAGCCCATCCCATTGTCTAGTGCTTCTCCATATACAGGAGTGGCAAAGCTCGTTACTGTTAGAGACCTTTATTGTATAAGGAGATCTTTATTGCATAAGAAGATGCGGCAGGTGTTTGACTTGGGTTCCTGGAAGGCAATGCTCAGTTCTGGGAATTGCAATAGGATTATTTTCCTGACTTTATGCAACTCCCTTGTAACCTCAGTTCCTCAGGCTTCAGAAAAGAAAATTACAATTTTTATAGCATGTGTATGAAAGTAGACATGTTAGAGATATTGTGCCTAGGGCCAAGGGCTGATCAAAGGCCTCTCTCCATTTAACATCGCAGTGGCCTCTGACGAAGAGAAGGATTGGCAATATCTGCTGGACTTCTATCCCTTGTATCCTGTAATTTCCTTTTTCTTGTGTGTCCAGACCTATTTAGATTGTAAATCTGAGGGCAGGGGATTGTCTAATTAACAATTCGCAAGCCCACTCTGGGAGATTGTTCAACAAAAAATGAATATAACAAGAGAAAAATGGCCAAAATGGTAAAAGGCTAGAAATCAAGCCCTATGAAGAGCAGCACAGAATTTAAACATCTGGAAGAAGAGGTTTGCTTAGGAATTTGGGTATGTTTTGATTGGAGAAGAGGTGGTATGATAGTCATGTTTAAAAATGGGAAATGGTATCATATTGAGGAGGGAGCAAGCATGTTTTGCTTTGCTCCAGAAAGTGACACAGAGCAACAGATTTAAACTACAGGAAAAGAGATCCCACTTAAACATTAGGAAAAACTTCCTGACAGTAAACATCTGTTTGACAGTGGAATATGGTGCCCTGGAATCTGATAGTAGTAGTAGTAATAGTAATAATAATAATAATAATAATAATAATAATAACTTTATTTTTATACCCCACCTCCATCTCCCCAAATCTCTCCCTCTCCTCTGGGGATCACAACCAGACACAGTGAAGACATCTGCCCTTGCGCTATGCTACTCTGCTGCTGAGTACGCATGCCCAGTGTGGAACACATCTCACCATGCTAAAACAGTGGATGTGGCTCTTAATGAGACATGCCGCATTATCACAGGGTGTCTGTGCCCTACACCACTGGAGAAATTACACTGTCTAGCCGGTATCGCACCACCTGACATCCGCCGGGAAGTAGCAGCCAATAGTGAAAGGACCAAGGCAGTGACATCTCCAGCCCATTCCTTGTTTGGGTATCAGCCAGCATGTTAATGACTTATATCAAGAAGTAGTTTTCTAAGATCTACAGACTCTCGCTGGAACACCTCAGCTAGCGAGAGTCCAAAAGTGGCAGGCTCCAACCCAGAACCTCAATCAATGGATGATACCGAATGAGAGACTCCCCCCTGGGAACACAGAAAACTGGGCGACTTGGAAGGCGCTGAACAGACTGAGCTCTGGCACCACGAGATGCAGAGCCAAGCTCAAGAAACGGGGCCACAAAGTGGAATCTACGACATTCGAGTGTGGAGAAGAGCAAACCACAGACCACCTGCTGCAATGCAACCGAAGCCCTGCCACATGCACAATGCGGCAACACCAGAGGCACTCCAAGTGGCCAGATACTGGTCAAATGACATTTAATCAACTACCAAGCTTGCAAACTTTGCGTTTTGTCTGTTTGGTTGTTTGTTTTTGTTAAAAATGTAATACAAATGTCTGGTTGCTGATGACATGATAAATAAATAAATCTCTCCGAAGGGAGTCAGGGCAGCTTACAAACGGACAAGCCCAAGGATTGCAAGTTAAAACAAACACAGCAAAATACAATGAATAACAACAAATAATAATAAAAAACAACATTAAAATCAATTAACATCATAAGAACAACACCCTGGCTGGCCAACAATTTGAAGCTGGGTTCAGGCTCAGAGTAAGTGCAATGATTCCTTGGTAGAGCCGAGGGAAGGTGAAATAGTCAGGGGGCTGGTTTGCTAGGATAATGCCCTTGGCCATTAAAGTGTCATAAGTAAAGGAAAGGGGCCTACTAAAGTGCAGGAGTTTAAATAAGGTCAGGATAATTCTCTAGTGAACCGCCTAGTCAAAAGCACAACAGAACAACCAAGTCTTTAATTTCTTGTGGAAAATGGAGAGAGTGGGGACCTGTCTGATCTCCCTAGGGAGAGAGTTCCAGAGCCGAGGGGCCACCACAGAGAAGGCTCTCTCCCTCGTCCCCACCAACTGTGCTTGAGATGGTGGTGGAGCAAGAGGAGAGCCTCCCCACAGGATATTAAAGTACATGCTGGTTCGTAGGGGAAGATGTGGTCACCACAATTCATAGGGGAAGATTGTGGGCACCACAATTCAAGAGAGATATTGACAAGCTGGAATGTGTCCAGAGGAGAGCGGCTAAAATGATAAAAGTTCTGGAGAACAAGCCCTATGAGGAGCGGCTTAAGGAGCTGGGCATGTTTAGCCTGAAGAAGCGAAGGCTGAGAGGGGATATGATAGCCATTAGGCCTGGGTAACAACGGAAAAATTTGTTTCTAAAATCGATTCGTTTTTTGGGGGTTTTTGCGTTTTGATATTTAAAAGAATTCCGAAATTTTTCTTTTAAAAAGTTCGATATTTACAAAATTTCGTAAATGTTAAAAAAATTACGAAACATTAACAAAACAAATACAAAACAATAACGAATCGATTCGTTAATGGCGGACGCGACCGCGCAATACGCTAAAAAACCTCCAAATGGGACAGGGGGAACTTCTGAAGCTTCCCTCTCCCTCTGTTGTTGACTGTTGGTGTGGTATTATAATTTTTTTTCACTAATTAAACAAAAAACAACTATAAAACTTGCCCCAGACATGCGGAAATAATAACGAAACGACCTCAAACCAATAACGAAACGAATACATAACGAATCCGAAGCATTTACTAAACGAATTTAAAAATTCGTTTCGTTTTTAAGTTGCTCCAGAATGGTTCGTTATCGCTTCGTTATAAAAAAAAATAACGAATTTTTAACGAATTACGAATTAACGAAACGAAACCGCCCAGCCCTATAGCCATGTATAAATATGTGAGAGGAAGCCACAGGGAGGAGGGAGCAAGCTTGTTTTCTGCTTCCCTGGAGACTAGGACGCGGAACACTGGCTTCAAACTACAAGAGAGGAGATTCCATCTGAACATGAGGAAGAACTTCCTGACTGTGAGAGCGTTCAGCAGTGGAACTCTCTGCCCGGAGTGTGGTGGAGGCTCTTGAAGCTTTTAAACAGAGGCTGGATGGCCATCTGTCAGGGGTGATTTGAATGCAATATTCCTGCTTCTTGGCAGGGGGTTGGACTGGATGGCCCATGAGGTCTCTTCCAACTCTTTGATTCTATGATTCTATGATTCTATGATGATAGGCAGGGGCTGAACAATTTGGGGCAGGGGTCCACAAACTTTTTAAACAGAGGGCCAGGTCACAGTCCCTCAAACTGCTGGAGGGCTAGATTATAATTTGAAAAAAAATGAATGAATTCCTATGCACACTGAATGTATCCTATTTGTAGTGCAAAAAACACTTAAAAATAATACAATAATTAAGATGAAGAACAATTTTAACAAATATAAACTTACTAGTATTTCAATGGAAAGTGATGGCCTGCTTTTGGCTGATGAGATAGAATTGATGTTGTTGTGTGCTTTCAAGTCGTTTCAGACTTAAGTTGACACTGAGCGAGGGCCGGGTAAATGACCTTGGAGGGCCGTATCCGGCCCCTGGGCCTTAGTTTGAGGACCCCTGGTTTAGGGCTTTGTAGGTGATCACCTGCACTTTGTATTGGGACTGGAAACTTATTGGCAGCCAATGGAGCTATTTGAACAAGGGGGTAGACCGCTCCCTGTAACTAGCTCTCGTTAGTAATCTGGCTGCAGATCTTTGGACCAACAGTAGCTGCAGATCTTTGGACCAATAGTATTTCCTTTGGATGGATGATTATTGTTTGGGGGAGCTTTGGTTATGCATTCCTACATGGTCAAATAGTCTTTTTGTCATAACTATTAGTTTTTTGACTATGACATTAGAAGTATAGTTTGCCTGACATGAACCTGACACTTTTCCAACTCAGTGATATAACAGATCAAGGATTTCTAAAACTGCAGTTAGGCCATCTCCCTCTCCATCTCTTGTATCGCTGCAGTTGCTGCCTATCAAATAGGACTGCCAGTAGAGGACCAACTCATGCCTCAAGAGTGACAAGACCTGAGACCTATGGTTGACCCTTTGTGATATCACAATAAAGCTGGCCCTACTGATATAACATGACATTACAAGGTGGAAGCCCCAGATAATATGATGAAGGATGATACAGTATGCATCCACCAAGTTGCTGTTTAAACAAGAAAACCAATTCTAACAAATCAGGGAAACACTTCCTGTCTCCCCAATGCTCTTTCTCTAACAAATATACACAAATACAAAACAGTGTTCCCTCCCAAGGATTAAGTCTTCTTTCCCTGATCACTGGAGAGGAAGATCTAAGGTCCGGATCACAAAATCAGGACTTAAAACTTGTGCATCAGTTGCACCCGTATCTTGGGAAGTCAGACTTGGCCACAGTAGTTCGCTCTCTTGTTACATCCCAACATTTTTTGGTCATGTCAGGAGCGACTTGAGAAACTGCAAGTCGCTTCTGGTGTGAGAAAATTGACCATCTGCAAGAACGTTGCCCAGGGGATGCCCAGATGTTTTGATGTTTTACCATCCTTGTGGAAGGCTTCTCTCATGTCCCTGCATGAGGAGCTGGAGCTTATAGAGGGAGCTCATCCGTGCTCTCCCCGGATCCCAAATACATCCCAAATAGACTACTGCAACACACTCTATGTGGGGTTGTCTTTGAAGACTATTTGGAAGCTCCAAATGGTCCAACGGGTGGCAGCCAGATTGCTCACCGGAGTGGGGTACAGGGAGAATACAACCCCCTGTTATGCTAGCTCCACTGGCTACCAGTTTGCTACCGAGCACAATTCAAAGTGCTGGATTTAGCCTATAAAGCCCTAAACGGTTCTGGCCCAGCTTACCTGTCCAAATGTATCTCCTTCTATGAACCATCTTAGAGGCCAAGATTGTCCTGGGAGGGCCTGCTCTTGATCCCACCTCCTTGGTAGGGGTGACCGATGGGGATGAGAGACAAGGCCTTCTCCATGGTAGCCCCTCGTCTATGGAATGCCCTCCCCAATGAAATTAGATCAGCACCTCCCTCTTGACCTTCAGAAAAAAAGCAAAAAATATGGCAGTGGAACCAAGCATTTGGGCAGTCAGCAGGAGAAGAAACGAATATGGATTATGTGCAATTATTATTCGATACTGGAATGGCCTGGACCATGCTTTTGTATCATGTGATTTTAATGTTTATATTAATATGTTTTTAATCATTTGTTTTAATGTTTAAATGTAGTTACATTTTATGATTTAATTGATAGTTTTATGTTACTGTTGTTTTATGTTAGATTTTCATGTTTTGTAAGATATTGAATTTTGCCATGAATATGTTGGAAACCGCTTTGAGTCATAGAATCATAGAATCAAAGAGTTGGAAGAGACCTCATGGGCCATCCAGTCCAACCCCCTGCCAAGAAGCAGGAATATTGCATTCAAATCACCCCTGACAGATGGCCATCCAGCCTCTGTTTAAAAGCCTCCAAAGAAGGAGCCTCCACCACACTTCGGGGCAGGGAGTTCCACTGCTGAACAGTTCTCACAGTCAGGAAGTTCTTCCTAATGTTCAGATGGAATCTCCTTTCTTGCAGTTTGAAGCCATTGTTCCGCGTCCTAGTCTCCAGAGAAGCAGAAAATTTGTGACTTCCTCTCACATATTTATACATGGCTATCATATCTCCTCTCAGCCTTCTCTTCTGCCCAGCTCTTTAAGCCGCTCTTCATAGGGCTTGTTCTCCAGACCATTGATCATTTTTGTCGCCTTCCTCTGGAGTCCTCCCAGGAGTGAGAAAAGTGGTATATAAATGAAGTAAAATAAATAAACAAACAAAATCATCACACTGCAATGACCTTGCTAGATGGGGAAGTATGAGATATAATGATGTTTCATTTCTCATTCTTTATTGGAAAGGGCTTTCATGAGATATCTGAACCTATAACATATTGTTCCTATCCACCATCATCAGCCCTAAACCTGAGCCATCGTTTATATAGTCTTTGCTTTTAAGAAAGTACTTGTTCACCACTTTCCTTTGGAGCGGTGTTGGGACTTGCGGAAAGGCAGTTTTATCTTCTGTGGGAACATTCATCTCCTTTCAACATGTGTGCGTGGGTGGGGAGGTCATAAATTACAGGCTCCAAACTCAAGTTCAGGTAATGGGAGGGACCGTTTCAAATAGTTATGTGATTAGAAAATCTCTTTTCCTAATGGATCCGATTCTGGAAGCCGGTGTTTTAGCTTTATCTTTTCTCTTATAAAACAATAATGAAGAAATGGAAATAAAATATTTTGCATCTGTATCACCATGATCTTAAAAACACTCCCATGCTGGTAACTTCCTTAAAAATCATAGAGATTGAATGCCAAGCCAGTATGGTTAAAATCTTGATACCAAATCAGAAAAGGTAGACTAGTGTTTCTCAACCTGGGGGGCGGGACCCCTGGAGGGGTCGCGAGGGGGTGTCAGAAGGGTTGCCAAAGATCATCAGAAAACACAGTCTTTTCTGTTGGTCATGGGGTTTCTGTGTGGGAAGTTTGGCCCAATTCTGTCATTGGTAGGGTTCAGAATGCTCTTCGATTGTAGGGGAACTATACATACCAGTAACTACAATTCACAAGTGTCAATGTTCATCTTTCCCAAACTCCACCAGTGTCCACATTTGGGCATATTAAGTATCTGTGCCAAGTTTGGTCCAGATCCATCATTGTTTGAGTCCACAGTGCTCTCTGGATGGAGGTGAACCACAACTCCCAAACTCAAGGCCAATGCCCACGAAACCCTCCAGCATTTTCTGTTGGCCATGGGAGTTGTGTGTACAAAGTTTGGTTCAATTCCATCATTGGTAGGGTTCAGAAGGCGCTTTGATTATAGGTGAACTATAAATTCCAGCAACTACAACTTCCAAATGACAAAATCAACCCACCCCCTAATCCCACCAGTATTCAAACTTGGGTGTATTGAGTATTTGTGCCAAATTTGGTCCAGTAAATGAAAATACATCCGATATTTACATTACAATTGATATCAGTAGCAAAATGACAGTTATGAAGTAGCAATGAAAATGATTTTATGGTTTGGGGTCACCACAACATGAGGAATTCTATTAAGGGGTCGTGGCATTAGGAAGGTTGAGAACCACTGAGGTAGACTTTGTCTTGATAACACAGGAAGCATGACATGCTAAGTAGAACTGGAAAAAGTTATTTTTTAACCTGTAAGCTCCGCTATTTCTGGGGATTCTGGGAGTTGTAGTGCAAATGTAACATTCCCACTCTTATTCAAGGCTGTGTGTAAGGGAGACAATGGAAGGTTAACTTTTCCAATGATATTCTCAGAGCTTTAAAAATTATTTTATTTTATGTGCATCCTGCTCCGGCGGGAAGGTAACGGCACTCTATGCAGTCATGCCGGCCACATGAACTACATGAGCTTGGAGGTGTCTATGGACAATGCCAGCTCTTCGGCTTAGAAATGGAGATGAGCATCACACCCCAGAGTCTGACATGACGGGACTTAATGTCAGGGGACAACCTTTACCTTTACCTTTTTATGTGTATCCTGCTTTTCTCCTAATAGAGTAACTATCCAAGGCTACTCACAGCACAGATTACAAGTACAGCTTTTAAAAAATCAATTATGATCAATTTTAACTATTCCAAACCTGCATATCATAACAATACTTATTTAAAACAGTATAAAATAGCACTGAGAATAAAATATGGCAACCCTCCCATCACATTATAAGGATCCTTTCACACAACTAGTTTATTGTCAAAAGCCAATTTTAGGCAACATCTCCCAGAATTCCCCAGCCATGCTGATTTAGGGATTCATGGGATTGTAATCCAGCATGATAATATTTCCAAACACGGTAATATTTCTAAGATCTATGGATTCTGAGCCACCCCATAATTTTGTCCTGTTTATATTGTGCAGCATCCTGCGTTGTCTGTTCACTCCCAGATTCTAGCATTCAGGCCAGTGAATGGAAAAGTACTGATATGACTGACAGGTACTTTGCATTTTTATTTTAATTTCATTGCACTGTTTCATAAGTTAAACATCTTGAATTTAAGCCAAGGCTGCATGTTGAATGAATTAACCAGCTAGAGGAGGTTTCCGAACATGGTGTTCTTTAAAAGTCTCTGATTACAGTTCCCAGCATTCCCTTTCCAAAGTTGCCCCAACGAACTAATATAATATTTGAAAGCTGCACTTATTTGATTTTGGGAACTACAATTCGAAAAGGATATCAACAAAGAATGTGTCCAGAGAATTTATTTATTTTGTATCAAAAACATTGCATAAATTAGTATAAACCTGATAAAAATAGAAGGAGCACAAGTGGCTAAATATCTTTTGACCAAAAATGGGCAACAGCAACTGCATTGTCCTGGCCTCTGTACATGAGGCAGCACATTGCAGACAAGCATATGGATGTGGGGTTGTCTGTTCCGATCCACAGTCACACCAAGTCCAGAGAATGGTGACCTACTTCTGAGGAATTATAGCAGTTTGACACCACATTAACTGCCATGTCTCAATACTATGGAATTCTGGGATTTGTAATTTTGTGAGATATTTGTGGGAGCTCTGGATATAGCCTAAGTTGGTCAAAGTCTGGAAACTGAGTGTTATAAGGAACAACATAGGGAACTGGATCTGTGTAGCTTGGAGAAGCTTGAAAGTGACATGGTAGTCATCTTTAAATATCCAAAACAATGTCATGAAGATGCATCAAGTTTGTTTTCTGCTGCTCCGGGGACTAAACCATGAACCAATAGATTCAAATTTCAGGAGAAAAAAATTCTGCTTAAATAGTGAGAGGAACTTCATTACAAGTTCTTTTTGGAAATTGAATTATCTGCCTTGAAGTGGAATCAGATTCTCCGTCCTTTGATATCTTAAACTGAGGTTCATTGGTTATCTTTCAGAAGTGTATATTCCTACATGGTAGGGGGTTGGACTAGATCAGTGGTTCTCAACCTGTGGGTCTCCAGGTGTTTTGGCCTACTACTCCCAGAAATCCCAGCCAGTTTACCAACTGTTGGGATTTCTGGGAGTTGAAGGCCAAAATATCTGGGGACCCACAGGTTGAGAATCACTGGACTAGCTGGAACTTTTAATCCCTTTTGTGTCATTGTGTGCCTTCAAGTCATTTATGACCTATGGCATCTCTAAGGTGACCCTGTCATAGTGCTTTCTTGGCAAAATTTGTTCAGAAGGGGGTTGCCATTGCCTTTCTTTGAGACTGAGGGAGTGTGATTGTCCATGGCCGCAAAGTTAGTTACATGGACAAACTCTGGACACCATAGTTATAATCCAACACCGGCACTGCTATACCACACTGGATCTCCACAGTTCTAAAATTATCCTGCTTTGCATTGCTGGACAATTGTCTGCTGGTGTCCTTGTGCCTCCATTCCCATGACAAAAATATATCTATTGAGTTGAAACAAATACAATAAAAACCCTAAATACCAGCATAACCAGAAGCCAATAAACCATCAAGGAACTGAATTCTGCACATATTACAAGTAATTTAATTGTTTTTCAATATATTTTGCAAAATTTAATTGTTTTTTCGATATATTTTGCGAGTCCCCGGTGGTGCAGTGGGTTAAACCCCTGTGCCAGCAGGACTGAAGACCGACAGGTCATAGGTTCAAATCCGGGGAGAGGCGGTTGAGCTCCCTCTATCAGCTTCTCATGCAGGGACATGAGAGAAGCCTCCCACAAGGATGATAAAACATCAGACGGCCAATTCTCTCACACCAGAAGCAACTTGCAGTTTCTCAGGTCACTCCTGACATATATATATATATATATATATATATATATATATATCACAGATTTTCTTGGATTTTTCATGATTGCTGCATTGCATAAATACAATAAAATTGATAAATTAATGTTCTATATAATGTCCATATGCACACATGTGTATACATGACTTCATTTTATTTTTAAAGATCATTGAGAAACCAAACTTCTACCTATCCTAAGAGTCCACTTATTTGGATGGCCTCAAATGCCATCACTTGAACTCTTTTTGTAAATGAAGTCTTGCAGGATTCCGGGAAGTGAGCTTTATTACCTGCCTTCCCTGATATTTGTGATAAAAGGTATAATTGTCAATTATTACAACAGCCCAGGCAATCTAGTAAAGAGATAGTGAATAAGTTGTTTCTTTGTCTTTCAGTGTTAACTCTGCCCACTTCCAGCCTATTGGTAGGAAAAGTGAAAGCATTATAAACACACTTAAGAGTTTTTAAAAGCCAATGACCGTTTCCCTCCCACGCTTTACAAACACCTGCCCTGGCAAAATGAGACCAGGAAGTGGGCTAAAGGAGATGTGATACCCTGGATACAGAGGAAAATATTAAACAGCCCAAGTCCAGAGTGAAGATAAGGAGCCGTAAGAAAAGAGAATAGCAGAGATTTACAGTTAGCTCACCACATTTACAGGTCTAAGGCCTCTTCTACACTGCCATATAAAATCCAGATTATCTGCTTTGAAGTGGATTATATGGCAATGTAAACCAGGCATGGGCAAACTTCAGCCCTCTAGGTGTTTTGGATTTCAACTTCCACAATTGTGGGAGTTGAAATCAAAAACACCTGGAGGGCCAAAGCCTGCCCATGCCTGCTGTAGTGGATTTTAGATGCTTCCCTGACTGTTGCATTGTCATAATGTCTAAGGAATCCATTGAGTCCTCCAATGTCATTCTATGGTCAACTTCTACTCGATGAAGTTGTGGTAGAAAAATTCCTAGAGAGTTTTTTTAAAAGCAGTTTTTAAAGTTCATGATTTTTTTGCTTTTGTTGGGGTATTATTATTATTATTATTATTATTATCATTATCATTATTATTATTAACTTTATTTATACCCCGCAAAATCTCCCAAAGGACTCGATGCGGCTTACAAAGGCCGAGGCCGCCGACAACAACAACATACAATACACAGTAAAACTCATAAGCAAATAATAAAACATCAAGCAAAACAATAGAACAGAAAACAATAACACAATTAAAAACCCAGGGGCTGGGCCAAATGTAATGGACAAAAATAAAGGTGCTGAACCTGACAGGTATATAGAGGTATTTGGCGGTAGGTGCAATGCGCAGATAATCCTGAATCTCTAACAAAGTGCGTTTGGGACTTGAAGCCAGGAGTTTCCTATTCTGGAAAGGCACACTGGAACAGCCAGGTCTTCAGGCTCTTCCTAAAGACAGCCAACGTTAGGGCCTGTCTGATGTCCCACAAAAGTGAAGGGCCTACTGTATTGTCTTTTTCAGTGGGTCATATTTGTTCATGAAACACATTTCTGCATAGAAACAATGTTTTCTGCACAGAAAATGCTATTTTCTGTGCAAAACCACCACATGTGAATGTTGTGCCAATTAGGTCCTGAAATGTGAAGACACTCATCAATCTAAGATTCATCTCATTAGGGTTTCTCAGTATTCAAACATGTTTTTGAGATATTGTTTCCATTATTGGGGAGCCAATGGAACTCTCTGGCTATGAATTTTAAATTCCACTTTCTAAAATGCATATCACAGGATCCTATAGGATGCAGTCATGGAACTATAGGGGTTTAAATGTGTGAAAGTGTTCCTGGACCGCAGTACTTTGCAAGGTGACTATCACAGGATCCCTTTTCCTGCTATGCCCCTTTTGATCCATGAAAAGGTACTGATAAGTATTGGAAAACCAGTGGGCTTTATAGATGGGACTTTATAGATGGGATTTGGTGTTACAAAATGGCATGGGATTCTGCCCATTTTTAGGCACTATCCCCTATCCTAGTCAGTTTTGTGCTTTCCTACCTCTTTAATAGAATATTAGAATTGGAAGAGACCTCATGGGCCATCCAGTCCAACCCTCTGCAAAGAAGTAGGAAAATCACATTCAAAGCACCCCCAACAGATGACCATCCAACCTCTGTTTAAAAGCCTTCAAAGAAGGAGCCTCCACCACACTCCAGGGCAGAGAGTTCCACTATAGAAAATTACGTAGAAAACATATTCTCCCAAGATAATCAAATACAATAGTGGGAAACTTTTGCTGTTGCATGTCATGTGTTATGAAGTCAGCTTTGACATAAGAATGAGAGACCTCCAAGAGACCCTGATAATAACTATTCTCTCCAGGTTTTGAAGATATAGGGACATGGCTTCCTTAACTGAATGAATCTACCTATGGTGTGTTCTCCTTCTTTTCCTACTGCTTGTCACTTTATCAAGCGTTGTTGTCTTTCCCAAGGATGCATATCAGGTTACAAGATCTCCAGAGCAGGATTCCCTCTGTTTAGTTATTTTGGCTTCTAGGGAGTGTTCAGGCTTGATTTTTTCCCCCTTGGACTTATGTGTCTGTTTAGCAACCCACCTTATCTGTCAACCTGCTATTTAGCACCACACTTCCAATGAGTTGATTTTCCCACTGTCATCTTTCTTCACTGCCTGTTTTCATCTCCCTATATAGCAATGATAAATATTGCTACCAGGTGTGCATCTTGGGGAGATAAAGATACACACTTGACTTTTTTGTCCCTATTATTCACAGCTATAGGATTTTTTCTCTTGTCACCAAGTGGTCTATTGCCCACCCACTCACTCAAAGAGAGAAATATTTCAATTTAATAGGCAAGTCAAACACTTTCAGCCCCAGGTCACCATAAGTTGGAATTCAACAACAATAAATACACCTTAATTTATAGCACTGAAATGGGTCAGAAATGGGTAATTAAATGAGTACAACTTATCCTAAGGATTACAGTGGAGCGGAAGAAGGAAGGAACGGGTGTGCACAGAGGTTTAGGTTGGATGGAAACATCCTCAATTTTGGATGAAGGTAAATGTGCAGAAGGTTGTTGGCCAGAAATAGGTAAGAAAGCAAAAGTTCAGGAGGAGAGCTGAAGAAGAGAGGAAAATTGTGGGAAGGAATGGAGCCAGCCCAAGAGCAGAAGGGAGTAACAATACAAAGGCGTTAGAGAATATTCTTCAATTCTGTTAAATCTCAGGTGTTACTGACATGTACAGCAGTATCATTATACTTTAGAAGCAGTCTAAGGTTTAGAATACACACACACACACACATCTTAAGTTTCACAGTAGATTAAAGGAAGAGTTGGAAAATCAACTGTGCTTTTTTAAAAAATAAATGTTTTGCTGTTGAAAAGTGGAGTTAAGTGGTAAAGAGATGACATTAAACATTGTGACCAATGGAAGATGAAGGCAAAAGCCAAATTGCTGACCAGCTGCTGAGTAGCCTAGGTTTAAACCAGTCTATGCCAGAGTATGCTAAAATATTACTTCCTTGGCTGCTTTGACAAAGCCCTTGATCGCTGGGTTAAATAAACACATGTGGTTGGTTTTTAAAAAACTAAACAATATATAAAATAAACAAGCTGACTACATGTGTACTCATACAAACTTGTGGTTTCTACTTCTTATTTTTTATGCATTATGCTTTAGCGGATCACCACATTGGAAATTCCTGCCCATTCTGCCCTCTACTGTTTCCCACTAGAACCATCTACCACCTTGAAAACCAAACCCTCACTTTCCAGCTATTGTTTTCATTCTCCTTTTCAATAATCACTTTCACTTCCTCCAGCCAATTAGCATGCAGAACAGGCTCACATTCTTCTGGTGAACATTTGCATACTCACTCCTCTCTGCTCACACATATTACTAGGGTTGTGCTTTCGGGGTAAACCTTGACCATTTTTATGTCCCGGCTTTCGGTGGAGACCCGGATCCATTTTTTGAGAGCCTCCCAAAATTGGGAAGGCAGATATCTCTTTTCACTTTGGGGTGCTGAAAGATCTGTTTTCTATCAGCCCATTATTGGGCGGGCGGGCGGGCGGGCGGGAGACTTCCCAGGCTGCTCTTCCCATCATTTTAGGCATTTCATCTGTTTTACTCTAGAGGAGAGGTGCTCAGCTGCAGGCAGATGCACACTTTAAGGAGGCTTCTTTCCTGTTTCTACTCTAGAGGAGAGGCATTTGTGTCCAGGCAGGCACATGTGCTTTCTGGGCCTGCACACCACATGTGCACACACACTCTTTCCTAGGCAAGGAGGCAAGTTATCATTCTTACTCTAGAGGAGGCACTCGGCTGCAGGCAGGCTTGTGCACTTTCTGGGCCTGCACGCCACACATTCATGCACTCTTTTTCCAAGGTAAGGAGGCATGGAGCATCACTTGCTCATGAAAATCAAGCAAGGAGTCAGAATCTGCAGATTTTTGTACAGGGAAGGGCGTTCCCATTACGTGCTCCCACAGTTAACAAAAGTAACAAAAGAATGGATGAAACAATGGGAAATGGTTCCGTGCACAACTCTACATATTATCTGTTGTTCTTATTGTGTTTCTAAATTATGGTGACCCCAAGGTGAACCTGTAGTGGAGTTTTCCTGGCAAGATTTTTCAGAGGGTGTTTGCCTCTGCCTTTTTCTGATGCTGAGAAAGTGTGACTTGTCCACAATTACCCTATAAGTTTCCATGGCTGAATGGGATTTCAAACCCTAGTCTCCAGAATCATAGTTCAACTCTGAAATCACAACACCATGCTTACGTTAAAATGCCAACTTTAAAATACCAATTTATTGTAATCTCTATCATTCAAGCAAGTACAGACATGTACACATGCCGATGTTGCACAACCCTATTTATTGTAAAATGCAAAGCATCAAAAACCAGTTTATAAGGATTTTATCATAATCCCCTTATGGGATAGACAACATATACAGTATGCAAAGGAATCTTGTAGCACTTTAGAGGCTAACTGAAATAAATAACATTATCATTAGCTTTCATAGACAAAGTCCATTTTCTTAGATGCATTCTACCCATGCTTGCATATCCCTTGGTTGGAAAGCAAAGCAAATTCCCATTGCTAAACATATAAGGACCCCTTGGGCTGAGGTGCACCATCCCAAGGTGAACTCAATGGAATATGGCCTCCCCAGCGTTATATAGTGTGATAGCAAACACATATAGTGTGATAGTGCAAACCCATCAGTAGGACCCCTTCCACACAGCTGTATAAAATCCACTTTGAGCTGGATTATATGGCAGTGTGGACTCAGATCACCCAATTCAAAGCAGATATTGTGGATTATCTGCCTTGATATTTTGGGTTATATAGCTATGTGGAAGGGCCCTAGGTTGGCAACTGAGAAAAAAAACCCTCTCCCTTTGCTGATTCTCAGTCTTCATACCTTATCCTAGCCTCAGATCATAAAATGAATGCAAAAAGTACCTAGCAAGATCAATAATGCTAGTTAAAGTCTTTCACGCTACTTGATAGCTGTTTGGCCATGTCCGTAACAATGCCTCTAGAGCTCATCTATCTGGTGGCAGAAGGCCAAACCAGATGGAAATCCTCAGAATTATCTAATGGTTTTGATTCAGTATCATCTTGTTTCAGTGATGTTGAGGTTTCACAGCCTAAGCATTAGTCATGCAAAATGTAAAACTGCTAATCTCCATAAGAGTCTGTATTAGTAATTGTTTGGAAAATAGATTACACAAAGATTTTTCAGAAGATTTTTCAGATTGTGTGTTTCCTGGTATATTTATTATTTATTTAGGAAACACACAAGCCTGAATCCTCTAATGGCACCAGATGCCATCTGAGTTGGGAAGTTGAAGCCCCTTCCACACTGTCTTGATATCTCAGGATCTGATTCCAGATTATCTGGCAGTGGGGACTCATATCATCCAGTTTAAAGCAAACAATTTGGGATCAGATCCCGGGATATAGGGCAATGTGGAAGGGGTTCTAAGCAGAGTCAGCCCTGAGAAACCAACAAAAGCAAATGCTCTTGGGTATATTTCAGAGGTAGGAATGGGCAAAACCACCTCTGAATAGTCTTTGCCCATGAATACCCTTTGAAATTAACGGAGCTGGCACAAGTCAACAGGTGAGTTGAAGGTACACACACTAACACCTGGAAACACAATAGACTTTGTACAAATGATGAAACAATAACTTATCCAGTGCTGTTTACAAAATCACTATCATCATCTAAAACTAGATGAATAATCTTTCAAACATTATGGAAGATTGTTCATTCCAGGTGTCACTGGGAACATTATGTGCCTTGTTCTTTGAGAAAACAGTAACTCCCTCCCCTACCCCATCCAGGTGATTGATTCTTTAAACACCTTCTGTTTTGAGATTAAGGCAATGTCTTTTCCTTCCTTGTTTGTTAGTAATGACCCTACTATGGCAGTGAGGAGATTTCAGGTTGGCTTTATGGTGCAGATAAGGTGATGTACCAAACTCTTCCTGTGGGATGTGAGATAAAAAATGGATCCCTGATGGGTTGTGACACTATACAGGGGGAAGAAGTTGCAGGATTTTTAAAAATGTGGCATTGAAAGAAGACTAGCAAACAGTTGCTGTTATACTGAAACTCTACTGGGCCTTTGCAGGCAGCACAACATTTTCCCAATAGTAATTAAAAATGGATATAGTAGTTAAGAAACTGTAAAAAAAAAACTATGGAAATACGTATTATAATAAAAATTATTTTTAAAAAGCCATGAAGAAACTAGATAAGATACTGATGTGTTATATCATTAAATACTAAGGTCGTCATCACAACATACTGTTGGAGAGATTGCATTAGAACAGTGGTTCTCAACCAGGGGTCCCCAAATGTTTTTGGCCTTCAACTTCCAGAAATCTTAACAGCTGGTCAACTGTATTGTCGAAGGCTTTCATGGCCGGAATCACTGGGTTGTTGTAGGTTTTTCCGGGCTATATGGCCATGTTCTAGAGGCATTTTCTCCTGACGTTTCACCTGCATCTATGGCAAGCATCCTCAGAGGTAGTCACGGTGGTCAGTTGAAACATTCACACCTAGCTCCAGCAGACAAAAGTCCTTTGTCCCACCCTGGTCATTCTACAGATATATAAACCCATTTTCCTACTTCCAACAGACCTCACTACCTCTGAGGATGCTTGCCATAGATGAGGCAAAACGTCAGGAGAAAATGCCTCTAGAACATGGCCATATAGCCCGGAAAAACCTACAACAACCCAGCTGGTCAACTGACTGGGATTTCTGGGAGTTGTAGGCCAAAAACATCTGGGGACCCCAGGTTGAGAACCACTGCATTAGAGAAAGCTCTGTTGACCAAGCAGATATGGTTATCAATTGAATGATGGAAGGGCCTATTTTCCTGGCAGTGCTCACCTTGTGGAGTTTCAGAAGGAACAAGTGGTTTTGTAGTTTCTTCTGTTTCTGGAGGGAGTGTGAAGGTATTTCAGACCATTAGCAGATATACCGTATATCTTCTCTTCCTATGGATGATTTCATATACATTGAGATTGTTGCTCCCACTCCTTCCCCAATTTTTATGGGTTGGAATCATCCTTTAGTGATTATGAATTTATTTATTTGTGGGATTTGTATACCGCCCTTCTCAACACTGAAGGGGACTCAGGCGGTTCACAGTGCTGGCAACAATTCAACCTAATTGATAAAAAACAGTATAAAACATAAAATTGACCCTCCCCTGATAAAACATTAAATATTATTGAACACATCACATAAAATAACATCACACAGCAGACAAAGACATACCACTGATCTCTCTAATACTCCTCTCTCCTTTTTCTTCCGCTACTTTTTTCACATAAATTTCCCAAAAGCACCAGCTCCCATGTGTTCTTGGAAGCTCAACAAGCATGGTCTTGGTGGAAGACTTCCAACGAATCCAAAGTGAGAAGTATTCCTTGTCTAAGAAAACCACTAACAAATAATGTGAATGCACACACACACACACCACTCTTCTCTTGTAGCCAAGACATTCCTTCAGTAATTGCAGTGGAGCAACAATGGAGAAGACACCCTTCCTGGACTTGACAGCTTTTGGAGGGTGATCACAAAGTCAGTGTAGCCAGGAATGGTAACTATTCTAGCCTTGACTAATATGTGCACTAAGAACATGAAAGATTGAAGTTTTGGAAGATAGAATGAAGATGGCATTAGAAAGAAGATGGAAAACAGAAAATATCATCAATATTGATGCTTTACAACAGGTTTGGGGAACTTGGGCATTCTCCTCATGGTCCTCCCCAGTTCATTGTAGATGTCTGACATGTTCGTAGAAGGAGATATAGTCCTTCAGATAACCTAGACCACATCTTTGTCACTCTATTTGGGAAAGCTTGCTGTTCAAAATGGGAAGGCCCTACAGCACAACAACAGAGCCAATATATTAACCACAGAAACCCCTGCTTCAGACCTTTTATTGGATTTGATCTGTAAGGAAGAGATGGGTACGAGTGACATCAAGTTGGACAGACTAGGGGTCTGATTCAATATACCCAATATGAAGTAAAAATGAAAAGAATATTAAAAATATTTGAAAAAATGCCAAAAAAAAAAAACCACGCAAAAACAACCTCCATGTCTTTTTAAAGTTGAAAAACTCTGCTGAGAAGAATCCTGGATTGACCAGTGTCTTTGCGGTTCAGGACGTATTCTGCAAAATAAATAAATTGTAAACACAAAACAAAGCAAACACTTTTGCTCAGAACACTTTCTGCAATAGAAACAGCCCTTTCCTACACAGAAATGTTTCCAGATCAGAAATCATTGTTTGCTTTGTAGAAAATGTTGTACTTCAGAATGTATCCCACACAAAATCCATATTTAGGCATTTTGCTTTGTAAACAATATTTTCTGTATAAGAATCAGAATTTTCAATGCAGAAAATAATACTTCTATTGTTTTCTGTATACAAAATCTGGTTTCTTGCACAGATTGTGATGTTTTCTCTGCAAAACAAGCACATGCAAATTTTGTCCAGAATAAACTCCAAATTAAGAATAGTCCTTGAAAAGTGCATGGTTTTTGAAGATTTTCTAACAATGGGAAGAAAATTGCTTCCTTTGAAAAGAAACTCAAAGAAGTGTATGAACCCAATCTATGTCTGTAACATGTTGAATGGGTGGGTGCATGTTATTAGCTTGTATGGATACAAAGGAGAAGCATGAATTAGTTCTAGAAGAACCAACATCAAATGCTGCTCGCTGAGATTGTTTTCGCTGTTTTGTATTGAACAATGCCCCAAAGGCAGAACCATCTCCAGTCTTTGTCTGGTTGTTGTTCTTGGCAAGTTAACAGGCTTTGAATGGAATTTTGTTCCTCGCATTGAAGCTTATACATTTAGAGGAATGCCTTCATTCCAAAATGTCCCTCCCTGATATACATCCAAAGCTATTCTCTTTTGCTTGCTGAGGCAGGAGCCATTCAACCATGGACTCAAGTGTAGCCTCATTTGCACATAAAAGGAATTCTCCAGAGTAAGCTGGTGTTGCAGGCCATAGTTCTGTTATGCAGTGCATTTGGAAGGTCATGGGTTCAAGCCCAGGCATCTTGGGGTCAATGATTTCAGGTAGCAAGAGTGTGAGAAGCCTTTCCCTGCAGCAATGGCAACTCATTGCCTGCCAGCATAAACAGCAGCAAGCCAAATAGAACAAGGACATGTTTCTGTGTTGTACGTGTACTATTGCTATACTGACTGCCTAGGCGAATACTATCTATTTTTGAGGCTAACTAATAAAGTCTAGCATTTGGCTAGTACTAAACAGACAACAGATGTCAGAGTCGGCTACAAAGCCTGTAACAGAGTGATGAGATAATTTGGTGGCCTCCCAGATTTCCTCATCATTTCCAGAAAAGTAGCCAGATCAGTAAATTGCCCATGGCAGGTGACAAAATAGCTCTATCTTCAATTACAAGAAGGAAGGAAGGAAGGAAGGAAGGAAGGAAGGAAGGAAGGAAGGAAGGAAGGAAGGAAGGAGGGAAGGAAGGAAGGAGGAATTCTAGATAAATTTTAGAGAATAATGTTATAAATTAGATAAATATCAAAACAATTTCTTTAAATGTCATGATGCCATCCTATGGGAACCTGGCTGGGATCCATACTCTAGTGAATTACAGGTGAACATTTATTTATTTTGAATTATACTCCTTAGCTGGGATCCCAAAATCCAAAATTGTCCATTTGGTTGTCTGAGAGTGTGACACCTTCACTTTGTGATAGTTCGTTGTGCACAAACTTCATTTCATGCACAAAATTATTTTACAATATTGTATAAAATTACATCCAAGCTATGTTTATATGAAATCAGCAATGGATTTTGTGTAGATTTTTGTCTCCAAGATATCCATTATGTGGGAATATGCAAACACAGGCATTCCAAAATCTAAGAAAAATGGACTCTAAAATGGACCAGTAGTAGGATGCATTGCACAAAGTGACATTCAGCTGCAATGCTGGTTTGCTGGCCTTGTGCAATAAAGTCCTTAGACGTCTTGGAGAACAGATGCCGTTACTTTTGGAGAAATCACCTGGTTCTTTTCATGTTTCTCAAAATTTCACTGTTCAATTTGTCATGCTTGGTCTCGTCAGCATCATAGCATAATAGCATCACAGCATCACTGAGTCCCTTTTGGTAAGGACACAGGAAACAGTTTTCTGAAGTGCCTGCTCCCACTTTCTGTGATTCCTTCTATGAGAGGCTAACCTAGGCTTTGTTTGCCAACAGGCAAATACATTTATGTTTGAGCAGGTGTCTAAGGTGTAACTGCTTACAGGATCCTTCTTATGGTCTCTCTGTGTGTGTATGCGTATATTTTATTCAGTATGCTTTTAAAATAGTTTTATGCTATCTACAACTATTGTTTTAATATGATGACTTTTTAGCTGTGTTTCTAAAAATTACCATCAAATTAGCTGCTTCTTTTTAAGAGCTACTTCAGGTTCCACTCTGGAAGAAAGGTGGTGTATAAGTGAAACAAACAATCAGTAAATGCACAACAAAACTGGCATTCTTCATTAGAATGCTAGCTGTTCAGTCTTGAAAACCTTATGGGAAAATTGTTTCCCTTGGGCTTAACAGAGCATATTTCTCTTGCAGGACAATGCATTCTTCAGGGGACTTGACAGGTGGCATCATGCCACCTTGAACACACCCAAGCTTGTCTGTTTTTGGAAGATTAGTGGGGTCGGGCCTGGTGAATACTTGGATGGGAGACAAGAGAATGCCAGGAATTTCCATGTAGAGCTGGGGGGGGGGGGAGATCCTGCCTCGGGGGCTGAAGCAATGCTATTATTTAGCATTAGAAAGCTAAGCTAGCTGAACTCAGTATAAGACAGTTTCTAAGGTGCTACTTTTTGGTTGGTTATTATGCAAATATTTTTTCCTTGTTCCTAGAACCGGAACATTGCAGAAGTTTTCTGTGCATCAGCTTTCTGTTTATGATAATAAATTGCTTCACACTTAAACATTTATTTTGTCTTCAGTTTTGTCTTCAGTTTCCCCATCTACAATGTGTCCATCTAAAAATGTGATGTGTTAATGTGGAAACATGTGGGTGGAAACACACACATGGCTGCATGCATTAATGTACCAGGATTGGTTGTGTACACATGAGAATTGCATATGTTGATAATGAGTGTGTACAGTTGATGGCAATCCTAGGTTAGTTGCCATGTAATGTGTAAATCCACCCACCATGCTTTTGATAGCAAGCATATTAGATGCCATGTAATCAGTGAATATGCCCACTATGCTTTGATGGTTGCCTACCATGCAATATGCAATTCCACCCACCATGCTTTGGAGGCAAAAATTGGTTTTCCATGAAGTGTTGTGAAGGCACATACACAATATATGAATCCACCTATCATGCTGTGATGGCATACCTGGGTTAACTGCCACATAATGTGTGAATCCAGTGCAGAGGTACATTTCTAAAGAGAGGGAGATGGAGATTGATAGATAGACAACTCTCCCTAGTGGTGTAACACTGAACTAGATGGCATTTGGATTCTTCCCACCACTTTGGTTTGCGACTTAATAAAACCCTGCTGAGTTTGGCTTGTGGATCTGGCTTTCAGGTATTCAAAGTCAAAATCCTCACTGCCTATGTTACTTAAATGGATTGCAGACTGCTGCAGCCTTAAGCATGTTCATTTCCCAAAGACAGTAATTACCCATTTTCTGACTATGGGCGGCAACCATTTATCCCAGCTGGAGTATCTGGAATAATGTTTACTGTTCCTCATAGCAACCAAGATGCATTGTGTCTCTCTCTGTGTAGTTTATCACTTGTAGACATTATAAAGTCCAATAGCAGAGCCATAACAATGGACGTAAATGTTTCAAATGTTGTGTTAGATTTCTGTGTCTGATACTTTCTTTGTGATTGATGTTAGGAACTGAGATGACATGAACACATTTCTAGTTCTACTCCTGGGTGGAAATGAACAGCAACAAGTATTGACTGGTAGGCAGTTAATGACTCACCAGCCCAAACATTTGAGGATAGTTACCAGGTAAATAGATGTGGAACCTGGAGGAGATTTAGATTTATTAACAGTTCCAAAGAGAGTCCTTTAAGGCTCAGGGTCTGGTACAGCCGGGATCCTTACAAAACCCAGAACTCTGTCAGTATCTGCTTTGTGTTCGCAAAAGAAACAAAACAGACCTGGTCTATGACCTGAAACTTTTAAGGGCATAGGGATTGAGAGCAAGAAAGTGGAGATTTGTTTAGTTCTGTGTGTTTTTTTAAGTAGGATTTTTTTGTACCATCTATTTAAGGCAGTGGTTCTCAACCTTGCTAATGCCGTGACCTCTTAATGCCGTTCCATATGTTGTGGTGACCCCCAATCATAATATTGTTTTCGTTGCTACTTGATACCTGTCATTTTAGTATGGTTATAAATCGTAATGTAAATATTTGATATGCAGGATATATTTTCATTCACTGGATTAAATTAAGCACAAATATCCAATATGCTAGTGTGGTTGGGGCGGGGAGGATTGATTTTGTAATTTGGGAGTTGCCGTTGCTGGGATTTATAGTTAACCTATAATCAAAAAGCATTCCGAACTCCACCAGTGATGGATTTAAACCGAACTTGGCACAAAGAACTCCCATGACCAACAGAAGTCACTGGAAGGGTTTTGTGGGCATTGACCTTGAGTTTGGGAGTTGTAGTTCACCTATATCTAGAGGAGCACTCTGGACTCAAACAAGGATGGATCTGGAGCAAACTTGGCACAAATACTCAGTATGCCCAAATGTGAACAATGGTAGAGTCTGGGGAAAATAGACCTTGACATTTGGGAGTTGAAGTTGCTGGGATTTATAGTTCACCTACAATCAAAGAGCATTCTGAACTCGACCAACAATATAATTGGGTCAAACTTCCCACACAGAATCCCAATGACCACCAGGAAATACTATGTTTTCTGATGGTCTTTGGCAACCCCTTTGACACCCCCTCACGACCCCCTCAGGGGTCGCGACCCCCAGGTTGAGAAACACTGATTTAAGGGATATACAGTCAGCTCTGTATTTGTGGATTTGACTTTCACAGAAATAATTATTCACAGATTTGATTAATATGCTCTCTCTAGGAATCTCTAGGTCCTCTAATGCAACATAGAATTGTGTTGAAGGATCTATGTCCACTTTAGTGAGGGTCCTCTTCCCCAAACCCAGCGAATGGGAATGGCTGACTATGGCCCCATCTATATGGCTATATAATGTAATTTTGCAATGCAGTTTAACTGCACTGAACTTCATTATATGAGTCTACACCGCTATGCAATGCAAATCAATGCAACTGCACTGTATTTTGCTTTCAAAGTTACCTTGCCTTTGGCAAGGACCATGAATGTATTGGGAAAAGAAATGTCCTGAGTTGTATAATAACAAATGATGCTCTAAGTTAGGATGGACAACTGGTGGAGATGGAGCTCTGTTCTTAATGGTCCACCAGCTCAGGTGGAAGATAAAAGATAAGGAAGGCTAGTCAAAATGGGAAACCCAGTGACCAACACTGTTGTCCTGCCAAGTCAGGTCAGTGGTTCCTCTACTCTGGTTCATCTGAGATACATGGAAGAGCCCTTCTAAGATGTGCCCAGGTTACTAGCCATGATTCTTTTGTGTTGAGATTAGCAAAGACTAGACTTCAGAAAGGTGCTCCACTACTCCATCCAATGCAGGTAAACTCTTATTGGATTGGGTGCTGCTCCCAGAGTGTGTTACCTGAGGGACTGCTTTACACAACTCTATGTGAATAAACAATAGTTATCTAGAAGCAGATTCCTATTTAGGTAAATGGGACATCCACTTATAAAATGTGATTTGCAGTATGGGTGATTAGAAATTAAATGTGTCACTACTCATGCATCTCAATCTGTTTTCGTCCTATGGAGGATTGGTTGTGTAAAATGGGCAGCTAATATGGAGCTGGGTTGCTGTGAAGATGCCAGCCATAGATGCAGGCAAAATGTTTGGAGAGAATGCTGTTGGAACATGGCCATACAGCCCAAAAAACTCACCGCAACCCAGTGATTCTGGCCATGAAAGCCTTTGATAATACAATGTCAAGCTATTGTAATGTAGTGGTTTGAGAGCTGAACTAGGACACTAAGATACCAGAATTTGAATTCTCTATGAATATGATGGGTGAACTTGGTAGATGGCTCTCACTCAGCTTTAGATACAAGCAATGAGGATTTCTGATGAATGATTCTTGGCAAGAAAACTCTATGAAAATCCACAATATCTCAGCCTTAGAGGAAGATCATGGCAAATCTTCTCTAAATAGAACCCCCCCCCCCCCAAAAAAAAAAACAACCTTCTACAATAAGAAAGTTTGAAGTCATAAAATGCTAAGAAGTCTCCACGGACAAAAAATATTGGCACTGTAAGATTTTTTAAAATACTTTAAAAGCATTTAAATGCTTTGACAGAAAGCAGAGGGGTTCCAGAAAATGTACTGTATGGTGTCAATAAGTATCTCAATGGTCATCTAGACTTTGGAAATGTTCACAGGTTCCTTGGACTTTACAATTCTCTGATGTAGTCACCAATACTGTTGTTGTTTGCCTTCAAGTCCTTTTTCATATGATTAAAAAAATGTAAAACAAACCTCAGGGGTGTTGATATCCTATAGAATTAATGCACTTTTACATCACTTTAACTGCCATGGCTCAATGTTATGGAATCCTGGGACTCTTAGGCAACACTTTTGGGTAGAGGACTCAACCTTGTGAAATACAATGCCACCACATTGAGCCATGGCAGTTGTAGTGATATCAAACTGCATTAATTCTACATTGCAGATGCATCCAGAGTTTTCTTGGTGTGATATGTTTTGAGGGGGGTTGCCTTGGCTTTTCTCTGAGGCTGGAGGAGAGTGACTTGTGCAAAGTCACCCATTAGGTTTCTATGGCTGAGCAAGAATGTGAACTCCGGTCTTCAGATTCCTACTCCAACATGCCATACTGGCATTAATGCATACATATGGCTCTCTTCTTTCTCCCTTTATTTTGGCAATACAAAATAGCAGCCACCCTCCCTGCAGTCTGAATTCTTGAATGATACAATCAGAATACTATCGGCTCTTTCTGCTGTCTCATTCTGCACTGTGTGAACAAGGGCTGTGTGGTATGTGCAGCTGTCAGCCGGAGAGAAAAATTATGTCACAACAAAAGCCAATCTTATCAGACCTCCCTTTCATTCACATACTGACTGTATGAGTTGTATCGCATGTTTGCTTTATGACTAAAACTATAGTAGGGCAGCATAGAGAGCACCATGAAAGCTATGACCGGATATTTGCTATTATGGTTTATCATGAACAAATATTGATACTTCCTTGGACTTGGGAGAACTGCATGTACTACAAAAATAGCTAGTGGGGCTATACTAGCAATCAGTCTGGTGGCTGTATTTTGAATCAACTTGGTATAAAGGTAGCCCAATATAAAGCACATTGCAGAAGTCCAGCCTTGAGGTTACCAATGTGTGCACTACCTATCTTTAGGTCCTCCCAATCTAGGGATGCAGCTGGCATATCAGCTGAAACTGATAGTTAGCACTCCTGACCATCGCATCTACCTGGGTTGACATTTGGAGAGACTGATACAGGAGCCCTTCTCCCAAGCTGCAAACATAGTCTTTCTGGGGAAGTGTAACCCATCCAGGAATGGTTGACATACCTTTATCCCCAGATTAGGACCATTGATGGCAAGCACCTCTGTTTTGTCTGGATTCAGTTTCTATTGCTGTTTCTTTATCCATCCCTTTACCTCCTCCAGGTATTTATTCAGAGAAGACATGCTATCCTTAGCTGAGGCTATTTTTGAAGGCATGGAGAAATATATTTGGGTGTCATTAGTATACCAATAACACTCCACCCTATGCCTATGGATGATCTCTCCCAGTGGTTTCATGTAAATATTAAAAACATTGCAAATGGAATGACACTTTGTGGGATGAGACATAACAGTTTACTTTTTGAGGAGCAGCTGTCCCCAAGCACCACCATCTGGAACCTGCCTGAGAGGTATGACTGGAACCACTCCAAAACTCTCCGATTCCCAGCCTCTCCAGGCATTCCAGAAGGACACCATGGTCACTGAGAGATCTAAAATCTCCAACAGGGATATATACCTCTTGTCAGTGTTATAACCTTACGAACCCCTAGGCTCTTGAGACCTTTGGAGTGGTAATTCACACTGATATAACCAGGAGTCATGTCAGTATAAGGACTTTCTCAAATATCACACATAGAGGTAGTCAGTAGCTCCCTGAATAACCCTTTGCTCCCCAAAAAAGAGAAAGAAGCAGTTTCACTCTCCTGGATCTCTAAGTGTAAGAATGTATTAGGGACCTAGATATGTTTATCTTAGAGAAGAGGAGATTAAGAAGCAATTGTAAGACATATTTAAAGATGGAGTGAATTCACTTGCTGCTCCTCCAGAAACAAGAAACCAAATCAGTTGATTCAAATTACAAGAGATTTCACTTAAAAATCATCATCATCATCATCATCATCATCATCATCATCATCATCATCATTAATTACTTAGTAATCGCCCTCCATCCGAGATGCTCCAGGCGATTTACATTGCAGAAATTATACAGGATAAAACACATACATACAAATATTAAAATTAACATGGGTCAAATGCTCTAGTAAAAAGCCAGGTCTTAAGTGCTAGGATAAAATGCCCTAAGTCACGCATGGCTCTCAAATAGGGAGGCAAGCAATTCCATAAGGCAGGGGCAGAAATAGAGAAGGCCCATCTGCGTCTGGTGCTTTCCAAGTGCACTTCCCTAGGACCCGGTATATAGAGCAAATCATGTTGGGATGGTTGTGGTGACCTCCGATGATGGTAGAAGGAGAGACGGTCTCTAAGATACAATGGACTCTGGCCATATAAAGTTTTAAAGGTCAGGACCAGCATCTTATACAAACCACGATACTCAATTGGGAGCCAGTGTAGATGCCGCAGCACTGGTGTTATATGGCATTTCATGGGTGTTTTTGTGAGTAACCTGGCTGCAGCATTCTGGACAATATGGAGCTTTCGGGTCGTAGAAATAGAAAGGCCAACATACAAGGTGTTACAATAGTCCAGCCTAGATGTGACCATGGCATGGATGACTATTGCCAGAGCCTCATCTGACAGGTAAGGTGCCAGTTGCCTCGCTTGTCATACATGGAAAAAGGCCTGTTTGCTGGCAGCAGCGACCTGAGCCTCCATCGTCAGCTGTGAATCCAAAACGACACCTAGGCTCTTAACGGCAGGCGATGGAGATAGAGCAGCGCCATCAAAGGTAGGTAACGGATGGGTCGGACCTATCGGTGACCATGCCACAGGATCTCAGTCTTCGCCGGATTCACCTTCAGTCTGCTAGCACGTAGCCAGTTCGACAAAGCCTCCAGGCATAAGGTGAAATTGTCAGGTATTGACGTTACTCCAGGCTCCAAGCACAACAGGAGTTGGGTGTCATCTGCATATTGATAGCAGTCCAGGCCGAATCTCCGAGCCAAACTGGCAAGGGGTCTAACATAGATGTTGAAAAGAAGAGGGGAGAGAATTGCACCTTGGGGTACCCCGCATAGGAGGGGGGAACTTTCGGAGACTTGGACCATATATTCCACGCACTGACTCCGATTTCGGAGGAATGAATTGAACCAATTGAGGGCCTGACAGCGAACTCTGGACATGGTGAGACGGTGGATCATTAAATCATAGTCAACCGTGTCAAATGCTGCGGTAGGATTGAGAAGTACCAGAAGCGCCGATCCGCCGCTATCAGATTGACGACAAAGTTTATCTATAATAGCAACCAGGACCGTCTCCATCCCATGACCTGGGCGAAAACCTGACTGGAAAGGGTCCAGTCCGGCTGTGTCATCCAAAAATTGCTGCAATTGTCCCAATACAGCCCACTCTATCACCTTAGAGAAAGAACCTCTTGATCAGAATAGCTGTTGAACAGTGGGATTGTCTTTTTGGGAACACTGTGAGTGCTTCATCTTGGGAGGTCTTTAAACAGAGATTAGATGGCCATTTGGAATATTTCAGTTACAGATTCCTACATAAAAGTGGGTTGGACTAGATGGTCCTTGTGGTTCCTTCCAACTCTATAATTCTACAATTTTATGACATTCACTGTGTGAGGATAAATGCAAGGTTGTTGTTAGGATAAGGGGGGGGCATGGCGAGCCACGTAGACGGTCTTGAACTTATTGGAGGAAATGCAAGGTAATACAAGGAATGAATGAAGAATAAATATGCAGTCTCTCTATCAGGTTCCCAGCCTTGTCAGTCAACCGCAACAGCTGGGATAATTTGTTTTCCCACGGAGAGCAAATAAATATCTGCAAGAGTTGGAAGGCAAAAGTATCTGGCAAAATCTGATTTCTCGACAGGCGCACTTAGGAATAGAACAGCGGCTTGAACTGGAGCCATCGGGCACGGACCGGAAGCATGCCTTCAGCTGCAGGTTGAGCTCCCTAGAGCTGCATGGTCACCATCTGGCATGCCTCCAGCTCTTGGGAAGCTTTGTGAAATGTCACCCTGGTAGCGGCTTTCTTTGAAGAGCTGGCCATTGTGGCTTTACAAGAAATGACACACAACTTCCCCTTGCCTGTGAACGACCCAGTTTTCTGAATGAATCTTGTTCCTTGTGTTTTTTTCCCTTCCTCTTCCTCCTTTTTGTGAATGACACTTAGCACTTTTACCCGTTTCTGAGTCATGTGTTCTTTTAAAACATCTATTCTGATAATAGATGCTAAACTAAGGTGAAGAACCAGACAAACTTATGAGTTTTTCCAAGGGGGAAAAACAGGTATAAAATAGGAAAACAGATTCTAAATGCATACCTGTTCTGGTTAAGGCAAATCAATATAAACTATAGGAGGAATGCAATATTCCTGGACTGTTCATCTCTTAGAATGGTGGTATGTTGGATAGGAAAGGCATAAGACTCTAAGTGCATCCATTCCCATATGATCTCGGAAGCCAAGCAAGGTGATCTCTGGTCGGTTCTTGGATGGGAAACCACCAGCAAGCACCAGATGCTGCAAACTATATTTCAGAGGAAGAGTCTGGCAAAACTACCCCTGAGAATTACTAGGCTAAGAAAAGCCTATGCAATTCATGTGGTTGCCTACAGATGATTTGAAGGCACATACACATTAGTCTTGTGCATTTGTGTAGAATCGCTATCAGTTTCTATTTGTTTTATTCATAGGGCCCCCGTTGTCATTTTAAAGTGCCTCCAGAAAATGGGCATCTTTCCGAATGGATGTTTTCATTCTGCAGCCAAAAATATGAAAATTTTTGGCCCATTAGTGGAAAAGAGCAGGCTTCCCCAGGTGCCCGTTCCCCTAAGTTTTGGGGTTAGAGGGGTGAAAATTGCCACACACGGAGGGTACATCGACCACTTTTAGCTCAACAAATTTTATAATGTTTGGGTCATCCCCTGATTTTTAGCATTTTTTTCTTTATATAAGTAAAATCTCAAAAACATTCTCTCTTTCTTCCCACTGGCCCCACCCTCTAATTTCTCCAGGAGCAGCAGGTGGGAAGCAAGGCAGGTCACAATTCCTTCCTTCCAAATGTCAAAGATGCTCCACACACACACCACAGTGCCCAGCCCTGTTATTTCACTTCTTCTTTAACTGGTGGCAATTGAGGGGGCATTCCCCTCCCCTTTCCATCATTTTTGGCAATTTATTTATTTATTTAGCAGTTTTGTATACTGGTCTTCTCACCTCCATCGAGGGACTCAGGCCGGTTTCCAACATCAATATTACAAACAATCATTAAAAACATCGTATTCCAAATTACACTAAGACATTAAAAACAAAATACAGTCATATAATTACAATGGTCAGTCGTCATCGTAAGATCATTATTCGTCGACATCCACCCATATCACAGGAACGTAACTCATTCTTCGAAAGCCAGTTTCCAGAGCCAAGTTTTCACCTGTTTTCTAAACGTCAAGATAGAGGGGGCCGTTCTGATCTCCAGTGGAAGGGAGTTCCAGAGTCGAGTGGCCACCACCGAGAAGGCCCTGTCCCTCATCCCCACCAGACGCACTTGTGAGGCCGGTGGGACCGAGAGCAGGGCCCCTCCAGACAATCTTAGCAATCTTGATGGTTCATAGGGGAGAATACGTTCGGACAGGTAAACTGGGCCGGAGTCGTTTAGGGCTGTATAAGTTAACACCAGCACTTTGAATTGTGCTCAGAAGCTAACTGGCAGCCAGTGGAGCTGGTGCAACAGAGGAGTAGTATGCTCCCTGTACCCCACTCTTGTTAGCAGTCTGGCTGCTGCACGTTGGACTAGTTGAAGCTTCCGGGCAGTCTTCAAAGGCAACCCCATGTAGAGAGCGTTGCAGTAATCTAAACGAGATGTAACCAAAGCGTGGACCACCGTGGCCAACTCAGACTTCCCAAGGTACGGGCGCAGCTGGCGCACAAGTTTTAATTGTGCAAAAGCTCCCCTGACCACCGCCGAGACCTGGGGTTCCAGGCTCAGCTATGAATCCAGGATCACTCCCAAGCTGTGAACCTGTGCCTTCAGGAGGAGTGTAACCCCGTCGAGCACAGGCTGTAACCCTATGCCCTGTTCGGCCTTTCGACTGACCAGGAGTACCTCTGTCTTGTCTGGATTTAGTTTCAATCTGTTGTCCCTCATCCAGTCCGTTACAGCGGCCAAGCACCGGTTCAGGACTTGAACCGGTGGAAAGGAGTAACAGAGTTGCATGGTTTGTCCTTATACAGTACCCTTCATTATGACCTGGATTAAAATCACCAATGTTATTTAAGATACCACTCCTCCTGTGATGCTTTCCCCTTGGGGACAAGTGGTGGGCAAGGCAAGGCAGGCAGGGAAGGCTCAGAGGGAAATAGCAGGTGGCAATTCTCCACGGACTGTGTGAGGAGCACCACATGGGCCGAAAAGCAGGCAAGGAAACGGTACCCACTCTGGCTTTCTTTCATTTCTAGCTTATTTTCATTCTGGAAGGCTTTCCTATTTTCATGCTCCCACCCAAAACGAAATGAAAAAAAGAACAAATGAAATTGGAGACGCGGGTACTGTGCACACCCCTAATACACATATATATGTAGAATGGCTCATAAACTTATAGCATCAAACTTAGTTATGTTCCACTTCCATGACTCTTTTTGTTGCCCACACTGTAAGTCTCTCACACTTAATAAAAAAGACAGAGATCCAGGTTATAGATGGATGTGTGTGCAAAATGAAGACATTGCCCCACAAATAAAAAACTCTGCCATGAAATTTTACATCTCTTCCTAAAATATAGCACAGAGTGAGATATTGAAAATAATTCATATCTTCTATTGTGTTCCACATCCCTCATTCACTATACCCACCCTTTTCTTCAAAGGCCTAAAATATATTTTAAATGCTCAACTAAACTTTACGTTGGCTAGGGCTATAATTTTTCAATTGCCGTAAAAAGAACCACTGTGAATTCTGAAAAACATAATTTGTATTTTGAGGAGCGTTTCCCCTCTATCTCCCATATCTATACCCACAGACACATTTTTAAAAAATATTTCAAGTAATATGGACTGAGTAGATGCTGTATTGAGGAGACCACCATCTTGTTCTTGGCCTCAGGCATAAAAATTCCTTGATTTAGGAATTTGGTCTGTTTTCTACCCATTAGTGAGAAGTGTGGATTAATTAATCCATGGAAGTAAAAGGAGAAAGGGACAAATTGAGGGCATTTCTCACCACTCTCCCAAAAGATTTCTGCCCTCCAAATGAAGTTTTCAATTGTCTAACATTGCAGTAACTTAAAATGTCCATTGAGCATTGAGAAATGCAGTTAAGCCTTCTGTAGAAAAGTGAAAAGAACAGTGAGCAAGGGCCAAAACAAATGGATGAGCTCTAGGTGTGAGTAATTTTCCTCCCAGTCTCCACATGAATAATATCATGGAGTCAAACTGGAGGTCCTAGCATATTCCTAGAATGCATACTTCTATGGGAATCTCTAGGTCTTGCAGGGCAACTCCGTGGTATTCTGGAACCAGAATTTGGGTAACTTAATGGCATTCAACTGCAGTATCAGGCAACTACAGTCTAGCTCCTATTCCCTAAGGATATGGGGGTGTTACTGTAATCCATTTTATCTTTGCATCTAGGTATGGTAATTGTCATATGCAAAATGTATTCAAATCCCTACCCTCTTGACCTTTTCTTTCTCCCAGTATGGGACCCAAGGCAGTTAATAATAAGTTAAAACAAATTAGCTCAGACAGAGAACCTGAAAGAAAGATTTCAGTAACTGTAGAATTCTTTGTACAAGCGATGGCTAATTTTGTACCAAATATGCTGAATCGGTTTATTTCTATTTCCTCTTTCAAAGAGGATTAGTTCCTTTTGTATTGTAACTTCTTCTATCTTCCTTTCCCCCATTAATTTGATAAATGAGATGTGTAACACAGTTGAACCCAAATGATTCAATTCTCCAAACTAGAGCAGACCCCATCATTACTCCAAATAGTAATAATAATAATAATAATAATAATAATAATAGGAGCCCCCGGTGGCGCAGTGGTTAAACCCCTGTGTCGGCAGGACTGAAGACTGACAGGTCGCAGGTTCAAATCCAGGGAGAGGCGGATGAGCTCCCTCTATTAGCTCCAGCTCCTCATGCGGGGACATGAGAGAAGCCTCCCACAAGGATAATAAAAACATCAAATCATCCAGGCGTCCCCTGGGCAACGTCCTTGCAGATGGCCAATTCTCTCACACAAGAAGCGACTTACAGTTTCTCAAGTCGCTCCTGACACAACAAAATAATAATAATAATAATAATAATAATAATAATAATAATAATAATAATACAATCCAGAGCAGAAGAGAAAACTGGAGAAAGAAGGCTCTCCATGGACAGTTCCTGGGAAAATTGAGAGCGAAATTGACAAAGAAAAGACATGGCTGTGGCTCACAAATGGAACTTTGAAAAAGGAGACAAAGGACCTGATTTTGGCAGCCCAAGGACAAGCCATTAGAACAAATGCCATCAAAGCCAGAATTGAAAAGTCAACGACAGATCCCAAGTATAGACTTTGCAAGGAAGCAGATGAAACAATAGATCACATCCTCAGCTGCTGCAAGAAGATCGTGCAGACAGACTACAAGCAGAGGCATAACACCCTTGCTCCGATGATTCATTGGAACTTGTGCCACAAATACCATCTGCCTGCGACAAAGAACTGGTGGGGTCACAAGCTGGAAAAGGTTACAGAAAATGAACATGTCAAGCTACTCTGGGACTTCTGAATTCAGACAGACAGAGTTTTGGAGGACAATACTCCTGACCTCACAATCGTGTTAAAAAAGAAAGTATGGATTACTGATGTTGCAATCCCAGGTGACAGCAGGATTGAAGAGAAACAAATGGGAAAGCTGACACAATATGAGGATTTAAAGATCAAACTGCAAAGACTCTGGCACAAGCCAGTCAAGGTGGTCTCAGTGGTGATCAGCACACTGGATGCAGTGCCTAAAGACCTTGGCCTGCACTTAAACACAATCAGCGCTGACAAAATTACTATCTGCCAGCTGCAGAAGGCCACCTTACTGGGATCTGTATGCATTATTCGCTGATACATCACACAGTCCTAGACTCTCGGGAAGTGTCCGACGTGTGATCCACTACAACAGCCAGCAGAGTGCCTGCTGTGGACTCATCTTGTTGTGTTTCAAATAATAATAATAATAATAATAATAATAACAACAATGATAATGATAATGATAATAATAATAATTATTTATAACCTGCCCTCTCTCCCCAAAGGGACTCGATTTGGTCTTGTCCAAACCAGACAAGACCCACCAAATGTATACCCATGTAAATGTTGACTTATCACTGAATAAGTGATTCAATGGGCAATCGCCAACAGGATTCCAGTCAATGACTCCAATTCAGAACTGAATCATTCCCAGTAGGTCCATTTGCAATTTCATTGACTATTTTGGGTGGGAATGATGGGAGGTGCAGTCCAGTAACATCTGGAGGCTCTCTCTTTGTCACCAACCCTTTCTTTGATATAAGTTAGATGAAAATGGGTGAAGCATAGTTTCCTAACTTCATAGCTGGCTAGGGATTTCATCCAGTACATCCCAGTTTACAGAAACATAGTGAGGCACCTTATACCAAATTAGACAATTGGCCCATCTAATCCTTGCCAGGTTTCTAGTCAGAAATTATTCCCAGGCTTACCTCACATTGCTAAGGGTTGGATTTTGGATTTTGAGACCAACTTTTTATTGTTATTCTAGACTCTCTCTGCGGATAGCACATCGGCTTTAGATGCAGAAGAACTTATGTCCAACTCCTGACATTTCCCAATGAGGGCAGGATTTTCTCTCTCTCTGAAACCTAGAAGAAGCACTACTAGTAATCACTGACAACAGATAGACCAAGGGTCTGACTCAGTGTAAGGTAATCTCTAGAACTCCTCAAACAAATGTCTTGGTGTAGACTACTAGTGACCAATGGCTCCACCACTTCAGGTTAGCGAACTGATGGTACTTTAGGATTTATAAATCGCTGAACTCTATTCCCAAAGTACATTCAGCACCTTGGATAGCTTCCATGGAACAGATTGTTAAAACTGGAATATCTCCTTCAAAACCCATTGTGAATTTACCATCCTGAAGTGGTCAAGTCACTGGCCACCTCAAGCTAACAACCCATCTGCTGATTCTGCCCTCATTCTCCATATAATAGAGATTGCCTAAGGCTTGCACTATTTTGCTTCAGTTCACTAGTCATGTGGCATGGTTAAGCTGCCCCATGGGGCTATCCCTGGTGAGTCCATTAAGGTAACCATATTCAAGGCAAGTCACCATAATCTATCTCTAGCTGTTCTGAAAAGGAAAACAAACTTCTCCACACTGGTAAAAATAATGTGGTGGGACAGAGACACTGGCTTTAATGGCATGCACACAAGTGTTGTCTATGTGCAGTATACAAATAACATTGAAGAGGGCTTTTGTTATCTTCTTTGGAAAACAGAGGTGTTCCTGGCCAAATGTTACCTTTGTCCCTCACCATATGCAATTGCATAATGAAATTGCAGTCTTCTTTTTTTCCAAAAACCAAAAAGGTCAGCAATTTTCATCACACGAGAAGGGTACACACAATAGAGGTGCATGCAAAGGTCAATTTGAGCCACTCTTTCCTCTTTTTCATACCCATTTTGAAATTTCGCTTGACCACATCCGACATCTCCAAAGACTTGTGTCATAAAAGGCTGGAGAACCACCACTAAGCACAGCTTACAAAACAGGAAAGGAAGACCTAAAGTGAGACTGAAGGAGCCGGCAATACTTAAAAGAACCCAAGTCAGCTGCTTTTAACACCCAAATGCTGCAGAAGTGAAAATCAGCTGAAACAAGACTCAGCAGAATGAAGCAAGAGAGTGGTTCCTCTAATGAAGTCACTGTGGAATAAGGATAGACATAATCTTGATATCAAGTCCAGGCAGCTACTAGCAAATTTCAGCCCTCCAGGTATTTTGGACTTCAACTCCCACAATTCCTAACAGCCTCAGATCCCTTTGTCATCCACCCCTCAGCTGCTTAAATGGCTGAGGAGAAAAAGGAAAGGGCCTGAAGTTGCTAGGAATTGTGGGAGTTGAAGACCAAAACACCTAGAAGGCCAAAGTTTGCCTATGCCTCTTCTAGCAGGACACACTGCTAAATTTTAGTCTCACACAATAATCTTATTTACTGCATATTAACTACTTAGTCCTCATTACCAAGTTGCTGGAAACTCTCACAAGTTTGGAAAGAAAGTAGACAGATGAAAATGTGTCTTGCTGTTGTCACATACTGAACAAGATATAGCCAGTGGTGGCTTGGTGGGTTAAATAGCTGGAAAGCCATGTAGTCTTCCTCTCTGCCTTCTGCAAAAAACAAAACAAACCCCTGCTAAATATAAGTAATCAACAAAAAGATTCACATCAGTAGTTCTATCTACTGTACTGTGGTTTTGCATTATTTGGGAGTATTAGGGAAACAAGATAGAATCATAGAATCATAGAATCAAAGAGTTGGAAGAGACCTCATGGGCCATCCAGTCCAACCCCCTGCCAAGAAGCAGGAATATTGCATTCAAATCACCCCTGACAGATGGCTATCCAGCCTCTGTTTAAAAGCTTCTAAAGAAGGAGCCTCCACCACACTCCGGGGCAGAGAGTTCCACTGCTGAACGGCTCTCACAGTCAGAAAGTTCTTCCTCATGTTCAGATGGAATCTCCTCTCTTGTAATTTGAAGCCATTGTTCCACGTCCTAGTCTTCAAGGAAGCAGAAAACAAGCTTGCTCCCTCCTCCCTGTGGCTTCCTCTCACAAGATGGAGGAGTATGTATAGCCCGAAAAAACCTACAACAACCCATATGCCCATGACTTGTATTCCCCATGTGGCTTTTTTAAAAGTTACTATTTTTGTTTCTACTAAGAAATGAGAGGCTAAACATTTTACATGTCGAAGAAATGTAATTTTAACAATCAATACGTTATTTGAGAGCCTTGAAGATACAACTTTAATTACTTTCAGTGTTTAAAACTGGTCAGCATTCACCATTGGTACATATTAAGAAATCTCAAAAAAGTATTAAGAAACAGAGGGAAATGGAAAAAATGAACTAACTTTGTCCTTTTGTGCAAACCATGCTCTTTTTTTTGGTAAGCACAGGGGAAATTCATGGGCAGAAATGGCACAATTATCACAGTCCCAGGGAAAGTCATTTTGAATTTCACATTTTGAGATCTTTAAGACAACAATTTGTGAAGGGTAACTTTGGTCAAAGTTCCTCACCATGTTGATCATATTCCACCTCCCATGTCAGAGTGCCTTTCCTCTGAATGGCCCTTGCTGGGGAGAGAGAATAGCCAGGAGGAACATGTGGATTTATGAGACTCATGTGAGGTAGGACAGGTTGAAAATGAGAGAGAGAAGGGGGGGGGGGGGCTGGGAATGAGTTCCAGATAATGTCATATATAAAATGAAGCACAGCTTGTTTTCCAGAAGAAAGGATCTGAACCAGTCAAATCATATCACACAATTAGGGAGATTCCAACTAAATATTTAGAAAGAACATTCTGATGGTGAGTCTTCAGAAAGTGCCAGACTTTTCTTCACTAGGGACCTTTAAATAAAAGTTACATGGTTGCCTCTTAGGATTCTTTTTTAAAGTTTCCTGTATTGTCAAGGAGTTGGACCAGATCACTGTTGCTGTTCCTTCCAGTTGCATTGTCTTGTGATTCTGTGGCTCAGTGAAGGATAAAAACCTAGACTTCCCATGTTCCAATGCAACACTTTAACCAGTACTACCAAACTACTATAGGTTGAGTATCCTTTCTCTGAATTCTGCAATATTCCAAAATCCAAAATTATTATTTATTATTTATTTACTTTATTTATATACCACTTTTCTCAGCCCTCAGGCGACTCAAAGCGGTGAACAACATTGATACAAAACATCACGAGACAAGTATAGGGCAATTAAAAACAATTGTAACATAAATCATTAACATCAGAATAACAATAATTAGCGCCTCAACAGTAAAATCAGAATCCAGTCTCATCATCCAATATTCCATTCCTATGTTCAATTACACTGTTTAATCAAATGCTTGTTCGAACAGCCAGGTCTTCACTTTCCTCCGGAATGCCAGCAGGGAGGGGGCTGATCTGATATCTGCAGGCAGGGCGTTCCACAGCCGAGGGGCCACCACTGAGAAGGCTCTGTCTCTTGTCCCCGCCAAGCGCGCCTGTGATGCAGGCGGGACAGAGAGCAGGGCCTCCCCAGATGATCTTAGTGTCCTAGTCGGTTCATAGGAGGAGATGCGTTCGGAGAGGTAAGTAGGGCCAGAACCAAAAGTGTTGGCATTCAATGTACACCAGCTTTATTGCATGCATAAAATTATGTATATAATATATATGTGGGTGGGTCAAAATGTAATGCTTCCATCACTCTAACTTTTATTTATTTCACAGCTACTGGACTATCTATGCATGATATGATAGAGTTAACCTTACTCTAGTGATATAGTCTTTTCTTTTTCTGATTGACTGATTGGAACCAATCTAAAAGAAAGCTAAAAGAAAGAGTTGTAATTGAATTTCTGGCAAAAGAAGGTCGCGCACCTAAGGAAATTCATCATGACTTGAAGAATGTTTATGATTTGGCCCCTTCTGACTTTTACCAGTTTGGGCCTCTGAAAGTCAACCTACATGGTTTCAAATTCAATAACCTGAATAACATTAAAACAGCTTAAAAAGCAAAACCCTGATTTTTTCTAAAATGGTTTTGATGCCTGGGTTAAACGATAGTGCAAATGCATCAAATTGATGGTGCCTATGTTAAATGATAATTTTGTGTAGAGGACAGTTCAGGCTATGATCTGTAGCAACTTCTGCTGTTATATGTTCTTTCATAATGTTTTTATGACACGGGAGGCAAAAACTTTTGAACCAACCTCGTATATATGAAACATAAATTTCCCATTTAGACTTAAGTAGTATCTCCAAAACATATATGCACGTATATGCAAATACACAGATATTACAAAACCTGGAAAAAACACCCAAATTCAAAGTACTTCTGGTCCCAAGTACTTTGAGTAAGGGTTACTCAACCTGTATTTGAGTTCTAATTACTTGGGAGAAATTTGGGCAGGAGGTGAACTTCCAAGTGGATCAGGTCCCCATATCATCCATTCCTCCCAACCCTAAACTTTTTTTTACACAATCTACTAAATAACTAAACCAGAATTTTAAAAACTCAGATCAACTGCAATCTATAAATGTGTAGGCACATTTAGGCTCGTGCGCCAGCTGCGCCCGTATCTTGGGAAGTCTGACTTGGCCACGGTGGTACACGCTCTGGTCACATCCCGCCTTGACTACTGCAACGCTCTCTACGTGGGGCTGCCCTTGAAGACGGCCCGGAAGCTTCAGCTAGTCCAGCGCGCGGCAGCCATGTTACTAACGGGAGCGGGACGCAGGGAGCATACAACGCCCTTGCTGTCCCAGCTCCACTGGCTGCCGATCTGCTACCGGGCCCAATTTAAGGTGCTGGTGTTATCCTACAAAGCCCTAAATGGTTCCGGCCCAAAATACCTTTCGGACCGCATCTCGGCCTATGAGCCCACGAGGGCCTTGAGATCATCTGGGGAGGCCCTTCTCTCGATCCCACCTGCCTCACAGGCACGTCTGGCGGGGACGAGAGAAAGGGCCTTCTCGGTGGTGGCCCCCCGGCTGTGGAACACCCTCCCTGTTGACATCAGACAGGCGCCTTCCCTTATGGCCTTCCGTAAGAGCCTAAAGACCTGGCTTTTTGAGAAGGCATTTAATTGAGTGCTATATTAGCTGGTAATGACAATTGGAACGGATATGGACTATGAGATTGGTTACGATTCTATGTTGTGACGATGCGGATTAGTTAGTGTAATTTAGATTAGTGTGTAATTTGATATGTTGATTTTTTGTTGTACTTTTGTAAACTGTTTTTATATGTTGTACACCGCCGCGAGTCGCCCTAGGGCTGAGAGCGGCGGTCAACAAATGAATCAAATAAATTTAATTCATATTGATTTCACACAGCAGAGAGCTGAATCTGCACATCATATACAACGAGGCAAAAGACAGGAGAAGTCAAATTTCAGATTATACTGATTCAGGTTTCAAGTACAGGGCTTTAATATTTTTAATGTTTGCCAAAATTTTTTAAAAGAACTATAATTTCCCAACATGGAGAAAACTGGAAAGCCAAGAAGAATGTTTTAACCCAATTTTGGAAAAGGTCACTTTTGGACTATAGTTTCAGTGTAGTCACAGTAAGCACACACTGGCTAGAGGTATTTGGGAGTTGTGGCCTGCCTTAAAATGATTTTTTCCAGCACATATGGCAAAATCCATTTTGGTGTTTTATACATGCATTAATACCCCTATGAAAGCAGTTGAACATTTTGGTCTCATGAAGTTCATCTGCATTCACTTCAAGGTGGAGTTGTAAACACAACACCATAGAGCATGCAAATATACAGGCACACCTCAGATGTACTTACTCATATTTGTGCACATCCATATTTGGTTGTGCATTCAGTTGTACATTTGGGCATCCAGGTGGCACTTATGCTAAGCAATCCTGAGTTGAATCAGGATCATAAGATGAGATCCTCTTCACAATGACATAAATCAGGCATCCTCAAACTGCAGCCCTCCAGCTGTTTGAGCCTCTAATTCCCAGAATTACTGACCATTGAACAGGCTGGCTAGGGCTTCTGGGAGCTGGAGGCCTAAACAGCTGGAGGGCTGCAGTTTGAGGATGCCTGACATAAATTTACATTAGTGTAACATCAGTACAGCACATTGTTGTTGCATAACCATTTGTACAATGCATGCTGCTACCTTATTCACCAGTTGTGCAATGGTTACAATAGCATAGCACATGTATAGTATTTATGCCCATTTATATCACCAACAGGATTCTAACTAGATTCCCTTTTAGGAATAAAATCAATTCCTGTACTTGGGAATCATCCTTAAGAAGCACTCAATAGGACACCTTACTTCAGGTCCTGCTTATTCACTCTCTTTCAGATGGACATGCTGTGTGTACAGCCTTCACCCCATGCACAAAACCATGATCATGTCAGACTTGGGAAAATGCTTAAGAGTATGAAGAAATACAAATATACTTCATAGGAAACATACGTGTAAATTGTAGGTTAGGATTACAAAATAGTCCCTTAACAGGTGAACATACTGTGGAACGCCCTCCCTGTTAACATCAGACAGGCGCCCTCCCTGATGGCTTTTCGTAAGAGCCTAAAGACCTGGCTATTCGAGAAGGCATTTAATTGAGCCACACGAATCTGGTAATGACATTTGGAACGGACTATGGACTATGAGATTGGCTATGATTCCATGTTGTGATGGCGCGGATTTATTAGTGTGATTTAGATTAATGTGTAATTTGGTTGTTGATATATTGTATGTTTTGTAGACTGTTTTTACATGTTGTACACCGCCGCGAGTCGCCCCAGGGCTGAGAGCGGCGGTCAACAAATGAAGTAAATAAATAAATAAATAAATAAATACTAAATAACTATAGAATAATGTGTGGTGTTTATTGTGTGTGTGAAAGAGAGAAAGAGAGCGAAAGAAAGAACTAACAAACAGCATATTGAGGTTGAAGAAGGGATAAACAGAGCAGCTCATATATCTGAGCAGGGAGATTCTGCATTGTAACAATTTGTTTCAGATTACTTTTGTCCTATACAGATTCCAGATATGACCTCCCACCCAGGAATGGGCAGAACCCAAAACCTTTTGCCCTTCTCTCCATGCCATGCATTGGACAGCTCTCCTAGAGTTGTAATAATACAGCGGCTAGAATGGGATTTAGGTGCGGTCAAGTTTCTCTGGACCGGAGCCAAGATGTTTTGTGTCTGACGGGCAACTTGAGGAACTCACTTCCTGTTGGCACATCTTTGGCTTTTGAAGATTATTTACATTTCATATAGAACATCCATCAAATAAAAGAAGAACAAACAGAACTGCGGGGAGAAGGCGGTGCGGGATGGAGATCAAATAGGGCTTGGCAGCCGACCAGTTCCACAATCTGAGATAAAAGAAGTTCTCATTTTTGTGGAGGTAGGAGGTGTATGTGTGTATGTGTGAATGAGTCTGAGAAGGGGCTAGTTCATTGCCCTCCCTCCTCATTTTCTCTCCTTTCTTTGGAATATTTCCAGGAACAACCCACTTGACAGTCTCCAAATGCAACAGAAGGCAACAGAGAGTGAATGCAAATGCGGGAATCCAATGCGGGAAGGAGGGTCAGAAAGGAAAACAATAGAAATACATCAATTCATTTTTTTGTTTTCTTATAGACTTTAAATAAAACCTAGATGGAAATGGGAGTGCAGTTAGGACAAAAATATCTCACAGATATAACCCCTAAGTGGGGGAGATTCCAAAACAGCCCATTGACAAGTGAGGATGCCAAGAGGCCAAAGAATGGAGAGGTGGGAGGAGAGAACAGAATCTGGCCAAGTATATGATAAAACGAACTATAGGCCATGAAAGCTCATGCTCTCATAAACCTTTTAGCCTTTGAGGTGCCAATGGATCCTTTGTGGTTGTTTGATTTTTGTTACACTTTTGGAAATTTGACAATGATAGGAGAGAAGGTGGTTTCTGCCAGAAGGTGGTTCTATTGACAAATAGGATCTTGGCCTCATGCCTGTCAGCTGTTTCCATTTGCCAAAGACTGTCCTCATGTCATCCAAGTATTTCAGCCGCTTTTACAATATTCCAATTTTTCTCTCCCCTCCTCCTTCCCACTCCCCCTCCTGCCACTTCCCCCATTGACTTCAGGCAATTTTAGGTGCTGCAAACGGAGTTCAAAGGGCAAAAGTAGTTTGCCACACATGTCCTAGTTTCCATTTATGAAATGTTGCAGGGTGTGCAATAGAAGTCTTGCAGCAATGACTAGTAAAACCAGTAGCATTGGATGATTTGTTTGCATTTTCATGATCAACCAGGTTCTCAATAATAACTTTTCCCATCTTGACCACACTCTGATGTTGCTTGGCCACATATGTTCTAGTTTCCAACTGTGGAAATTGGGAAGTGATGAATGTCTGCCCTCTCTTTTGCTGATACTATCCTTCTGAATGCATTCTAGCCTTCCTCCCAACATCTCCAGTACATATTTGAACATCTGAGAAGAACTCATCTTTAGAGATGTTCAGAGCTGCATATATTTTTAAAGAAAAAAAAGCTTTGGCTGGGCTTCTGAATGCCTTTTCACTGCATTGTTTTCAAATCATTTTTTGTTTTGATAATATGCTTTAAACTGCTTTTAGAGCAGTGTTTCTCAACCTTCCTAATGCCACAACCCCCTAATAAAGTTCCTCATGTTGTGGTGACCCCCAACCATACAATTATTTTTGTTGCTACTTCATAACTGTAATTTTGCTACTGTTATGAATCATAATGTAAATATCTGATATGCAGGATGTATTTTCATTCACTGAACCAAATTTGGCACAAATACCCAACACACCCAAATTTGAATACTGGTGGGGTTGGGAGGGTTGATTTTGTCATTTGGGAGTTGTAGTTGCTGGGATTTATAGTTCACCTACAATCAAAGAGCATTCTGAACTCCACCAACGATGGAATTGAATCAAACTTGGCACACAGGACTCCCATGACCAAGAGAAAATACTAGAAGGGTTTGACCTTGAGTTTTGGGGTTGAAGTTCATCTACATCCAGAGAGCACTGTGGACTCAAACAATGATGGATCTGGACAAAATTTGTCATGAATACTCAATATGCCGAAATGTGAACACTGGTAGAGTTTGGGAAAAATAGACCTTGACATTTGGGAGTTGTAGTTGCTGGGATTTATAGTTCACCTACAATCAAAGAGCACTCTGAACTCAGCCCACAATGGATCTACACCAAACTTGGCACACTACAATGTTGGTACTTGCTAATGTAACAAAACCTGCTTTGTTTTCAGCTATATTGCATTTGTTTTGATTTCTAATTAGATTGAGTTCCAGTTTGTGGGGAAAGCTAGGCAATAAAATAAAATAAAAAACACAAAATCAGCAGTAGGCCTTTCAGGAGGAAAGAGCAGGGGGAGATAGTTGGGATTTTCAGTGAGAGCAACAGTGGTCAACACCAGCAGAGCCTGGGGATTGACTCTTTTGGAATACAATAGTAAGGCATAAAAACATAATAGAATAGTTTTCATGTTTGTTTGTGAGTTTAGTTTGTATATGTAGGTGTGTGTTTTGTTTTTCTGTTTATGCTTTTGTTGTACGTTTGTCGTTAGTCATAGCAGTTGAAATGTAGCTGTGCCGTTTTAGCCTTACATGCCATAAAAAAATCTTGTTTATTTGTATTAGTATTACTGTTTTATTATGTTTGCTCTCTTTTAAAATAAAATATTACTTTAAAATAACTCAGTCTCTTCACTTTTCCTTTTCATATATTTTTCTTAGTCTTGAAGTACATCCATGATTCAGTGTACCATTGAATAAGTGCAATGGCCCTTTTGCACTATTGCACAATAACTCTAAAAAGAAAAGAATATTTGCTCTTTGGACCATATGAACACCTTGGCAAACCAAATCCCTGGCTTGGAAGAAAAAACCTTTGGAAGATGCCTAGTGATGATAAAAGAAGCAGCATCCCAAACAAGAATGGAATGAGTGAATGCAGAAGTGAGAATAACTGGCAAACCCAGCAAAACCCAATGAGCTGTAATGTGGAAATTCATGCTTTTTTAAACTACTTTGGAAGAGCCCATTATACATAGCTGTACATAGGAAATATCACTTTCTGAATGCATTTGGGAATATTACAGTAAATATCTGCTCTCCATCCCACTCCATTCTGGGCACCTTGCTTTTGAAATGGGCGCTGTTCTTCTCTTGGTTCTGCAATCATGTAATTGCGCAATAACATCTTGCTGGTTTCCAATGCCATGGAACACTTGTCTCTTGTAAGAATGCAAAGGATTAGCTTTCCAGAAATGTTAGCGGTGGTGACGGCATCCTTTGGTCTTGCGAAAGATCAATGAGATCTCCTCCAGCAATGTCTTGCTCAAACTTCTCCAAGCCTTCTCAGCTTTCCCCTAAGTGATTTCACTTCCTTTGCAAACAGAAAAGGAGAAGAGGATAATCTCTTTATTCTGTTAGCTATGCATGCTTTCACCATGACAGCGAAGGCAGTGTAACAGCTGGGAGAAAGAAGAAAACAAACAATGGCTTTTTCACTGGAAATCACTTCAACTCCACTTCTTGTTGATCAGTCATAGACTGAAATGCCTCAATACCAATAAATGGTTAGAATATCCCTCTCCCCAGAGATTTTAAAGCACTACAGTGACCGGTTTTTGCATATTCACACTATCTACATTTGATGCAGTCTTGTAATACCCTAATCCAGCCTTCCCCGACTTGGTGCCCACCAAGTGAACTGCAACTCATGTTCTCCAGCAGCATTATCCAGACTGAATGGCATAGACTGCCCTACTCTCCTTGAGCTGCCACATATTTATCTTGGCTGTGCTCCGGTGCCTTGAAATGAAGCCTGATGGGGATTTATTTAAGAGCAGAAGGTTTTCCTGGCATGGCATGAAGACAAATGATGGAGAAAATGTCATGGACCTAGTTCTTGGCTTACCTAAGAGTAAATGAGCTCAGGAACATGACTCATTTGCCACGTCCTTTTCATTTCAGGCCACCATGTAGTTCCACCATGTATGGAGGGTGGTCATATGATTCACGGTGTAGATGTTTTCTTTATGGAAATGCAAATTATGGTCTAGTCTTCCCCTCCTGACACCATCATAAAACTATCATTATAATTATATTTACCACCATAATAATAATAATAATAATAATAATAATAATAATAATAATAATAATAATAACTTTATTCTTATGTCCCATCTCCATTTCCCAAAGGCAGCTTACATGGGAACCAAGCCTAATATAAACAAAGGTTATAAACAACACAATTAACAACATATAACAGTAAAATATATTAAAATCGTAAAACTATTGAAATGTAAAACAGCATAAAACGTAAACCAGGCATCAAACGACTAGTAGCCAAAAAAAAAAAAGGGTAAGGGCTTGTGCAAATGCAAAACCGTAGGGCCAGGGCTGGGAATAAAGTGTTAGAGCTCCAACAAAAAGATTAGGGTTAGACAGACTTAATCAGTAGCTAAACCATTATTCAAAGGCACATTGGAACATCCAAGTCTTTAAGTTTTCTGAAAGGTGGACAGGGTGGAGGCTAATCTCCCTGGGAAGAGAGTACCAGAGCTGGAGTGGGGAGGAGGCACCCACGAGAAGGCCCAATCTCTCATTCCCACCAACCATGTTTGTGACAGAGGTTGGAGTGAGAGAAGGGCGTCCCCAGCAGATCTTAGTACTTGTGCTGACTGATAGAGGGAGCAGGACCTGAACCGTTTAGAGCTTTATAGGTAATGAACCGCACTTTGAATTGGGCCCAGAAACTTATTGGCAGCCTTCTCAATGCAAAATATCCAGCTAGTGTTGTACAATCTACCCCATACACCCAGGACCTATGGGAGATATTTACTTCTACAAGACAGAACTCAACTGAAAATTGTCATCCAGAGAACCTATTCATCATCCTCCCCTGGAAAAGCTTTGACAACTAAATGAGATGCCAATTTTTTAAATAATAATAATAATGCCATCAAAGCCAGAATTTAAAAGGTGACAACAGATCCCAAGTGTAGACTGCAAGGAAGCAGATGAAACAATAGATCATATCCTCAGCTGCTGCAAGAAGATCATGCAGACAGACTATAAGGAGAGGCATAACACCATTGCTCCGATGATTTATTGGAACTTGTGCCACAAATACCATCTGCCTGCGACAAAGAACTGGTGGGATCACAAGCCTGAAAAAGTTACAGAAAATGAACACTACTCTGGGACTTCCAAATTCAGACTGACAGAGTTTTGGAGCACAATACTCCTGACCTCACGATTGTGTTAAAAAAAAAGTATGGATTGTTGATGTTGCAATCCCAGGCGACAGAAGAATAGAACAGAAACAACTAGAAAAGCTGACATGATATGAGGATTTAAAGATTGAACTGCAAAGACTCTGGCACAAACCAGTCAAGGTGGTCCCAGTGGTGATCGGCACACTGGGTGCAGTGCCTAAAGACCTTGGCCTGCACTTAAACACAATCAGCACTGACAAGATTACCATCTGCCAGCTGCAAAAGGCCACCCTACTGGGATCTGCATGCATTATTTGCTGATACATCACACAGTCCTAGATACTTGGGAAGTGTCCGATGTGTGATCCAATACAACAGCCAGCAGAGTGATCTTGTTTGCTGTGGACTCATCTTGTAGTGTTCCAAATAATAATAATGATAATAATAATAATAATAATAATAATAATAATAATAATCTATGTGTTTTAAAATGATTTATGTCTTTATTTGTTGTATATTAACTCTTGCACCCCACTTTGAGTTTTATGTAGGTTAGAAATATAATGTATCATCAGCACCATCCATCCATCCCTCCCTCCCCAGCAAGTAGCTGTCCAGCCTCTTTCTGAAGGCATCCAGAGAAGGAGACCCTACCAGCTCTCTAGGCAATTGATTCTGTTGCTGAACGTCTCTCACTGTTAAGAAGTTTCTATTAACGGTCACTTGAAACCTACCCTCCTGTGACTTAAAGCCATTCCACCTCATTCTATCCTCTGAGTATATCCTTCTAACACCTCCAGTGAGAAATAGAGGTGTATGTGAGCACATGTGGGAGGGGGAATCCATGAAAGGTGTCCACGTAAGCACCCTGCGGCCGCACATTTTTATAAATAAAAACCCTGATCTCCATCTCAAAGGGAGAACTCTCTGTGACCTCTAGAATGTGAGTCATTTTTTTGTTTCACTGGAAAGAAAAGGCCGGTGTAATTTTCAATATGTAATTTCCTAGTGACCTGCTAAGATTTCCCCCAAAGCACTCTAATAACAACAAGGGTAGAGTGATGCGTCAGTGAAAGCCCTGATGCGTCTAAGCAGAGGGAAATCAGCTCATTTGACCAAAAATGAGAGCTTGTCATTCTTCAAAAACAAAAGTGTGGGTGAGGCAGGTTCCTGGGGGTAAATTGGGCGGCTGCAGAGCAAGAGCTTCAAGTACCGTTTTGCAACGGAAAGACTTTGAACCTTCTTTCCTGTGATGGGCGATTGCTTTTGAGTTTTGTACTTTCAAACCGCAGCAAGGTGCCTACACGTTCTCGGTTTCCTGCCACTTGGTCGAAAATGGAGATACTGTCAGCATCATGCCTGGCCTCACAGAAGTGGAGAATTTGGAAAGACGTGGGAGCAATTGAGTCAAAAATTCAGAAAATGTATTGGACTGTCCCTTATGAGTTAACAATTATGGAGGTGTTTCCTGGTGTTTCTTTAAGCAGCCCTTCCAAACCTGGTGCTCCTTGTAATGTTTTAGAATACATATCTAGTCATCCCCTTCAAATTAGGTCTAGCATATGCACCACAATCCTAGATCACCTATTCAATTGTGGAGACATAGCCCCAGCACACCTTAAGGGCCAGCTGCTGGATCCAGCAAAGGAGATCCATTCTCTTGGTGATTCAGCACAAGGAGGATGACATTTTACCTCCCTTTTCCATCAGTCCCTGAAATTGCAACAAGGAATTGCAATAGGGATCCTACTTCTGGTTGGTTGCAGCCTCAATCACTGGTGAGATGCGGTGGAAACACCCATATCCATAGGAGATATGTTTCCAGATTTTGTGTGTATATGGGAAACTACAGATAATAGTGACCTCTATTATTTTCAGTGGGATGAATGGAGGAGGTAACCAGAAAGAGGTGGTGTATCTTATACAAAAAGCCCTAAGTGAATAAATGAAATTGCATATACAATATATACAATTACAATATATACAAAAATGCATATATACAGTGTATACAGAAATGCATATACAATGCATATACAATATATGAATATTGTATAACAGTTCTGTGGATACAAGGATCAAGAAAAAGAAGGGGTGCCAGGAGGACGTTGCCATCTTGTCCCCTGTGACATCAGCACCTTTCCCACAACACCAACGGCCACTCTGGGGCCAGAATTGTTTTTATAATATGTCTTGAATTTTGTTGTTCCTGTGAGTCGCCCCTGGGCTGAGAACAGCGGTATATAAGCAAAATAAATAAATAAATAATAAATAAATACTGTATGATCCTTCTTGCATCCCGATCTCCAGTTGAATGTTAAGGTAGCTGTTAAGGTGACTATGTATGATTGGTAAATTACATGTGACTGTGACTGTGTGGGATTGATGAATTACAGAGCAATTACAGATCTGTAATCGTGATACTGAATACCAGTTTTTAATGACAATACAATATGTGTCTGTATTGTCGAAGGCTTTCATGGCTGGAATCACTTGGTTGTTATGAGTTTTCCAGGCTGTATGGCCATGTTCCAGAAGCATTCTCTCCTGAAGTTTTGCCTGAATCTATGGCAGGCATTTCCAGAGGTTGTGACATATAATCCAACCTCTGAGGATGCCTGCCAGAGATGCAGGTAAAACGTCAGGAGAGAATGCTTCTGGAACATGGCCATACAGCCTGGAAACCTCACAACAACCCAATATGTGTCTGTTTGCTTGCTTGTCCCTTAGAAGTATATTAAAGGTGTACTTTAGAGATACATTCACACCCAGCTTGGAAAACTCGTATGGGTTGGATGACTAAAAGTATTCCTGGAAGTGCACTTCAGAAATAATAAGTTCCCCACCTGGTCTTAGTCTCCCTCTCTGTAGTATCCATTTTCTCTGTCTAAAGGCATGGGTAAACTTTAGCTGTTAGAAATTATGGAAATTGAAGTCCAAAATACATGGAGGGATGAAGTTTGCCCATATCTAGTCTAAAGGCTGTGTCTTTCTTTTAAAAATGGGCATCTAAATGTGCATAAGTAGGACACGACTTCATCTTAGTCAGGACAGATCTACACTGCCATATAATCCAGACTATCAAATCAGATAATCTACATTATCTATTTTGAACTGGGTTATATGAGTCTACACTGCCGTATAATCCAGTTCAAAGCAGATAATCTGGAATTTATATGGCAGTGTAGATGGGGCCTTATTGCTCTCTTTTCTCACAAGCAGTTCTTTTCCAGGTGTGGAAGGTAGAAGCCTTTATCAAATCCTGTTAACAAAATTCCTGAGACTGAATCATTTTTAAAGACAATTCCCAAAATCTTCCAGCCTGAATAGAGCAGACTCATTGAAATCAGATATAATGTGTGTGTTAACTTTAGTCAATGAACCTATACTAATTGGGTCAACAAACAAGATTCATAAAGTGAAATCCCAAAATTATCCATTTACCTACCTACCTATTTAATATCTTGTTCTTGTCCTGGTATGGGATCTGAGATAGCTACCTATTCCATAATCTGTTTGGGAATGTTTTATTGGAGGGACCTGGGATTGAATTAGGATGTTTCTGCACACAAGATATGTTTTGTGGAATGGAACTTCTCTTAGATGCAGTGAAATTTCATCTCCTGTAAACAAGATTACACATTGACCCAAAGATCTGAGACGATTTACCTGACGTCAGTGATGGTTTACATAAACCAAAGTGTCCTTGTGATGTGGTTGGAACCAGAATAACTTTGCTGTGATGTTCCTACAGAGGTGGAATTATTTCTAACTTTCTTTCTGTGAGTGAAATTTCCCACACCTGCTCATGTCCTTCTCAAGTAACTAAACCTAGACTGAATTTGGTAACAAAATTTACAATGCATCTTCTTAAAATTGATTTACTGCCCCCTCCCAAGATTCCCATTATGGATAGTGTTGGAAGAAAAGGTTTAAAGTATTATCTTGGGAAACAACTGCAAGATAGCCTCAAATTTGGCCTCAAAATTTATCAGCAGGAATTAAAATTTTGAACTTTTTGTTAACGAATTGAAAGAGAATCCGTAATGCTTAAGGGCAACAAGATGAAATCCAACCATTGTAGATTATGTAGATTATGATCATCAAGTTTGCAGACAACAACAAATTGGGAGGGATAGCCAATACTCCAGAGGACAGGAGCAGGATTCAAAACGATCTTGACAGATTAGAGAGATGATGGCCAAAACTAAGAAAATGAAGTTCAACAGGGACAAATGCAAGATACTCCACTTTGGCAGAAAAAACGAAATGCAAAGATACAGAATGGGGGACAATGCCTGGCTCGAGAGCAGTACGTGTGAAAAAGATCTTGGAGTCCTCGTGGACAACAAGTTAAACATGAGCCAACAATGTGATGTGGCGGCAAAAAAAGCCAATGGGATTTTGGCCTGCATCAATAGGAGCATAGTGTCTAAGTCCAGGGAAGTAATGCTACCCCTCTATTCTGCTTTGGTTAGACCACACCTGGAATATTGTGTCCAATTCTGGGCACCACAATTCAAGAGAGATATTGACAAGCTGGAATGTGTCCAGAGGAGGGCGACTAAAATGATCAAGGGTCTGGAGAACAAGCCCTATGAGGAGCGGCTTAAGGAGCTGGCATGTTTAGCCTGAAGAAGAGAAGGCTGAGAGGAGATATGATAGCCATGTATAAATATGTGAGAGGAAGTCAAAGGGAGGAGGGAGCAAGCTTGTTTTCTGCTGCCCTGGAGACTAGGACGTGGAACAATGGCTTCAAACTACAAGAAACGAGATTCCATCTGAACATTAGGAAGAACTTCCTGACTGTGAGAGCTGTTCAGCAGTGGAACTCTCTGCCCCGGAGTGTGGTGGAGGCTCCTTCTTTGGAAGCTTTTAAACAGAGGCTGGATGGCCATCTGTCAGGGGTGATTTGAATGCAATATTCCTGCTGCTTGGCAGAATGGAGTTGGACTGGATGGCCCATGAGGTCTCTTCCAACTCTTTGATTCTATGATTCTATTACCACAACCATTTTCCAAACTGCCCTATTGTTTTTTTGAGGGGGTAGGAGTATTGAAACTGTAATGTTTTTGGATTCAATTTTTCTAAATTTTAGAATTTTTCTAAAATTTAAACAGCCCCCCAAAATAAAGTCAGTCAAATTTAGAGGGCAGGAAATGGATCCTAGTCCCACCACAGTTGCATGAGACGAGAGAATGTGACCTGCCCAAAGTTAAGCAATAGGATTTTATGGCTGAACAGAGATTCAAACACTCGAAACATTACAACACATGGGCTCTATTACAGGGTGAAATTTCATTTTAGCCCTAGTTACACAGAATACGAAAATCCTATTTTACTGCAGTGATCTCTGGCCTTTAAATATCAGCAGTGTCATTTAGAAATGTTTCACATTAATCTTTAATAACATTAATGGCATTTTGAATTTTTGAATTTTTTTTGGGCTAAACTTTAGACCAAGGGTAATTTTAATTTCACCTTAGTAGATGACTGAGGGTATATCTACACTGAGGAATTAATGCCATTTGACACACTTTAATGGTCATGGCTCAATACAATAGACTCTTTGGAGTACCAACATTATTTTGTAGAGGGGTCTAAAGACCTTGTAAAACTACAACTCCCAGACAACTCTTGGGGACATATGCAGAGGAAAATTATGTATCAGTTTAGGACACGGATGGCAAAAGTATAGTCAACCCTTATAACAGGCAGTGAAAAGGAACAGTTTTGAGGTCACCAAGTAAACGTTATGTGTCAGGTCCCATCCCAACACAACACTGGGTTCTTTGCTTAATAATAATAATGATGATAATAATAATAATAATAATAAATAATAATAATAATAATAATAATAATAATTTAGGTTCTTGTGGGTTTTTTCGGGCTATATGGCCATAAATGCCTCTAGAACATGGCCATATAGCCCAAAAAAACCCGCAAGAACCTAGTGATTCCAGCCATGAAAGCCTTCGACAATACAATAATAATTTATTTATATTCCACCTCCATCTTCCAAAAAGGGACTCGGGGCAGCTTACAAGGCACTGCAGGTTGAGTATAAATACCAACAGTACATGAGTATAAAGCAACATCACACTATCAACACATAAAATAAGATCAAATATACAATTTTAAAACACATACCATCTATGGTTAAAACTAAATGCCATCAGTACATAACTAAAGTGCCAAAGTGTCAACGTCAAAGTGTCAAATCTATCTATTTAATATCCCACTGTTCTCCCAGTATGAAACCCAAAGTGCCAGATAGTTATATGGTACCATCCCATTATTATTATTATTATTATTATTATTATTATTATTATTATTATTATTCTGCTCTATCTCCCTGAGGGTACTCAGAGCAGATTACAGTATACACATATATAGGCAAACATTAAATACCTTATACTGTGAACAATGGCATACAATACACAAACAAAGACAAAGATTTCCCTTTCCATCTCTGGTGTCTGGAGATGATGCTCAACTTTGGCTGTGGGGAGGTGCTCTTGTTCCATTTTCTATGCCAAGAAGCCTGTTGTCTGTAGACCCTCCTGGTCATATTTTGCCAGCATGGCACCTTTTACTTTCCCGCCGAGGCAGTACCTATTGAGCTACTCACCTTACATGTTTTCAAACTGCTAGGTAGGCAGAAGCTAGGGCTGACAGTGGGAGGTCATCTCAACCTGCAGCTTCAAATTGTCAACCTTCTGGTAACCAGGTTTTTCTGCATCTAATGGTTTAATCTGTTGAGCTACCATGGATATCATGCACTTGATGATATCCATGGTATCACTAATTCCAGAAATATTCCTCTTGGAATGTTAGATTTCCTTGTAACCTGTCTAGAAATAGACCCAACTGGGAGAGAGAGGAGGGAGATAAGGAATGATTAGCAAGATCTGTTATATCTCCTTCCCTTAACATGGAGAATGCAAGAATCAAGGGCCACATGAAAGTTATAGGCAAACATCTGAAAAGCTGTCCCATAGAAGATGAAGCAAACTTGTTCTCTGTGGCTCCAGGGACCAAGGCTTGAAGCAGCCAGAGGAAATGGTAGGGAAAGTGGAACTCGGCAAAATATTAGGAGCAACTTCCCATGGTGATTGCTTTTTGAAAGTGGAAGAGATTGCCACAGGAAGTGGTGGCTTCTCCTTTGTGGGAAACACTTAAGCAGAGGCTGGATGGGAACTTGTTGGGATGGAGGGGCTGTGGAAACCCAGTGGGATTCAGACCCTGGTCTGCAGAGTCATAATCCAACACTCAAACCACTACACCACACTGGTTACTTTTAGCTAATACATGTCTGTTTGTGTAACACCATCGTCAATCTAGATCAGCATTTCTCAACCTGGGGGTCGGGACCCCTGAGGGGGGTCACAAGGGGGTTTCAGAGGGGTCACCAAAGACTACCAGAAAACATATATTTCTGATGGTCTTAGGAACCCCTTTGGCAGAGAAGGCTGAAGATCTGCCCTTCTCTTCCTTTTTGGAAACAGACAGCGAAACCCCCCCACCACCACCACCACCACCAAAAGCCCCCCTCCACTGTGATTGCTGGCCTCTCTGTTTCTGAGACTCAAAGTGGGGAAGGGAGAGCAGGCAACTCAGCGCATGGCAGCGTGGTGCACATGTGCAGGCGAGGGAGAGGCTGGAGGGAGGCTCATGCCAGTCAGTCCTTTCAAGGCATGGGGGTTCTGTGTGGAAAGTTTGGCCCAATTCTATCATAGGTGGGGTTGATTGTAGGTAAACTATAAATTCCAGCAACTACAACTCCCAAACATCAAGGTCTATTTTCCCTAAACTCCACCAGTGTTTACATTCAGGCATATTAAGTATTTGTCCTAAGTTTGGTCCAGATCCATCATTGTTTGTGTTCACAGTATTCTCTGGATGCAGGTGAACTACAACCCCAAAACTCAAGGTCAATGCCCACCAAACCCTTCCAATATTTTTTGTTGGTCATGGGAGATCTGTATGCCAATTCCATCGTTGGTGAAGTTCAGACTGCTCTTTGACTGTAGGTGAACTATAAATCCCAGCAACTACAACTCCCAAATGAGAAAATCAATCCCCCCCCCAACCCTACCAGTATTCAAATGTGGGTGTAAGGGTATTTGTGTCAAATTTGGTCCAGTGAATGAAAAAACACCCTGCATATCAGATATTTACATTACGATTCATAACAGTAGCAAAATTACAGTTATAAAGTAGCAACAAAAATAATTGTATGGTTGGGGGTCACCACAAGATGAGGAACTGGATTAAGGGGTCATGGCATTAGGAAGGTTGAGAAACACTGATCTAGACCAAAGGGCCAACATGATGTATAGATTTAGAGAGTGTGACTTGTCCAGGGTCACCCCGTGGATTTTCTTGGCCAAGTGGGCATTTTAACCCTGGCCCCCAAAATTGTTATCCAACCCTCAAACTACGACTCCACATTGGCTCTCCAGGGAGACCCATCCAATCAGTGGTAGGTGTTCAATTACCAAGTTCCTATTGGTTCCACAGATCTTGTTGAGACTGGCAATCAGATTGAGATGCCTGGGGGACTTTATCAGCTAGTATCACTCTGTACCTTATCGCTTAGAAGGCTATGTTAATATAAGCAAGTGTCTTTGACAACAATACCTGATAGATTGGGTATTTCAAATCATCTTTAATTAAAGCTGGCACCCTTGGGGATTGCTGCTCAAAATTCAGAAGAAGCAATCCTGGCAAACTTTGCGTTCATTTGCATAACAATGTGCACAGCAACCTTGGGGCTGTAATTTTGTGTCTCAGCCCCCCTTCCTTCCCCATGTTCCTCCCTCCTCTAACTTGTGCAGAAAACATTTCCTTCTTTGTAGTCTGACACTCTTGTCAAACGATTAAAGCTACTTGCTCGCTGAATAATAAGCCCAAGTCATCATTAAAAATCGATAGTGTTGCTCATTCTCTTGCTGGAATTAAATCAGAGCAGTTTTGCAGATGAGAGCTGTAACAGTGTGGTTGGAAGAGTGACAAATGTTTATCTCCTGCACATATTCTCAGAGAAAGAGAGTGGTTAATGGGGATGTTATTTCCCAGTATCAAAACATGGCTATCATTGGCAAATCTATTGGACTCAATGATTTTATATTATTTCTTCTATCATTTACATTGACTCAAATCTGATTGGGAGTCCCACTAGAGCGGACTTACTAAATCAATATATTCATGGTCATTTTAAATTGCAATTAAGCAATAGATCTTCTCTAATTGGCACTCATGAATAGGATTCAAGGCCTTATCTTTCAGAGCCAAAAGAGAGTCCTCAAAATCAGAGCATGCAAAAGTCCTAGTTCCCAATTTGAGTAGATCCATTGAACCAAATGTGGAATGGTGGGACAACCTGTAGGCAGATCCCATTGAGGCAATAGGGTTCAAATTACAGGAAAGGAGATTCTACCTAAACATTAAAGGAAGGCACCTCCGCATCACCGTGGCATCTTGGATGTGAAGCAACCTGGGTTTGGATTAAAAGGAGCGGCGTATCTCCACTTAATGAAATCCTGAACTCCATCCCTTTCTGGCCTTAAGGTGCCTTAAGTCAATAAATGTAGGTTTATTTCATCTACTCAGGCTCTGTTTACGAGGTTCAGGGCAATGATGACCCTCCTGTTTTATCCAAAGCGCCCTTAAATATTTTTGTTTTTGCACTTTCAACCCGTTCACATTCTGAATCATACCAAATAGTCCTGGAAGATTCATTAAAGAGTATGCAGGAGCTGAACATTAGGAAGAACTTTTTGATCATGAGAATTTTTCACCCGTGGAACTCTCTTCCTCTGAGTGTGGTAGAAGCTCCTTCCTTGGAGGTTTTTAAACAGAGGCTGGATGGCCATCTGTTGGGTGTGCTTTGATTGTACTTTTTCTACATGGCAGGGTATTGGACTAGATGGCCATGTGGTCTCTTCCAACTTTTATTATTTTATGATTCTAGGTGTAGTTTACTTTGGACTAACAATAGGTTTCAGAGCTATAATTCCAAAATCATATTGTTGGTGTGTCTATATGGGGACTTTGACTTATCCCACAATGGCCATACCAGATGTGGAGACTTTTCCTTGTCCCATTGTGATTGCAATTAAAGTACTATCAAGCTGCATTAATTCTGCAGTATAGAACCAGCCTGTGATTCAATGAAGTTAGCATAATATAGGAGTCCCGTTATTACAAAAAACAACTTCTATCAGTTCTCTAACAGTTGGATTTAAGGATTCACAAGAGTTTTGGTACTTTTTCAAGGACACAATTCTCTCCAACACATATAAATCATGTAGAATCATTACTCCCTCCCCCCCAACCCCCCCCCCCAGCTATAAGCAGGGTTGCATTTTGAAGTATAGATGTTTTCCCCAGCTTCATAAAAAGGAAATAGCTGAATGCAATGCAGAAACTAATGCTAAGATTTTTTCTATTTTCAGGAATGATTTGTGCTCTATTTCAGGATTTTCAAAGATACAAATTATGGTGATCTCTGATACGATATGCTTAAAGTGGACCAAGATCAAACCACAGGGCATAATAGTTATAAACCACGAGAAACTGACAAATTAGAAGATACTATGGAATGTTTGATGATGTATACATGGTCAAATTAGTTCCTGATTTATTAACAGACCCCAGGTTATGGTTTCAATTTTCTGCACACATAGTTATGCTTTGCCTAATATGTCTCTATCCATCTAGGTTTGGAATGGAGCAAGGCCCCAGCTTATTGGGCAATTTGCTGCTGTGCTCTACCAGTTGGGAATCCAGTATAGTATATTGTAGCTTGTGCTGCTCAACAAGTTCATACACTTTGTCCCATGACATTGTGCCCATCACCCCAGGAAGAACATCCTCTTCTGAAATGTTGCTCAAGAGCGACACCTACTGGTTAGTCAAGACCATCAATAAAGTGACCAAAGGGCATTCATTTGCTGTGCTATTTCCTCCTCCCTTGAATGTCAATATTAAGAACATAGGTGTTACTGTGTATGCATCTTCAAGTCACCTGTTTTCTTATAAGGACCCAATGAATTCCATAGGATTTCCTTAAGCAAAGACTACTTCTTCAGAGGAGACATTCTTCATCCAAAATATAGCCTCCAGCACTTGGTATTCATTGGCATTCTCACATCCAAGTACTAATAGGGCCGGTCCTGATAAGCTTCTGAGATCAGGAAGGATCTGATACCTGTTAAAAACATAAGATGATGCTCAACCAAGGTCTGTTTTGTCCAGAATTCTCTTCTAACACCAGAATCCTATGGCAGACCCATGGGCAGGACATGAAGGCAAACAATAAACCCTCTTGCAACTGTCATTGAGCGGTGTCTTGTTTCTATAGCATATAACACAGCTATTATTACAAATAGCAATTCATCCTCCAAGAATGTGGTCAATGGCATTTTTTAGATGTAGGATATAGGGCCTGTCTGGAAGGGCCTTGAGTGAACACATAGGAGAGGGCCTTCCGAGCATTGCATAGAATTATAGAATCAAAGAGTTGGAAGAGACCTCATGGGCCATCCAGTCCAATCCCCTGCCAAGAAGCAGGAATATTGCATTCAAATCACCCCTAACAGATGGCCATCCAGCCTGTTAAAAACCTCCAAAGAAGGAGCCTCCACCACACTCGGGGCAGAGAGTTCCACTGCTGAACGGCTCTCACAGTCAGGAAGTTCTTCCTCATGTTCAGATGGAATCTCCTTTCTTGTAGTTTGAAGCCATTGTTCCGTGTTCTAGTCTCCAGGGAAGCAGAAAACAAGCTTGCTCCCTCCTCCCTGTGGCTTCCTCTCACATATTTATACATGGCTATCATATCTCCTCTCAGCCTTCTCTTCTTCAGGCTAAACATGCCCAGCTCCTTAAGCCGCTCCTCATAGGGCTTGTTCTCCAGACACTTGATCATTTTAGTCGCCCTCCTCTGGACACTCCAGCTTGTCAATATCTCTCTTGAATTGTGGTGCCCAGAATTGGACACAATATTCCAGGTGTGGTCTAACCAAAGCGGAATAGAGCGGTAGCATTTGCTTCCATGATTTGGAAGTCCCTTTACAGGGAGACTAGCATGCCATGTGATGCCCCTCTATCGGCATGTGAAAATTCTCCTGTTCTAATAGACTTTTCACACACTGGCTACAATGGCTTTACATTTTATTGATTCTTTAATTTCTCTCTTTTTTTTAAAGAAAGTATTTGTTTTAAGTGTTTTTAATTCTATAGATAGTTTAGTAGAATTTTAACCATAGCATTTTCTGTGTGTTTATCTATGTTTTTCATTTTTGTAAGCCACCTTGGTGAATATTTTGAAAAGAAGTGAAAGAAGAAGAAGCGGGGTGAAGAAGAAGAGAAGAAGGAGCTTCTGCCAGCATTCAAGTTGGCAACCATCCTTAGTTGAAAATTCCAGTCTTACTATGTGTTGTGTGAAGAAACACTAGCTGACTCTTTTAGAAGATTCCAGGTCATTGGTGCAGTTTGGAAAAGCAAAAGTCTAACTACGCAACTGTACCTAAATATTGTACTAGAATATCAGTTAAATATTGGGTATTTGCATGTAGTCACGAGTTCAAGAGCCGATATGTTATGCAATGCATTCCGGTATTTGATATGTTTGTGTGGGCTTTAAGATCTGCTGGGGAGACCCTCCTCTCACTCTTGCCAGTGTCACAAGCATGGTTGGTGGGGCCCGGAGAGAGGGTCTTTTTCGTTGTGCCCCCCTCAACTCTTAAACACACTTCCCAGAGAGATAAAACAAGCCCCATCACTGTCCTCCTTCTGCAGGGACCTGACAACTTGTCCTTCCCTGGCCATCCACTATGAGCCCCCAGTGGTACAATGGGTTAAACCCTTGTGCCAGCAGGAATGAAGACTGACAGGTCAGAGGTTCAAATCTTAGGAGTGCACAGATGAGCTCCCTCTGTCAGCTCCAGCTCCCCATGAGGGGACATGAAAGAAGCCTCCCACAAGGATGGCAAAACATCAAAACATCTGGGTGTCCCCTGGGCAATGTCCTTGTTGTTGTTGTTCATTCGTTCAGTCGTCTCCGACTCTTCGTGACCTCATGGACCAGCCCACGCCAGAGCTCCCTGTCGGCCGTCACCACCCCCAGCTCCTTCAAGGTCAGTCCAGTCACTTCAAGGATGCCTTGGTCGGCCCCTCTTCCTTTTATCTTCTACTTTCTACTTTCTACTTTCCCCAGCATAATTGTCTTCTCTAGGCTTTGCTGTCTCCTCATGATGTGGCCAAAGTACTTCCACTTTGTCTCTAGTATCCTTCCCTCCAATGAGCAGTCGGGCTTTATTTCCTGGAGGATGGACTGGTTGGATCTTCTCGCAGTCCAAGGCACTCTAAGAACTTTCCTCCAACACCACAGCTCAAAAGCATCGATCTTCCTTCGCTCAGCCTTCCCTAAGGTCCAGCTCTCACATCCGTAGGTGACTACAGGGAATACCATGGCTTTGACTAGGCGGATCTTTGTTGGCAGTCTGATGTCTTCACTATTTTATCGAGACTGGACATTGCTCTCCTCCCAAGAAGTAAGCGTCTTCTGATTTCCTGGCTACAGTCTGCATCTGCAGTAATCTTTGCCCCTAGAAATACAAAGTCTGTCACGGCCTCCAAGGTTTCTCCTTCTATTTTCCAGTTGTCAATCATTCTTGTTGCCATAATCTTGGTTTTTTTGACGTTTAGCTGCAACCCGGCTTTTGCGCTTTCTTTTTCACCTTGATTAGAAGGCTCCTCAGCTCCTCCTCGCTTTCGGCCATCAGTGGTGTCATCTGCATATCTGAGGTTGTTAATGTTTCTTCCAGCAATTTTCACCCCAGCTTTGCATTCATCAAGCCCCGCACATCGCATGATGTGTTCTACATACAAGTTAAAAAGGTTGGGTGAGAGTATGCAGCCTTGCCGTACGCCTTTCCCAATCTTGAACCAGTCTGTTGTTCCGTGGTCAGTTCTGACTGTTGCTACTTGGTCCTTGTACAGATTCCTCAGGAGAGAGACAAGGTGGCTTGGGATGCCCATCCCACTAAGAACTTGCCACAATTTATTATGATCCACACAGTCAAAGGCTCTAGAATAGTCAATGAAGCAGAAGTAGATGTTTTTCTGAAACTCCCTGCCTTTCTCCATTATCCAGCGGATATTGGCAATCTGGTCTCTCGTTCCTCTGCCTTTTCTAAACCCAGCTTGAACATCTGGCAACTCTCGCTCCATGTATTGCTGGAGTCTTCCTTGCAGGATCTTGAGCATTACCTTACTGGCATGAGAAATAAGGGCCACGGTACGGAAGTTTGAGCAGTCTTTCGCATTTCCCTTTTTTGGTATGGGGATATAAGTTGATTTTTTCCAGTCTGATGGCCATTCTTGTGTTTTCCATATTTGCTGGCAAATGGCATGCATCACCTCGACAGCATCATCTTTTAAGATTTTGAACAGTTCAGCTGGGATCCCGTCGTCTCCTGCGGCCTGGTTGTTAGCAATACTTCTTAAGGCCCATTCAACCTCACTCCTCAGGATGTCTGGTTCTAATTCATTCACCACACCGTCAAAACTATCCTCAATATTATTATCCTTCCTATACAGATCTTTTGTATAGTCTCGCCACCTTCTCTTGATCTCTTCAGCTTCTGTTAGGTCCCTGCCATCTTTGTTTCTTATCATAGCAATTTTTGCCTGAAATTTACCTCCAATGTTTCTAATTTTCTGGAAGAGGTCTCTTGTCCTTCCTATTCTGTTGTCTTCTTCCACTTCCATGCATTGCTTATTTAAAAATAGTTCCTTATCTCTTCTGGATAACCTCTGGAATTGCGCATTAACTGGGCATATCTCCCCTTATCCCTGTTTCCTTTTGCTTTCCTCCTTTCTTGGGCTACTTCCAGTGTCTCAGCAGACAACCATTTTGCCTTCTTGGTTTTCTTTTTCTTTGGGGCGTACTTTGTTGCCGCCTCCTGAACAATGTCGCGGACTTCTGTCCATAGTTCTTCTGGGACTCTGTTTACTAAATCTAGTCCTTCAAATCTGTTCTTCCCTTCCACTGTATATTCGCTAGGAATGTTAGTGAGATCATATCTAACTGTTCTGTGTTTTTTCCCTGATCTCTTTAGTTTTATTCTAAATTGGGCAATAAGAAGTTCGTGATCTGAGCTACAGTCAGCCCCCGGTCTTGTTTTCACCGACTGGATGGATGTCCGCCACCTTTGGCTGCAAAGGATGTAGTCAATCTGATTTCGGTGTTGACCATCTGGTGAGGTCCATGTATAAAGCCGTCTTTTAGGTTGTTGGAAGAGAGTATTAGTTATACACAGCGAGTTTTCCTGGCAAAATTCTATCAGCCTGCGTCCCGCTTCATTTTGTTCTCCCAGACCATGCTTGCCTGTGATCCCTGTTGTCATTTGACTTCCCACCTTGGCATTCCAGTCTCCTGTAATGAAAATAATGTCTCTTTTTGGTGTATTATCCAGTAGGTCCTGCAGATCCTCATAGAACTGAACTACTTCTGCTTCTTCAGCAGCTGTGGTTGGGGCATATATTTGGATCACTGTAATGTTGAAAGGCTTTCCTTGCACTCGAATTGAGATCATTCTGTCATTTTTTGGGTTGTATCCAAGCACCGCTTTAGCGAATTTCTTATTAATTATGAAGGCTACTCCATTTCTTCGATGTTCCTCTTGTCCGCAGTAGTAGATCTGGTGGCCATCTGATGTGAAGTGGCCCATTCCAGTCCATTTCAGTTCGCTGACCCCCAGAATGTCTATCTTTAGTCTTGACATCTCACCAATAACAACATCCAATTTGCCCTGGCTCATAGATCTTACATTCCAGGTTCCTATGGTGTGTTGATCTTTAGAGCATCGGATTCGTCGTTTACCTCCAGTACCGTCGGCCGCTAGCCTTCCTTTCGGCTTTGAGCTAGCTGCATCATCACATCTGGGGCTAGTTGAACTTATCCTCTGCTCCTCCCCAGTAGCATTTTGGCCATCTTCCGACCTGGGAGTCCCATCTTCCAATGGCATACCGACATATCTCTGGTTGTACTGGTCCATTTAGTTTTCTAAATGGGTGGTTTGCCATTGCCTTCCCCAGGGATCACGCTTGGTCTGACCTCTCTGCCACAACCGTCCCGTCTTGGGTGACCCTTCACGGTTTCGCTCATGACATCATTGAGGTGCTCAAGCTCCAGCGCCCCGACAAGGCAGTGATCCTTTGCTGGAGGGGCAATGTCCTTACAGACGGCCAATTCTCTCACACCAGAAGCGACTTGCAGTTTCTCAAGTCGCTTCTGACACAGAAAAAAATAGTGGCTAGGACCCTGATCTGCACTTTATCCACTTCCCCAGCCCTATGCTATTTCTTTGTACTAGCCCTTGCCCAGCCCTTTCATAGTTGACTACTAGGCCCATGTTGTAATTTTGGCCAGTGGTGTCTTGAATCCCATCTAATGGAGTAAAACTGGAACTGGCTTTTAATGGTTGTGTTTGTCTTTTATAGGATTTATGTTATGGTTTACAATGTTTTATTTTTGTATGGTTTTTCGGTCGTTCAGCAATGGAATGTTTTGTCCTATGTTGGAAACTGCCCTGAGTCTTCTTGGGGAGATAGGGCAGTATAGAAATAAAGATTTAATTAATTAATTATTATATCTGATGTCTTGTGAATTTCATACAATCTCAATTCCAAATATGAATCTATAGCAAGATGATGATAGATTGAAGATGCACAGAATTTATGTCAAAATGTCCCATTCAGATGTCGAAATCTGAACTTTGAATGGAAAAATTGAGCATTTACTTAAACTGTGAATAGGGTGGCAATTTATACAATATTCCAAAGAAAAGAAGCATCACTTTAAAAAAAAAAAGGTGAAATAAGGATTTGCATAAAATTTAGAACATAGCATGAGCTATATTAAGTTCCACCCAGCTGTATGTTGTTATTATTGATGAGCAATGGCTCAGATAGGATTCTTTTCTAGCTCTCCATGGATAGAGAGAGATCCAAAAGAGAAAGTTCATGCAAAGGCCTTGTTCCTCTGCTGTGAGCAAGAGCCTGAAAACAGGATGTGTGTCCCACATGTACTCCCTACCATGGAACAAAGGAGATTTCCCATAGAGGAAAAAACCTTTCAGGGAACCATGATCCTCCAATTTGTAGTAGGTTCGATGGTATTTCCTTTAGTTTTGGCAACAGCCTGTGACTATTGTGTTTTGGCTCTTGGAGGAAGCTGAACAAATGACTAACTAGCCACACCAAAGCTAAACAAAATAATTAGCCCAACGTTCTTGTCTTTAGGATTGAATTTTCATGGCTAAGCCAAGAAGAACCGAGAACTATATCCATCTATGAGTTGATCCCATCTGAAAGAACCAACTTGATGGGTGTCATGAGATTATCACACTATAATGTTAAAGTTGCAATCTCACTTTACAGACTGTAGCTGCCTCCTGAAGAATTCTGGGATTTGCAATTTATTTATTTGCATTATTTATTTGCATTATTTCTACCCCGCTCCTATCAGCCCGAAGGCGACTCAGAGCGGCGTACACAGTCGGCACAATTCGATGCCATAAAAATACATACATTGATAAACAATTTAGGGAGGGGCTTTAAACATTTCTCAACCAGGGAGGTCTTGGGCCTCGCTAAACTACAAACTCCAAAAATCTACAGGATTTAAAGTCAGAGAGCAACCCTTTAAGATATAGTCTGATTTTTATTTTATTTTTTTGGTCGTGTCAGGAGCAACCGCTCCTGTTGTGAGAGAATTGGCCGTCTGCAAGGACGTTGCCCAGGGGATGCCTGGATGATTTTTGATGTTTTATCATCCTTGTGGGAGGCTTTTCTCATGTCACCACATGAGAAGCTGGAGCTAATAGAAGGAGCTCATCTGCCTCTCCCCGGATTCGAACCTGCGACCTGTCGGTCTTCAGTCCTGCCGGCACAGTGCTTTAACGCACTGCGCCACTGGGGGCTCTATAGTCTGATGATCTCCTAGTTAGGGAGATTTGATGGGATAAATGGAATCAACCTTATCTAACCCAAGTTTGTGCATCTAGTTTTATGACGCAACTTGAATGGCACCCTTCAACAACCAAAATGATTGCATGAATCTATTTCAGAGAAGATGATCTGCACACTATGGACCTTGGGTTTCTATTTTGACTAATAGAAACCCCATGAATGTCATAAGATTTTCTTAGGCCAAGAATACTCAGAGGTTTCTTTGCCAATTCCTTCCTCTGACATATACAGTACCTGGGATTTTTGATGATCTCCAACCAAGTACTAACCAGGGTCAACCTTGCTGAGCTTCCAAGATCAGAAAGGTTCTAGTGCCCTTAGAATATTTAGACACTACAATCGGTACATCAGCCCTGTCTTGAGTTGTTTAAGGATTTGTACCTTAACAATAAGAGCTCTACAGTTCTATGAGACTAGAACTCTACTTCCTAGCCAAGGTCATATCTGAAGCTGGTCACATACTTGTCAGAGTTTTATATCAATTGAGTCATTTCTTAAGTGAAAAAGTGAGTATTTGTAAGGACCATGTCCAAGCATTGCATGAAGAGCAACTGTTAAGCCACCTGTGATAGATTAGATGCTACAAATTGGGACTAAGCACTGTGTGTTGTAGAGATTGTTGAGTAGAGAATTTATTATTTATTTACTTTACTTGTATACCGCAGTTTCTCAGCCCAACGGGCGACTCAACGCGGTTTACAACAAGAATAAGAATCAATCACGATATACAAGAATGAGAAGAGAATGCAGAGAATGCTAGAGTAATGAAGAGATGAGAGCAAGAGGAAGAGATTGCTGAAGAAGCTGAAGAAAGGTTTGCTGGAGGATTGAGGATTGAAACTATTTTTGTGACTATTGTATATAAACATTGCTTTATTGGAAGAGAGTTTGTCTTCTGTTGATTGTTCTCCTTGGGCAATAGGGCGCAGCTTCCGCAAAGGGGGTTTGGGGCTTGTTGTTTAAGGATTTGTACCTTAACAATAAGAGCTCTACAGTTCTATGAGCCTAGAACTCTTCCTAGCCAAGGTCATATTTGAAGCTGGTCACATACTTACATGAAGGGAGGTGAAAACTGAGACAGCACCATGGCTGGCACCTTCTGAGCATTCCTTTGGATCATTTGAGGACATTCCAGTGGCCATGAAAGTCACAGGATGAAGGTGAAACTATTTGGAATTGAATGGGGCTTTGCTTACATAAGTAGCGTCTGGACACATTTTATGCAAGCATCTAAAGCAGAGTTGGACAAATGCATGGAGAAGGGCAGAGGAAAGTTTTGCTCCTTGTTCTCTGCCTTTGGACACACATCCACCTCTTGGACTCACCAGAAGTGACTCGGCATCAGTTCTGGCTGTCATGTGGTTATGTTTCAGCTTATTCTGTCTTTTCATTGTACGGGCATTTGGAGGCCTCTGGGAGCATGGGCAAGTGAAGTTAATAATTTGTATGTAGCTTTGGGGCAGTTTGGAACAATTGTAAAGCAGAAAAAATCACCTAAAAATCAGGTTAGACATTTTTGAGGGGGGGGGCACGTGGTGGGGGTCATCTTATAAGTCTTTGAGGACCTCTCTGGGATGACAGGCTTGGAATCCCTCTACCTTGATATGTGTATAATCAGGAGTTAAACTAGCATCGCCCTCCAATAGGATTCTGGCCTGTGTAGGCTTTACTGCACGAGGTCTTAAAAGCCTGTTCTGGTATTGCAAATGCTTGTGCTTGTAGAGAGTGGAACACTCCAGAATAGCTACTCTTCACATCACATAATCTTTGCTGAAAACTCTTTTACCTTAGTGCACCAGCATGTCCATAAATGCTCCCAACCTGCGCAGTGCCCCTGAAACATCATGTGACAATGTGCTTAGCCTGCACAAGGTCTTAAAAACCTGTTCTGACATTGCAAGTGCTTGTGCTTGTAGAGAGTGGAACACTCATAGAATCATAGAATCTTAGAATCAAAGAGTTGGAAGAGACCTCATGGGCCATCCAGTCCAACCCCCTGCCCAGAAGCAGGAATATTGCATTCAAATCACCCCTGACAGATGGCCATCCAGCCTCTGTTTAAAAGCTTCCAAAGAAGGAGCCTCCACCACACTCCGGGGCAGAGAGTTCCACTGCTGAACAGCTCTCACAGTCAGGAAGTTCTTCCTCATGTTCAGATGGAATCTCCTCTCTTGTAGTTTGAAACCATTGTTCCGCGTCCTAGTCTCCAAGGAAGCAGAAAACAACCTTGCTCCCTCCTCCCTGTGGCTTCCTCTCACATATTTATACTCCAGAATAGCCAGTCTCCACATCACATAATCTTTGCTGAAAACATTTTCACCTTAGTGCACCAGCATGGCCATAAATGCTCCCAACCTGTGCAGAGCCCCTGAACCCTCATGTGATAATGTCCTTAGTTTGGGGAGAAAGGTCTCCACTAAATAGCTTCACAATGGCAGGAGAGGGCAGTATAGTAGAAATAAGACAGGTGTGAACCCATGCTTAACCCATATATTGACTCTTCATAAGGCAGTTATCATGGATATCCTCAACCATGGGAAGAAGGATGACATGAGGGAATGGTTTGTTAGCTTTCTTTGACAAAGGAATAGAGGCTGTTGATAAAAATCTTACGGAATCTCTTTTCAGCTTTTACTTCACCACCTTAAACGTATCTCCTTCTACATCCCACCTCGGAGTTTAAGATCTTCTGAGGAGGCCCTGCTCTCAGCCCCGCCTCTGTCTCAAACACACTTGGCGGGGATGAGGGACAGAGCCTTCTCGGTGGTGACCCCTTGCCTGTGGAACTCACTCCCCGGGGAAGTTAGGTCATCTTCATTGCTCCTCACCTTTAGAAAAAAATTAAAAATGTGGATGTGGGACGAGGCCTTCAGGTAATTAAGCGGACAATTACAATAACAATGTTGACAATGGCTTGGAAATGGATTATGGATAAGTTTGATGGAGCATCCAACCACAGCTTTTGGCTAATAATTGCCACCAGAGTGGTAATTCTTAGATTTTAATTGTATTGTTTTAATGTTTTTAACTATTTAGAATTATTGACTGTTTGTTTCTGTATGTATATATTGAGGCATTTAATTACTGCCAATTAGAAGCTGCCCTAAAGGGTACAAATATTCGAAAAGGGTGGGGTACAAATATTCGAAATAAATAAATAAATAAAATTCTCCCTACATCTTTCATTTCTGTGACTATTTGTGCTTTGTTATATGAAGATATCTGAAGATTTTATTAGCTATCCTTTTCAGCAAGATGATTTATTATCTTTCCAGTAATAGGTAGTCATTAGTCTTTCTGATGCCAACAGATCTGACACAAATTCCGAGCCACCCTTTAATCAGAAATATTTGTTTGGCCTTTGAATCACATACCCCAATGTGTCATCTCAAAATTCCTGGAGTTTTACCTACCCTGTTTCTCATCTGTAAAGGCATTTGATATGTGTGTGTGTGTGTGTCTGTGCATGTGTCTAGGAAAATCTTACCTCATTTTATCATTCTGCATGGTTTTCCTTCCATAACTTTTCTGAGCAGATTTTACTAAGGATGCGCAAAACCTGCTGGAAAAATTCCATTTTCCTGGCTCAATTGCAATCATTTCCTGGAGACACCTACTTTTCCAGTTGAAATAAAACTAAGGCTGTGTCTGGCTGTTTATTTTAATGTACAATGGTTCAGTTGCAAAACAATACAATTTTTCTAATCTTACTGAAAGATCAGCAAATACATTGCTTTATTTGCACTGTCTCATGGTTTGTGTGGTGTTATTGCTATGTAAGCAGTTATTGAGGTGAATGGGGAAAGGAAGCATATATTGCTTGAAATTGGTATTGGCAAATTTTGTGAGATTTATCTTTTCACTTCATTCCTGTTCCACCACAAATCTAACCTAATTTGGGAGCTCTGTCTTGAGTATCCTGCTTCACATTATGCATTTCAATAAATTGTTGGGCATGTTAGACAATGATTAAAAAGTCAATCAGTGGTGTATGTTGGCTAGGCAGACACATCTTAAGGAAATGTGGATTGGCCAAGAAAGGAAGGAAGGAAGGAAGGAAGGAATAGGGATAAATTCAGTGGAGTATTCTCCTTTTTTCCGGTGTGGCCCTTTACAAAGTATATTGTTGAGCATATGGAACACAGGAATTTAAGCAAAGATGCTACTGTGTAAACTAGTTCATAAATCCAGAATGAATAATCAAGGCATATCTTCTTCACTCACTTTATTTTTATATAAATTATTGTCCCTTTTCAAATGAGAACAGCAGAAAATCCCCAGCCAGTTTGCTACTCATTATTACATTTTGAGACCTTAAAGATATAACAGCTTAAGTTATGTTATGGACCCTGGGGTAGCTCACCAAGTTAAAGCTCTCCTGCTCCTGCCTTTGGGGCTCCTCGTGAGGAAGACTGCAAACCCAGGCTATTTCCAGCTGGTCAGACTAACCAACTCCAGGAGGGTGCAGCTAAAAAAACTGAGACAGGGCTAAAGGAGTCTAGTTACCGTATCATTCTAACCCAGGAGTCTGTATAACAACTATGGGAAAACTAGGAAGTTATGATGTGACACTTTGTAGGCTTTTAATCTGTATTACTGTTTTAATTGTTTGTCATATAATTTTATATGCTATGTTCATTGTTATGTGCACAATGTGGCATTTAATTTTTGCTGTAGTTTGTAAGCCACCCTGAGTCCCCTTCGGGGTGAGAAGGGCAGGGTATAAATATAGTAAATAAATAAGTAAATAAATAAATAAAACTACTGAGCTGCTGAACTTGCTGACCGAAAGGCTGGTGGTTCAAATCCAGGGAGCAGGGTGAGCAGTTCAAAAACATGCAAATGTGAGTAGATCAATAGGTACCACTCCAGTGGAAAGGTAACGGTGCTCCATGTAGTCATGTTGGCCACATGACCTAGGAGGCATCTATGGACAATGCCGGCTCTTCAGCTTAGAAATGGAGATGAGCACTACCCCCCAGAGTCAGATACAACTAGACTTAATGTCAGGGAAAACCTTTAAGTTATGTCAAAACTAGGTTGGCTTGAAAAATGACTGATGAATCTGCAATGCCAAACAGTGTGAAATCACTGAAACCTCCAAATACCCAAATTTTTGGTCCCATAATATGATGTCCACACCTGTATTTGCTTTTTTCTAATCATCTACCCAAGTTACTCAGCCCTATCTCCAAAATTAGTTTCCTTGCCTTGCATGTTGTTGTTGTTAATTGTCATCAATAATTATCATCTTTGATTTATGGCAACCCTGTGACTCACAAACACTCAAGACAACACTGTTTTTATAAGCTTTGCTCAGGTCTTATAAACTCAAAGCTCTGACTTCCTTGATTGCATATGTGCATCTGTACTACAAACTTACTGTTCTCCTACCACTTTCCACTTTATCAAGCATAATCTTTTCGAATATATTACATGATCTCTTATGTTCAAAATGCAATAGCCTGTTTGGTTATATTGAGTTCTGGCTTGATTTGCTCATGGATTCATTCATTTGCTTTTTCAGCAGTTCTCTCTGCAGCATCACATTTGAAATCAAATCATTTGATCTTAGTTTTAGGCCTCATCTACATGGGCATCATAAAGTGGACTCAACCTGAGCTGGCTCCCAGCTGTCTCCTCAGACTTTCTCTACTTCCAGTAAGTATTGTGGGACTCATTTCCATCCCAACCTCCCATAGGCTACACCACTCATCATGTTTAAAAGCAATGCTTCTGTGTTTGGAAAGATTAGCCGTTTGCCCAGGGGATACCTAACTGTATTTACTCAGTCTTCAAGAAGGCTTTTGCTGTGACTATCCCTCTGGGCAGCTAAACCAGGAAATCCTAAACAGATTACCACTCCCCCCCCCCCCCACGAGGGTCTTCCTCCAGGGGCAAACCAAGAATGGGCAACTTGGAAGTCCCTGAAGAGACTCAGAAGTGGAGTGGGCAGATCAAAAGACAACCTGGCAAAATGGCACTACCTAAAAGACTCCCCCATCTTGTGTGACTGTGGAGCAGAACAGACAACTCCGCTTCTGTACGCATGTCCACTGTGCCCTGCCTCATGTACAGAGGAAGAATTGTTGGAGGCTGCAGACAATGCTGTTGCTGTTGCTGTTTTTGGTCAAAAGATATTTAGCTGCTGGAGCTCTTTTTATTTTTATCTGTTTTACATTAATTTATGCAATGCTTTTCATACGAAATAAATAAATAAAACCACTCATCATGTATCAAGTATAATATAATGCAATACATTGTATACACAAATATTTACAATATTATAATGTAATACAATATAATACTACTACTACTAATAATGCATTATTACAATTATATATTTTATATTATATGTAAGTAAAGTAAAGGTTTTCCCCTGACATGAAGTCCAAGGGTGTGGTGCTCATCTCCATTTCTAAGCCGAAGAGCCGGCGTTGTCCATAGACATCTCCAAGGTCATGTGACCGGCATGACTGCATGGAGCACCGTTACCTTCCCACCGGAGCGGTACCTATTGATCTACTCACATTTGCATGTTTTTGAACTGTTAGGTTGGCAGAAGCTGGGGCTGACAGCGGAAGCTCACGCCGCTCCCCGGAATCGAACCTACGACCTTTCCATCAACAATTATTATTACTAATAATATTACAATATAATTCTATAGTACAATATAGTAATATATAATACTGATATTGTACTATGCTAATAATATAATATATTCTATGTATATATATCTTGTAAGCTTCTCTGTATATATATATATATCTTGTAAGCTTCTCTGAGTCCCCTTTGGGGTGAGAAGGGTGGCATATAAATGTCGCAAATAAATAAATAAATAAACATACTATTGGTCAAAATGGCAACCAGAAGTGATGAAACATGCCATTCAGGTCAATATATGACCATTATAGAATTTGGATTGGTGGGGGGGGGGGTGTCAGACATAATACTGGGTTGATCTCTCTCCACCAATCTGGCACAGACCCATTGAATCAATTGCTGGATGACTCAATGTGTAGATAAAAATTGGTTTACTGTAGTTAGGACTAACAATAGGATTCAGACCATTATATGTCATCATATACTTCATGGGCTGGACTTTTAATTATACAACTCCTCCCTTTTTTCGATGGTAATTGGGCAGATTCCCCATCTACATAGTTTTAAGTCCTGCTAAATCCCCCATTTGTCTGTTCAGAGAGATTTGTCTGTTCCGAGGCATATCCTGTTGGCGTCAGCTGTCATTAAGACATTTTTGAATTCCAGTCATAGTCCAATGGAAAACAATTACAAGTGTTTAATACAGCACAATCCATCCAATGCCATCAGACACTACAGCTGTGCACACATTTTAACAGAGACTGATAATGGGTTTTTTTGGAGGAGGGGGACAGAGAAGATGAATGGCTTGGCAGAAAGATGAAGCACTAACTGTTGAAGCTTCGGAAATAAACAATACATTACAGTCGACTTGGCTTTGGGGGATGGCAGAGTAGTTTTTGTTGTGGGAAGTTAATATTCACACCAGTGTGGTCTGTCAGTGGGGCAGTGATCTTGCTCCAAGTTTCAGTGCAGACTTGAAAACGATGATCCAAAATGCTGTGCTTCTTTTGGGATAGTTTTCATCTCCTTTCAAGTTCAGATTCACCATCCCACTAACATGGAGACCCATTGTTTGCAACTGGTTACGACTTTGTTTTGCTAGAAAACTACTATTAGAGGAAGACTACTTTTGTCAGAAGAAGAAGAAAAAAACTTTGTATCCAATCCATTAAATGTACTTGAACTACATGGGTGAAATCATATGTGACTTCAGACAAAACTTTGATCTGAGTAAGTAAAGAGAACCAATGTACTGCAGTGGTTTGAGTGTTGGGCTATGACTCTGGAAACCAATGTTTGATTCTCTGCTTGGCCATGGAAACCCATTGTGTGACTTTTGATGGGTAACAAAACCTCGGCCCTAGAAAAACTCAGGACAGCTTGACCTTAGGGTCCCCTTAAGTCAAAAATTATTTGAAAGTACACAAGACAAATATGGATACATTAAGCTAGGGGTTCTCATTAAGCTAGGGGTTCTCAATTTTTTTCCAGCATGAAGTCCTTTTTGAAGCAAAAGTTTCTCATGGAGTCCCAAGATATATATATATGTGTGTGTGTGTGTGTATAGGCAAACTTTTTGACCAACATAACTTAACCATATTTCAGAAGAAGACCCCAGGTGCCACCTAGTCCAACTCCCTTCTGGCATGCAGGAAAAGCACAACCAAAGCACTCCCAACAGATGGCCATCCAACTTTTGTAGTAGTTGTAGTAGTAGCAGTAGTTTTTCATGTCAAGAGCAACCTGAGAAACTGCAAGTCGCTTCTGGTGTGAGAAAATTGGCTGTCTGCAAGGATGTTACCCAGGGGATGCCCAGATGTTTTGATGTTTTACCATTCTTGTGGGAGGCATCTCTCATATCCCCACATGGGGAGCTGGAGCTGACAGTGGGAGCTCATCCACACTCTCCCTGGATTCAAACCTTTGACCTGTTGGTTTTCAGTCCTGCCAGCACAAGGATTTAACCCATTGCACCACCGGGAGCTCCAGTAGTAATAGTAGTAGTCGTAGTAAAAACCCCAGAAACTGTTCAGTTCAATTGCCTTCTGCCATGCAGGAAATTTATTTATTATTTATGTACAGCTTTTATATTCCGCCCTTCTCACCCCGCAGGGGACTCAGGGCGGATTACAGTGTACACATATATGGCAAACATTCAATGCCAATTTTTTTACATACAAACATATACAGACATAGACAGAGGCTATTTAACTTTTTCTGGCCGCCAGGGGGGCTGTCGCTCTCATCATCCATCTGCGATGCTGATGAAGCACTTCCGCATTCCCGCATGCTTCCCCGCTGGAATACTGGAATGCTTTGTTGGAATGCTTTGCTGGAGTCTTCTTTATGGCCTCATAAATCAGTTAATTTAGCCTCCCCACACTTTTTTTATTTTCCTACTTGACAGATGCAACTGTCTTTCGGGTTGCAAAGGTCAACAACAGGCTACACACAATTGGTTGGAAACCCACTCCAACCCAGGCTGGCTTCGAACTCATGACCTTTTTGGTCAGAGTGATCTTAATGCAGCTGACACTCAGCCAGCTGCACCACAATCAAAGCACCCTCTGAGCGGTGGGAGGGAAATAGGGTTTTGGAAGCAAGGAAGGTTAGGGGAAAGGATCTGGGTGGTGAGGGAGTTGATGGAAAAAGGGAAGGGAGAGGAGCAGGAAAGAGGAAAGAAAACTTGGAGGGAAAGGAAGATAGGAAGAGGGAGGAGAATCGAAGCACTGAGTCCTTCGATTCACAGAGCCCCAAGGGCTCTGCAGAGCACAGTTTGAGAACCGCTGCATTAAGCCAATGATTGCACCAGTGGGGCACCTGTAGCCCTCCATATGTTGATGAACTGTGGCTCTCAATCTCCCTTACCACCCAGCCAGGTCTGGTGGTGCTGATGGGAATTGAAGCGAATCCACATCTTGAGGGCTACTGTTTCTCCAGCCTGGTTATACAGCAGCTTGATTTTCCTGGCTTAAAACTTACCTTGAGTGACATGGGCACTTTTTATTTTATTTACTGCTGAAGTTACACCAGAGTCTGAATCTGGCCCAGATGTTCTCCCGCTCAGAGCAGCCATGAATATTAGCAATGGAATCTTAAGCCAAGCGAGCTCCTGATATGGAACTTGGGTTCACCGAGATGTTTACGATGGTTCATGAACCCTCCACAGGCATCCGGACTGATTTATGGTTGCTTGAAAAACCAGATGAAACTCGGCTCTCTTGGAATGCTTGGGTTCTGTGGAACTTCAAAGTTTAAAAGTGATACTCAGTCAGGCCTGGTACGTGTTACACTCCCAAGAGGGAAAGGCTGCTAAAAACAGCTAACCCACAGCGTGTTCTATCTCACATCTACGTGGCTGAACAAGGTGGCAGAGTCTTGAATCAGGGAGGAAAAAAATCATGCTGTCCCATAATGAAAAAGAGGGGAAAAAATCACATTTGTTATGCTTGCCTATGGATGGGAGCTCAGATAACCTCTTAGCATGTGAGAAAAAAATAGGAGGAAAAGGTCCACAGGGGTCCAGACAGTGGCCAGGACCCCGTTAGTGACTTACAAATGCCGTTATGGGGTGAGCACAGAGAGGCTGTTCTTCTGCCCTTGTGCCTCACCCAGTGAAACCTCCTATTGCCTGGTAGACATTAAACCCTGGGAGGAACTGACTGGATCTAGTTTTCAGAGGGAAGGGGAGAGAAGCCATTGAAATCCACAAGCATGTGGACAATTTTAACAGAAAGGAGGAAACCACGAAAATGAACAAAATCTGGCTACCAATATTAAAAAAACTCTAAAATTACAACAACAAAACAACAGAGAGTAAACAATCAGGACATCTAATCACCTCTCAACAAAAGATTGCCCCAAGCACTGCCAAGCCATCTAATGCTAATCAAGGTGGTCAGTTGAAACATTCACACCTAGCTCCAGCAGACAAGAGTCTTTGTCCACCCTGGTCATTCCACAGATATATAAACCCATTTTCCTACTTCCAACAGACCTCACTACCTCTGAGGATGCTTGCCATAGATGCAGGCGAAACGTCAGGAGAGAATGCCTTTAGAACATGGCCATATAGCCCGAAAAAACCTACAACAACCCAGTGATTCCGGCCATGAAAGCCTTCGACAATACAATGTGGAATTACTTGTTTGGATATTACTCCACTATTACTCCAGTTGTGCCCGTCCCTTGGGAAGTCAGTCTTGGCCACGGTGGTCCATGCTCTCATCACATCTAGGTTAGATTACTGCAATGCGCTCTACATTGCAGTAATGGGTGCCGGCTTGTTGCTCCACGGGCCAAGGGAAGTGGGTTTCCTGGTGCGAATTTGCCGGTCTTGACTTATTGATTGGAAAGTGAAATTATTTATAGAAGTCAGTAAATTCCATATTGTTGCACTTTAGAACTACCTCAATCATCTTCATTTGAATGTGCCGGCTTTAGGATAGGTGACCGGGACAGGATAGGGATTCTGTTAGTGTACCGACCACCCCGCTGCACTACAGTCTCCTTACCTGAGCTAGCAGGAGTGGTCTCGGACATGGCGTTGAACTCCCAACGGCTTTTGGTCTTGGGAGATTTCAATATCATGCTGAGGTCCCTCTTTCTGGTGCGGTTCAGGACTTCATGGCCGCCATGGCAACCATAGGCCTGTCCCAGCTAATATCTGGTCCCACCCATAGTGCCGGACACACCTTAGATTTGGTCTTCACCCAGGGATGGGATGAGGGTGATGGGATGGAGGAGCCGACCATCGCTCCTTTGCCATGGACCGATCACCACCTGATCAGTTTTAGACTAACTGTGCCTTCTAACCTTCGCAGGGGTGGTGGACCCATTAGAATGGTCCGCCCCAGGAGACTGATGGATCCAAATGGTTTCCTGACGGCCCTTGGGGATTTTTCCACCTCCTTGGCTAGCGACACTGTCGACGCTCTGGTCTCTGGCTGGAATAGTGAGTTGACCAGGGCAATCGACACTATCGCTCCGGAACGCCCCCTCTCGAGTAACCGAGCTAAACCAGCCTCTTGGTTTACTGAGGAGCTGGCAGCGATGAAGCGAAAGAAGAGGAGGTTAGAGCGCGTGTGGCGCCTGAACCCCACCAATCCAGCCCAAACACACCTGAATGCCTTTTTAAGGTCCTACGGTGTGGCAATAACGGCGGCCCAGAAAACATTCATCACAGCCAATATTGCATCAGCGAAGAATCGTCCAGCGGAGCTTTTCCGAGTTGTCAGAGGCCTGTTAAATCCGCCAAAAAGCGAGGCCTCGGATAACTCGGTGGCTCGCTGTGAAGCATTTGCTCGATCCTTCGCGGATAAAATTGAGCGGATTCGGTCAGGTTTTGACGTCATGTTAACGGCAGTCTCTGGGGATGTAACGAGAGCATCTGCTTGTCCAGTTTTGTTGGATTCGTTTCAATTGGTTCAGCTTGAGGATGTGGACAGGATCCTTGGAGAGGTGCGACCCACCACATGCATCCTAGACCCCTGCCCTTCCTGGCTGATCAAGGAAGCCAGAGGGGGTTTGGCAGGGTGGGTGAAGGTGATGGTTAATACCTCCTTACAGGAAGGAAAATTTCCAGCGAGCTTAAAACAAGCTATTATAAAACCGCTGTTGAAGAAACCATCACTGGATCCCACCCAATTCGACAACTATCGGCCAGTTTCCAATCTCCCCTATTTGGGCAAAGTCATGGAACGTGTGGTGGCAACACAACTCCAGGGGTTTCTGGTAGACACTGATTATCTAGATCCGGCACAGTCTGGCTTTAGGCCGGGACATGGAACTGAGACAGCCTTGGTCGCCTTGGTAGATGATCTGCGCAGGGAACTAGACAGGGGGAGTGTGTCCCTGTTAGTTCTGCTGGACCTCTCAGCGGCCTTCGATACCGTCGATCACGGTATCCTTCTGGGGCGCCTCATGGATATGGGGCTCGGAGGCACTGCTCTGCGGTGGCTTCGATCCTTCCTTGAGGGACGGACCCAGAAGGTGTCATTGGGTGACACCTGTTCGGCTCCGCAACCGTTGTTGTGTGGAGTCCCACAGGGTTCAATTCTGTCCCCGATGTTATTTAACATCTACATGAAGCCACTGGGAGAGATCATTCGGAGTTTCGGACTAAGATGTTATCTCTATGCAGATGATGTCCAAATCTGTCACTCCTTTCCACCTGTCACCAAGGAGGCTGTCCAGACCTTGAACCGGTGTTTAGCCGCTGTATCGGACTGGATGAGAGCTAACAAATTGAAATTGAATCCAGACAAGACAGAGGTCCTACTGGTCAGTCGCAAGGCCGAACAGGGTATAGGGTTACAGCCTGTGTTAGATGGGGTTACACTCCCCCTGAAGACGGAGGTTCGCAGCTTGGGAGTGATCCCGGACTCATCGCTGAACCTGGAACCCCAGGTCTCAGCGGTGGCCGGGAGAGCTTTTGCACAATTAAAACTTGTGCGCCAGCTGCGCCCGTACCTTGGGAAGTCTGATCTGGCCACGGTGGTCCACGCTCTTGTCACATCCCGGTTGGATTACTGCAACGCACTCTACGTGGGGTTGCCTTTGAAGACTGCTCGGAAACTGCAACTAGTCCAGCGAGAAGCAGCCAGATTGCTCACCGGAGCAGCGTACAGGGAGCATACCACCCCCCTGTTGCGCCAGCTCCACTGGCTGCCGATCCAATTCCGAGCACAATTCAAAGTGCTGGTTTTGACCTACAAAACCCTATACGGTTCCGGCCCAGTGTATTTGTCCGAACGGATCTCCCTCTACGTCCCACCTCGAAGCTTAAGATCTTCTGGGGAGGCCCTGCTCTCGACCCCGCCACTCTCACAAGTGAGGCTGGCGGGGACGAGGAGCAGGGCCTTCTCAGTGGTGGCCCCCCACCTGTGGAACTCACTCCCCGGGGAGATTAGATCGGCGACCTCCCTCCTGGCATTCAGGAAAAAACTAAAGACCTGGGTTTGGGACCAAGCCTTTGGACACGCTGGCAGTTAAATTAAGGATCTGACGACAGACAAGGACAATGGAATGGAATGGATATATGGACTCTGAACCCGAGCATGAGATTGTTTTAATATTTTATTATGTGTTGATGTTTTAATTCTAATTGTTGAACTGCTTTTTATATTTGTATTATTGTCAATTGTTAGGCATTTAATTATGCCTCCTCTGTAAGCCGCCCTGAGTCCCCCCCGGGGTGAGAAGGGCGGGGTATAAGTAAATGAAATAATAATAATAATAATAATAATAATACATGGGGTTGCCTTTGAAGACTGCTTGGAAGCTTCAAATAGTGAAAGGCAGCCAGGTCAATTACTGGAGCGGTGTACAGGGAGTACACAACTCCCATGTTATGCCAGCTCCACTGGCTCCCAATTTGCTACCAAGCACAATTCAAAGTGCTGGCTTTGGCCTATAAAGCCCTAAATGGCCCTGGCCCATTTTACCTGTCCGAACGCATCTCCCCCTATGAACCACCACAGAGATTAAGATCTTCTGGGAGGCCCTGCTCTCAGTCCCACCACCTTCACATGTGCATTTGGCAGGCATGAGAGACAGGGCCTTCTCAGTGATTGCCCCTCAGCTATGGAATTCCCTTCCTAATGAGATCAGGTCAGCCCCCTCCCCCTTGTCCTTTAGAAAGGTGATAAAAACATGGCTGTGGGACCGAGCCTTTGGGACTGTGTAATGAGGCAGTGATAGGAACTCTTAGTATGCCAACCAAATTCGATGTGGTTGTTGAGACAGTTTTAACTAGAGGATTTTAACGTCAAGATAAGTGATTTTAATGCTTTTGTATGTGTATGGTTTAGTATGTTTCGGAATTGAATGTTTACCGTTTATATGTTGTGCTCTGCCCTGAGTCCCCTTCAGGGTGAGAAGGTCAAAGTATAATTGCTTTAAATAAATAATTAAAAAAATATTGATGTGGATCATTCTTCCCCCTGACCCTATTCATTTGATATTATCTCTGTTTATGTGCAAACATATCTACATAATCTTCATGTAGCAGCTGATTGGATGTTAGGAATGAAGCTACACAGAAAATTAGTATTTGTACATGTAAATATTATTTTCAGAGCAGAACATATTGTCACCAGCCTAGAACATGTTGTTGTCTATGCTAAATCACCAGGTACGAACTTTGCTCAGAATTTGTCCTGAACTGAGAAGATTCTCCTCCATCCACAATTATTCCCATCATGTGTTGTCAAAGGCTTTCATGGCCAGAATCACTGGGTTGCTGTTAGTTTTCTGGGCTATCTGGCCATGTTCCAGAAGCATTCTCTCCTGACATTTCACGTACATCTATGGCAGGTATCCTCAGAGGTTGTGAGGTCTGTTGGAAACTAGGCAAGTGGGGTTTATATATCTGTGGATAGTCTAGGGTGGGACAAAGAACTCTTGTCTGTTTGAAGCAAGTGTGAATGTTGCAATTGGCCACCTTGATTAGCATTGAATGACCTTGCAGCTTCAAAGCCTGGCTCCTTCCTGCCTGGGGGAATCCTTTGTTGGGAAGTGTTAGCTGACCCCGATTGTTTCCTGTCTGGAATTCCCCTAATTAAGGTGGCCACTTGCAACATTCATACTTATTTATTTAAATATTTAAATAAGTTATGCTATGTTATTTGTCTCTACATTGTGTGGCACATGTTTTTATTTTATTGTTTTCAAAGTCAGCTTTAGGAAAAAGGCAGCATATGAATAAAATAAATTGCTCTTTAGTACCGCATCTCAAATGGGTTTAGTTTTGTTTGTTTGCCTCATTCTCCAGCTTTCACAATCATACATAGAGATGGGAAATAGTGTATCTACAGGGATAGAGAAGATGGAGTGAAGTTGTTCTCTGATGCTCCATAAACCAGAGGAGGAACCAATGGCTTCAGATCACAAGAAAGTTATTCCACCTAAACATTAGAAAGATTTTTTTTTGTAAAAGTAGGCTGCCTTGGAAAGTAGAGTATTCTTCTTTGCAAATATTTCAACAGCAGTTGAATAGGCACCTTTCAAGGGCACCTTAGTTGTGCATTCCCGCATTACAGGAGGTTGGACTAGATGGCCTTTATAGCCCCTTCTGATTCTGAGATGCTACCATTTGGCATTTTCAAAGAAAAAGAAATCATAGCAGAATGGCTTTGCCCTTTCCTAAGATCAATTTTATATTTCATCTTTTTGTGTAAGTTACTCTTAGAAGTCTTCAAAAACCGGTTGAAAGAGGGAGGACATTCACAAGGAAATCGCTGTTCCATTGTGGAAGGATGCTTTCTCCAGTCCTCCATCCACACACCTGATCCATGGGAACCCTACCATTGACTTTTATCTCTCAACATGAAATACCCACCCTTTCCCGCTTGTCTGGTTAAGTGAAATAAAGAACACTCTGCAGTTATGCCAGCACACCAAGTGCCACCTGCAACATGTATCTCAAAGAAAACTTCATAAAATCCTCCCTCTGAGTTTGGAGGAGCCAGTGGAGAGTGAGGAGATCAAAGATATACTTTTGCACACATCTATTGAAGATGTGATCCAATATTTCGAAAAAGCAGAAAACCAAATGGAAAGAAAGGGGACAGTTTTGCACAACTACAAAAGAAGGGTGGGAAGCACCTTAGCAGTCCTCATTCATTTTTCTAACCACCATAATTTTGTTGAATTTTAGAGTTGGAAGACAGCCATTCAGTCCAACCCCATTCTGCCATGCAGGAACACACAATCAAATCACTCCTGACAGATGACCATCTAGTCTGTTTTGAAACCTCCAGAAAAGGAGGCGCCACCACACTCCCAGGCAGCATATTTCACTGCTGAACAGCTCTGACTATCAGGAAGTTCTTCCTAATGTTTAGACTGGGAAAATAACTTAGAAAGAAGAAGCTCTGTGTCCTACTCTCCAGAGTACCAGAAAACAAGCTTGCCCCCCTCCTCAATGTGGGATCTTTTAAAATATTTAAACAGAGCTGTCATGTTCCCTCTTAACATTTTCTCTTTTCCAGGCTAAACATACCCAGCTCTCTAAACTCTTCCTCATAAGGCAGGGTTTCCAGACCTTTGATCATTTTGGTCGTCCTTTTCTGGATCCCTTCCAGCTTGTCTATATACTTTTTTTGAGTTGTGGCACCCAAGTCTGGACATGTTTTCCAGGTGAGGTTAGTTCCTCACATACATAATTCCTTACATGCTTCTAGGAAGCATAATTAACTTTCAAACCAAAGATACAGAATAGATCTACTATTGTTTCTGTCTGTGCTTTTGTGTGTGTGTGTGTGTGTCAGTAGTGACTTCAGAAACTGCAAGTTGCTTCTGGTGTGAGAGAATTGGCCGTATGCAAGGACGTTGCCCAAGGGATACCCAGATGTTTGATGTTTTACCATCCTGTGGGAGGTTTCTCTCATATCCCCGCATGGAAAGATAGAACTGAGACGGGAGCTCACCCCACTGCCTGGATTCAAACCACCGACCTGTTGGTAGGCAGTCCTGACAGCACAAGGGTTTAACCCATTGTGCCACTGGAGGCTCCTTCTGTCTGTGGTGTTTTCAGTTTTTCACTCTGAAAACAATGGAAAATCATCTCACAGTCGTGCAGTGTTTCCCAGCTTTTGGTCCTCCAAGTGTTTTGGACCACAATTCCTATCAGCTGCTAAGCTGGCTGGGATTTCTGTGAGTTGAAGTCCAAAACATCTGAAGGATCAATGGTTGGGAACCACTGCAGTAGAGAAAAGGGAAAAAGAGGCAATTTGATTGATGAGGAAGCAATGGCTTCAGCTTGAAGGGGAAAACAAATGAAGATGTGCTCACAGTCAGAGTGCCCCTTACTTTTCCTTCCCCATGCAGCCCAGAGCAGCTGCATCTTTGTTGGAGTTGCCTAGTCCTCTCCACAAACCTGAAGCAACAGCAATCCATTTTTGGGATTTGACAATTCCTGGGGGAAAGTTTTAGATGGGGAATAAAGAGCTTGAAAAGTGCTTCCTGAATGCAATCTCAAAAGAGACATATGTGCAGATGAGCCACATTTACGTGAGCACATGTTATCAACAGGATGCCATTCACAGTTTAAAAAATAGAAGTAGACTTCTAACTATTTTCAGTTTCATCAGGAGGAAGAATTGACCCTATAGGTACAAATTTGGACCCCAAGACACCCAGAGTTGCTTATTTTTGACCTAGTCATTGATTGGCCCCAACTGAATCTTCAAGCCTAGCCAATTGCCCTAGAGCATGATCTGCAGGAGCCTTCCATTTGTCATCTGCAAATGTAGAAAGACAAAACAATGCATATCATGTATATGTAGCATGTGGTCCTCCAGAAGTTGCTGAATTACATCACTCATTACCCTTTGCCACTGACTACACTGTCTAGGGATTATGGGAGTTACATTCCAGGAATATCTAGAAAACCACATGTGTCCCCATCCATGGTGTAAGTCAACCAATGCCCGCAGATCATTGGGCCAAGAATAAGGTGCATCCAGGACTGTGAGTGAATGTCAAAAGCTCTTAGGGTTGCAATGCTCTTGGACTGAACCAGTAGTCCAAAGAAATACACAGAGCTATTTTTGTATCTTGCCACAAGATTTACTGGAGTAGATGAGTGAAAACACAAGTCAGCATGAGAGGATACATTGCAGACTATTGAAGGAATGGGGGAGAAATCTTTACACCAGATGTTTTGTGACCCTGTGGCAGATGTATTTCTTACTCCTTCCACAATGCCCTTGAACTGTGGGAGCGAGAAAGGCTGACTGCACACGAAGGTCCTGTACTTCCTAAAGTTGATATTTCTGCTCACTGCCTGCTTTGACTCTGAGCAGCTGCACTAATCCCTCAACTTCCTCCCACAAAAGAAAACCTGACAAAGTGCCTGGTAGTACCATTGTCCACTGCTGTTGGTATAAGGTATCCAGAAACCAAGGCATTCATTGGTAAATGAGGAAATAAAGAACACAATGATTTCATCCCCAACCCTTGGATTCTCATTTTGCTTATGATAGTTTGAAACACTGACAATTGTTTCAATTGAGTTTCATTTCAATACTATCATGGGTACCCAGCGTTGCCCAGATTATTTGAAAAGATCAATTTTTCAATTGTACAAAATGCATAATAGTCATCTAAAGTTTACTTATGTTGTTTTAATGTTGCTTTAAATTTGTTGTTTAATTGCTTTTAATTGTTGTTGTTGTTTGGGCATGGAATGATGCCAATCACGTAAGCTGCCCTGAGTCGCCTTTGGGGTGAGAAGGGCGGAATATGAATGTTGTTAATAAATAAATAAATAAATAAATAAATGAGGTTGTGGATTAAGTACAACTAACATCATGCCAGGTTAACCCCGAGAAACCCCATGAATACTTAAAGTTGGTTATGTTGGGCTATAAATGTTCTGGGGAATTTGGAGTGATCAAGGCCTGCAAAGTCTATATTGGGGTAGACTCACATTTTCCCCAGCTCTGATGTTTTCCCTCCCTAGGTATTCTTCCAGCAATGGGATTTCCTCAGAGGCACATGCCTCACCAATCAGACATGCAAAGTAAGTCCTTGTTTACTTTTCAGTAGCTAATTGTAACCAAACTAAATGTAAACAATGAGTGCTATTTCTTTTTTCCATGTCAGAAATGACTTGATAAACTGTAAGTCGCTTCTGGTGTGAGAGAATTGCCCAGGGGATGCCTGGATGTTTGATGTTTTACAATCCTTGTGGGAGGCTTCTTTCATGTCCCCAGATGGGGAGCTGGAGCTGACAGAGGAAGCTCAACCTCTACATAGGGACCACCAAACGCAGCGCCCAAACACGAATCAAGGAACATGAAAGGCACTGCAGACTACTTCAACCAGAGAAGTCAGCCATAGCAGAACACCTGATGAACCAACCTGGACACAGCATATTATTGGAGAACACAGAAATGCTGGACCACTCCCACAACCACCATGTCAGACTACACAGAGAAGCCATTGAAATCACAAGCATGTGGACAATTTCAACAGAAAGGAGGAAACCATGAAAATGAACAAAATCTGGCTACCAGTATTAAAAAAAACCTCTAAAATTACAGCAGCAAAACAGCAGAGAGGAAACAACCAGGCACATCTTAACACCTTTCAACAAAAGATTCCCCCAGGCTCAGCCAAGCCTTTCAATGGTAATGAAGGTGGTCAGTTAAAACATTCACACCTAGCTCCATCAGGGAAGAGCTCTTTGCCCCACCCCAGTCATTCCACAGATATATAAACCCATTTCCTAATTCCAACAGACCTCACTACCTCTGAGGATGCTTGCCATAGATGCAGGCGAAACGTCAGGAGAAAATGCCTCTAGAACATGGCCCTATAGCCCGAAAAAACCCACAAGAACCTAGTGATTCCAGCCATGAAAGCCTTCGACAATACATGGAGCTCAACCTGCTCTGCCCAGATAGCAGTCCTGCCAGCACAAGGATTTATCCCATTGCACCACTGGGGGCTCCTGATGGGTGCCATGACAGGCAGACATCTTTCACTATTAGAGGAAGCAACTGTTCTCAAATGTTTTGCATGTAACAAACCCCCCTAAGCTAGAACAGGACATAAGGCAAAGGGCAGGGAAGGTTTCCTATTCTAGTATGAGAGCAAGATCCCCTGAAAACCAATCTTCACTTTCCCTCATTTTGGATCACTACTCAAGTAAAAACATTCTGCATATGCTCAGAGACATGCATTGCATATTCTCCTCCATCAGAGCAAAGGCTTCCAAAATTATGAAGAAAGTTCCTGTGGACCTGGTGTATGTGAGTGTGTGTGTTCCTACAGTCTGTATCATCTGGGCAGCAAGTGTTGAGGATAAATGGAATCTAATCATACATATAAAATAGATCACTACAAAAAAAAACTTTCTTCAACTTCCAGCTAGGCCCCCTGACATGAGCCAAAAATGTTTTTAAGGGGGTTGACAGAGGACTGGATTCTTTCATCCAAAAATGAATACGTGATTGAGTTTGTTATTTGGGAAAGAGAATTCAGTTTTTTTCTTTCCACACCCATCTCTGAATTTTTTTGCTTCTTGGCTGAGGGAAACTAGACAGAGGTTAAAAGTTCTATCAACTTTCGGAATTCTCTTTTGCACCCAGCTACTCACTTCCTATTACCTATGGGAAAAGAAAACCCTGCTCTTCTTCAGCAGTGGAGAGATATATTCTATCTTCTACAAATGCTGCAGGTTTCCATTTATATTGGGATGAGTTTGAATTTTGTTTGTGTGCCATCTCATACGTTTTCATGGTGTTTGCAATCTCAGTTAAAAGGCTGGGATAAAATGGGAAACATTATCCATTTGCTTTCTTGCCTTCCTGGTTGTATTGCATGGAAGCAATTCTGTCATCTGTAGAACAGATGTATGTTTTCTTCCTTATGTGGAGGATTGAGAGCATTGCTCCAGATTCTTCTGTGGCATTTCCTTATACATCTATGTAGCTTTTTATGAACAAACATCAAACAGCAAAGGATATCTTTACAATTAACAAATGTCTACATACTTTTACATGAACACATTTTGGGGGAGAGGGTTAACACATTGTTGTTGTTGTTGTTATGTACCCTCAAGTCTTTTCTAGCCTAGGATGACCCTAAGACAACTCTATCACATAGTTTTCTTGGAATGATGTATTCAGAAGTGGTTTGCCATTGCCTTCCTCTGAGGCTGAGAGAGTGTGATTTGCAGTTCAATGCTCAAACTACCCTATGTTGGCTCCCAGATTAAACATGTAACAGGAAAATAAAATTTGGCACCACAGTTTTGCCTAATATTTGTCATAAAGAGTCCTCAGTATGTGAATTTGCCAGGTCAAAGCTGCTAATCTTGCCTATTTATTGTATTAATTCTATTGTTTATGAACATGGCTGCAATTTTATATCATGGCTGACAATGTTTAATGCTATGAATCTGTATCTATATTACAGGATTTTTGCAATAAAACACTGTTAAAGAATTGCAAAATTTGCATCAAGAAAGCTCCAGTGCACATTGGGCTGTTCTGACACACATTCGGCATTCCTATTGTGCATCAGATAGTCCTGTTTTTCTTCCTAAATGTGTGCATCAGAAGTATGTCCAAAGTGTATTGGTGACCACTGTACACCAGGCAATTGCACACCACTAATTTCCCTGGCTACAATGGGTGCCCAAATGTAGTAATGCCACAAAAGCTCCTGGGTGACATTATGGACCTTGTGAAAACTACTCAGTTCTATTTACTGTACAGATAGGTCTACTTAAAAAGACAAATCCATTTTGAGTATTTTTAAATATATATTTCTTAGTTGTTGCTTTATGCCTTCATGTTGTTTACAATGTAGGGTGGTCCTATTGCAGAGCTTTCTGGGATTGGGAATATGGACTCCCTCAAGGTCATACAATGGGTTTCATGACAAAGTGGTGAATCAAACCAGGTCTGCTGAACCAAAATCTAACATTCAAACTACTACGACCATGCATTATATCAAAAAGATGTCAAAATGGCTTCAAACAGTTTAAAATAATTAAAATAATGTACACACACTAAAAACACGTTAAGTTGGAAGCAACTGCGTGAAATTGCTTCAGAGATTTAGGCTGAGGATAGGAAGTTCTGTCTATGATTCAAGAATGTGTACTGTCTAAACATGGTTTCATGTGGGAGGCATGACAGAAAAGAGCCACCAAAAGCTGACCCTAGGATAGAAGCTGATTCAGAACCACGGAGAGCTCTTATGCACCTGGATTAAGAACAAGTTAGTTGTCTATGCTTCAAGTCACCTGTCAGCTTATGGTGACCCAATGAATTTCATAGGGTTTTCTTAGACTCAGAACTTGTTTGCCATTTCCTTCCTCTGAAATATAGCCCACAGCACCTGGTATTCATGTGAGGTCTACCAGCCAAGTACTATCCAGGGCTGCTCATGAGTCTCCTAAGGGCTGGGAAGGGTGGTATACAAATATAGCAAATAAATCAATAAATAGCAGTGAAGATCAGATGGGATTTGGTGCCTTTAGGATATTTAGGCCTAAAGGCAAGTTACCCAAACAGGTACCTGGAACAACTGACCAAACTTTAGAGGTAGTCAAGCAGAGTCTTTCTAAAAGCTCTGCCAGGCTTGAGTACTATATCTGGCTGCTAAAGGGACAACATGGCTTTTTTTTTGTTTCCCCTGAAGGAATGGCAAAGAAAAGCAAAGAGTGACTCCAAGGTCGTTAAAGTCAGGTGGCACATTGACACACAACCAATGAACACAAATCAAAGCAGAGGGAACCAACTCAAAAAGACTAGATATGTGTTCTGAGTAATAAATGCAGGAATTCTTAGTTTTGGATAATTAATGAGTGCTGAACCAGATTTGTATCCTAATTTGTTTTTATTTGTTTTTTTAAATTCTGCAACACACAATCTTTAGTTTCGAAGATTCAACTAAAATTACATCTGTATCCAAAGATTTAAGCCACACAGCCATGCTAACATATGAAGATATGGGTAGATTCATAGAAACATATAGACGAACGAGACCAGAAGTGTCATCCAGTCCAACCCCACTCTGCCATGCAGGAATTAAACCATTACTGATGAAATGGCTACCATCAGCCCCTGTTTTAAAACCCTCAAAAAAGAGACTCCACTGCACTCTGAGGCAGTATAGTCCACTGTCAAAGAGATCTTACGATCAGGATGTTCTTCCTAAGCATTCAATGAAATTTACACTCCTGTAGTTTCAATCCATTGCTCCATGTCTTAGTCTTTGGAGCAGCATAAAACTATCACCCACACAACACGCTTTCAAATATTGAAAATAGCTATCATGTCACCTCTTACCCTTCTCTTCTCCAGGCGAAACATAACTAGCCTAATGATAGTGGCCATTTGAATGATATCTGACAAATTCCTGGCACCAGAAATTTGATTGGGAATTGGGTTTTCACATATGAGAAAGACATTTCGTATAATGTACACGGTGCACATCATTAGCACATCGTGTTTGGGTAGCATGAATCTTCACATAGAATTATACACTCATAGCATTGGAAGAGATCTTGTGGGCCATCCAGTCCAACCCCCTGTCAAGAAGCAGGGAAATCACATGAAGTACTGTGCTTTCTTTCCAATCCTTATGCTTGAATGGCTGTTGCATTAGTGAGTCAAGACAGCAAAGATGCATTTGAATGCACAAATATACTTGCACATTGATGCATAATGCACATGTGCATAGGCAATGTCAAAACATTCAAATGCCTTTGCAATACACAAGTGAAGTGACACTGCAATACATATGTACAATGCCATTTCTGCTTTTGCAATATTCACTATTCACTAAATGTGAATAGTGCCAGTGACTTCTGTCAGGGACACTAAGAGTATTTTTGCTGTTATCACCCAGAACTGGAAGCTGTGCTCAGTGCAGTCCAAGTGCTGCCAAACTACACCAGTGTAATTCCTTATATGTCAACCAGCTTTTTCATTCTTCTCCTATTTGTTTTATCCTTGTAAATGCCTCTGCTTATCACATGCCCAATATAAGAAGGATGCCTTAATTTACACCAAAAATAAGCACGTGGGGAGGGTGTGGAGAGAAAAAAATCAGTAGACATCTGAAGTATTCTCTTACAACTTTGTTTCTTTGAATTGAAACAGTTTGGCACAACTCCTTTCAAGGACAGCAGTCATGTCTGTGTTAAGTTACAATTCTTTATCTTTAACTTATCCTGTCAGTTTTCTGGCAGAGCACAGTAAATCTAAAACATTTGGAGCTGCACAAATTATTTCCCAGACCATCCTGTCCCAACTCAGACGTGATATGAAAACACAAATGGACCATCTCATTGTCAACCAGATCGGTTTGTTAATTACATGCAGGCTGTATGATGAATACAATCTCCCTGCCCACAATTCCTGACAAATAAGGCAAAAACGATAATATGAATTGATGTCTTAGATTGGTTGGAGGCAGATGACCAATATCTTTGCAATTCTACATATATTTTTGGTGCCTGGAGTGATTCCCAGTGGTGGCTAAAGCCTCCCATTTCAGTGGAAGAACTGAACTGTTTTGGCTTTTAATTTGAACTTTAAAGGTGCTATTCAAGATGCTGGACTGTATCCCCAAAATACTCATCAAATGGTGTATCCATCCACCCTAGTAGCTACTATCAGTGCATGTCAAGGGCAAAATAAACAAGTCAGAGAGGCAAGATGCTACTGTGTGTACTGGTGTTCACAGAAACCACATTCAGGCTGGAGCCATATCTTCTGTTCTATTAGGCCTGTGCTTCTAACATAAACAGTCAGACTTGGTGCCAATTTCTTTCCCCCTGTTCATATATTTGTGATTTTTCAATTGAAGCCAAATGAGTGGGAAAATTTAATCCCACCCATCCATATGTTATTTAACAGTGGAATACACTGCCTCAGAGTGTGCTGGAGTCCTCCTTCTTTGGAGGCTTTTACACAGAGACTGGATGATCATCTGTCAGGAATGCACAGTATTTGGATTTAAATGGTGACTCTGTCTGCGATGGCCCCACTGAACCCAGAGAAAGGTTCATAACCATTGGAGTGAGGCTATGTCTATGGTCTATGGTCCTATTGAGCAGAAAGTTTTGTAAATAGCAAAGGATCACTATTGCCTCTCACTGTGCATGAAGAGATCCCCATTAAAAATGTAATTTTCATTTGGGCAATGAGCTCCTGGATGGTTTGTTCCTCAAGAAGTTAAAGTGTTAAACGTTCATATTGTTTTTCATTGCAGTGTAAGCACTTCGATTCATAGTTTCTTATTCACTGTCCTTGCTGCACAATTGCCACAAGATGGAAACTGGCTTGCAAATGGGTGGATCCACTAAGTCTGGCATATACAGATCAATAGTAATGCCATTCCTTTCAATGGGGCTTTGGTGGGCCATTTTCCTAAGGCACTGTTCCTCTGAGCTATTATTAAGCTTGAAATTGTGCATAGTAGCATTGGCCAAGGCCTTGAGTCAAGAATTGCATATTTTCTTCACATCTCTGAGATGAGGCTGGATTTCCAGAGCTTCAGTGATGTAATTTCTTATTGAAGATGTGCCAAGCAGTTCAAAAGTCAACTGAGCAGCACAGAATCTGGAGCATTTGCCGGCAGCCTGGAGACTAAACACTCTTGCTTTCTGCATTTGTTCAGCTGATAAATTCAAAGCAGATGTACACTCTCTTATTTGCCACACAGCCCTGTGTGTGTGTGTAAATTAACATAACCCTAAGGAAGCCACACTTCTGAGGATCCCTGGTTCTGAGAGCTATTACATACTTCCCTGGTGGCTATTCTTGTTTGTCTGTATTTAAACCTTATGGCATTTCCCCAAACCCTACAATAGCACAGTAAACAACATCTTAATATGGGAGATCTGAAAACAAGAGCAAATAAGTAGAAGAGAAGATAAACAGTCCTCAAGAGATATAACATAAAATAGCACACAAAAGGATTTGCATACCTTCTTTGTATGGCATGTTGCTGGCCAAAATTTCGAGAGTTCCAAAGTGAGGAATGGTCTTCTAAAAACTGCAAGAATACTTCAAGAAGGAGGGGAGCGATCCACTTTTGCCTAGTAATTGCCTTTTGCAAATCAGCTGCATCATTGTCGTGCAATTCCATGTATGCTACCTCTAATTGCCTTTGTGAAGACTGGGACTTAGTGTACTACCCTTGAGAGAACAACATCATTAACTAACCCTCTGCCCTGAAATATATGACCTCTCAAGGGCCACTTTGCAGCTCACAATTTGGTCATAAGAACAGTAGCATCCACATGAATGTTGTTGTGTGCTTTCAAGTCCTTTCTGACATATGGTGACCCTAAGGTGAACCTGTCATTTTTTTCCGGGCAAGATTTGTTCAGAAGGGATTTGTCTTTGCCTTCCTCAGAAGGTGACAGAGCATGCCTTGTCCAAGGTCATTTCACTTGGCTGAATAGTGATTGGACCCTGGTTTCCACAGTCATAGTCCAACGTTCAGGCTACAAATGCACATGCTTGCATGTTCGCACATTAAGATTGCCAAGATAAATAAAGGACAGGGCTTTGTAGCTGAGGGCATTCCCAAAAGTGATGCTTGCATGCCAAACAATATGCATTAAAGTTATTTCTTCTATGTCATAAAATGGATCCCTGTCCATAGGGGACAGGATAACCATAGAGCAGCCTTTTACCAAGATGTGGTAATTCAAGAGTATTGAGTGTTGTTGACAGTTGGATAGTGTTGTTTTCCCCTTGAAAACAGGCAGGAGCACCCCATGTACCTTGTTTACTAGCAAGTTCTCAAAATCCATCAAGATGCAAAAAGCTGCATGCAAACAAGGACAATGACAAGAGTGGACTCTGTTTTAACTGAGTAAAGACACTATTTTAATATTTAATAGTGAGTTAATTGATAGCAAGTGGTAAGGAGGGAGGATGATTTGGAGGTGACAGTTTGACTCCTTAATCCCAGAGCTGTACATCCTCTTTAATTTCATTCACTTAAAGCCTATAGTTGTTGTATTTTTAAAAACAATACTAATCTGAATGCAACGCTGTCTGAAACAATCATGTATCAAGCAAGTAATTATTTTTTCTTTAAAAAACCTCAGAACATACGAGCAGTAACAGATTGTAAGTGTAATTAATGCAATCACACTAATTAATTAAGAACACAATTTCTTCTTGAATATTTATATTTTGCTGGTAATGAACCACATCTAGCAAGAGAGCTGATCAGAGAACAGAAACACCCTGTTAAACAGGAGACAGGTACAATCTTAATTATATCCCATGCTTCAAATACCAGTGATGATTCCTCTATTAACCCAAACATTTATCGCACAAAACAGGCAAACTGGCACTGCAGTTGGACCATCACCTGTTGTCAATTGCAGACCTTTGGGGTTTTTTTATCGTGTCAGAAGCAAAAAGAGAATATATTGTAAGTTGCTCCTGTTGTGAGAGAATCAGCTGTCTACAGAGACATTGCCCAGGGGACCCTCGGATAAGTTACCATCCTGTGGGAGGCTTCTGTCATATCCCTGCATGGGAAATGGGGGCTGACAGACAGGAGCTCACCCTATCTCATAGATTCGAGCCACCAACCTTCAATTCTTCAGGTCAGCAGTTCAGCTGGTATAAGGGTTTAACCCATTGTGCCACCAAACATTTGATGATAGTCCCTATCACACAGCACCAAGTACAACCGATTAGATTGGCCCCCACCCTCTTAATTTTTCATAAAAAGTCAAAACCTGGCTTTGTGAGCAGGCTTTCTCAAATGCAGTGTAGCAGATAACTTCTTGACCTTGGAACGATTGGACAATTGTGATCGGATAACGATTTTGGTATTGAGATGCGGAGGATTTATGCTTTTATTGATATTACTGTTTATGGAATTTTATGTATGTTATATGCTTTTAACTGTTTTTATATTATTGTGGCATAGAATTGTGCCATTTTGTAAACCGCCCTGAGTTTACTACCCTTCTCGAGTTGAGAAGGGTAGTATAGAAATATAGTAAATAAATAAATAGAGATTTACGCTGTGAGTCTCCTTTGCCTTGCTATTGATGGGTAAAACTAATCATTGATAGAGGATCCATAAGGAAGGGGTCTTCTAAAATGTTTGGAAATGCTAGGGTGGGTTCCCCAAGTGATGCTACTGGGAGGGCTGTGGCATCTGGGAAGACAAAACTTCAATAGCTCCTAATCCTGCAACATTCCCATCACTTCCCTTGGCACAATGAGTCCTTTCTTCTTCTGTGCCAGTATGTCTGCAGGAAAATGACATCAGGGGATGGGATTTTCCTCTTCTTCTCTCCACCTCACTATTTCCATATTGGACCCCCCCCCCTTTTATGTGAAATATTGGATTTGTATTTGCCTTTTCTAAAAATGACTGAATCACACAATTGTGCTGAAATAATAATAACAAACAAACAAACAAACAAATAAATAAATAAAGGCACTGCAGTAATACGATGGTGTGAAAAACTATGATCCCAAGACCACAGAATGGCAAATTGGCACTATTGAGCTCTTCAGGAGAAGTGCAAGATCAAAAGTGCTCAACATAGTATGAGTCCACTTACTAAACTAATGCAACTGTAATGGAATAGCAGGTTAGTATGACAAAGTCCACGGTTGTAACAACTTTTGTATTGGGAGCATATGTAGGTAATTAACAAAACTAAAAATATAAAAAAGAGCCAAATATTTCATTTGAAAATTGCTGCTATTGTCATTGTATTTATATCTCGCCTTTCACCCAATAATGGGGCTCAAGGTGGCTGACAAGACATTTAAAGCAATGCTGTACAAAACATTAATCAAAGTATAAGTATTTTCCTAGTTCCAACAGACCCCACTACCTCTGAGGATGCTTACCATAGATGCAGGCGAAACGTCAGGAGAGAATGCCTCTAGAACATGGCCATATAGCCCGAAAAAACCCACAACAACCCTATAAGTATATGATTTAAAAAGCAATTAGCTTACAGAGCCAGCCTGATGTAAATCTGATTGAGCTCAGAATCTGAAAACCACTACTCAAGCATAAGTAGTATTAATGGCATGGGATTCGTTTGAGGCATTTTATTTATTTGTCAGGATCCCAATGGAAAAAAATTGAAACCATAGGCTGTACATTGAGTTCATCCTTTGTATCTATGGATTCTGCAACTATAGATTCAACCATCCATGACTAAAAAATATTGTTTTAAAAATCTGTAAAGCAAGTCTTAATTTTGCAGTGGTATATAATTTCATATATGGGACACCATTTTATTACTGCATGTGCAAATTTGCTTCTAAGACAGACAACTATTTATTTATTTACAGTATTTAGATACTGCTTTTCTCATCCCTGGGTGGGTGAACTCAAGGCTGTTTACAAAAAATAATGGCAAAATTCAATGTCTTACATAAACCAAATCATAAATCATAAATCAAACAGTATATGACAAAGCATAAAATACAATAGGACAAATTCACCATAGGATATTTAAACATGAAATATAAAATTAAAAACACCTAATAAAAAATTAAAATCACATGATCCAAACTTGTAGACCGGGCCATTCCAGATGTCAATTAGACTTATTCCATATTTACTTCTTGTACTGTGTTACTTTACTAGTCAAAAGCACATTAGATTGAATTTTTGAAATTAGTTCTGTACAACAACCTACTAGGGCTGGGCAACCACGGAAAAATTTGTTTCTAAACTCGATTCGTTTTTAGGGGGGTTTTGCGTTTCGATTTTTAAAAGAATTCCGAAATTTTCCTTAAAAAAAGTTCAAAATTTACGAAATTTCGGAAATTACGAAACAATTACGAAACAATAACGAATCGATTCGTTAATGGCGGACGCGATCGCGCAATACGCTAAAAAAACCTCCAAATGGGACAGGGGGAACTTCTGAAGCTTCCCTCTCCCTCTGTTGTTGACTGTTGGTGCGATAATTATATATTTTTTTTCACTGAGAAAACAAACAGCAACCCTAAAACTTGCACCAGACATGCGGAAATAATAACGAAACGATTTCGAAACGATTTCGAAACAATTACGAAACAATTACGAAACGAATTGAAAAATTCGTTTCGTTTTTTAGTTGCTCCTGAATAGTTCAATATCGCTTCGTTATAAAAAAAATAACGAATTAATAACGAATTATGAAATTAACGAACGAAATTGCCCAGCCCTACAACCTACTTATATATAAGACACTAATAGGATTCTAGTAAAAGATTGAAGCCAATGTTTCTTTCCTCCAGTCTGTACAAAGAGCGCCAGTTCTGCTGTGGCCAGATTGAAATTCTTCTCCAAACAGGCCCAGGCTCTATGTCAAATGGAGTATGCAGTTTATTTTGTGCCTCAAATATATGCTCTTTTGGTACCAGGGCAAATAGGTGACTGTAATTATATTTGCATTATCTGTGAATAATCTGTTGTATTATTAATAGGTTTTTTGATGGATGAGACCCTACAGGCTTCCTCCTTTGGGTAACATTTCCTTGACCTTCCTGTCTGTATGCATATGGATTCAATGACATATTGACTGCCAAAAGATGAGTTACTCTAAGCCTTTTTTTTCACTTGGTGCTTGCAGATGTTCAACTGTTATCTTCTTTTGCCTGCCTCAAGCCTATATATATTCTCCTCCTGTACTTGCATGGCATTGGCCAGACATCCTTAATTTTCTGAATTCATTCCCATATGATGTGTTTGGTGGATATTAGTTTGGGTTGAGTTGTTTGTTCTCATGTGCCTTCAAATCTTTCCAACTCTTAGGCAAACAGAGTTTTATAAGCAAGGTTTGTCATTGCCTTGCTTTGTGGCTGAGAGAGTGAGACTTGCCTAAGATCACCCAACGGGTTTCCATGGCTGAGTAGGGATTTGAACTCTGATCTCCAAGATCCTAGTCCAACACCCAAACCACTGCACCATGTAGACAAGTCTACATAGGGATCACCAAACGCAGCGCCCAAACAAGAATCAAGGAACATGAAAGGCACTGCAGACTACTTCAACCAGAGAAGTCAGCCATAGCAGAGCACCTGATGAACCAACCTGGACACAGCATTATTATTTGAGAACACAGAAATGCTGGACCACTCCAACAACCACCATGTCAGACTACACAGAGAAGCCATTGAAATCCACAAGCTTGTGGACAATTTCAACAGAAAGGAGGATACCATGAAAATGAACAAAATCTGGCTACCAGTATTAAAAAAACTCTAAAATTACAGCAGCAAAACAGCAGAGAGGAAACAACCAGGCACATCTTAACACCTTTCAACAAAAGATTCCCCCAGGCTCAGCCAAGCCTTTCAATGGTAATGAAGGTGGTCAGTTAAAACATTCACACCTAGCTCCATCAGGGAAGAGCTCTTTGCCCCACCCCAGTCATTCCACAGATATATAAACCCATTTCCTAATTCCAACAGACCTCACTACCTCTGAGGATGCTTGCCATAGATGCAGGTGAAACGTCAGGAGAAAATGCCTCTAGAACATGGCCATATAGCCCGAAAAAACCCACAAGAATCCACTGCACCATTCCTGCTCTTTGTGTCTAGACTGATGATGGTGTTACACGAGCGGACATACATTGACTAAAAGTTGCTGGTGTGATGTAGTGGTTTGAGTGTTGAACTATGACTCTAGAGACTAGGGCATAACTCCCCACTCAATGCATACTGAGTGACCTTGGGCACATTGCACTCTTTGCAGCCTCATCTATACTGGGATATAATCCAGTTTCTCAATGCAGATTAACAACATTTAACTGGATAATATGGCAGTATAGATCCAGTCTCAGAGGAAGGCAAAGGTAAATTCTCCTCTGACCAAATCTTGCCTAGGAAACTCAATGAGAGGATCACTTTAGGATTACCATAACTCACACAACAATAACAACAACAACCAAAATTCTCCCTGACATTCACAACTCTTAGTACTAGTGCAAGATTGCAGATGTATAGGATTAACAGTAGGCTTTGCACAGATCCATTTTAGCCATTTTCCTTTGGCTAATCTGGCTTCTTCGACTTGGTTAGATGGCCATAATGGCAAGGGCCCAGCCATCACAGTTTCCCATCTGTAATGGGACCATGTTACAGTTGATCACGGCTCCTCCTCCCCTTTACAGGAGCACGTGATGCACAAAGAGGCTGCTGCGTGATGCATGGGGTTTCTCTATGAGCCCTGCCATTTGGGCCAATTGGAATAGAAGAATGCCATGACATGCCTTAAGTAAGCTGCGTCTGCTTCCTTAACCTTGCTGCTGAAACCCAGGATCCCTTGACAGGAAAGGGTCCCAGCAATGGAAAAGGGAGCCTTGCATGTTCCCCATTGCCATCAATGGGCCAGATCTAGCCATATGTTTTGGCTGCGGACCAAAAATGGCTATCTGGCTACCTGCCCATTTTTGGGAGACACGTGTAAACAGATATGGGGTTCTACTGGAATCCAGCCAGCAGAAACAAATCAAGGCTCAGCCAAAATGCACAAGCCTAATTCATAGAGCTATAGATTAAAGAGATTCACATATACATGCTCACTTCAGTGAGAGGGACAGATAGGTAGACTCAACTTTATAAACTCAGAAATGTCTACATTTCATAATGGTATATACCATCCCTACCAGAAACATATTTGGTTCTAGAAAGAAGATTAAAATTACTGCAAAGTTGCAGGGTGGGATGCCACCAAATTCTTTTCAAAGAGAAATCCGGTGCTAGGTTGTGCATTCCAAGTGCTGGCAAACTGCACCGGAAGCCAAAATGAGTGGAGGTCATTGAGGCTGGCTCTGCCCTAAATTCCAGGATATGATCCCAGATTATCAGATTTGTACTGCATTATATGAGCCCACACTGCCAGATAATCCAGGATCAGATCCTGGGATATAGGGCCATGTAGATCCAGCCTGAGATGTAAATTAGTGAGTTTATCTGGAGATGGTCTGTAAGGATGTGGAAGGCTTCTCTCTACCATTAAAGTCCATTGCTGAGCATGGCAAAAGAGAATGACTGCAAGATCAAAACTTTAGTTCTTTCTTTTGTCTCCTTTTGTCTTTCAACTTATCTTTTTCTCTCTGCATGTTCTGATGCTATATTGAACCAAAGACAGAAGGCTGGGAGTGTGGCTGGGAGTGTGGTGATTGGTTGGCTAATTGCTAAGCAACTGTGTAGTCCTGCCTTTCCCCAATCCATGATAAATGGGAACTTGGGGAGATATTCCTCCCAGCTTCCTTCCTGGAACTATGCATGACCATATGCCTGGCTTCTGAATCAGTCAATAAAATAAAGGTTTTTCAACCCTGTGGTATAATGTTTTCGTTCAGTGTCATGGCAATATTCATTTCAAGCCCCGCTGCAGCACTCCTAAATTTTGTCATAATGGAGTGGTAAATGGTGCTGTCAAACTTCATGAATATTCACTGGAGTATAATTTAAGTGCATCCCAAGGCACTGGGAGTCAATTGAAAATACATATTTACAGATGTCTCTTTTGATGATGGCATGGAACAATATTTCAGCCTCCAAGTGGCTCAACATGACATGCAAATAATTGCCCAAGATTGCCTCTTGCACCAAAGGGTTAGTTATTGATTCTTCAGCTCGGCTGCCAGCATCAGTTAAGCATTTGAGGAAGCTGTCACAATGGATTTCTTGGAAGGGTGGAGAGGTGGAGAGTAGGCAATGGGAAGGACGTATTAACCCATGACGAACTCTTTGCAATCAAAATGCTAAACTGAATGGTGGTGAGAGTGGTTTGCAAACAAATGTGTGTTTAGTTTCTTACTGAATGGATGAAGCAATATAAAACCAATTAGCTACTTCTTTAATTAGATGTCTACAAATAAAAATGTCCAATCAATATATACATGTCCCCTTCTTTAATAAGCCAATAACTCACAATATCCTGCAAAATCAGATTATTCTTTGGGTCACTGACTCTAACATATAACGATGTTTGAGCTGAGAATACGATTTTGAAAAATCACAACAGGAATTTTCTAGATAACCAAGAATATCATCCAGAGACCCAGATTACCTGTTGAGCCTCATCTATTCAGGACTTTACCACCTGAAGTCCTAATAAAAGAGCTCTGGCATTGTAACCCCATCTTGCTAAGAGCTGGAATTGCTCTTTTGCAACCTTGAACTGAACATGGAAATTCTGCATTGGACCAAATTATCCAGCCACTTTTCTAAGTGAACCTACACTAACTGAATTATGCCCACAGGATTTAGTAATTTTTGGAAAATTCATCTGCACTACAGAGCACTTCACATAAACCTCTCCCTGTGCTAAATCCATGCATTAAAAACAAAAACAAAACAAGATGTGTTACAACAGATCTTTTACCGCAGGGTGGAATTATAACTTTGACGTATCTCTTGTCTTCCCTTTCGCAGAGGGAAAAACAACACAACGTTTGTTTATTTAAATCCCTTTACATAAACAAAGAATTTGTTTAGCAAAAGAGGAAGCAATCTGAAAAGGTGGATTAATGATGGAGCCCTCAAGGACACAGTCTTCCAGCTCAAACAGAAGGGTTGCTGATGTCATTGAAAGGTGCCTTTGTACCAGGTCTAGGACCTTTCTTTCCAGAAGGCTCAGGCAAAAGCAAACTGCTTCAGTCTCTCTCAAACTGTGCATTCTTCCTCATCAATAACGTTGCCATCACAAACACAATCAGATGTGGCTTGGATATGTGTGTCCAGGGGCGGCTCAACCCATTACGCAAAGTAAGCATTTGCAGTATAGTTGATTTTGCCCAGGGGTGCTCTTGAGGTGCTCTTGGGGGGAAAATAGACCTTGACATATGTGAGTTGCAGTTACTGGGATGTATAGTTCACCTACAATCAAGGAGCATTCTGAACTCCACCAATGATGGAAGTGAACCAAATATGGCACTCAGAACTCCCACGACGAACAGAAAATATATATCAGTGATTGGTTGGGGGGGAGGGCACCAAAATACTGCTTGCTTACCTTTGAAAATTACCTAGGGCCACCTCTGTGTGTGTCCCAGTTTTTGCCTGTGAAAGCTTGGAGGGTATGGAATGCCTCTCAACTCTTTAAGTTGCCTTTGCACATCATGCATTGGAACTGCAACACATGTGGATTGGCCACATGCGTATTGAGCATTGATCAACACACCTTCTGCTGTGTTGATCAACACACCTTCTCAATATAGTGGCCAGAAATGCCTTAAAGGCATCAGGTCCTGTGTGAGCTTGGAAACTAAGCAGGGTCAAATCTGGTTAGTACTTGGATGGGAGACTGCCAATAAATATCAGGTGTGGCAGGCTATATTTCTGGGGAAGGAACAGGCAAAGGTACCTCTGATTATTACTTGTTGCAGATGTAATAATAATAATAATAATAATAATAATAATAATAATAATAATAATTTATTTCTAGACTGTCCTTGCTCCCCAGAAAGACATATCAAAATAATACAGAATAATGGATAGTTACAGCAGAAAACTTACAACAAAGGAATTAAGCATCAAAATAAAATAAAACAGGAACAATCCATTAACAGATAAAAATTAAAACATAAATAAACATTACATTGCACACCCTAAAAGCAAATTATAAGACATTACATTAAAAATGGCTGACAACAGTTCTTCACTTAAGATATATCATAACAGCCATATAATACACATGGGTTAGCCAGCATTTAAAGTGTCCTAGTCCTTCTCTTCTCCATACGCTAAAGTGCATAGGTACATTTTAGAAGTTTCTTAAAGGAGAGGAGAGTGGTGGCCATTTTTATTTCTTTAGGGAGGAAGTTCCAGATATGGGGACGGTGATCACAGAGAAGGCCCCCTTTCCCACCTACCGAGCTTGTGACAGGGGTGGGACTGAGAGGAGGGCCTCCTCTGTAGACTGCAGTGCATGTGATGGTCTATATAAAGAGATAAGATGAGACCAATATTATGGACCTGAACCATTTAGGGCTTTATAGGTATCAACCAGCACTTTTTATTTAGCCTGAAAGTAGACCAGCAACCAGTAGAGCTATCACAGCATGGGAGTCATCATTTCACAATACGGCACTCCAGTTAGCAATCTAGCCGTTAATCTCTGCACTAATTGCAGCTTTCAAACTATCTTCAAAGGTTAGCCCCACATAGAGAATGTTGCAGTAGTCTAAATGGGATGTGACTAAGGCATGGGACTAAGGTATGGCCAAGTCTGACGTCTCAAGGTGCAGAATCAGCTGGTGCACAAGTTTTAGCCGTGCGAAGGTGCTTCTGGCCACCACATGTGGACACTGCATAGTCTACATAAATGTAGAATATGCCAAAGCAGTTAGGATCCCATGCTTTGGGTCATTGTGCAATTTGTGTGTTTGAGTGAGAAAGGGGGGGGGGGCTGTGCACTACCTTGAAAAGCAACCTTCTCACATATTTCTTTCAAATATGTTATATCTCTTTCTTTTACAAAAAAAGACAAAAACACAAAGAAAAACATTTTAAAGACTGGTGCCAAAATCTGACAGTTCATTCCTGTCTTTCTCACAGAGGTACGCTTTGATAGTCCAAAGTTTTGATACATAAGCTTGCATTTAAAATCATCAAGTGATAAAACTGCTTCACTTTCTGGGGAGCAGGTGTGAAGCAAGGCTGAAAACAACAGCCTTGTGTGACTTTTCCAAGCACTTCAAGGAAGTTTCTCAGCTCACACTCTGACCTCCTGCTGGTTATTTTTAGAAACCCGAAATGTGTGTGTCTCCAAACCAGGTACAAGTGGATGAATGTAGTGCATTGTCTTAGCCCCAAAGCAATTGCAAACCAAGCTAAGGAAGGGAGAGAGTCCAGGGACAAGCATATATAAGAAACCTAATCATCAAATTGGGAGGAAATGCATATAATGTTTCACTAGGTATTTTAAAAACAAAGGAACACTGTCAGCCTGATGGGGAAGGAGAGCCCTAAGGAATCCCAAGGAGGCTGTAAATTGCCATTTGATAACTCTCCTGCCTCAGGAGCCTAGGAATGTGACTTGCTTTAGCTCAAACCCTTTGTCCAGTTAGTCAGTACTGCTCACTTCAATGGCAGTCTTTTGCAGAATAAGAGCTACGTCCCTCGAGGAAACATGGTTGGAGATGTATGTTAGAAGCAATTTGGACATTATTACACGAGCCTCCTGAAACAGCCTCTGCCATGGTGAACCTGACTAGCTTAAGAGGAAAGTATGCCTTTGTCTAGCCCCTCTTCTTATTTCCTAAACATTTTGAATGCACTTTAAGACAGCTCAAACTGTGCTAACCTTACTGCAGCTGCAGGGATGTAATTCCTCCCAATTGGTGCTTTCCCTGTCTTTATACATGCCCTCCTTTTTTAAAAAAATGTAAGAACTACAAAACATCAAGAGTTTTAAGTTGTACAACTCTGAACTTCATGCAGGCTCTTCAAATATATATTTAAGCACTTTGCAATTAAAATACATTTCCTATTGTGTTTATTTGGCAAGTGGAAGGTGTACATAGTTCTTTAAAACATGGCAAAAGCACCCATGCCTGGGAAGTCCTGCAAAAATGTTACTACCTTGCAAGAAAATGAAATGTTCAGTTCACCATGGATTCATCTTACCACACTGCTTAAGAAAGCTCAGACATGGAAAGTCGTGGGATAGGAGAATAATATTGGGTTGTTGTGAGTTTTTTGGGCGCTATGGCCATGTTCTAGAAGTATTCTCTCCTGACATTTTGCCTGCATCTATGGAAGGCAGATGCTACCATAGATGCAGGCAAAACATCAGGAGAGAATGCTTCTGGAACATGGCCATAGAGCCCAAAAAACTCACAACAGCTTAGTGATTTTGGCAATGAAAGCCTTCGACAATACAGGGAAGAATGTTCATTATCTACAATTTTAATGCACCTTGAAGATTGATTTGGCATGAGATTAGGATAACATATGGTGGGTTTAGAATGTTGTATAATAGAATAATCTCTTCAGAGGTCCAAGCTCAAAGTGAACAAGGCTATCTCTGTTTTCTCTCCCTCCTTTCACACATTGGTGGCAGGACTCCAAACAATTCTCTGTGCTAACCTCTTACCTGTTGCATGCTAGCAGGATTCCCAAGAACAGTGCCTGACATGATAGACTACTTAATCCACATCTGCCCAGTCCCTACTTGTCCCACAAGGGTTTTCCTGTCTTACAGAAAGACTGGAACAGAGAGGGGGACATTTCCAACTTGGTTCCATGATCTGAACCTATCTCCTCCTGTCTGTAGCATAGATCCAACTGCACCATCACCCTGTGCTTGGCTTGGGCTCTTGAATTGCCTTGTGGCTGAGGAAGGCAAAATGAAGGCATTGGCATCCCTCAATAAAGTCTGCCCTACCAAATGGAATTTCTCCTGATTCACATTACAAAAAGTGAGACACTGAGAATTACACACACCTGTAATGTTGATATTTACTTTGTTCATTTTCCATTGATCACTTCTCTTTTGAAGCCTACACTGCATTGCTGAATGCTCAACTGGAATGCTACACTCCTGCATTGATAAACATTTGAAGACTTTGAAAATCCCATAGAAGGCAGCAAAATTATTATCAGTGGATCAATGCATACATTGTGTCTCTCCTCGAGCTGTTCTCCTGTTTGTGAATCTCTCTTTTATTTCTAAGACCTATAATTAGTATTGCAAATGATAAAGCCCACTATATCAGTGTTTCTCAACCTGGGGGTCAGGGCCCCTGAGGGGGTCGCGAAGGGGTGTCAGAGGAGCCACCAAAGACCAACAGAAAACACAATATTTTCTGTTGGTCATGGGGGTTCTGTGTGGGAAGTTTGGCCCAATTCTATCATTGGTGGGATTCAGAACGCTCCTTGATTGTAGGCAAACTATAAATCCCAGTATCTACAACTCCCAAATGTCAAAGTCTATTTTCCCCAAACCCCACCAGTGTTCACATTTGGGCATATTGAGTATCTGTGACAAGTTTGTTCCTGATCCATCATTGTTTTGAGCCCACAGTGCTCTCTGGATGTAGGCGAATTACAACTCCCAAACTCAAGGTCAATGCCCACCAAACCCTTCCAGTATTTCTGTTGATCATGGGAGTTCTCTGTGCCAACTTTGGTTCAATTCCATTGTTGGTGGGGTTCGGAATGCTCTTTGTTTACATGTTAACTATAAATCCTAGCAACTACAACTCCCAAATGACAAAATCAATCCCCCCGCCAACCCCACCAGTATTCAAATTTGGGCATACCAGATATTTGTGTCAAATTTGCTCCAGTGAATGAAAATACATCCTGCAGATCATTATTTACATGGTGATTCATAATGTTAGGGTTATTGTTGGGGGTCACCACAACATGAGGAACTGTATTAAGGGGTTGTGGCATTAGGAAGGTTGAGAATGACTGCTCTATATGGTGCTGAACCACAACTCCCAGTAGAATTAATCAACACAACCAATAGTGAGAAATGCTAGGTGTCAAAGTTCAGTAACATCAGGAAGACAACACAATTACAACATCTTTAAACCCAATTGAGAGGCCAACTAGAATAGTCTTACTGAATCAATTTGAATTATGCTATATGTTGACTAGGAACTGCTTCCAACAACATATAGGTTGCATCTACAATATATGTTTTAATGCAATTTGAGACCACTTTAACTGCCATGGCTTAATGCTATGGAATCGTGAAAGTTTTAGTTGATGAGCATTCAGCACTCTTTGGAAGAGAAGACCAAAACCCTTGCAAAACTACAACTCCCATAGTTCCATACTATTGTGCCATGGCAATTAAAGTGACACCAAACTGTATTAATTCTACAGTGTAGATGCAACCTATAGAAGTCCATATTTTGTCCACTTCATTGTTTTGTTGGACATTGTAACTCACTTCTTGAAAAGAATGGCTAAAGTTCTTCACTGTCTAGAATTTAAAAATGTCTTACATTCATGGGAATTGATGTGTTCATGAGCAGTGTGGTTATTTTTTTTAGGGGTATGGCAAGGCCTTTGGGCCACTATAGTAAAATGACATGGTCTCTGGTCAAGTACACTTGCCACTGAATCATTTCCATCTGTTTTGAAACATGCTCACATCCTACGGTAATCAGATGCTAATTTTATACTGTATTCCTTTGAGAGCAGACCAGATGTCTACAACTTGTTAAACATTTCTTCATATTGGTGAGGTTATTTTTGTTTGCTTTGTTCACATGCTAAAATCAACAATACCTGCAGCAAATACTCTGTGGTTTAATTAATCATTTTGAAGAGAGCAGAAAGCATACATTTTTCAGATGCATTGCACAATCTTAGCCTGCTGGTCTCTTTTTGTATTGTCGAAGGCTTTCATGGTCGGAATCACTGGAATGTTGTGAGTTTTCGGGGCTGCATGGTCATGTTCCAGAAGCATTCCCTCCTGACATTTCACCTGCATCTATAGCAGGCATTCTCAGAGGTTGTGAGGTCTGCTGGAAACTAGGAAAATAGGGTTTATATATCTGTGAAATGTCCAGGGTGAGAAAAAGAACTCTTGTCTATTGGAGGTAGGTGTGAATGTTGCAATTGGTTAACCTCTGAGACCTCACAACCTCTGAGGTTGTCTGCCATAGATGCAGGTGAAACGTCAGGAGAAAATGCTTCTGGAACATGGTCATACAGTCCAGAAATCTCACAACAAACTAGTCTCTCTTTTTTTTGTGCCGTCAAGTAGTTTCTGGTGATCCTAAGGTGTATCTATCATGGGTTTATTTGACAGAATTTACTCAGAAGCAATTTGCCCTTGTCTTCATCTGAGGCTGAGAGAGTGTGACTTGCCAATGGATTTCCATGGCTGAGTGAGGATTCACCCTAGTCTCTCAGTCTTTTAAAATGCTTATTACATTTTTACAATATATGCAATATAACACTAACAGTAATAAATCTTGCTTTTATCTCATCCACCATCCCTCCCTCCATCATAGACATATACAAAATGCTTCCCTGTCAATCCTCTTACTTATAAATTATCCTCTGCTTGAGTATCTATTTTTATTAATAGTCTTACCATCCCTGAGTCATTTATCCAAAATTTCACCTCATCTTATGGTGATTTAAACCTGCTATTGCTCTGACACGTGTCACTAATAAATAGGTTCCCTATAGCCCCGAACAAATTCTCTTTCATTCCTTCCCTCTCTAATCTTGCTTTATATGTTAATTTTTCAAATAAAGCTGTGGTCCACATTCTGTTTAACCAATTTTGTATTGATAGATCTAATTTTTTCCATACTTGGACAATAGCACATACAAAAAGTGATAACCTGGTCCAGTATTCAAACCATTACACTATTTTGGCTCAATTAAATTCCTCTTTGGAAATACTTTGATTTTTTTTAAAGTGCAATATCTGCATTCAGTTGGAGGTCATGGCATTTTGCAAACAATGCTATTTCACAAGTAGATGCACATTGTGGTCCCTATCTTCAAGAGGGGAAGAAAAAGACAACCCAAACTACTGTCCGGTCAGCCTCACATCAATACCTGGCAAGATTCTGGAAACGATAATTAAGGAAGTGGTCTGCAAACACTTAGAAACGAATGTGGTCATCACTAATAGTCAACATGAATTTATCAAAAACAAGTCATGCCAAACTAATCTGATCTCTCTCTCTCTCTCTCTCTCTCTCTCTTTGATAGTGCTACAAATTGGGTAGATGCAGGGAATGCTGTGGATGGAGCGTATATGGATTTCAGTAAGGCCTTCCACAAAGTCCCCCATGACCTATTGACAAAGAAACTAATCCAATGTGGGCTAAACAAAACTATGGTTAGGTGGATCTGTAATTGGTTAAGTGAATGAACATAGAGGGCGATTCTCCCCAATGGTTCCTCTTCATCCTGGAAAGAAGTGACAAGCAGAGTGCCGCAGGGTTCCGTCCTGGGCCCGGTCCTGTTCAACATCTTTATTAATGACTTAGATGAAGGGTTAAAAGGCATGATCATCAAGTTTGCAGATGACACCAAATTGGGAGCGATAGCCAATATTTCAGAAGACAGGAGCAGAATTCAAAACGATCTTAACATGTCAGAGAGATAGGCCAAAACAAAGAAATGTTCAACAGAGACAAACACAAGATACTCCACTTAGGCAGAAAAAATAAAATGCAAAGATACAGAATGGGGGATGCCTGGCTCAATAGCTGTATGAGATATGAAGGCCATGTATAAATATGTGAGGGGAAATCATAGGGAGAAGGGAGCAAGCTTGTTCTCTGCTGCCCTGGAGACTAGGACATGGAACAATGGCTTCAAACTACAGGAAAGGAGATTCCACTTGAATATTAGAAAGAACTTTCTGACTGTGAGAGCTGTTCAGCAGTGGAACTCTCTGCCCCGGAGTGTGGTGGAGGCTCCTTCTTTGGAGTCTTTTAAACAAAGGCCGGATGGCCATCTGTCAAGGGTGCTTTGAATGCGATTTTCCTGCTTCTTGGCAGGGGGTTTGGCTGGATGGCCCACAAGGTCTCTTCCAACTCTATGATTCTATGATTCCATGATCCTGAAGTCCTCATGGACAACAAGTTAAACATGAGCCAACAATGTCATGTGGAAGCTAAAAAAGCCAATGGGATTTCGCCTGAATCAATTTGGAGTCTAGTGTCTAGATCCAGGGAAGTCATGTTACCCCTCTATTCTTCTGTGGTCAGACCACACCTGGAATCCTGTGTTCAATTCTGGGCACCGTAGTTGAAGGGAGATGTTGACAAGCTGGAATGTGTTCCATAAAAGACAATTAAAATGATGAAAGGTCTGGAGAACAAGTCCTATGAGGAGCAGCTTAAAGAGCTGGGCATGCTTAGCCTGCAGAAGAGAAGGCTGAGAGGAGACATGATGAGAGCCATGTATAAATATGTGAGGGGCAGTCACAGGGAGAAGGGAGCAGGTTTGTTTTCTGCTGCCCTGGAGACTAGGACATGGAAATGTCTTCAAATGAGAGAAAAGGAGATTCCACATGCACATTAGGAAGAACTTCCTCACTGTGAGAGCTGTTCAGCAATGAAACTCTCTGCCCCAGAGTGTGGTCAAATCTCCTGCTTTGGAGGCTTTTAAAGAAAGGCTGGATGGCCATCTGTCAGGGGTGCTTTGAATGTGATTTTCCTGCTTCCTGCTTCTTGGCAAGGTGTTGTACTGGTTGGCCCACAAGGTTTATTCCAACTCTATGATTTTATGATTCTAATGGAAAGCCATCTGCCCTCCTTGAAGTTGACAGACCTTCTTTAATTTTGCATGTTCTAATAGGTTTTACATTCAGTTGCACAATGTTGCCATTCCAGTTGTGTAGCACAATCAATGTGTAGCTCCAAATGTGAAGATTTATGCTATGCAGAACTCCAACATTACCCCACTTATTTATTTATTTTGGGGGGGGGGGGTCTTAAGCTACAGTTCCTGTATCTATTAAAAAGAACTGTGTCACTTTTCGTGGGGTGCAGAAGGGCATTGTCTAAAAAGGTAAAGCCTTCAAGACACTTGTGAACTTATGCTGACCCCATGGAAGGAAACTAATAATAGGGTAAGATAATTTCAGTGACCTAATGTGTCTGCTCTCCATGTTTCCCTGCCTCCATCCCTCTGTGTTGTAAACTAATACTTTTAGAGATGTTTCTCCGCCTCTTCTTCATATGTCCTCACTTGACCTTCCAATATGAAGATGGGTTAGATGAACTCCTGGAGTTACTCTCCTAACTTACAATGGACTTGGTTTATTTCTGCAAGACATTGACATGTTTGCTCCTTAATCAAGGTCTCTGTTTCATGAACTCTTACAAGAACAGAAGGAAATAGCTACAGAGCAGAGGAGGAACCGCTTGAGAGGCTGCTGCCATTGTCTTTTAACATATTTTGTCTGAAATAGTCAGCTCCTTGTCTCTTATGGTTTTATTTGTCATGTCAGGAGTGACTTGAGAAACTGCAAGTCACTTCTGGTGTGAGAGAATTGGCCATCTGCAAGGACATTGCCAAGGGGACGCCTGGATGTTTTGATGTTTTACCATCCTGGTGGGAAGCTTCTCTCTTGTCTCCGCATGGGGAGCTGGAGCTGACAGAGGGAGCTCATTCGTGCTCTCACCAGATTCAAACCTATGACCTGTTGGTCTTCATTCCTGCCGGCACAAGGGTTTAACTCATTGCGTCACCGAGGGCTCCGTTTCTTATGGTCAAGGTAGCCTTAGCAGGAATTATTAAGAGCTTGATGTGGCTCCTTGTTTTTGAGCACATCTGGCACCCTAAAGGAAACAGAACTTTTTCAAGGACATAGTAGACTACAAACATTTGACCTGTTGACTGAAAAGTCACAACAGTCTCTTCTACCACTACCACTACCACTACCTACACACAAATCCATCTTGCAGGATTACCATTAGACAAGAGGAATCCTTCTAATAGTCTGCTAAGTCCATAACTTTAAAAAACCATTGATGGTTCAAATGATTTCACCAGCATCTTCTCACTTACGTATCAATTTATTAAAAGGGCATCTTGGCCTTGTCCCATTTTTATCTTGTATGAGGGGAATATTAAATAAATTTCTTTAAAAGTCAATTATTAATATCCTCCATCTATAAACCATGTCTCCATCTAGAAAGCTTATTGACATGCAGTCTAGACATTTTGAGAGGGGATTTGCTTCATGAATATCAATAAACAGGTTATACCAAAGGCTAAAGAGTAGGGAAATGGTATTAATGAGAGAAGCAGCATTCAAGGGCCGACCGCGATAATACAATAATTAAAAGTTCACCTTTCCTTCATCTTCTTTCTCCTTGGGCCAGCAATTTTGTCAGTCAGATGCCAAAACTTCAACCAAATTTCCACGGGTCTTTTGGAGTGAACATGAGTTGATGCCAGATGAGAATCACACACACACATTGAGAGAGAGAGCACATTTCCATACTAAAGTAAAACTGTTTTTGACCCAGAGCTGAATTTAGGAATTGGTTTCACCTTCCCTTGAGCTGAGTTTGGCACGGACTTTTCAACAAACTATGCCTGCCAATGGAAATCAACAGGAGTCTTTCAAAAATGCTAATCTTCTCTTACACTCAGCCCCTCATTTGAAAAGGAAATGTTGGAGAAGCATTTAATTGGAGGGTATATGCAAAAAAAACCCCTATATATTAAAAATCCTCATTGAAGCCCAACACACACACACAGAGACGTACAGACCCTGTCTGGCATATGACAAAGCCTGTTTCTGAAATCTCTTTGTAGAAAAGCATCATTTGTCAGAAAGCTTATGAGGGAAGACAGCTGATTGCTTTCAGAGATTTTGTTTGACAAAGGCTGCAACCAAATCCCACCTGGAAGCTACGCAGTCATCGGGATAGTGAATCTACTGTGAATTTTAGTCTGGACTTTAAAGGACCTATCCAAAGTCCTGAAATTATTTTTGGAATAGGGTTCAGCCCCCTTCAAGTTCAGATTAATTCACTTCCCCAATAAACTAGAATCCATCATCTATCTTACTTTACTTACTTAGGCAATCCCTCATAGCCCGAGGGTGATGGTCCTCCAAGTGTAGTGTCTTGTTAGTGGGTCCATAGGTGGCTGACTGTGTTGCCATATTCTTGATCTGCATGTTCTTCTGCAGGGAGGACATTGGTTTCCAGGTGGAATGCAGTCCCAGTCAGGGTTTGATTGAAGCACCTTCCTCTAAGTACAATTCTCCCTTTTGCCCTCCATTCGTATCTCTTTGAATTGTGCAGTACTGCTGGTTACAGCTGACCTTCAGTTAGAGTGCTCAAGGGCTAGGGCTTCCCAGTTCTCAGTGTTTATGCCACAGTTTTAAGGTTGGCTTTAAGCCCATTTTAAAATCTCTTTTCCTGTCCATCAACATTACATTTTCCATTCTTGATTGGAGGTATAGTAACTGCTTTGGAAGACGGTGATCGGGCATATAGACAACGAGATCAGTCCAGTGGAGTTGATGGCATAGGAGTATCAGAGCACCTCTTCAGTGATGGTGGTCTTTGCTTCTTCCAGCATGCTGACATTAGTTCACCTGTCTTCCCTAGAGAATTGTAGGATTTTTTGGATGCAACTCTGATGGAATTGTTATAGGAGTTGAGTGTGACATCTGTAGACAGTCAATGTTTCACAGGCGTATACCCCACCATCTATTAGTGACTGAGATACTGTAGGTAGGACCACAAAGGTGGGTCAGAGAAGGTCCTTCGTGAGACCCTCAGCTTTTATACCAGAGGGCTTATTATGGCAGCAAAGAGCTCTGCCAGGAAGGAGGTACTGCTAGCAATATTTCACTGGTGTTAAAACCCGATAAAAGGACATCTGACACGTGTGGATCAGGGTGGTTTAGATCCAAATGATCTAATGGCTCCATATTTCTCCTTTTAGTTATGCATAAAAGGAGGTGTTTGTAAAAAGTAGCAAACATGACCTTAAGTGAAAGGAAAATATGTTCATTGGATTAACGTCTGCAGGAGAGGCCGTCCTGTGTGGTCTGCTACTGGGAGCAATAAACACAATTGCAGGTTTGATTTCTGTAGATGTGATCATTTGCAGATTTAATCAATATGTGCACTGAAGGAAATTTTGACATTCCTGGAGAGAAAACTTCTCTAGGACTTACTATGTACAATAGAGCAATTTCATTGTCAATTACTGGTGAGGCTTGCTCAAAGTGTAATTGGCTCAATTCAGGCATGGTTTTTCACAATAGTCCCCATGAACAGACACTTGATGGTTAATGAAGTGGGGTGGGGGTATTGGAAGGACATGATGTACCCCATTACCAGATCCAGACTGATGGCATCTGGGTTTTAGTATTACTAGTCTACATCTGGTTATGGTGCATAGGTGGACATCTTTCAGGAGAACTATGGCAGAAAAACCATGACCGCATGGGCTTTGGATATTGTGGAGGGAAGAAGAGACAGAAACATTTACAATGACAAAAAAGGCATACACAGACAGGCTCAAGACAGACTTACAGCTGTGTATGCCACTAATAGAATATCAGCTAAAGTCTCCTTCATATGACTTTATTCTAAGGCTGGCCCTGTTGAAAAACTAACCGCAGCTCTTCAGTTATTGGCATCGGCTAGGGATGCATTTTCCTAATAAATAACGAAGGGGAGAGAAGGCAAGGAGTGTCAGATAAGATGATGAACAAAACTGAAGGTAGTTTACATTAAAATTCTGCATTATTTATTAGCCAGTTGTAGCCACTGGCGTTTTTATACCACACGAAGAATTCATTACTGTCAATTGTCTCGTGTGATGATTTCCATTGGCACACATCAAAACGGCTCCTAATTTGACTGGAAGATATTTAGACACATGGAAACGCAAGATTTAAAAAGATCAGAATTGAGATGAACAGTTCTTTCAAAATCTGAAAATAGTGTGCAACTGTTACCTTGGTCAAATTCATAATTCAGATTTCAAGTATAGTTCATTCAGAAAAAAAATCGGTTTTGTAGCCAAGTGCTGCATTGGGGAAGACAAAAGAATACATATGCTGCCGCTTTGCAAATTCCTTACCCTCCCTCGAAAGAAATGAAATGTGTTTCAGGCTCTGTCTTTTTTTTTATTATCAAAGATGTTTCTTCAATGAGCAAGAATGTTGTTGTTGTTGTAATTGTCCGAAAGTTGGTGACCCTGTGAATGAAAGACCTCCGTGATACTCTGTTATTAACAACCCGGCTTAAGGCCCACAGACAGGGCTGTGGCTTTCTTGATCAAGTCTATTCACATGTAATGTGGTTTTTTCTGTCTCTTTTGCTCCTGCCTTCTGTTTCGCTGAGCACTGTCATCTTCTTCCAAGTAGTCATGTTGTCTTCTGATGTGTCCAAAGCACAAGAGACTCAATTTAGTGATTTTGCCTTCTAGGGAGTGTTTGTCCTTTTGGCACTCCATTGTATCTGCAGAACTCTAATAATAATAAGTGCCTAAAGACCTTGGCCTGCACTTAAACACAATCAGCACTGACAAAATTACCATCTTGCAGCTGCAAAAGGCCACCTTACTGGGATCTGCACGCATTATTTGTCGATAGATCACACAGTCCTAGACACTTGGGAAGTGTCCGACGTGTGATCCAACACAACAGCTAGCAGAGTGATCTTGTTTGCTGTGGGCTCATCTTGTTGTGTTTCTAATAATAATAATAATAATAATAATAATAATAATAATAATAATAATATCTGTAGAACTCCTATAATAATAACATAATAATAACAATAATATCTGCAGAACTCCAACAACAACAACAACAACAAAACAACAACAACAATAATAATAGCAGCATACTGTGTTTTTGTGTCAGTAAAATAATAATAATAATAATAATAATAATAATAATCTTTATTTTTACCCTGCCACCATCTCCCCAAAGGAACTCAGGGTGGCTCATAGAAGTACTCCAAGTGCCACATGCAGACAATAATACATAAGTATAAATACAATTACATAAGTATAACAACAGTGCATAAAATATCTATATATATATATATATATATATATATATATATATATATATATGTATATATGTATATATATATATACATACTAGGGCTGGGCGGTTTCGTTTCGTTAATTCGTAATTCGTTAAAAATTCGTTAATTTTTTAATAACGAAGCGATAACGAACCATTCTGGAGCAACTTAAAAACGAAACGAATTTTTAAATACGTTTTGTAAATGCTTCGTATTTCGTTATGTATTCGTTTCGTTATTGGTTTGAGGTCGTTTCGTTATTATTTCCGCATGTCTGGGGCAAGTTTTATAGTTGTTTTTTGTTTAATTAGTGAAAAAAAATTATAATATCACACCAACAGTCAACAACAGAGGGAGAGGGAAGCTTCAGAAGTTTTTTTAGCGTATTGCGCGATCGTGGCCGCCATTAACGAATCGATTCGTTATTGTTTCGTTATTGTTTTGTAATTTTTTACCATTTACGAAATTTCGTAAATATCGAACTTTTTTAAAAGAAAATTTTCGGAATTCTTTTAAATATTGAAACGCAAAACCACCCAAAAAACGAATCGATTTTAGAAACAAATTTTTCCGTTGTTACCCAGGCCTAATACACACACACACACACACACACACATACATAGATATTAGGCCTGGGCGGTTTCGTTCATTAATTTTGTAATTCGTTAAATATTCGTTATTTTTAACAATTACAAAATGATTACAAAACTTATTTTCAAACCCGGAAGTGTTTTTAAATATCGAAACGGCATCCTCCATCTTTTTTACAAGCTTCCGCCCGTTTCGGAAATGACGTTTTAGGGATGGAGGATGCTGGGTGCGCCGGGAGCCAATCCGGCGCTCCCAAGCACCGTGGCTCATTGTGATTGGGCGGGCTGCCCTTTAAAAGCGGCTCCGCGTGGCCGCATTGCTCATTGCTGGGGAAGGCGAGGAGACGGGAGGTTCGGGAGGGAGGCTTGGCTTGCTTGCATTCATTCATTGCTTGCATTCATTCATTCATTCACATTCATTGTTGGGAGAGCGAGGGCGGTTTAAGGACCTGGGCTGGGAGCAGCGGGGAGGCTTTGCCCTGTTTTCGCCCCACAACAGGGCAGGGCAAGCATTTTGTTAATTTTCCATTTTTAAATATTTCTGATAAATATTTCTTTTATTCTTAAAAAAATTCAAAAAATATTCTAAAAAAAGAAAAAAAACTTGTGTGCCTGTGTGTGTGTTTGTCCCTGTCCTGTGGCTGTGTTCGCTCCACAACAGGGCAAGCATTTTGTTAATTTTCCATTTTTAAATATTTCTGAAAAATATCTTTCTTTTATTCTTAAAAAAATTCAAAAAATATTCTAAAAAAAGAAAAGACCCTTGTGTGCCTGTGTGTGTGTTTGTCCCTGTCCTGTGGCTGTGTTCGCTCCACAACAGGGCAAGCATTTTGTTAATTTTCCATTTTTAAATATTTCTGAATCGATTCGTATTTAATAACGAAGTTTCGGAAGTCGTTTTTGCGCATGCGCAAATCGCGTCCGCCATTTTAACGAATCGATTCGTTATTACCTTAACGAATCGACCCCGTTTCAATAACGAAGTTTCGGAAGTGATTTGCGCATGCGCGGGGGGTCCGCCATCTTAACGAATCGATTAGTTAATAATAACGAAATTTCGTAAATACCGAACTTTTTTAAAGGAAAATTTTGTAATTCTTTTAAATAACAAAACGCAACCCCCCCCAAAAAACGAATCGATTTTAGAAACAAATTTTTGCATTGTTACCCAGGCCTAATATATATATATAATTTGAAAATTATAAAAACTTTCCTTCAGCACTACATTTCAAATGAATTGATTTCTATCCTGTCAGACAGTAAGGATGTTTCTGGCCAGTGAATAGTAGGCATGACAACAAAGGATCAAAAGTTCATTGCAACTAGACAGGTTTACAGAGCTGAAACAGGGGTAGGGCAGCCCTTCAGCTGTAGATTGTTGGACTAAAGCTCCCAGCATAGCCAGTCAAATTACAATTCAACAATATATGGAAGGCTGCACAATTCCCACCATTGCTCTGAAGCTCTTTGGGCCTCAGGGGATGGCACTGGCAAATATCCTCCAACAAATCCTGTCAAGAAAACCCTGCGACAGGTTCACCTTAGGGCTGCCATAATTTAGAAATGACTCAAAGACACACAACAATAACAGACAACAAATAATAGCTTTTACACTCATAATAAAATCAAAGCTCTTCTGCTTATATAACCATTTTTTTGTTGTTGGGGCAGATGGATGTCTAACAAAAGGCAAATCACACCTCTCTTGGTGCACTCGAGTCTCTGAGTTCCCCTAATGCCAGCAGAGGTTGTTCTTCGGTAGTTCTTCCCTTTACACCTGCAATAAGGCCTTCACACTTTTATCCTTAGCCGATGCAGTCTATTGTCCAGGGCACCTCATCCCAAGTGGCCGAAAACCCCAAAAGCCAAGCATTCATGAAATAAGGAGCTTAGAGTAAGGGATGTGTCCAATAGATGTTGGAAACAAAGAGGTATCAACACTTTTCATAGAATCACAGAGTTGGAAGAGATCACACGGGTCATCTAGCCCAACCCCCTGACATGCAGGAAATGCACAAAGTCCCCTGGACAAATGGTCATTTAGCCTCTGTTTAAAAGTTTCCAAGGAAGGAGTTTCCTCCACACACCAAGGCAGAGAGTTCTGCTGCTGAACTGCTCGTACAGTCATGAAGTTCTTCTTAAAGTTCAGGTAGAATCTCCTTTGCAAAATTTGAACTTTTGCAAAGTGATTAGTGACAGAGGGGATTCTATATGATGCCTGCCATTTGTTTTTACCTGCTTGTCTCTTACTTTGGTTTATGTACTCACTTTTTTTTTCTTAATTGCAGAGGTTCCCTTGTAACTCCCTTCTTCAAGAATTTAGTCAGTCACTTTGTTCCCTTGAATGGGAAGAGGCATCCATCCTCTTCTAGCCCCAAGTAATGGCTAACAGTTTACAAAGGGTTCTTCTAACCAAATATAGGACAGCCTCACTTCTCTGTCTCCTTTCCTTTCATAAATTGGATTTTCTGAGACATGAATGTAAGTTTTCTTTTTTACCTTATAGGAATATCCAGAGTAATTATTCATTTTCCATCACAAGCTCATATTCACTAGCCTTGCTACATTCCGACTACCATCGATATTACATATTTCTATAGTAGCTGTACTGAATAGTAGTTGACAGATACCACTTCAGACAGACGTAATAATAAAACACTTTCTTTATATTCCGTCCTTCTCTTCAGGGGTCTCAGAGAGGATTACAGCATTTACAAACATAGGCAAACATTCAATGCCTTTACAATCATATACAATGAAACACACAAACACAAACAAAGGCAGAGACTTCTCCTTTCATTTCCAGCTTCTGGAGGTGGTGCTCATCTCTGGCTCTAGGAAGGTGGTTTTCTCAATTTTCAAGCTGAGGGTCCTGCATTGTCACCTTCTGGTTGTGTGGCTGGCAAGATTGCTTGGAGCGTCTCTTCTTCCTTTTCCCACCAAAGCTGTACCTATTTATCTACTCACATTTGCATGTTTCCAAACTACTAGGTTGGCAGGAGCTGGAGTTGACAGACGAGAGCTCACCTTGTCTCACAGATTTGAACTGCCAACTTTCAGGTCAGCAATTCAGCAGCACAATGGTTTAACTCATTGTGCCACTGCAGTGCCACCTATGGTTGTAATTGCAGACATGACATCCTACAAGATGGCCTAAGCATGGATGTTGAAATCTTCCAGCATCCCAATCCATGGAGATTCCATTCCTACCTCCAAGGCCACCTGGACAGCTCAAGTAGGGACAGTGTGGGCAATCTACCAATATCTCTGATATGTCCTGGCTACCCACCTAACCCTCCAGAGATTAGGGGATAGGATGCCTGGTCAGAAGCATATTATCCTGATGGACCAAAGCAGCTCCATCTCCATGTCATCCCCCCCCCCCCCACCAGTCTCTAAGCTGTGTAATCTATGAAGCAAATTACACCAAATAATCTTTCCCTTCTTCGTTCCACCATCATTCCCCCTGCACAAAGAGTATCTAGTGGGAAGAGATTTGGTTGTGCAACTGGATACAGTTCTTGATTCATTCTCATCACTGCTCTTGTTATGAAACATTTAATTATCTTTGGAATTACACACTGCATGATAATTGTCTGCTGCTCTCTCATTCCCAACGTATGTTATACCACATTGACTCATGGCCAAAGCCTGCCTTCACAGAGAAGCAACCTACTTCAAAGGAAAGACGGATCTTGAATTTATTTTCATAGCATCCATTAACATACATTTCAACCAGAACAACAGAGGAGGTGGTTGAAAGTTCTAAGGGAGGGATGGCGTGGAAGGGAATGGATGCTTCAGCTAAACACAAATCATTGTGCTCTGCCCTCTTTTTAAAGAACCAGTCAAATGCAGGCACCACCTCTTGGCTTCTTTCCAGTGTTAATTGGCAACATTAACATTACAGGAAATGCTTTCTTTGAAAGAGGGAAGACAGAGAGAAAGTTTAGCCACTCGGTTGCCTCAGGCAGACAATGTTAGCAGCTTCATTCCAAGGGTGTGGCCATTTATTAATCTGAAGCACATATGGCTTCTGTGGGAACAAAGCCAGTAGGCACCCATGAGCAACTCAGATTGTGCTGAAGGAGCAGATAAACACAGCACTACCCAAACTATACATGATTCAGATCTATAACCTAGATTGGATTGAGCAGTTTACATGGCCTTGAGATTTGGGGCTGAAGTTCTCGTAATTCCTAACTATCAATCTTCTGAGATGGAGAATGATGGGAACTGAAATCCAACACATTAGGATGCTGGGTTGCCTATCCCTGATGACTTAGAGGATTGTGGTTAGGAGGCACGTTAGTAAATAATTGATAAGGAGAGTGAAAAGAAACATAAAGATTTGGGTCCTTTTGATTAGTTCCAAACAGAGCAGGCTAATTGGATCAGTTGCTAAATTATGATAAATGGTTAGTGGCATTCCCATTGATACACTGAGTATGGTGGAGGATGGAATGGATTAAGAACAGTTGGATTTCTTGGAGGCTTTTCATGGGTAGCTAGGAGAAAAGTTTGAAACCCGAAGGAGTTTATAGTGAAAAACTGGGAGAAAAACCCATGAAATACAGATAGAAAATCCCCCTCAAAGACTGTCCTGTAAAGGCTAACCCTAGAGCTGGTTCTACCTGGTGAAATCCAACCTGCAACATCAAGATCCATTGGAGAATTAAGACTGCTTGTTATAGGGTTCCCCAAGTATTGGAAGGGCTTCCTATTCCTTGTTGGTATCACCAATGGCCATGTGCTTTCTTCTGTGGTCTTAGCATATTTGGCTGCTTGGAGGAGGAGATGAAGTGAATGGAGATTACTGTCCCTCCTCTTTACACTTGTAACTGTTCCCTTTGATTAGAGAGAACAAGTGAAGACACCAAAGGGCCAGTAGCATTAGTAGCTTGGTAAAGGGTCATCAGGACCAGGGTTTGACAGTTTCTCTCAGTGGGGTGAAACAGTTACTCTCAGTTGGGGTGAAAGCTTAGCACAGTGGTTTTAAACCTGTGGGTCCCCAGATGTTTTGGCCTACAACTCCCAGAAATCCCAGCCAGTTTACCAGCTATTAGGATTTCTGGGAGTAGAAGGCCAAAACATCTGGGGACCCACAGGCTGAGAACCACTGGCTTAGCAGCTCTCCCCTCCAGATGTCAGCCTTGGCCATCGCTTCCAACTTTTTAAAGATTAAAAACATACTAGATAGCTCTTGGTATCCCTTCCCTTCTATGAGCTTATAATGTCCCAGAAAGGGATAGTTTCTTTTCCCTCTCTACTTGTGTTCTGCATTGGATTCACCATATTTTTCTCCTCACAGAGGCTGGTATTTGATCCTGCAGAAGTGTCTTGCAAGATTGAGCATTGTGACTTCCGCAGAAATAGTTGTACATGTTTGTTTGTTTGGGGAAAAAAGAGCAGACGGAAATTTGAATGTTTCCTCCATGGAAAATTATGAGACTCTAATTATTACTTCTGAGTTATAAAGCCTGGCATTTACATTCAGCATCAGAGCAGGTAGATTTCCACTGCAACTCATTGTGGGAACATCCAGATTTTTGTTTTCTCTCCCTTTCCCAATTTACATTTTGTTCCCAAACACTTGTATTATGTAACAACCCGAAGCTGTGCAGACTTGAAACTGGTATCCAAAGGAACGGTGTGTTTCCCAGGCTCCAATAGCTGAAGGGCTCAGAGCATTGAGGCGCCCACAGAGGTTTTAATCTTTTAACACCTGGGTTGACGTCGATGAGGCTGGCTTTTTGCTGTCAGCTCTGGGAGAGGGAAATCAAGGTTGTTGCCATGTAGCATCGAGGGCACAGCAGAAGGTTTGAGGGCAGGAGCATTGCTACAGCTTGCTTTGTGCTGATTCATAAGGTTTGGCAGAGGAGAATAAAGTGAATCACCTGTGGTTGACATACGCAAAAATTTCTGTTCGCTGTCAGGTATCATTTGCCCCATGACTTTAATCTCTCACAGAAATCTCTCCTCCAATTTATAATACAAAGAAAACATAAGTCCAAAGGAACAGACTGTATAAGCATGTGTTCAAAAGTATAAACTGACAGTGAAAGGAAGAAACTATGATTCCATATAGAACAAGCCCAAGAGCTGCACAATCGTCTCAAATTCAAAACAGGAAACAGTAAGAAGTATTCAGTGTAACAGTGACATAAACATCCCCCAAGGGAACATGTCAAATATAGCCTTGGGCTTTTAGTCAAGGGAGACATTAATAAGGCTAATTCCCCAAGGGCAGTAAAAAAAAGCTTGCCCCCAAGGAAACAAAAAAAGATATAATCTTGCTATTGTGTAGGGAATATGATCCGTCAAGGAGTGTCTGTGTATTATACCCATGATCAGGAAGGAAGATTTGCAAACGTGTGTTTTTTGTATGGATGTTTATACCAGGCTTGTGCAATTCGTCTGGAGGATGATCCATTTTTGATATCCAAATTGGGTTGGGTACCCAGATCAATTTCCAGTATCTTCCCAAAAATCGGCTAATGGAAAAATCTGTTTTTGGCTAGGCAGCTGAAAGATCCAGAAAGATCTCACCCATTGGCAGGAATGGTGAAGTTATGAGGCTCTTCTTTCCGTTCCTGGGACCCTTTCCTTTCATGGGGGCCTGGGTTTGAGCAACAGGATTAAGGAAGCACCTCTCCTGGGACCTTTCCTATCTTCCTTTCAAGGAAGCCTGGGTTTGAAGAGCAGGGTTAAGGAAGCATCCTTCCTGGGCTCCTTTTCTTTCTTCCTTTTGAGGGAGCATGGGTTTGAGGAACAGGGTTGAGGAAGCATGCACCACATATTATTTATACAGAAATGCTGGATCACTCCAACAACCACCATGTCAGACTACACAGAGAAGCCATTGAAATCCACAAGCATGTGGACAATTTCAACAGAAAGGAGGAAACCATGAAAATGAACAAAATCTGGCTACCAGTATTAAAAAAACTCTAAAATTAGAACTGCACAACAACAGAGAGGAAACAAACAAGGACATCTTTTCACCTCTCAACAAAAGATTGCTCCAGGCACTGCCAGGCAATCAAATGCTAATCAAGGTGGTCAGTTGAAACATTCACACCTAGCTCCAGCAGACAAGAGTCCTTTGTCTCACCCTGGTCATACCACAGATATATAACCCCTTTTTCCTAGTTCCAACAGACCTCACTACCTCTGAGGATGCTTGCCATAGATGCAGGGGAAACGTCAGGAGAAATGCCTCTAGAACATGGCCATATAGCCCGAAAAAACCTACAACAACCCATGCACCGCATGCTCCCGAAAAGAAGGGAAGAAGCTGCACCCGACAACCACATGGGCTGTTTCGGGCCAGAAAACCTGGTGACTGAGCCCTAACTGTTATGGGCAGTTGAACAAGCCAAACAATCTGGATTGGTCAAAGGGAACCAACCAAACCGAATCCGTGCACAAGTCTAGATTATACATTGAGGTGAGAACAACCTGACTGTGAATAGTGTGGGGTCAGCAATCTTTATTTCTTACCCTAATGCCATTTGGATCCTAATTTCAAAAGTTTTCTGTAAGCAATTTCATATACAGAAGAGCATGCTGGTGTCTGTGTCAGTGGGATGTCAGTTTTAGTCTGCATTTAGAGGAGTTAAGTTGTTAAACCTATTTTGGGGCTCAGTGAGATGGCTTCCATGTCAGTGGGGTTGTACAGCCAGTCTGAGTTTTGGACTGAATTTAAATGGAGCTATCTAAGGTACTTAGCCTAGTCGGTGGGAAGGGATCAGAACCTTGGATAGCTCCTTTAGCATTGAGAATAAAACCTGGAATGGATTCTTTGCCCTTCTGATCTGGAAGCCATCAGCTACCATTGTATTAAGCACTGCCAACTCACAAAAGCCTCACACTACCTGAAATACTGTGTCTAGTTCTTGGCATCACCATTCCAAAAGGATATTGACAAGCTGGAATGTATCCAACCAAGACTGAGAATTGGCATGTTAGCCATCTTTCAATATCTGATGTTCTGTCCTCTCAAAGGGGTTTTGTTTTGTTTTGTTTTTTGCTGTTCCAGAGATTGGAACACGACCTAATGGATCCACACAACAAAACAAAAGCATCCATTTAAACATTAGGGAGAACACCTTCAGCAGCTAGTCAATGGTGGACATAGCTATATTAATCTGCTTCATCTTCAATCACAGAATCATACAATTGGAAGTACCCCAGAGGCAGGTGAATTCTCCTTCTCTTGAGATCTTTAAACAGAGGTTGGATGAGTATCTCTCAGGAAAGCTTTATTAGTGTCTTGCATGGCAGGGGTTGGACTAGATGCCTCTTCCAATCACTTCCAGTTTTATGCTTCTGTGATTGAAGGAGAAACAGACTAGCATAGCTAATAATCTTTGAATCAACTACTCCAGAAGTGAGCCAAAATAATATGAACCCGGGTGCTACGACCTTATTAGAGGTGTTGCATACACAGCCAAAAAATGCTTCAATTGGCATTTTCCTGGTCTGTGGTGATTGTGTTAATGCCATACACATTCTTATTAAATGGAAATAAGAACAGCATTACCAGCTGCATGTTTTCCCTATACAGGCTCACTTTGGGGTTAAAATCTGGTCTTGCGGTAGCCATTTGTGCTATACCTTGAGTTATTTCTGATAACACAGCCAAGGCCACTCTATGTGTTTTCCTCCCCCTTACATGATTTATACATATGCCTCAATAGGACTGGTCATCCTTTGAAGTGAAGCAACACAGGTGGTATTTAAATGCTAATAGAAGGAGGTTTGCTAATATTGATATGCATTTAGGGAGAGCTACCTGTGCCACTTATCTTTCCAATTCCCACTTTCCAAGTCAACACAGAACCTAACTCAGTATGACACACAAAATAACCTATATTTTTCATAAAATTGGGTGTAAAAGATCAGTCTGTTAAACTGTGGGGTGAAAAGAACTGATTTTGATTTGAATCCTCAAGAATGGTGTGTGTTATGCCAGCACTAGATACGAGGGACTACATTTTTTCCTTTAATGTAGACAACCCTAGAGAATCTATATGATTAGGTCAATGGAGCTCAGTTGTAGTAATCTCCAAACTTTATTTGAATGCCAATGAAAATTCTGTATCAGGTCTCTTAACAGATTCCTTATTTGCAGATAGGGTTGAATTAGATGGCTTAGATAAAATCTGAAATGGTTCTTCCTCCCATCCTTATCACCTTCAGAAAAAAGACAAACATTGCCCCAGATCCTAGAATTCAGGAATGCAGTCTTTCTTCCTGTTCAACCAAAGGCAAATGCAATGAGATAAACTGAAACTTTTCCAATCATTGTGATCTTGAAATTATGAGTTCCAGTTTTTTTAAAAAAACTTTGTCTACAATAAATGGACTTCTATATCACCATTTTGTTCTTTTTCAGTGAAACCTGTTTTTATGAGTTTTTAGTTAAACTTTATGTGAGCTTTTGAACTCCGGAATGCCTATGTTATCTGTATAGTTTGTAATTGTTTATGCAACAACTATGAAGTTCTGGGGCAACTTGTCACTGCATTTAAACCAAGCACAGGTGGTTTCTGTTAGCTGTTGTTTTCTGTTTTTGAATATATATATATATATATATTGTGCAATAACTAATCTTTTGAGATATATAATCCAATGGGCTGTTTGGTGTTCATTTGTTTGAACTCAGTTCTGTGCGGTCAAATCTAACCTCTTATCCTAAGTTCAAGTGACACCTCTGCCATAATTTCTCCACGAGTAATACCTGTGGAAAGGACATGTATGTTTCTTTATACATTGGGCAGAAAAATATTAACAACCCAAATGCAGTTGAACAAGAAGGCGATTAGAGACAAAATCTTTGAGATGGAGGCAACTGACAACTTGCAGACTAGTAAACAGCAGGGTTTCATCACTTGGTATCGTCTGCTAAAGAGTGACCAATACTGTCAACAATATTTTCAAGACTTAACATCTATAGCCTTTAGAAAAGCATTTACAGCTCTGCGCTTCCAAACAATGCCATCAGGCTGGCTAGAAGGAAGATATAGAGCAATGATTCTCAACCTTCCCAATGCCATGACCCCTCAATACAGTTCCTCATGTTGTGGTGACCACCAACCATAAGATTATTTTTGTTTCTACTTCACAACTAATTTTGCTACTGTTATGAATTGTCATGTAACTATCTGATATGAAGGATATATTTTCATTCACTGGATCAAATTTGGCACCAATACTTGATATGACCCAATTTGAATACTGGTAGGGTTGGAGGGGGGTTGATTTTGTCATTTGGGAGTTGTAGTTGCTGGAATTTATAGTTTACAATCAAAAAACATTCTGAACTCCACCAGTGATGGAATTGAACCAAATTTGGCACACAGAACTCTCACAACCAACAGAAACACTGAAAGGGTTTGGTGGGCATTGACCTTGAGTTTTGGAATTGTAGTGCACCTACATCCAGAGAGCACTGTGGACTCGAACAATGATGGACCTGGCCCAAACTTGGCACTAATTCTCAATATGTCAAAATGTGAACACTGGTGGAGTTTGGGTAAAATAGACCTTGACACTTGGGAGTTGTAGTTGCTGGGATTTATAGTTCATCTACAATCAAAGAACATTCTGAACCCCGACGATAGAACTGGGCCAAACTTCCCACACAGAGCCCTCACGACCAACAGAAAATACTGTGTTCTCTTATTATCTTTGGCGACCCCTCTGATACCCCTCTCACAACCCCCCAGAGGTCCCAACCCCCAGGTTAAGAAACATGGATATAAAGGGATCCCTCATGCCCAACAATTTTGTATTTGTGGTCCTGGGGAAAGAGAGGATTTAATACACTATCTATTACATTGACCTTTGTATAATGGCCCTAGAAACAATCTTCTGGGAGCCCTCTTGGAAGAAAGGGCAGCATGGCAACACTCAGCAGTTATCTGTGACTTGTTAGTGGGTTGTTCCAAAAATCTAACGTTAAATGTTGCCACATTCGCATTCGCAGCCCAAAAAATTCGAGCTAAATTAGTAAAGTCCACAGCGGAGGCTAGAAATGGAAATGGAGAAAGCTTGGGATGATAATGATAATGATAATGTCACTGCTACTATAATTTTAAAGTGTATATTGAATAAGTTTTAATATTTATATTGGAAAGTGCTTATTGTAATTTTAAAGGCTGTATATTATTTGATGCCTATGGCCTATGGCTGGTACAATAAACAATTCATTCATTCATGCTTCACATTTGGGGCAAAAAAAAATTGAGATTCAAATATGCCACCATAGACATCTCATAGGTAGGTGGGTGGACTCGGAGACAAAAAATAAAAATGACAGAATTGTTGTCTATCTCTAAGCCTCGCTGTAAGGAAACAGACTGGTAGCATGAGCTGTAAAACCTTTAAATCCACGTTCACCAGTTAATAAACAACATGGGAGGAAATGCCAGTTTGATGTTGTAAGCTGTCAAATACATTTACAGGCACATTATGGATATTTGGAGTGCGATGCCAATCTTGAGATTTTATGTGGACTGTTTAATGTTTTGGTTTTAAACATGTATGATGCTCTGTGTCCATGTGCTACCAGAATGTTTATTTTTAAAGAAGTAATAAAAGTTCTTTGCAAGCAATGCTTTCAATCCTAAGATGTTTATGTGTCTATGTGTCCTCAAGTTGCCTATTGACCTCATACATTTCATGTCACTTTTTAAAAGGCAAGAGATATTCACATGGGTTTTTCCAATTCCTTTCTCTGAAATAGAATCCACAGCATCTGGTACTCAAGTACTAACCAGGGTTGGGCTTGTTCAACTTCCAGGATCAGAAGTCTTTGGAGTATTTAGGCCATGGGTCCCAAAATAGGTGAGATTAAATGCTTTCCCTTCCCATAGGAATCAACTGCACTTTTATGAGGTCTTTAGCCAGAAGGGAATCCTTTGTTGGGATGTGTTAGCTTGCCCTGGTTGTTTCCTGTCTATAATTACCCTGTTTTCTGAGGGCCCAGGCATGGATCAAGGGACGTGAGAGGCATTGCGAACTAATTCAACCAGAGAAGTCATCTAGAGCAGAGCACTTGATGAACCAACCTGGACACAGCATATTATTAGAGAATGCAGAAATGCTGGACCACTCTAACAACCATGTCAGACTACACAAAGATGCAACTGAAACCCACAGGCATGTGGACAATCTCAACAGAAAGGTGGAAAACCATAAAATGAACAAAATCTAGCTACCAGTATTTTAAAAACTCTAAAATCAGGACAGTAAATAAGGAACAACACTCAGAAAACAGGGGAATTCCAGACAAGAAAGAATCAGGGCCAGGTAACCTGCCAACAAAGGATTCCCCCAGGCAGGAAGCAGCCAGGCTTTGAAGCTGCAAGGACACTCAATGCTAATCAAGCTGGCCAATTGCAATATTCACATTTGCCTCAAGTAGACAAGAGTTCTTTCTCCACCCTGGACATCATTCCACAGATATATAAATCTCACTTGCCTTGTTTCCAACAGACCTCCCAACCTCTGAGGATGCCTGCCATAGATGTGGGTGAAATGTCAGGATAAAATGCTTCTGGAACATGGCCATACAGCCCAAAAAAACTCTCAGCAACTCACACTTATAACTTCAATTTGCTGTGTACAAATTGTTGTATTTTCCTCAAACTGCAATATTTTCTGTGCTAAATTCAGTTATTCAACACAACTGAAGATTTTGTCAAACGTCCCATCCCTCAAAATTAAAAAAAAAAATCTCATAATTTCTCTGGAGAAAAAAAATGTATCAGTTTTCCTCGTTGTCATTGTCATATGTGAGAAGCAAAAACCTTCAACCCTAATATTTAATACCATGTTTCTTCTTTTCTTTTCCATTTTTCCAATGAGTATTCAAGCTCAGGAGGATATTGCCAGGTACCTGAATTTCTGCATAGTTTAGTTCGTGAGTGTTAGTGAGTCCATAAAAACTTATTTGTTTCTTCACAATGTTTGTTCTCTTTTCTCTTTTTTTTCTGGGTCAGGCAATGCCAGGAACTTTCTGTCTCCGTGTGTCTGTGGGCGTAAAGCATACAGAGAAGATATCCCAATCAATATTTAGCTTTTACACAGTCGTTAACGTTTGGTGTTTGTTTTTCCCAGACCTGCCAACTGTTTACATGCCAAACAGATCACGTTTTGCCTGTTGGATTTCTGAGTTGGGCCTTAAATGTTTCATATATCCAACTGGTTTGCAGCACCTTAAACCTGAACTGCACTATATGCGAGAATCCAAATACTCCTACAAACAGCTGTCGGATTCTATACTTTCTTTGTTTTGAATCCAGGAGAGTTTTCAGAGCATGGTACAATAAAGGTATTTTGTCAATAAACAGAAGCTGGGTTCAGGAGGAGGGAGGAGGGAAGTTTACTTGAACTGCTCTCAACTCTATGCAAAGCAATAACAAGCAGGCAGGATTGCTTCATTTCATCCCGGCACTAATTTGATGTTCCTTTGTCTGCAATGGCGGGTGGGAGAATGATAACGCTGCACATTTCTGACATCTGGACATGGCGGTGTTTAATTTTTTACACCCGTTTAATGCACATTCATACAACTCAGTGATGTATAACAGTTTGCCCTGGCTTCTCAATCAATGGGATGACTACTATATAAGAATTGTTGCCTACCCAACTGTCAGCTGTCTTAAGCGTATATTAAAAATCAACCTTTTACACTGCAAGAATGGTTGACACCTATTTTATCTACAGTGCTGTTAAATCATTCATCTCCCCATGCTATTTGAATCTATCTACATATCAATTCAGCAGAGCAGGGTTAGAATAGAAGAAAAGGCCGGCCTGATCAAACTATGATCCCATTGAGGCATTTTGACCCTGTGGTCTGTTTCTGGACCAAGGCTTTCCACATTTGGTGATGCTTTTGACCATTGATGAGTGCTAAGATAACACACTAAACAGCCCTTTTCCTTTATAAAGCAACGCAGCTGAGAACTGCGTATCTGGAGGCGATTGGGGTAAACTGTAGGGGTGATGCAGATATCTGAAGTGACTTGGGATTGTGTAATAGCTGGTTTATTTTAACCTTCATTTTTAATTTTTGTGGTGTGAAATTTTACCTTGGCATTTTAATGATGATATTTTTAATTATCTTTTTACATACATTCAATTTTGAATGTATGTTATTTCACTATTATGGGAGTCTTAGGATAGTGATTATTGTCTATTTGTGCACATTTCTGTTTTTGTTTTTAATGTTGATACGGTCAATGGACTAATCAATAAACTTTGCTTACTATTATTATTATTCCATTGATGAGTGACAGTTGGTTTTAGCAACTTTTAAATAGGTTTACCATCAGTATGGTATAGTGGTTTGAGCATTAGACTATGGCCCCATCTACACTGCCATATCATGCCATTTGGACACTTGTATAACGCAATTTAATTGCACTGAACTGCATTATGTGGCAGTGTAGATGGGGTAACAACTCTGGAGATCAGGGCTAGAATCTATATTTGTGCACAAATTTCGTTTCTTCTGTTTCTCCATTTCCTTTGGTACCTTCGGTACTTCAGGAACCCATAACAGTAAGGACCCTCCCGGTATGAAAACCCACCTGCAACAAAAGCAAGGGGGAGCCTATCTCAGCTCCTCCTCTGTTTTTTGGCATCACTGTTTAATCTTTTTAAAAAATCCCCCAGAAAACAAAAAGAAAACCCTCATTCCCTAAGAACTATTACCAGTCAACTCTCCTCTTCCAGGAAGTCATCACTCTTCCTTACCTGGAAGTAGGAAGCCTCTTTAAAGCGCGTGCACCTGCCTGCAGCCAAGCACCTCTCCTCTAGAGTAGAAACGGGTAAGAAGCTTCCTTAAAGTGTGCATACCTGCCTGTAGCCAAGCATCTCTCCTCTAGAGTAAGAAATAGCTTTAAGAACTTGCCTCCTGTAAGTGCCTTGGAAAGAGTGCATGTGACATGCAGGCCCAGGAGAGAAACCATGCGCACCCACTTGCAGCACCTCTCCTCTAGACTAGAAACAGCTTAAATGCTTAAAATGATGGGAAGGGGAGCCTGGGAAGAACCTCGCCCCCATAGTGGCCTGATAGAAAACAGATCTGTTAGCACTCCAGAGTGAAAACAGATATCTGCTCTGATTTTGGGAGGCTTCCAAAAAATGGATCGGGGCCCCCACTGAAAGCTGGGACACTGAAACAGATCAAGGTTTATCCAGATTGCACAAACCTACTAGAATCCCACTCAGTCATGGAAACCCTCTTGGTTATCTTGGGTGAGTCACACTCTCTCATCCGGTAACAAATCTTGCAATGAAAACCCCATGATAGACTTACCTAAGGGTTGTCATAAGTCTGAAATGTCTTGGGGGCATATAGCAACAAACACAGGTGGGATTTGCTTTGAATGCAGAAGGTACCAGGTTCAACCCCTAACACCTTCAGGTTGGATTGGTATAAGGCTTTCTATAAGTCAGGTCTGGAACCCACTGCTGTTTTGAGCAAAATTCAGCTGAAAACTCACACCCATAATCAACCATGAGTCTTTTTGTGGTTACAACTTTTAAGATTCATGGAAGAGATGGGAGATGAGAATTTTCAAGTAAAACTGCTGCTCCTGGTAGCCTTCAATTGTGTGAATTATCAGTTTGGATGTGTTTTAAGGTGAATTGTTGTAGGTTTTTCGGGCTATATGGCCATGTTCTAGAAGCATTATCTCCTGACATTTAGCCTGCATCTATGGCAATCATCCTCAGAAGTTGTGAGGTTGTGACCTCTGAGGATGCTTGCCATAGATGCAGGTGAAACATCAGGAGAGAATGCTTCTAGAACATGGCCATATAGCTCAAAAAACCTACAGCAGCCCAGTGATTCTGGCCATGAAAGCCTTTGACAATACATTGTTTTAAGGTGACTTTTGCCCCAAAACCTTTGGCTGGGGACTGAGAGATGAAAGTCTTTGGTTGTTCCAAAAAAGCCACTCTGGTAGAAAGTCTGTTTTTGAAACTGTGGACAGTCACTGCCAATTGCTGTGGTCCATGCAACCTGACACTCCAGATATTTTGTATCCTTCACAATGTCACACTTTTGGCCTGACTAGCTGGGATTTCTGGGAGTCATAGTTCAAAATATCTAGAAAGACCAGGTTGCCTCTCACTACTATAGATAATGTAGATCTGGCCTGATTCATTGCCCATTGTTTGCTGTGGGGTCTGGGAATGATGTCCAAAACATCTAGAAGGTTGAAGGTTTCCCACTCCTGCTTTAAAACTATGTCTACAACAATACATTATGTGATTATGTTATACATTATGCATTTTAATGAAGCAATTTTCTCCTCCTCTATTCTAGAGACAATCATTTTTGTTGGAAAACCCTCAATTCCTTACAAAAAAGAGAGAAATGTGTGTTTTTTTTCTATTTAATTTCTGTATTATGTAAATAAACATAGAGTGTGACTGAACCAGAGTTAGTCGGTCATGATAGACTACTGAAATAAATGGGGCACAAGCTACTCATGTCTGATTTCTGATTTAGTTTAGGAAAGTATATTGTGACCATTTTTAAGTAAGATGATAGTATTAAGAATTATCTTCTAGGCTGAGATAATATGGTATTAAGTTCTTAGGCCCAGGAATCCACAATTTTGCTCTTTCCCAAAACATATTTGGACATAGATACAGACATAACCTCAAGACATTTTACACTTACGTTGAACCTCACTTGTTATTTTCTGGCTTGCTACAGTATTCCTGGAGGCAGCTCTGTTATCGGAACACTAGGTTGGGATTTTGGAAGTGTATTTTATCAGACAAATTGCTCCCTCAGAAGCTTGAAGGCTCTCTGCAAAGGAGATAAATGGAAACCTTGGCACAATCATACATTTGCTCCCATACAATTGAGATTCCTTGCTGTTGCACTTGCTGAGTAAGTTTGTACACAATCATGGTCTCCCAGATGTTATCAATCTGCTCTTCTTAGAAGGTTGCTTGGGACATTTCCAGTTCCGTGCGATGCACAGCTCTGTAGCTGTGTACACTTTCTTCACAAGGTATTTATGCAGGAATCCAGAGGTCATTCAGTTCAAAATGATGAAGCATAGCGTTGGGAGGCAGGTGGTGAATCTTTCTTTCTGCTGATGGCCACATTTCCTTAGAGGACATTTGCCAGAAGCCATATGCCAGGAGGGAGAAGAAGAGCCAAGATATGCAGTGGATTGGGCCAGAGCCAAAAGCGAGTGGGCTAGGCCCTTGTCATTCTGCCTCTGACATACCTTTCATCTTTCTCTCACTCCAACACCTTTTTATTTTGCTCTCTTTTTGATATACCATAAATGACATGATATATGATCATATAGAATAGCTTAAAGAAAGGTATAGACAGGTTGGAGCAGGTTCCAAGAAGGGCAACAGGGACAATAAGAGTATGATAAACAAAACATATGAAGAAACTGCATTGCTGTAGGTTTTTCAGGCTGTATGGCCATGTTCTAGAAGCATTCTCTCCTGTTGTTTCGCCTACATCTGTGGCAGGCATCCTCAGAGGTTGTGAGGTCTGCTGGAAACTAGGAAAATTGGGTTTATATATCTGTGGAAAGTCCAGGGTGGGAGAAAGAACTCTTGTCTGTTGGAGCTAGGTGTGAATGTTTCATTTGGCCACCTTGATTAGCATTTGATGGCCTGATAGTTTTTAGGTGTGCCTTGTTACTGCCTGGGGGAATTCTTCATTGAGTGGTGATTAGCTGTTCCTGATTGTTTCTTCTCTGGAGTTCCCCTGTGTTTGAGTTTTTTTGACACCTAGCTCCAACAGACAAGAGTTCTTTCCGCCACCCTGGAGTTTCCACAATAGTAAAGGTAAAGGTTTTCCCTAACATAAGTCCAGTTGTGTCTGACTCTGGGGTGTGGTGCTCATCTCCATTTCTAATCCGAAGAGCCAGCATTGTCCATAGACACCTCCAAGGTCATGTGGCCAGCATGACTGCATGGAGCGCCGTTACCTTCCCACCAGAGCAGTACCTATTTATCTACTCACATTTGCATGTTTTCAAACTGCTAGGTTGGCAGAAGCTGGGGCTGACAGTGGAAGCTCATGCTGCTCCCTGGATTTGAACCTGCGATCTTTCAGTCAACATGCTCAGCAGCTCAGTGCTTTAACCCACTGTGCCACCGGGGACTCCCTTTCAACAGATATAAAGGTAAAGGTAAAGGTAGTCCCCTGACATTAAGTCCAGTCATGTCTGACTCTGGGGTGTGGTGCTCATCTCCATTTCTAAGCCGAAGAGCCAGCGTTGTCCGTAGACACCTCCAAGGTCATGTGGCCGGCATGATTGCATGGAGCGCCGTTACCTTCCCGCCGGAGCGGTACCTATTGATCTACTCACATTTGCATGTTTTCAAACTGCTAGGTTGGCAGAATAAACCCAATATTCCTAGTTTCCAGCAGACCTCACAACCTCTGAGGATGCCTGCTATAGATGCAGGCTGAACATCAGGAGAGAATGCTTCTAGAACATGGCCATACAGCTCGAAAAACCTACAATAACCCAGTGATTTCAGCCATGACAGCCTTCAACAATACATATGAAGAAAGGTTGAAGGAGCTGGGCATGTTTAGCTTGGTGAAGAGAAGACTGAAGGCTTTAAGTAACTCAAGGACTGCTTCAAAGAGATGGGTGTTGGTTTGTTCCAGTGGCTAGAACTAGATCTAACAGTTTTAAGTTACAGGAAGGTAGATTTTGATTGAACAGTATAAGGATCTTCTTGACAGTGAGAGGAGTTTGGCAATGAAACCAATTGTCTAGAAAGGTGGCAGAGTTTCCTTCTCTGGGTGTCTTCAAAGACTGTTTGGGCATCTATCAGCTGAGAATGGTTTAGAATTGAGCAAGAGTTTGAACTCAATAGCTTATCAGATCCCTGCCAGCTGTATAATTCTAACATGAATAAAATGACAGTCTACTTGAAGAATTACTTGTAAGCCAACTGCTGAGATTCAGTAACAGAACATAGTGAAGTAGGAGGGTGCGGAAAGACCACTTCAGTTTTTCTTTTCAGAAGCTGAACGAATGAGATCTGCTGACAATCTCCAAACTCCCTCTTAAGAAGTTTGAAGATATAAGCTCCATTTGCACTGATCATGTAATACAGTTTCAAACCAGTATTGAATAATGTGATTTTGCTGAGCAGATAATTGCATAGGAAAGCCTGGAAACAGCATGAGGCTTGGATGGTGATCATTAGGCAAATTTCAAAGCTCTGAATTAGAGAAAAGCTGCTGCCCCTTCATGCTTTTTTTAACCATCCTATAGATGTGAAGCTGGGCAAATCAAGGGTGCCTCTACCCTGTAGAATTAAAGTAGTTTGATTCAACTTTAACGGTCACAACTCCAAGCTATGGGATCATTGGAATTATAGTTTTACAAGGTCATTAGCCTTCTCTGCCATTTGGAAGAAACTTTCTAGAATTCATGAGCAGATATTAACTCCTGAATGGACCTCTTATTCTTGAAGGCTCTTTATGAACTAGTGACTCCAGGGTACTTTGTGAAATAATACGATATGGAAAGCTATGAATATAGTTAGTTCTCCATATTTGCAGGGGAGCACTTTTGTGGAATCAGGAGCCCCTAGTGGCGCAATGGGTTAAACCCTTGTGCTGACAGCAGTTTGAATTTGAGGGTGGGGTGAACTCCCATCTGTCAGCTCCAGCTTCTCATGCAAAGACATGGGAGAAACCTTCCACAGGATGGTAAAACATCCAGGCGTCCCCTGGGAAATGTCCTTGCAAACGGCCAATTATCTCACACCAGAAGCGACTTGCAGTTTCTCAAGTTGCTCCTGACATGAAAAAAAAACTTTTGTGGAATTGATTGTTCACATATTGGATTAATAATAATAATAATAATAATAATAATAATAATAATAATAATAATATATTTATTGATTTATTTGACCAGTCATATGAGCATTTCAAAATACAACACAAGTAAAAAACAAGGCAAAAAGGTGATTAATATATTATCTCTAGGAATCTAGATTTTCCACTATGACTGCATAGTCAGTTTCCACCACAAGTTGACCATACAGTAGCACTGGGGAATTTAGTTAATAATTGTGTGTTGTTTTTATTCATGGTTTTTTCCACTTTTGCATGGGTCTTGTACCCCTAATTATACCAAATGTTAGCTGTTTCATTCATTTAAATTGATCAATCCATTTTGAAAACAAAGTAACCCTGAGACATACGCCTTTAGGGTTCTCTTAGTATGTGTATTTTTCCCCATCAAAGGGCCAAGTTTCATTCTTTTAGTTTGTGGAGAGAGACATTTATTTTCTTATTACAGATCATATCAGACATCCTTCCTTCCTTCCTTTCCCTTCCTTCCTTCCTTCTCCTTCTTCCTTTCCTTCCCTTCCTTCCTTCCTTCCTTCCTTCTTTTCCACACACTTTTCTCTCTCTTTCCAATGCCTCATTTTCTCTCCTTCACTTTTTTCCCCTGACAGCGTACTGCCAGAGGAGAGACAAATTGCTTTTGTGCAAGATCTGAAATGACTACTTGTAGCAGTCTTTTGAAGACAGCATGACATTAAACTCAAAGACTTTGCTTTAAGAACTACCTGCAGCTTAATAGAAAGACCTTCGAGGTAGTATCAGAAATCATGTCCTGTAATTCGTGGTAGTATCAGAAATCAATAATATATTAAGAACTGATTTTTCCTAGAACCTTAATTAATGCCCATTATTTGTCAGTTTCATATTTTTGGTTGCTAGTATTTTTGATATTATTTCAGAATACAATTCTGTGCAAAACATAAACAAACTAAATTATTCCCTCATCCTCCACAAATGCTGATGCCATCTCACAGATCTACAGAGACACTCACTGGAACACCTCAGCAAGCGAGAGTCCAAAAGTGGCAGGCTCAAACCCAGAACCTCAACCAATGGCTGATACCAAATGAGAGACTCCCCCCTGAGCACACAGAAGACTGGGCAATGTGGACGGCACTGAACAGACTGCGCTCCGGCACCACAAGTTGCAGAGCCAATCTTACGAAATGGAGCTACAAAGTGGAATCCATGACAAGTGAGTGTGGAGAAGAGCAAACCACTGACCACCTGCTGCAATGCAACCTGCAATGCAACCTGAGCCACAGGCACAAGGGAGGACCTTTTTGCAGCAACACCAGAGGCACTCCAAGTGGCCAGATACTGGTCAAAGGACATTTAATCAACTACCAAACTTACAAATTTTGTGTTTTGTCTGTTTGTTTGTTTTTGTTCTGTTAGAAATGTAATACAATTATCTGGTTGCCCCTGACATGATAAATACATTTCACAGGAAATGCTTTTGTTGTTTGGAAGAAAATGTACTGATCCATGGCTAGGACATTATTAATTTGTAAGTACTTCCTAAATTCTTCTCATCATAATGTCTCCCCTGGATCTTGATGTTCCAGATTACCAGACTTCTTGAAAAAGGAAGTGTGGATTAAATATGCTTAGACCAGAGTTTGGAGTTTTTCAATGTTTTTGAAGGGATATGAGATGTGAAAAGTGTTACCTTTTTATTTGTATTTTCTGTTGGGAATTTGAAGTTTTAGGAAATGTTGAAGCTTAACATCTTACCCTTGTGGTTTTATTAGTGTATCAATTATTTTTCTCCATAGAATGACACATTCCAGATGGCAATTGTGAGGAGAGTTAGACTTGATCCACACTGCCAAATAATGCTGTTTGAACTGTATTGAATTACATTATATGGGTCTATAATGCAGCTCAAATTTGGCAGTGTTGATTCAATCACTAAAACAGTGGCCCGAATCCTGGTCTACATGGTCAAAATAAAGTTGATTCACTTCTCAGCTGCCCTTGTGCTTTGCTACTCTGCTGCTGAATAATGCCCAGTGTGAAACACATCTCACCATGCTAAAACAGTGGATGTGGCTCTTAATGAGAAATGCCACATTATCACAGGATGTCTACGCCCCACACCACTGGAGAAATTATACTGTTTAGCTGGTATTGTACCACCTATCTTCCTCCGGAAAGTAGCAGCCAATAACGAATGGACCAAGGCAGTGACATATTTGGCCCATCCTCTGTTCGGATATCAGCCAGCATGATAAAACCTTAAATCAAGAAATAGTTTTCTTAGATCTACAGAGATACTCGCAGGAACACCTCAACAAGCGAGAGTCCAAAAGCAGCAGGAAAAAACCCAGAACCTGAAGCCATGGCTGATACAGAATGAGAGACTCCCCCTGGGGACACAGAAGACTGGCTGACTTGGAAGGCACTGAACAGACTGTGCTCTGGCACCACAAGATGCAGAGCCAACCTTAAGAAATGGGGCCACAAAGTGGAATCCACGACATGCGAGTGTGGAGAAGAGCAAACTACAGACCACCCATTAGAACGCAGTGTGAGCCTTGCCACTTGCACAATGGAGGATTTCCCTATAGTAACACCAGAGGCTCTCGAAGTGGCTCTCCAAAGGTTCTCCAAGTTGCTTCTGATACGAATAAATAAATAAATACTGCTCAACTGCTATAAGGACATCGCATCATGCACATCTTCTGACAGGGAAATGCTTACTGGCAGCATTATGCTACAGTCCAGCCATTTTCTTCAGGTTTGGGAAAGGGCCAAGCCAAGAGAAGTTATTAGCTTAAGTATGCTTAGTATAGGATGTAGGACTGTGGCCATTGTCCTGCGGTCTCTGTCATTTTTGGATGGGATCACCAGTCTCCTAGCATGTCCCTTAAATGTAGAGAAAATATGTCTATTTGGGGCTTCCAGGAAATTCTAGTAGTTTTCCTCCCAGAAAACCAAGTATTAGCTGTTATATCAAGGAGACAGAGCATAATTTTATTCACATGGCATTTACACAATGTTGGCTCATTTTGATAAACTGCAAAATTGGACAATGGGCTGTGCAAATGCATTCAAATCCATGCACAAAGTGCATCCATGTGCAATTGTGCTACATATGCAACTTCATTTTGGCAGCCTTGAACTGAATACTCCCATTCCAATCCGGACTAAAATGTCCAGCAATAGGGGAAGTTATGCAGGATTCCTGCCCATGCAATATTCTCCAGGCTGTATTATCTAGTGAACTTCAATTATAGTATTCACAAACACTGCAATGTAATAGATGCATTTTACAGGTTTATGAAAGGACTCCTGATTGAGGGAAATTGAATTTTTGTGGATTTTGATGTGCAGTGACCTGATCAACACATCTAGGAATAATATGCCATCTGGAACATCCTTTGAATTTGGACGGTGATGTTCTCAGATGGGTATTTTAGGATAATTGGATTTGTAGTCTAGCCCATCTATAATGGACCAGTTTGGGGAATGCAGTTCTAAAGTATAGAAACAGGAACAATTCATTATGATGACTGTGAACTCCTAGAATGTCTCAGCTACAATGCTACTGGTCATGCTCCATTCACCTGCTCAGTGTTTTCTCTGCTCAAAACATTTTTCAGGCTCTAAAAGAAGACAATGGGTGCTTGCCCATTTGAGTATGTCCTAACAGGAAACAAAATAGCATGCTTTATATGGAAAATAGGGGGGCGGGGGGAGGCTGGTGGCGGAGCAGGTTAAACTGCTGCGCTGCTGAACTTGCTGACCTAAAGGTTGGCGGTTTAAATCCAGGTAGTGGGATGAGCTCCCACTGTTAGCCCCAGTTTCTGCCAACATAGCAGTTCGAAAACATGTAAATGTGAATAAATAAATAGGTACCACTTTGGCGGGAAGATAACGATGCTCTATGCAGTCATGCTAACCACATGACCTTGGAGATGTCTATGGACAACACTGGCTCTTTGGCTTAGAAATGGAGATGAGCACCACTCCCCTGAGTCAGACATGACTAGACCTAATGTCAGGGGAAATTTTTACCTTTTCTATGGAAAATAATATGCCAAAAAAAAAGGCTAGGTAATCACATCACTTCACTGTGGCATACTAGTTTTCAGCAGGCCCGATTTCTCCCTCTAGCAACAATAATAAAAAGGGTACAACCCAGATTCTAGCAAAAATTGTATCAGCCATGCTATTTCCCCAGGTTTGGGCCATAATCTGAAGTACTGAATATGCTCATGTATAAGTCTAGCCTTTTTTTTGTCAAAAGATTGATCTCCAAACCTGGGTAGACTTATCCATGAGTCAATGTAACTCTATTCAGAGAAGAGGATGTTTCCCTTTTTGATAAGAGTTCATACTGCACCTTATTTAAAAAGAAACCATCTTATTTCTATTTATTTATTTCGGTTACTTCTACCCCACCCTTCTCACCCCAGAGGGGGACTCAGGGCAGCTTACAAAAGCACAATTCGATGCCAGTACCAACATAACAGTAGAATAAAAACAATATAGCAACAATTAAACAATTAACAATCAGTTTCTGCACTGCAACAATAAAACCAATAAAACCGATTTCACTTAATTAACTCTCAGCGTTCGCCATCTCATAGTCCAAATTCCAATTCCACTTTGTCAGTCCTGTCAGTCCTAGTCATCCAATTGTCTTTATCTAGTTGTCAGATTGCCTGAAGGCCTGGTCCCACAATCTCATTTTTAATTTCCTCCTGAAGGAGAGGAGCGATGTTGATGACCTAATTTCCCCCGGGAGTGAGTTCCATAGGTGAGGGGCCACCACTGAGAAGGCCCTGCTCCTCGTCCCCACCAACCTCACTTGTGATAGCGGTGGGGTCGAGAGCAGGGCCTCCCCAGATGATCTCAAACTCCGAGGTGGGACGTAGAGGGAGATGCGTTCGGACAGATATGCTGGACCGGAACCGTATAGGGTTTTCTAGTGTTGTGAAAGGCCTTTTGGAATACCTGGGTGCCAAAATAGTGGCAGTGGTCTGGGGCAGCTGACCCCCCGAGGTGTGTCTGGAGCTTCCCCCCATCATGGAATGAACCTTGATTTATCCATGTATCATATCAAAATCCATCATTTTGGCCCCCAGATCTGTCCTTGACTAAGTTATTGACCACATATGCAGACTAAGTTGGACATGATTTTTTCCTGGTGATTTTTTCCTGGCTATTTGGCTTACATGTATTTTTATCCTGTTTGTATTTTAATCTGTTGTTTGCTGTATGTTGTTTTAGACTATATTATGAGCATTGAATTCATGCTGTTAGTTGGTCCGAGTCCCTCTACAGAGGTAGAGAAAATCAGGCTATAAAAGTCTTAAATAAATAAACTTATACACAAATATATATGGTAGCTGTGTGAAAACAAAAGTCCTGGGGAAAATTCACATTTTGCTAGCAAAATTAATAACAAGGTATATTCAGCTCTCCTATTTGCTCAGATAAAGATTCTTATTTGTGATAGGACACATTTCATATGTGATCAAATGTAAAATTACTGTAGATTAGCCAGAGTTAATACTGTAATGTTAATATGCCATAACAGAGGACAGAGAGAAACAATGAAATGGTAATTCCACGGCATGTAGCTGTTTCTCTGTGTTCCAGCTTGCAAATAAAATTGAACCGCTTCACAGGATGTTTTAACAGCGATGGCCAAGTTTCTTTCTGCTCTTGGCATGGCCCTGAGGCTTGACTTCAGCCCAAGCAGGTGAAACAGAACTTTAAAAGAGAGCCAAGCTCAGACTCTTTGCATTTTTAGGTGTATTTTGATATTATCGGGAAGCATTCAGTCCTTTCTTCACCTGTTCTCAATTCCTGGGAATCAATGGAGCAAGGGGAAGTATTGAGATTGGTCAAGAGATAACCTTTGGATAAGAACGGCATGCTTGCCCCTTCCATGTAGGCTTAACTGTCTACTCATAACCAAACAGGCCTGTTATCAGTCCCATAAAAGGATTTCCCCCTGCTAAAAAGAGGTGAAATAAAACAAGTTGGAGTTTAGGGATATTGATACCAGTCTTTTTAGAAATAGATCGGCCATTGTTACGTGAAGTCTTTACTTTGTGTTGACTATGGACGTACAATAATTTGATCTAAGTTGAACGTTAGAAGTTGCCAGTTTGTGTGAATACATATATGCACATGAATGTCCAGAATTATATGAGCTTCCAAATCTTGTTTCCATCTAGCATGCAAAACTAGAATTCAGGGTCATCCAATGAATCCGAATGCTGGGAAATTCAGGACAAGTAAAAGGAAAGTACTTCCTCACATGGAGAAACTATGTCACTTTCTACTGCAATTATCTGCTTTGAACCCCAGTTTGGGTATCAGCCAGCACATCAATGACTTAAATCTAGAAATAGTTTTCTAAGATCTACAGAGACACTCACTGGAACACCACAGCAAGCGAGAATCCAAAAGTGGCAGGCTCAAACCCAGAACTTCAACCAATGGCTGATACCAGATGAGAGACTCCCCCCTGGGCACACAGAAGACTGGGTGACTTAGAAGGCACTGAACAGACTGCGCTCTGGCACCATGAGATGCAGAGACAACCGCAAGAAATGGGGCCACAAAGTGGAATCCACGACATGCGAGTTTGGAGAAGAGCAAACCACTGACCACCTGCTGCAATGCACCCTGAGCCCTGCCACGTGCACAATGGAGGACCTTCTTGCAGCAACACCAGAAGCACTCCAAGTGGCCAGATACTGGTCAAAGGACATTTAATCAACTACCAAACTTGCAAATTTTGTGTTTTGTCTGTCTGTTTGTTTTGTTCTGTTAGAAATGTAATACAATTGACTGGTTGCCCTGACACAACAAATAAATAAAATCTGCTTTGAATGGGATCATATGAGTCTACACTGCCAAGTATGTAGCCGGGGGGGGGGGGGGGGGGGCTTCCGCCCCCCCCCCCCCCGAAATTCTCATGGTGGTTCGCGAAAAGGCCTTACTGGTGCATTATTTAAACTGTTATGTTTATTCATATCATGATCTGATCACCATACTCAATATATCCCATATGCATGGGGGTATTGGGGTAACGATACAAAAAGGTTTGCTAGGGTAGACCCTCTTTCACTCAGACTCAGCCCCCCCCCCCCCTCCGAAACAAAATCCTGGCTACGGGCCTGTACACTGTCATATAATCCAGTTCAAAGCAGATTATCTAGATTTTATACACCGCTCTACATCCCAGGATCTGATAAAGGACAGTGTAGATCCAGCTTCTGCTTTAAAAGGAGAAATTCAGACAAATTCAGGGAGACTGAGGCTGGATCTACATGCCCTATATCCCAGGATCTGATTCCATATTGTCTGCTTATCCCAGATTATCTGCCATTGTAGACTCGTATACTCCAGTTCAAAGCAGATAATCTGGGATCACATCCTGGGATATAGGGCAGTGTAGATCCAGCCTGAGATTCTCCAAGTGATATTGAAGACGATATGTAGTTACATTATGTCTTTTTACTGGTTTTAGACTCAATGTAGTTTCTAATAGTTATAAGAGACAAACTCAAAAAATCAAACACAAAAGTTAAAAATATCATTAAACTATCAAATGAAAAGCATAACAATAGAAAACAACAAATAAATATAATACACATACTACATAACTGCAAGATCCTTGAAAAGTGTGTCTTCAAAGATCTGTTGAAAATACAAAAAATATTTACTTCCTTGGGAAAAGATAGAAAGGAGGAGGCCTATTTTTCAGAAGAGATTTCCAAAACCGAGAGGCAGCCATTGAGAAGGTCTTCTCCCATGTTCCCATCAGATGTATGTACCTATGAGGTGGTGAAACCATGAAAAGTCCCTCTGCTGAGGATCTCAAAACATGGCAAAGCTCCTTCAGATAATCTGGACCTGAGCACTGTAGAGTTTTAAAGATCATCATAACCAGCACATGATGGCTGTATATTACCTCTAGATCAGTGGTTCCCAACTTTTAGTACTTCAGGTGTTTTGGAGTTCAGCTCCCACAATTTCTAACTGCTGGTAAACTGGATGGGATTCTGGGAATTGAGGTCCAAAACAACAGGAGGACTAAAGGTTGGGAACCACTGATCTAGATAAATGGTAGTACAGTCAGATCTCTACATTGTTGGGGTTAGGGTGAAGGATTTCTGCAAAAGTGGAAAAACGGTGAATAAGAACAGCAATATTTATTTCACCTGAGATAACCGCTCTCTAGGAATCTTTAAGCCCTCCAGCATGACTCTATTCTAAACTTCCACCAAAAGTTGGTAACAGAATTGCACTGGTCTCTCTAGATCTTCTAGCATGACTTCATGGACAACCTTTGGCAGAAGTTGGCCATAGCATTGTACTGAAGGACCTAGGCATTTCTAAAGGGAACACTTTAATCAAATCCACAAAAGTCAAACCCACAAATGTGGAGGACCTCCATATACCAATTGCTGAGGAAGGACAGTGGGATCTTTTGAATTTAGATTTTTGCCTCTGGTTATCTCATATCGATGTTGGTGTAGCATATTGCTGTTGATGTAGCATATTGCTGTCAATTACTTCAAGTAATTAATATGTTATTGAAACCCAGTTGTTGGGGAACATGAATAGAAGAGTGTTCTTATCCTGATGGCCTTTGGATGGTCTTCAAATGAGCAGCCATTTGCCCTGGTCAGGATCCATGAATAGTAGGGCTGGGCAGTTTCGTTTCGTTAATTCGTAATTCGTTAATAATTCGTTAATTTTTTCAATTACAAAACGATAACGAACCATTCTGGAGCAATTATTAAAAAAACTAATTTTCAAAAACGTTTTGTAAATGCTTCGCATTTTGATATTGTATTCGTTTCGTTATTGTTTTGAGGTCGTTTCGTTATTATTTCCGCATGTCTGGGCCAGTTTTATGGTTTAATTAGTGAAAAAAAATTATAATATCACACCAACAGTCAACAACAGAGGGAGAGGGAAGCTTCAGAAGGTTTTGGGGGTTTTTTAGCGTATTTCGCGGTCGCGTCCGCCATTAACGAATCGATTCGTTATTGTTTCGGAAATCGATTCGTTAATTTTTTACCATTTACGAAATTTCGTAAATATCGAACTTTTTAAAAGGAAAATTTTGTAATTATTTTAAATATCGAAACAAAAAAAACCCCCAAATACAAATCGATTTTAGAAACAAATTTTTCCGTTGTTACCCAGGCCTAATGAATAGTTATGTTTTTGGCCTGACTAACAAGGTTCTTCAGATCTTCTCATAATGCAGTAGAGGTCACAATATCTCCCTCTTAGTAAACCTGTGGGGCATTTTTCAAAAGTAAAGTTATGGGCCATGCAAAGATAGAGCCACCAAGTGCAGAAAGTCCAGTTGTGGATCATAACGGGTAGTAGATTTCCATCCCTGAAGGGACACACCACCAGGTGCATACAGATATAGAGAGAACCGTTGCTTCATTTCAGAGCAATCATTCTTTTTTTAAAAGATACTTTGAGTTTTCAGGGACTTAAATAACAACTTGGGCTAGTCCTGTCTTGCTTCATTGTTTAGGAAGAAGACTGACAACTGAACAATTCTAAACACATTTGTTTCACATGATTCACTGTTTGCTGAGGCATTTCTGTGTGGTCCATTTTCAATATGAGAAGTTTAGTCACCCTCTTCATCTGCGGAGGTTATTAAATGAAATCCTATTGAACCCCTTTGCTTTCACTGAATGAACTGATCCAGCTGCTTGCATCTTCTTTCATCATATATTTACCCCAGGCTTCTTGTGTCAAGAGAAAAAATTAACAGAGATCTGTTTGGAAGCTGACATCATTGGTGAGTCACTAAAAATCACCTGCTCTTCCCCAGGCTTTTGGCTTAGTCATAGTGACAAAGCATCTTCTCCCATCATCGGCTCAGAAGTGCTGCTCTGACTTGCTTTTATATAAAAACTAAAACAACATTTATTGTTAAGATAGCATTCTTCACATATATTTGCAATTGCTTTTCCTTCAAACACGAGTACAGGAGGAAACCAGCAAGGTGCAGTGTGTTAACAACTGGACTCTGAAGACCAGGGGTGCATCTACACTCTAGAATTAATGAAGTTTGACACCACATTAGGTGCCATGGCTCAATTTAATGGAATCCTGGGAGTCCTAGGACCTCATCACACTAGAGAATGAATCCACTTTAAATCCGGTTGTTTCCTCTTGCAGAATTCAGGTGTTTGTAGTTTAGGGAGGTGCCTTTAACAGTCTCACTAAACCACAAAACCCAGAATTCTGCAGGAGGCAGAAACCGGATTTAAAGTGCTGGCATTGGCCTATAAAGCCCTAAACGGTTCCGGCCCAAGATACCTAACTGACCGCCTCTCGACCTATGAGCCCACGAGGACTTTGAGATCTTCCGGGGAGGCTCTGCTCTCGATCCTGCCTGCTTCACAGGCACGGCTGGCGGGGACGAGAGATAGGGCCTTCTCGGTGGTGACTCCTCAGCTGTGGAACACCCTTCCCATGGACATCAGGCTAGCTCCCTCCTTGATGATATTCCGCAGGAAATTAAAGACCTGGCTGTTTAAGAAGGCATTTGAACAAGAAGTGCAATGATTGGTAATTTGACCATAGGAATGGAACAACGGAAAATGATACTGGATTGTGGGTTTGACGATGAGACGACACGGAATGGCTTTTGTAGTAATGATGATGTTTTTGATGAGGATGTTTTTTGATAACGATGAATTGTGGATTATTTTACACTATGTCTTGTATTTTGCACCTTGTTTGCTATGTTGTACACTGCAGTGAGTCGCCCCTGGGCTGAGAATTGCGGTATATAAGCAAAGTAAATAAATAAATAAATAAATAAGTGCAATGAAGTAGAGAATGCCTCAAAGTAGGGAATTATTAGTATGGTGCAACCCACCTCCCCCTAATATCCACAGGACTTTATGTGCATACATGAAACCACAAATAATAGGAAGCTCTATTAAAATAAAGAACTTCCAAGAATACAATAGAGTCATATTCAAATTTTTATCTTCTGTTGTCCCACTTTTTCAACTGCTTTAAAATGGCCCAGTTTCTCTCATCCTCCCATGTTCCCCCTTTGTTCCTTCTTCATTGGTGCAAATGTCATTCAAAGTGAAGACGTAGTTTCCAGTCAGTTAATTCAGTGACAGGAGGAAGTGAGGAGGGTGTGTGTGTTCTTTCTTATCATAGAATCATACTCATAGAGTTGGAAGAGACCTCGTGGGCCATCAAGTCCAACCCCCAGCCAAGAAGCAGGAAAATCACATTCAAAGCACCCCCGACAGTAACATCTTGGTCATATACTTGGCCTTGTGGAGGAGATCCATTGGATCAATGGGATTTGCATGAGTGTTGACATACCAGAAATTGATATATTGGGTCTATTCTAGTTTCGAATAGAAACTGAATGTATGTCACCAATGGCTATTGAGTAACAAGAGTAATAAAAACACATTTTCAAAACATACACAGACACCCCCAGTCTAATCTTTCCAGAGCTTAGTTTAAGATTTCAAAGCAGCAGCATTTTTCCCAACACTGTTGGCCTCATTGAGATGGAATGGGCAGCTGCTGACTTCCATCATGGTCAATTGAACCCTTGTAATTCAGTCATACTGCTATTAACAGAGGTCCAGTTCATATATAGGGCTGGCAGCCTAACCAACACCCAGAACACAAACTGAGTGTCAACACAGGGCTGGAGGTGGCTGAGGCCAAATTTCAGAACCTGCCACAAAGAATTGGAATGCCAGAGAATTTTAGGAACATTGGTTTGAGGTTCAAGGTTTTGGGTTTCCTGAAAGGGAATCATTCACTAGTCTGAAATATTTTTCAAAGAGGGAGGAATTTTGGGAACTAGTGGTGATGTCAGAAGGCACAAGTGGGCCAAGGGTTCTGATATATGTGGATAATACTAAAAGGATATGATAGGGAAAACAAAGGTCCAGATGGAAACATTTTATAGTTAGCCTATCAGAGAACACTTGCAGCCTGTCAGAACGCATGCTGGTGGAGCCCTATCATAATTTGTGGAAATTGCGCCAACTTCACTTTAAAACACTAAATGGCTAACCAAAACTGGGATCTACTTTGCAGCAGATGATGAAGTTCATTGCCATTAGATTAATTGTAGTGTTTGAGCTTTGTTTGGTTTAAGTCATTTTGTAGAAATATTTATATATTTATTTAATGTTGCTGACAGTTGTGATCTGCCATTACTTCGGTTTGCTCAGCATGGCTTACATGCTGTCCCCCTTCCAACTTATCCTCCCAAAGAACCACCCTGGGAATAGGTCAAATGTAGAGAATGTCAATGGCCCAAGATCATTCAGTGCACTTCATGGGTACGTGGGGCCTAGAACCCAAATTCCAGATTCTCCCAGATCCCACTTGACCTACTACACTTTAATATCTCAGTTATAACCATTGGGGGGGGGGTGGATCCATTACCATGGGAATGGTGAATCTACTCTTGGTTTCATACCTCCTCCTCCTTTAGTTGGTCCAAGTTGTACAAGAGCAATCCAATTTTGGATGCCATTCCTAATGAAAAATTGGCATCTGTATAACCTTGAGCAGATGCACCAATCCTATGATAATGCATCCATCAGCTTGCCCTGGCAAAATAGTGTGAACCATTATACCATGACATTATAGCATCTCTTGTATAAGGAAGGGTGAGTGAAGGTGATGGTTTTGAACTGTGATGTTGGAGGAAAATTCTGAGAGTGCCTTAGTCCACAAAAAGATCAAACCAGTCCATACTTCAGGAAATAAAGCTCAACTGCTCACTGGAGGGAAGGATATTAGAGGCAAAGATGAAGTACTTTGGCCACATAATGGGAAGACGGGCAAGCTTGGAGAAGAGAATGATGCTGGAGAAAATGAAAGGAAAAAGGAAGAGTGGCCAACCAAGTGCATGACGAATGGATGATATCCTTGAAGTGACTGACTTGACCTTGAAGGAGCTGGGGATGGCGACGGCCGATAGGGAGCTCTGGCATGGGTTGGTCCGTGAGGGCATGAAGAGTTGGAAGTGATTGAATGAATAAACAAAAACATCTCTATTGTAACCATTCTAACCCCTTTGCTTCCACCATCTTCTAAGAACTTACTATTACCAATCATGATGGGTCAAGTTCCCAATCATGCTAGGAGAGGTCATAGGGTGGTACCAGAGAAGAGCTTGTTTCCTGGCATCTCTACTTTCAAATGAACCTTTAACCTTTTTGAGCCCCAGGGAACACTCCTTTTAACTTCAAAAGGGGTATTTTCTAGGTTTCAGGCTTTGTCTGAAATCTCATGGATGGGATAATGCTGATCTGGCAAACCTAATTGGACATGAGATCCAGATTTAACCTGCAACATGGAACAATACAGGAAAATATATCAGAGTAGACTTACTCTTTCCATTTAAGTCTCCACCCAGTACACCATGAACAAAAGAGTTTACTTCCATGGAAAGCCCAGCTGAAAGTTGGACTTGCATTCGGGGATAAACCCGGATGTACCTTGTGTGTCAGTCACTCATGAACTCATATGGCCTTTACTTGGCACAAGAGTAATTAGTTTTTTGAAACTTACGCAATGGGTGCCCCACCTAGTACCTTTGCTAATAGAAAGGAGAATAGCAATAAAGAACGGAAGTGGGGAAAGGGAAAAGCAAAACGATACATGAAGTGGGTGTTTTGTTCTTGTCAGATATTAATGCTGCCTTTCAAAGCAGCTTCAGTGGATGATTTCCAGTGTGACAGCCCCATAAATGAACACAGTGGAATTGGCCATGTCTATACACATTCATTGTAAGCTGAAGTCTGGACTTGAGTGTATTTCCTTGTGTGTGATTTAAATTAGTACCTAACAGCATATTTATATAACCTGTTACTCCCTAATAATCCCCACTGATAAACCTGGAGGTCTTGTAATATCCTTTGTGAACTGTGGTGCTCAGACCTCGGCACAATATTCCAGGTGAGATTTGACCAAAAGCAGAATAGAATGGTACTATGACTTCTCCTGATTCAGAAACTATATTCCTGATGATGTAACCTAGAATTACATTGACTTTTTTCAGTGGGTTGATAACATATTGTGCCTCTTGGTATTCACTGTGCAACAGTTCCAGGACCCCCTATGGATACAGAAATCTATTGATGCTGAAGTCCCATTACATACAATGGTTCTAGTTTTTACTCAAAGCTTATTTAGTCCAAAATTATGTTCTCACAAAGTCCATGCAGTAACCTACGGAAAATATAGAAGCCGAGCATGAGCACAACTATAGCCCTTTCCAATCTGTGAGCGAAAGACTGGAACAAACTGTCTCTTACCAGACTCATAAATGCTTCCGTTAGACCATCCTCATGAATAATACACTGCAGACTGTCTCAGCTAGGCTGGCATGCAATTTCTGGAAAGAGCAGCAAGCTCAGCTGGGAACTCTTGTTCCTCACACTTGCTGATGTTATTCCAGTGCCCTACTCTCTGGAAGAATTGGTTCATACAGGCCTTGTATCTGACTTGGCTTCAATTCATTTGTTCATTGAAGAGGAAAGCTCTGAGCTTCTAAAAGTTTTGACAGATTGGACAGAAAATTAAGGTTAGTCTGCATGAGACAGAAACTCCTGTCTCCTAACACGGGTAGCCTCTAATATGGGACAAAACCAGTTATGTGGATTTTACCCCACATCTGTAGAAGTATCTGAGGATGCTTCAGAATTTCCCCCAAACTCAATGGCAACCCTGCAGTTCATGGTTGGTTTACACAACTGGACTGGTTTGAATTAAAACTGGTTCATCTGTCCACTCAAAGCAGTCTTGCCATCTTGTTTTCCTTGTGTTTCATGGTATAGGGGAAAGGAAATTGAATTATTTTCTTGATGTGGCAGAGGCTATGGAGCTTTGGAGGACTTGTGGCCATTGCCAGGTGCCTGGTGACATCATCACAACCTGGGGAAAGGATTAACCCATGCTGCTTTCCCCTCTCTGGGGTTGCCACAATGACAACCAGGTTTGGCCTAACTGGATGGCTTGGACTCTGTTCCCAACATTGGTGTAATTTGGGAGCAGAGCATGTAAACAACTTCACTAAATCTGAAGTGATCTAAAGCAGCAATGCTTCAATCTGGCCTGGGTTGAGGTGCTCATGTAGATGGCCTTTTATATGTCTCATCAGTGATGGACCTACACTAAGCTGGATTGGCTCCAGGATGGGTCACAAAGTCACTCCCTCAGCCTCTGCAGAGGCAGGAGAGTGTCCTGACCACCCAGTGGCACCAAATACAGTTTGGCACCACTAGACTGTTAACCTAACCATCCCCTCCCATTTTCCATGTTGCAGTGGTCTCTGGCCACAACAAGGGTCCTCCCTGTCAGCCTTCACCTGTAGTGACATCAGCCAAGGTGGCAGGATGGTGATGTGAAGAGAGGAGGAATCCTCCTCCTCTCCCTCTCCCTTCCCTTACATTATCACTTCAGCTGATGTCACCACAAATGATGGATGATAGGTAGGACCCATTTCATAGCTGGAGATTGCTGCAACACAGAAGATGGAAGGGAACAATAACTGCCATCCTCTTTTCACAGCCTGCACAAGCCTGTGAAACATAGAATTGCTTTGAGAACTGTTGCAACCATTCCTATCCTGCAACTATGGTTGATATGGGATAAGGAAGTGTTATGGTGGCCTAGATCAGATCCATGTACCATTTGGTTGCAACAGAGCTAATCTGGGGCCCATCTGACCTAAGTGGTCAGTGGAGATGTGCCCAGTTGAGGTCTTAGTTTTTGAAAAACTCCCACCAGCCCATCTTCAGATGCCCTTGCTGTTTCCAAGCTTCAAGTGAGTAAAAGGATGGTAAAAGGTGTATCATGACGTCTCTTTTCTACATATCTGTTGTAACTGATTGGATGGAGATTCAATGTAGATAAAAGAGAGTAATTTTTCAACCAGTACATAATCCATTTATAGAATTCAATTTGCTACCATAAGATATAGTGATAGTAGTCACTAGCCTCAATGATTTCAAAAGGGGATTAAGCAAATCCCTAGAAGAAATCAAATGCTACTAGCTACACAGTTATATGCAGGATAGAAGTAAAAGCTCTAGAAAAAAATTACTGGTAGGGAAATGGATAGAAAACTCTTATGTCTTTTCAAAGACACTTCCTCATCCTCTGTTTGAAACAGGATCCTGGATTAGATTGTAGAGTTTATGTCCATTTCAGAGGTGAAAATCAGCCTGAACACGCATATGTGGGTAAGAGTCAGCAGAAAAGTATTCCAAAATCAGGACACTGTCATCTAAAGAAAAGCTGTGTGTGACAGGATGCCAGAAAGTTACTTATTTACTTACCGAATTCATATCCCATTTTCCTTCTGGCGTGAGATCCAAGGCAGTTTACCGAACAGATTAAACCAAAGTACAATTAACATCTGAATCATTAAAAAAGGGTTTTTTTTAAAAAAAATGAAATAAGCAACATTATTAGAAAGAACTCGATTGCTGGTCCTTGAATTTGGTACTCTAAATGTTTTGGACTTCAGCTCCCAGGGTATGGTGGAGGCTACTTCTTTGGAAGCTTTTAAACAGAGGCTGGATAGACATCTGTGTGGGATGCTTTGAATGTGATTTTCCTGCTTCTTGGCAAAATGGGGTTAGACTGGATGGCCCACAAGGTCTCTTCCAACTCTATGTTTCTATGATTCTATGAAATCTTAATATGGCTAATTAGTTAGGAGTCTGAGAACACGGAGTCTGAGAACCACTGCTGCAATCCTTTCCAAAGAACCTCGGCATTATAACTTTCTAGAGATGATTTCTTAGTACATAATTAAACCACAATCACAAGATTCACCAGGATGAATCCACAACAGTTAAAGGACAATAATACCTCTGTATCTACAGGGATACAATCCCTCAACTCTGTGTGGATATGCAAAACTCCAGATTATAATGAGCCATATTGAAATGAAGGATTTCTGGCCAAAAATACAATGGATATCCCCAGGGATACATTCCCCCAACTCTGTGTGGATATGCAAAACTCTAGATTATAGTGAACCCTAATGAAATGAAAGATTTCTCGCCAAAAAATACCATGGAGCTGCACTGGGACACCTAGAATATAACTAGAGACAAGGTTTCAATTATCCATGTATTACAAAATACCTTAAGTACTGGTTCCATGGATACAGGGGTTGTACTGTAGTATCAAACTGTTGGGTAGATACTAGGGCTGGGCAGTTTCGTTTCGTTAATTCGTAATTCGTTAAAAATTCGTTTTTTTTTTAATAACGAAGCGATAACGAACCATTCTGGAGCAACTTAAAAACGAAACGAATTTTTAAATTCGTTTCGTAAATGCTTCGGATTCGTTATGTATTCGTTTCGTTATCGGTTTGAGGTCGTTTCGTTATTTTTTTTATTTATTTTTTAAATAATCTTTATTAGCTTTTTCTTAAAATATACAAATAGTGTTGACAGGGAAAAAAAAGAAAAAGAAAAAAAGAGAAGAGGTGATGGGGAAAGAAAGAAGAAATTGGGGGATAGGGGAGTGAAACAGGATCCGAAAGAGAAGATCGGAAAGCCAAAGATAGCAATAAAGAGAAAGAAAAGAAAAAAGAGTGAAAAAATAAAGAAAAGAAATAAAATCTTGACCTCCTGGTGTCTTCTTGGAATCTTCTGTTCAGTATTGTCCATAAATTTTATTGGTTACTTCAAATTCTTCTTTTTCTTTCCCTAGTTGTTTTTGAGTTACAGTCTATATATCTTTTTCAGATCTATGTTCCTTTTTTTCTTTTTTTTCTTAAGTATTCCAGGACTTCTTGCCAGTTTGTTTCCTTTCTCTCAATTTCTTTGTTCTTCAGTATTAGGAAGGTCAGCCTGTCTAGATTGCTGATTTCTAGTATTTTTATAATCCAGTCCTCTTCTTTCGGCGTTTCTTCTTGTCTCCATTTTTTTGCGAAGCAAATCCTCGCAGCTGTCAGTGCTAGGAATAGGATTTTATCCTTGTTTTGTGTTGTTGTTCATTCGTTCAGTCGTCTCCGACTCTTCGTGACCTCATGGACCAGCCCACGCCAGAGCTCCCTGTCGGCCGTTACCACCCCCAGCTCCTTCAAGGTCAGTCCAGTCACTTCAAGGATGACATCCATCCATCTTGCCCTTGGTCGGCCCCTCTTCCTTTTGCCTTCCACTTTCCCCAGCATAATTGTCTTCTCTAGGCTTTCCTGTCTCCTCATGATGTGGCCAAAGTACTTCATCTTGGCCTCTACTATCTTTCCTCCAATGAGCAGTCGGGCTTTATTTCCTGAAGTATGGACTGGTTGGATCTTCTCGCAGTCCAAGGCACTCTCAGAACTTTCCTCCAACACCACAGTTCAAAAGCATCGATCTTCCTTCGCTCAGCCTTCCCTAAGGTCCAGCTCTCACATCCGTAGGTTACTACAGGGAATACCAATGCTTTGACTAGGCGGATCTTTGTTGCCATTCTGATGTCTCTACTCTTTACTATTTTATCGAGATTGGACATTGCTCTCCTCCCAAGAAGTAAGCGTCTTCTGATTTCCTGGCTACAGTCTGCATCTGCAGTAATCTTTGCACCTAGAAATACAAAGTCTGTCACGGCCTCCACGGTTTCTCCCTCTATTTTCCAGTTGTCAATCATTCTTGTTGCCATAATCTTGGTTTTTTTGACGTTTAAGCTGCAACCCGGCTTTTGCGCTTTCTTCTTTCACCTTGATTAGAAGGCTCCTCAGCTCCTCCTCGCTTTCGGCCATCAGAGTGGTGTCATCTGCATATCTGAGGTTGTTAATGTTTCTTCCAGCAATTTTCACCCCAGCTTTGCATTCATCAAGCCCCGCACATCGCATGATGTGTTCTGCATACAAGTTAAAAAGGTTGGGTGAGAGTATGCAGCCTTGCCGTACGCCCTTCCCAATCTTGAACCAGTCTGTTGTTCCGTGGTCAGTTCTGACTGTTGCTACTTGGTCCTTGTACAGATTCCTCAGGAGAGAGACAAGGTGGCTTGGGATGCCCATCCCACCAAGAACTTGCCACAATTTATTATGATCCACACAGTCAAAGGCTTTAGAATAGTCAATGAAGCAGAAATAGATGTTTTTCTGAAACTCCCTGCCTTTCTCCATTATCCAGCGGATATTGGCAATCTGGTCTCTCGTTCCTCTGCCTTTTCTAAACCCAGCTTGAACATGTGGCAACTCTCGCTCCATGTATTGCTGGAGTCTTCCTTGCAGGATCTTGAGCATTACCTTACTGGCATGAGAAATAAGGGCCACTGTACGGAAGTTTGAGCAGTCTTTCGCATTTCCCTTTTTTGGTATGGGGATATAAGTTGATTTTTTCCAGTCTGATGGCCATTCTTGTGTTTTCCATATGTGCTGGCAAATGGCATGCATCACCTTGACAGCATCATCTTTTAAGATTTTAAACAGTTCAGCTGGAATCCCGTCGTCTCCTGCTGCCTTGTTGTTAGCAATGCTTCTTAAGGCCCATTCAACCTCACTCCTCAGGATGTCTGGTTCTAATTCATTCACCACACCGTCAAAACTATCCTCATATTATCCTTCCTATACAGATCTTCTGTATAGTCTCGCCACCTTCTCTTGATCTCTTCAGCTTCTGTTAGGTCCCTGCCATCTTTGTTTCTTATCATACCAATTTTTGCCTGAAATTTACCTCCAATGTTTCTAATTTTCTGGAAGAGGTCTCTTGTCCTTCCTATTCTGTTGTCTTCTTCCACTTCCATGCATTGCTTATTTAAAAATAGTTCCTTATCTCTTCTGGCTAACCTCTGGAATTGTGCATTTAACTGGGCATATCTCCCCTTTTCACTGTTTCCTTTTGCTTTCTTCCTTTCTTGGGCTACTTCCAGTGTCTCAGCAGACAACCATTTTGCCTTCTTGGTTTTCTTTTTCTTTGGGAACGTACTTTGTTGCCGCCTCCTGAACAATGTCTCGGACTTCTGTCCATAGTTCTTCTGGGACTCTGTTTACTAAATCTAGTCCTTCAAATCTGTTCCTCACTTCCACTGTATATTCGCTAGGAATGTTAGTGAGATCATATCTAACTGGTCTGTGTATTTTCCCTGATCTCTTTAGTTTTATTCTAAATTGGGCAATAAGAAGTTCGTGATCTGAGCTACAGTCAGCCCCAGGTCTTGTTTTCACCGACTGGATGGATGTCCGCACCTTTGGCTGCAAAGGATGTAGTCAATCTGATTTCGGTGTTGACCATCTGGTGAGGTCCATGTATCAAGCCGTCTTTTAGGTTGTTGGAAGAGAGTATTCGTTATTCTTTTCGTACATTCCTAATAGGAAGATCTCAGGTTTCATTGGTATTTTTAATTTTAGCATAATTTGAATTTCATTTTGTATTTTTTTCCAATATTCCCTCGCTTTCTCACAGCTCCACCACATGTGGAAGAAGGACCCTTCCTTCTTTCTACATTTCCAACACGTGGTGCTTGTGTTATTGTATACTTTTCCTAGTTTTTTTGGGGTTAAGTACCACCTTAGGGACATTTTTACCCAATTCTCTCTTAGCTCTATGGCGTATGTATATTTTAGTCTCTTTTTCCAAATTTGTTCCCATTCCGCTTGCCTAATGTTCCTTCTTAAATTTTCATTCCATCTTTTCATATAGTGTTTTTCTGTTTTTGTCTCTAAATGCCATTCTAAGAGTTTTTTGTATATCTTTGTTATCAGTTTCTTCTCTGAGACCATAATTCTGTCCCAAAAATCGTTTCCCTGGGCAAATCCTAGTTTCATATCTAATTTATACTTTTCTTTAATCTGCCAATACTGTAGCCATGTTATTTTCCTATCTATTGTGTTAAGTTCATGTTGATCTTTCAAGACTAAGGTTCCTAAATGGTTTTTCAGGATCTCCTTGTATACCGGCCAATCGTTCCAGCCCAAACACCTCCTCTGGCCTGCTTCCAAAGGCGACACCCATAGTGGCGTTTTCTTATACATTTTCATTTTATATTTCTCCCATACTTTTAGAATTGAAGATCTTGTAAAATGATTTCCGAAATTTTTTTCTTTTTCTTTCCCTTTGTACCACATATATAGGTGCCATCCTCCCCTGAGGTCTATACCTTCTACTGTCAATAGTTTCCTCTTTTTTAACATTGCCCAGTCCCTGGCCCATATTAGAGCACATGACTCATAATATAATTTTAAATTGGGTGTTGCCAATCCTCCTTTTTTTTGTTCTATTAAATTGTTATAATGAGTTCTTGGTTTCTTATTATTCCAAATGAATTTAGTTAAGTCTTTACTCCATTCCTTAAATAAATTTGTGTTTCTAACAATGGGTAGATTTTGGAAAATAAATATCATTTTTGGTAGTATTTTCATTTTAATTGTCGCTATTCTCCCTAATAGAGATAAATTCTTGTCTTTCCAGTTTTCCAATTCTTTCCTAATCTCCTTCCATTTATCTAGATAGTTGTTTTGCAGCAATTGTAAATTTTTAGCTGTTAAATTGATTCCCAGGTATTTTAGTTTCGTTACTGTCTGTATATTCCATTTTCTACTTATTTCTTCTTGTTCTTTCTTTGTAATATTTTTTGTTATTGCCTTTGTTTTTTCTAAATTCATTTTGAATCCTGCTACTTTACCAAAGTTATTTATTTCTTCTAACCATTTGCCTAATTTTTTGGGGGGATTTTCAATTATACAAATTATATCGTCGGCAAAAGCCTTATACTTAAAATCCTGCTCCTGTATTCTTGCCCCAGTTAGTTCTTTCTCCTCTCTAATTCTCTTCAGTAGGACCTCCAAAGTTAAGATAAATATTAGGGGGGATAAGGGGCATCCCTGTCTAGTTCCTTTTTCTATTTTTATCGTCTCTGTTTCCATGCCATTCACTAAAATCTTAGCTTCCTGATTTTCATAAATTGCTTCAATTGTGTTTTGGAAATAATAACCCATATCAATTTCTTTTATTAAACATTTAAAGAAGAGCCAATTAACATTATCAAAAGCTTTCTCCGCGTCTACCGCCATAAACATTACTTTTTTTTGATTTCATAATATTCAATTAAATCGATTATTGTCCTCACGTTATCTTTCTGATACCTTCCGGGTAGAAATCCTGCTTGATCCTCATCTATATATGTTGTGAGTACCTTTTTCATTCTTTCTGCTAGAATATTGCTAAAAATTTTGTAATCTACATTCAGTAGTGAGATTGGCCTATAGTTTTTTACCTCTTCCGAATTTGAATTTTCCTTATGTATTAATGTTATATTTGCTTGTCTCCAAGAATTGGGTATTTCTTTATTTATTCTGACATTATTCATTAATTCCTTTAAATAGGGTATAAGTTCTTGTTGAAATGTTTTATAGTAGCCTGATGAAAGTCCATCAGGTCCTGGGGCTTTATTTGGTTTAAGATTTTTTATTGCTATTTTTATTTCTTCTTCCGATATTTCTTTATTAAGAATTTCTCTTTGTTTGTCCGATATTTTTTGTAGTTTTTGTTTTCCCAAATAATGGTAGATCTTTTCCTGGTCTATATTTTCATCTTGGTACAGTTTTTTATAGAAATCAAAGAATTGCTTCTTTATATCCTCATCTTGAGTGTATGTTATATCTTTATTCTTTATTTTAGAGATATATGTCTTTTCCTTCTTTTTCCTAAGTTTGTTTGACAACCATTTTCCAGGTTTATTTGCATTCATAAAAGAATTTTGTCTTAAGTATTTCCGCTGTCTTTCCCTTTCCTCTAATTCTAAATAGTCCAATTGTTTACGTAGATAGTTCAGATTATTTAATATCTCCTTTTTCTTTGGATTCTTTTTTAATTTATCTTCCTCTTTTTTTAATTCATCTAGAATCTCCTTAGTCTTTTGGGCTTTTTGTTTATTTTTTATTGCTTTTTGCTGTATGAAGTTGCCCCTAACTACTGCTTTACTCGCTTCCCATAGCGTCAATATATCTGTGTCTGAATTATCATTTATCTCAAAGTAATCTTTTAAGCTTTTCCTGGTTTTTTCCACATCTTCTTCTCTTTTTAACAAATTTTCATCCAATCGCCATCTTCTTAATTTTTCTGAGAGTTCTATCTTTACTTCTATTGGACAATGGTCCGATTCGATCCTGGGTGTAATCTGAATGTTCCTTACTTTTCCTAGTATCATTGGTGATGCCCACGCCATATCGATTCTTGACCAGTTCTGAAATCTGGCCGAATAATATGTATAGTCCTTTTTATTTTCATTTCTTATTCTCCATATATCCTTTAAATTTAATCTTCCCATTAATTTTATTAGTGATTTGGGTAAATTACCTTTATCCCTGGTTTTTTTTGTAATATAGTTTCTTTTACTTCTATCTAAATCTCTGTCTAGGACTCCATTGAAGTCTCCTACAATTAGAAGATGATCGTATTCTTGTTCCTCTATATATTTTTTTAACTTTTCTGTAAACTTAATTTTTGATTCGTTGGGTGCGTATATGTTACAAAATAAAAGTTTTTGATTTTGAATTTTGATATTGATTCCTAATATTCTGCCTTCCCCATCTTTAAAAGCCAGTTCTGCCGGTATGTTATTATTCACGTATGTTACCACCCCCCTTTTTTTTCTTGTGCAGAGGCTATAAATGTTTGGCCTAATTTCTTATTTTCTAAGTGGGCTATGTGATCTTGCTTTATGTGGGTTTCTTGTAAAGCTACGATATGAAACTTTTTCTTAATGAGTCTGTTAAAGATTTTATTTCTTTTAAATTGTGAGTTAATACCATTAATATTATTAAAATATATTCGTAGCTCATTCATCCTTGACATTCTTGTTCTGTTGGACCATCCGCCTCGTCCTCTTCTTCTCCGTCTCTCGGTTCTTCTCCTACTTCTCCTTCCTCATTCTCTTTTTCATCTCCACCCTCCTGGATTCTTTCTTCTGTCTGGCCTTCTTCTCTAGGTTTCTCTCTTTCTGGATTATCCTGATTTCCTTCTTTCATGTCTTCTTTTTCATTTTCCTTTTCTGTCATCTTCTCTTCATCCTCTCTTTTCTTTAGTCTGTCCCTTTTCGGTTTTTTGGTTCTGTCTCTTTCTTCTGTTCTTATCTTTTCTAGGAACTCCTTTGCCCTTTCCACATTCTTGATCCAATATCGTTGGTCTCTGTATGTTACCATTAAACCTTCCTCTCTTTCCCATCTGTACCTTATTCTGTATCTCTTTAATTCTTCTGTTAAGAAATTGTATTTTCTTCTTCTTGACAGTACCGTGTTGGGGAATTCCTTCAGGATTATGATTTTTTTCCCTTGTAGTAAACTGTTCTTCTATTGTTTGTTTTGAGGACCTCGTCTCTTGTAGTTTTTTTCGCAAAATGCACCACCACGTCGCGTGCGACTCTATTTTTCATAGCGAAATTTGTGTTGACTCTGTAAACTCTATCCGTTTGGTCCTGCATCTCTTGATCTGTGTATTCCAGCAGTTCAGCTAGAATTTCTACCACCTTGTCTCGTATATTTTCCTTTGGATCTTCCTCTATATTCCTCAGGCGTAGTTGGAATTCCAGTTCTTTCGTTTCCATCCTTTCGCATCTCTCTTCAAGTCGCGCTGTTTTTTGTTCTAGATTTCTCATCTTTTCCTGTAAGCCCTCCTGTGCTTTTTTGATTTCTTTCTTTTCCATTTTCAGTTCTTTTAGTTCATGCTGCATTAGGGTAAGTTCCTTTTTTACTCCTCCAATTTCCTCTTTTATCTCCTTCTTTATTTCCGCCATTTGTTCTTGGGATTTCTTTTGGGCAAAATCTTGTTTCTCTTGCACTGTTTGGATTTCTTTCATCACTTTCTCTGTCATTTTCTCCAGAGGTTCTTTCAAGTTATGTTCTTCCAGTAGAGAGGCCCTCCGTGTGGGTCCTTTAGCTTCTTTTAGTTCTTTTTGTTCTTTGTCCAGTTTCTCAATTTTCTCACCTTTCTCATTCTTTTCTGTTTTGTTTCTTGTGTTATACATCTTGAGGTCCTTTTTCTGTGTCAGTTGTTTCTTCTTTTTTATTATTTATTTATTTCTTCTTCAGTCACCAGATTCTTCAATCGCCAGGTCTTTATTCTAGGGGAAAGATATTACATGCACTTTTTTAAATTATTATTATTATTTATTATTATTATTATTTCTTGGTTATTATTATTTATTATTATTTATTTCTATTTTTTGCTGTGTAACTTTTGTTTCTTTTGTACTGTTGGCTCAGTCTTATTATTTGCACTTTTATATTGATCACAATTTTTTCTTTTCCCCTCTACCTTCTTTCTGGCCTCCGTTTCTTCCTACTTCGTTTTGCCACCCGCTTCACCTCTTATCAGCTTACCGTCTTAATTTGTTAAGCCTCTTTTCTTATGTTTCCTTGTCCCCTCTTTTACTTTTCCCAGCTTCGGTGGGTTTCTTCTGTCCCCTTGCTTCCTTGTTTTGCTCTCCCTTTGTCTCCTTCCTGCTTCCAGTTCTCGCGATTTTTGGTTTGTCTCGTTCGCCCCTGTCTTCTCGCGATGGCTTCTCTATTCACTTCAATTTACTTCCGTGTTCTCATTCTCGTCCCAACTCTCGCCTCTCTTCCGTCCTCTCGCGCGATTTCCCGGTCTCTTCTCTTTCCACGTTGTTCCGCATTGTTTTGGTGTCGCCGCGTCACTGGTGCTCAGGGCGGGCTCATCCCTCATCTCTCTCCTCCTCCGTCCTCCGTCCCTCGTCCCTCGCTGCCCCTCCCTTCTCCTTCTTCGTAGACAAAACAAATCTGCTCTCAAGGTCAGTATTTCCCTCTTCCTCCGTATATTATTTGCAATTGCAATTATTTGCAATTATGCAATTATGCAATTATGCTTAGTATACTTGGAATAGCAGGGTATCACAGGGCTTGAATGTTAATCGTTAAGCTATTCTGTTCTGTTCTGTTATAATATCGATTGTAGTATTGTAATATTGTATATGCTGTCTTCTTGTTCCCTTATTCTCTCACTCTCACTCTCAAGTTACTTCTCTGCTTTTGCACACTTGACTATTTGTTGTTTAAATAATCATATACTCTTACTGACGATCTCCTACTCCTTGTGTAATATTCTTCATTCTTTTGCTCTTTGTCTTCTTGCTTTCCCTTCTAGTCGCACAGATAGATCACCCGGTCTATATTGTCTAGTAGAGCTTTTTATTCTTAATTTGGTTTGATTTAGTTTGATTTTAAATTACTGTCTCGCAAGATGTCTCTCTCATTAGTGCTTCTGTTCTATTCTGTTCTCTTCTTCCTCTTCCAGTCCTCCTCTCTCTTCTCACCCCCTCTCCTCCTCCTTTTAATATTTTCTCAGAACTTCTCTTTTTCCAGGGAAAGCTTCTAAGATTCCTTCCGACACCCCCTCCTTCCTTGTATCGTTCTTACCACCTCCTTCTCCTTCCTTCTTGGTTAAAAGAGCATGTGGCAGGAGATGTGCCGATCCTTTCTTGGATCTGCTGCGTTCTGGGTGACCCGCCGTACCTCGGAGTCATATACCGGGTCCTTTCAGAGATCTCCTCTTGAGGAGAAGACCCCCTTTCGGACCATTGGCTGACCCACCTGGTTTCGCTGTTCCCCCCTGCTTCAATCCACGGGGGGGAAGGGAGCTATGCTCTACCCGGTCTGCCCCAGCGCTCACACACTTCTGCAGAGCTATCAGTGTGTGCGACTCTCCGCCATGTTCATGCACCCGGAAGTCGAGGTCGTTTCGTTATTATTTCCGCATGTCTGGTGCAAGTTTTAGGGTTGCTGTTTGTTTTATCAGTGAAAAAAAATATAATTATTGCACCAACAGTCAACAACAGAGGAAGAGGGAAGCTTCAGAAGTTCCCCCTGTCCCATTTGGAGGTTTTTTTAGCGTATTGCGCGGTCGCGTCCGCCATTAACGAATCGATTCGTTATTGTTTCGTATTTGTTTCCTTAATGTTTCGTAATTTTTTTAACATTTACGAAATTTCGTAAATATCGAACTTTTTAAAAGAAAAATTTCGGAATTCTTTTAAATATCGAAACGCAAAAACCCCCCAAAAACGAATCGATTTTGGAAACAAATTTTTCCATTGTTACCCAGGCCTAGTAGATACACTACTGAACCAAAGGAATTAATGGGAGATTTTGACAAAACATTAGAAATAATTTCTTCATGATACGAACTGTTCATCAGTAGAGTTCTTAAGAAAAGTCTGGATGGCTACCACAGTCATGCATTTTTTGTGTGAGACCAATGTGGTTGGAATAGATTATTTCAAACTTTCAAACTTTATGATTCCCTGTTTTTACGAAATACCCAAAGCCTCTTCCTCTAATCATTGACTTGGTGTTTAACAGAGTAACAAACATCCTGAGTGAGACTAGTGTTTATACACCACAAAATGTGCTATACATTTTTTTACCCAGACGTGTACTCTAAATGTCCGGTCTAAAAATAACACAAAATGTCTTTGTTTGAAGAAGGAAAATAAAGCAGCTGAGCTGAGTGGGGGAAATGACAAAAGTACATAAATGTCATGGATTGAATGGAATAAAAAGATAATAAAATTCATTTCACATCTAGTACACAAAGGACAGACACATTGTTTGCTATAAATCCACCTCATTTTATCATCCTGTAAATCCTGCCACTGTCCAGCAATGTATGCCTATCCGGTTTTTATCCCTATCAGAAAAGGAGAAGGAAGACCAGATGACAGGATGCCGGGAAGCTAGAAAATAGGGTTGTCATTTGTGGGGAAAGGGTGCCATGGACAAAAATAATGACCTGCAGAAAGGAAAGCAACTCTTTCCTTTCTCTCTGCAAAGAAACTTGCCCTTGAATCACAACATCTGCCCACTAGGATGGATGAGAATTCAGTCTGGTTCAATATAATATAATATGACGCACAAACACACACATTCCAAAATGTACAAGTCTTCCTAAATTCTAAATTCTTCCTAGACAAAGAATATAATATTTCTTTCATGATTTTTGAATTTTCAATTTCCATATTCAGAAAAAAATTTAAACAAATATATGTACATGTATATCTACATAAACACATACACTCTGTACAATATCCGTATTTGGTTATACCCTTCCCTCCTCTCAGCTTTCCCATTTTGGTGACGTCAACAAATGGAGTGGGTTCCCCTAGACACCTCCCAACTGAATTTGGATAGCACAATTATTCAAGTAATTTTGCATGAAGACATAGGAATGGTTCAAGATTTTCCATATGTAGGCTCCATCATTAATCAAAATGATGACTGCAGTCAAGAAATCAAACCAAGGTTATACTTTGATGGGCAGCTATGAAGGAACTAAACAAGACCTTGAAGTATCAGGATATCCTAGAATATTAATGTTAGTAATGCCTGTGTCATTCTATTTCCAATTTCTATGTATGGTTTTGAAAGGTTGACAGTAGAGTAAGTTGTTAGAGGAAAATCAACTCATTTTGAAAGTGGTGGTGGGGAAGAGTTCTACTGATACCATAAACTGTGAAAAGGAAAATATATGGGTCCTAGTAAAGGTAAAGGTTTCCCCTGACATTAAATCTAGTCGTGTCTAGGGGTTGGTGCTCATCTCCATTTCTAAGCCGAAGAGCCGGAGTTGCCCACAGACACCTCCAAGGCCATGTGGCCGGCATGACTGCATGGAGCGCTCTTACCTTCCCACAGAAGCGGTACCTATTGATCTACTCACATTTGCATGATTTTGAACTGCTAGGCAGAAGCTGAGCCTAACAGTGGGAGCTCACCCCGCTCCCTGGATTCGAACCACCAACTTTTCGGTCAGCAAGTTCAGCAGCTCAGCGGTTTAACCCACTGCACCACTGGTGTGCCCTGAGTAATGCAAACTTGAATTTTCCCTAAAAGCCAAGACGACTAAAGTGAGACTGTCGTAATTTGGTCATATTATGGTAATTCATAGAATCATAGAATCATAGAATCATAGAATCATAGAGTTGGAAGAGACCTCATGGGCCATCCAGTCCAACCCCCTGCCAAGAAGCAGGAATATTGCATTCAAAGCACCCCTGACAGATGGCCATCCAGCCATCCAGCCCCTGTTTAAAAGCTTCCAAAGAAGGAGCCTCCACCACACTCCAGGGCAGAGAGTTCCACTGCTGAACAGCTCTCACAGTCAGCAAGTTCTTCCTAATGTTCAGATGGAACCTCCTTTCTTGTAGTTTGATGCCATTGTTCCGTGTCCTAGTCTCCAGGGAAGCAGAAAACAAGCTTGCTCCCTCATCCCTGTGACTTCCTCTCACATCAAGGGTCTGGAGAACAAGCTCTATGAAGAGTGGCTTAAAGAGCTGGGCATGTTTAGCCTGGAGAAGGTTGAGAGGAGACATGATAGCAATGTATATTTATACATATATTTATACATTGCTATCATGTCTCCTCTCAGCCTTCTCCAGGCTAAACATGCCCAGCTCTTTAAGCCGCTCTTCATAGAGCTTGTTCTCCAGACTCTTGATCATTTTATTAAAAAAGAGCATAAGTCTTGACGATGTAGAAGGCCACTGAAAAAGAGGAAGACTGCATTCCAGATTGATAGACTTCCTATTTTCAGGGGGAAATATTTCCAGAGGAATCATGGATAATAGTGAGCCCTATTAAAATGATGGACTTCTGGCCCAGGAATAATAGAAAGTCAGTCCTAGAAAATGGCTACAGAGTACATATTTTGTAGGATGTAAATAAATGAAGCCATGAATACCAGTCCACAAATACAGGGGTCACACTGTAATTCAGAATGCAATAATTTAATAACTGAGACTAACTGCAAATTTAATTTGGTGTGGCTTTGGTAAGCACTTAATGAAAGATTTCTTCATCCATTCCACAAAAAGCATGTGCATTTAAATTCCCATAACAGATTTGTCATTTCCTCAAATATACATGAGTTTGCTCAACAAGATACTAGGCTGGAAATCTACATCCTGTCAAAGGAATGCAGCTCTTTGTGTACCAAGGGGCTTACTTTTGAGTACACATACCCAGGATTCCATTCCATGGGCCCAGATTTTCTGGTTAGATTTTGCTAGGCAGATAGGATGGCTTCTTTCTTTAAATGTCTGAATGGGCCATCATTTTCACTAAAAATGTTTGCTCTTCTTCTCTCTACTCCCAGTTTTTATGAGTTTGTTTCTCCCTGATTTACACAGCAGAGCCGGCATGGCCAAGAAGGATTGCTTTTGGTAATCCTGCATTTTGCAAATGCAGTGGACTGGCCATGAAGAATGGCTTTAAAAAGACAAGGGGGAAAGGAAGAGATGTCACCATAAAAGAGAAGCAACATAAAACAAAAGCTTCATTTGCATATGCTAATCTCTCTTTCTATATCTATATAAATAAAAATGTAATGTTCGTTTGTGGGACTAACATAACTCAAAGACCACTGGATGAATTGCCGCCAAATTTGTCCACAAGGAGTGACCATCATTAAAAAAAAAATGATGTTGTCATTTGGGAGTTGTAGTTGCTGGAATTTATAGTTCACCTGCCATCAAAGAGCATTCTGAACTCCACTAACGATGGAATTGAGCCAAACGTGGCACACAGCTCCTATAACCAACATAAAACACAAGAAGGGTTTGGTGGCATTGACCTTGAGTTTGGGAGTTGTAGTTCACCTACATCCAGAGAGCACTGTGGATTCAAACAATGATGGATCTGGACCAAACTTGGCACGAATATTCCATATGCCCAAATATGAACACAGATGGAGTTTGGGGAAAATAGACCTTGACATTTGGGAGTTGTAGTTACTGGGATTTATAGTTCACCTACAATTAAAGAGCATTCTGAACCCCACCAACGACAGAATTGAGGCAAACTTCCCACACAGAACCCCCATGACCAACAGAAAATACTTAAAGCCATCCAGTCCAACTCCCTTCACCAGGGCAAGAAAACATAATCAAAGCCCTCCTGACAGAGAGCCATCCAGCCATAGATATAGATAGATATGATTCACACACGAACACATAGTTAGTGTGTGAGCACCAACCCCCAGAGTTGGACACGAGTAGACTTAATGTCAAAGGGAAACTTTACTGGTACTACACACACACACACAAAATGAGATATATATATAGCAAGGTGAGATTTCCATGCAACAACTCTTCAAAAGTGCAAAAACACTACTTTCCTTGAGACTTGTCAATCATCTTTTCAGTCTTTTAATATAATGCTTTAATCATATAAGACAATGAAGAAGAACATATTTGCACACATTTTCCCCCGACATCATTTACATTTCCTGAGTTTCATTTTCTGAAATGACAATCACAAAAGGTGCTGATATCTTTCTAGTGTCAGGTGGAGTTCTTTTTACGGACTCGGGCATTTTAATGTGAATTCCTAGATCTGTTTTTCATGGTGGAGTTTTATTTGTTTTTATGGAAATTGCGCTGGTGTTTCCACTGCTGTTTTTAAATTATTAATGCTGCTCTTTCTTCATTCAGATTATATGTTACTCTGAACATCTTCAGTTTGAACAGTGATGCTTATAAATATTTGCAGTGGATCTATCAATTATTTGTATCAGAGTCTAGTGAGAATACGCAACCAGGATTCCACTATCTAGAAAAAGAGAATGTGTTTTCCCTCTCATAGTCCCTGACACTCGGACAAGCCTGGCATATGACAGCCATGGGCACTTGTATGACTTTAGCAATCTGGCAATCTCATCTCTTGTGATATAATTGGGCCTTTACATTATTTTCCCATTGATCAGACTTACTGCTATCTGTTGGAAGTAATTTAAATTTCGCAAAATATTGCTCATAAAAGCCGTATCACCAACCCTTCCAATTTGACAAGGACAGTCCCAATTAGACCTCTGTCATCCCACATTTGGGGCTGCTTTTTAAATGTCCTAGTTTTTCTCTCATCATTCCCCTTTTCTTCCTGGCATATTTCAACAACTTTGAACTGAGTTCAAAGCACAAAAGTAGTTTGCACTCATTTGCTTCAGCAGAGGAGAGAGGAAATTAGTGGGTAGGATAATTTCCTTCCCTGTAGGCTCAGGCAAATGCAAACTGCTGCAGCTTCTCCTAGCTTGTCTGTCCATTCTCATTAATGCCTTTTGCCATCTTGACTCCACTTAAGCTTGACTTTCTTCACCCCAGATTTCATCAATGAAATGTTGGGGGTATGAATTAGGACATTATGGGAAATTGAAATTGCTGTGGGATCCCACTTACCCAGAACTGAATCAAAGCACTTCTGCTGCCAGGTAAATCCACAAGGACTTAGTGTTGCAGGAAAGTGCCCCAAAGGTATCTCAGGCTGGATTGATACTGCCCTATATCCCAGGATCGGATCCCAAAGTATCTGTTTATCTCAGGTTATCTGGCAGTGTAATCTCATAGAATCAAGTTCAAAGTAGATAATCTGGAATCGCAATCCCAATGGGATTTTGGCCTGTATAAATAGGAGTATAGTGTATAGATCCAGGGAAGTCATGCTACCCTTCTATTCTGCCTTGGTCAGACCACACCTAGAAGCACACTGTGTCAAATTCTGAGAACGGCAATTGAAGGGAGATGTTGACAAGCTGGAATGTGTCCACAGGAGTGAGACTAAAATGATCAAGGGTCTGGAGAACAAACCCTATGAGGAGCAGCTTCAAGAAATATTTAGCTGGCAGAAGAGAAGGCTGAAGGGAAACATGATGAGAGCCATGTATAAATATGTGAGGGAAGTCATAGGAAGGAGGGAGCAAGCTTGTTTTCCACTGCCCTGGAGACTAGGACACAGAACAATGGCTTCAAACTACAGGAAAGGAGATTTCACCTGAACCTGAGGAAGAACTTCCTAACTGTGAGAGCTGTTCAGCAGTGGAACTCTCTGCTCTGGAGTGTTGTAGAGGCTCCTTCTTTAGAGGCCTTTAAACAGAGGCTGGATCACCACCTGTCAGGGGTTCTTTGAATGCAATTTTCCTGCTTCTTGGCAGGGGCTTGGACTGGATGGTCCACAAAGTCTCTTCCAACTCTATGATTCTATGATATAGGGTATTATAGATCCAATCTCAGACATGGTTCCAGTCCTCGGCCAATGACTTAAACTGGAACCTAAAAGCAAGAGCTATCATTCAGCTGACAACAGAAAAATGTTCCTAGTATTTTATACCACTTTCCATCTGGAAAGGTTATTATACATCCCCATTCTTCATAGAACCTAAATCAAACTCATTTAGCATCTACAAGGCCACATTATGCCCAGTCTATTCTTTGTAGTACCTGAATCATGACTATGCAGTGACTACAAGGCTGCATCCCTCATTTGCAGGTCCTCCAGCATAATTCTATGGTCAACGTCTACCAAAAGATGACCATAGTGTCATGCTGGTGGACCTACAAAACCTAGGAGGAACAGAGATGTTGTAGGTTTTTTGGGCTGCATTCTCTCCTGACGTTTTCCCAGCATCTATGGCAAGCATCCTCAGAGGTTGTGAGACAAAACGTCAGGGGAGAATGCTTCTAGAACATGGCCATATAGCCCGAAAAACCTACAACAACCCGGTAATTCCAGCCATGAAAGCCTTCAACAATACTAGGAAGAACATATTTGAATCTTTTGTAGGGCAGCTATGAAAGTGATAACAAATATATCAGTCCATATATAATCAAACCCACAAATGTGGAGATACAACTGTCCTTTGTTTTTGATGTACTCCACTTGCTTTTCTCTTTGGCTTCTGGTTCATTGCTTCTGGCCCACAATTGATATGTTTACATAGGTCAATTCATCCAGTGAGTAGTCTTCTCCATTTACGTCATCTTTTGGGTGCCAGGTAAAGGCTTTTTCCTTAGTTTTCCTTAATGAAGAAGAAAATGTTTATTATTCCAGCAGATTCCCCCCGCCCCCTTGTTTTGTTATCTGCGTATTTATTTATTTCCGTTCTTACTGGAGCTTTGCATTTTAATGAGGCCATTTGAATGTGGAAGTTGTGTGTCCTACCATGAAAACATTTCATTTGAAGTGCGGAAAATAAAATCTCTTGATAAGTATAAATAAATAATTTCTGAATGAATGGCAGATGCCAAGCGTGTATCCAGCCAATTATTTCCTACTCTGAAAGTTAAATCGCTTCCTCATACTTTTGGAAGACAGCATGCTACAACAGTCTTGAGATTCCAACTTGCAACCTGGGATGACTGCGTAGCTAATCATTTACTCTTGCAAATTTGCAATTATATCAGGTGTGGGCTGTCTGAAAGCTTTTGAGTTTCTCAGTGGATTCTAAAGTATAGGCCCATGTGTACATTTTGAGAGGAAGCATGGCTGGTAAATATTATGCTACTAAATTAGTTTTATTGGATTCTTGGGAAGGGGAACAGCGAGAACTGGCTCCCAATAGAGTGGTATAACCTGGGAAGAGAAGTAACAGGAAAAAGGGAAAATAAGATGCTTCATTTCTGAGTGGAGGAAGAACGAATTCCCATATCTCTCTTTTGCAATTAATGTATCCCTTGATAACTCCTCAGCTATTAAACTTCAGATGCATCAAAATTAATATTTCCCCCTCTTGATTTCAAGCAGAAGTTGGCAGAGGATTTCTAACTCTATATAGCAAGGAACCCCAGGGGTTGCATCAAAGCTTATCATGGGATCTTTAATGACGGATAATTTGTAATGAAGGATCCCAGTAGAGAGCTCCTGTTAGGATCCACCATCTTGGGAGGGAAGATATCTGTTGCCATTATCAGAAATTATTAGATTGGGGTGAATCAATCAACCCTCCTCACTCATGACTCCCTGTGGGCTGCACTGAGGAGAGCAGAAGTTACTTTAAGTCAACTCTGGTTTCGTTTTGAGAAAATCTGGGGCTATACTTTCATATTTGATGAGATTGTTGGGAGTCTTTGTGGAATTAAGGGTTTATGAGAGGACATACTTGTTGCATTGTGCAGCATTTTTACACAAGTTTGGGGCAATTTAAGCAAAAGAAATCCATTCATATGTCTAGAACAGGGGTCCTTAAACTGAGGCCCGGGGGCCGGATACGGCCCTCCAAGGTCATTTACCCGGCCCTTGCTCAGAGTCAACCTAAGTTTGAAACGACTTGAAAGCACACAACAACAACAACAACAATCCTATCTTATCAGTCAAAAGCAGACACACACTTCCCATTGAAATACCAATAAATTTATATTTGCTAAAATTGTTCTTCATTTTAATTATTGTATTGTTTTTAAGTGTTTTTTGCACTACAAATAAGATATGTGCAGTGTGCATAGGAATTATTTCATGCTTTTTTTCAAATTATAATCTGGCCCTCCAACAATTTGAGGGGCTGTGACCTGGCCCTCTGTTTAAAAAGTTTGAGGACCCCTGGTCTAGAAGCTTTGGAGGCCACAAAATGAGATTACGATGGAGATAAGGTGTAATGCTTGAGCCAGCACTAGTCAAACACATATTTGTCCAAATGCATGTAGCAAATCAATTTATTTCAGCTACAAAGCAGAAACACCAGGCATATATAAACAAAGACTAACCACCTCATCACATTGAGAAGGGGAAAGCATGGGTGACCATCCCTTTAAGAGAAAGACTCATCCCTTTTAGGGAGAGAATAGCCCCGTTTGGAGTTCTGCCTCCCCATCAGACTCACACGTGGAAACTTAACAACTGGCAATACATTCATTTTATATTCATCACAAGGTCAGTCTTACTTTTTTTAATCAGCAGAAACAACAGTATCTGAAAAGCAAGAGATTCCTTGCTCTGCCCAAATCCCCTTATATTAAAGAAGACTGACACCAGTTTAAAACCACTTCTTTTCATGGGATCCTATGTTTCTGCCCCAAACCCCATAGGATACAAGAGACTACTGATGGCTGGGCAATGAAACAGGATGGGAAATTTTGATGCTTCCCATCCCATCTATTTTTCAATTGTAAAGATAGGAATAAAGTGTGATAAGAAGTAGGTGCTGTGAACACGATTGCTGGCCCGTATTCAAAGTTCCCTACTTTCAGGGCATTTCAGCCTCTTTTCAACCTTGGAACATGTGATGAGCTCTGTGCCTCTCCATGCTTGAAAAGAAGCTGACGTGCCCTGAGTAAAGGTAAAGATAAAAGTTTCCCCTGACATTAAGTCTAGTCATGTCTGACTCTGGGGGGTGGTGTTCATCTCCATTTCTAAGCCAGGGAGCCGGCATTGTCCGTAGACACTTGCAAGGTCATGTGGCCTGCATGACTGCATGGAGTGGTCTTACCTTCCTGCAGAAGTGGTACCTATTGATCTACTCACATTTGCTTTTTTTTAACTGCTGGGTAAGCAGAAGCTGGGCCTAACAGTGGGAGCTCACCCTGCTCCCCGCATTCAAACTGTCAACCTTTCAGTCAGCAATTTCAGCAGCTCAATGGTTTAACCCATTGCACCATGGGAGGGGAGGGGGCATGAAGTGCCCTACCAGAGGGAAACGTCTCAATGTGATGAGGTCAGGTTGCCGGAGTTCCCTCCTTTCAGGAAACTTCTACCTCTTTTCAGCCAAGAGGCCTAAAGTAGTTTAACTCATGTGATGAGCTCCATGCCTCTCCATGCTTGAAAAGAGGCTGAAGTGTCCTATGAGAAGGAAATTTCTCAATGTGATGAGGTCAGATTGCCAGAGCTGCCTCCTTTAAGGACACTTCTGCCTCTTTTCAACCACAAAGTGCTATGCATGACAGCCAGAAGTAGTTTAACTCATGTGATGAGCTCCATGCCTCTCCATGCTTGAAAAGAGGCTGAAGTGTCCTATGAGAAGGAAATTTCTCAATGTGCTGAGGTCAGATTGCCAGAGCTGCCTCCTTTCAGGGCACTTCTGCCTCTTTTCAACCACAGAGGGCTATGCATGATAGCCAGAAGTAGTTTAACTCATGTGATGAGCTCTGTGCCTCTCCATGCTTGAAAAGAGGCTAAAGTGTCCTATAAGAGGGAAATTTCTCAGTGTGATAAGGTGGTAAGAAATCAACATCATATTTGCAATGTCTATAACATGGTACATACAAATAAAACAATTTTAAAATACATGATATATGGTCCAAACAAAACACAATTAAACTATATAAACTTAAACATGGCATGTGATACATATAATAGAAAATATACTAGGAGTTCCATTTCCATTTTATGGGAATAAAAAAACCCTGCTAAGGATGTGCATTCTTTTGCTATAAAGTGCAATTTTCCAAATCCTGTACTGATTTGGAAGAAGGGGTGGAGAAGCCAGGGGTGGAGAAGGAATAATAGCAATAATAGCAGTTTCCTTTCTAGACCTCAGTTGGTCTTCATTTTTAAGAAAAATCCTGATATAAGCTTCTGGTTGGCAAAAGTGGCATTTGGAAATGGGAAGCTGTCATAGCAGGGCGGCATTTCCTCCCTGCCTGTAAGTACTGTGTACTCAAAATGCCATTAGCTGTGCCTTTTAGATGGAAAGCAAGGAATGGGATTAGCTATCTTATCTATATTCATTGCTTACATTACAAATAATGTGGTTTGCACTGTAGTCCTGCTTTTGATTACCAGCTGTCTGTTTGCTGTCGTTGGAGTAACTTTCCCAGCTTTGATTTTAATCACGTCTGTCAGATTGACTCAAGGCACCTTTTCATTTAGCTTCACTTTGCCACTTTTGCTCATAAAATACTGTGCTTTGTATATATTTTCGTCTTGCCTTTGTACTATTTTTGTCTTCCAGTTTCTAGTTCTCTCAGATATGCCCCCGTCCCTTTGCTTCAAATCTACTGAAGAGGACTGCTGATGTTTTAGTCACTGTCACATCTCAGCAACTTCATTTTAACACACATTTCAAAATAGTTTTAGGATGTATCTACACTGTAGAAATAATGCAGTTTGACACTACTTTAATGACCATGACTCAATGCTTTAGAATCCTGGGAGTTGTAGTTTTATGAAGTTTTCTCTGACAAAGAGGACTGATGCCTCACCAAACTGCAAATCCCAGAATTCCATAGCATTGAATTCCACTCACTGTAGTCTTATGGAAAATGATTTGGTCTTTCCTTGAGACTTCAGTAGTCACCACCACATTGTCTGTGAGACTCTAAAGCACTGGTTCTCAACTTTCCTAATGCTGTGACCCCCTTAATACAGTTCCTCATGTTGTGGTGACCCCCCAAACATAAAATTACTTTCATTGCTACTTCATAACTCTAATGTAGAGTTGCTGATTGTGTATAAGACTTTTTTGTAACTGCGCCATCATTGTAACAATTGTAACAACAGTGTAACAACAGCGCAATAACAACAATTAACAACATACTGCGATTGTTGGGCTCAAAATAGGTTTTAACATAGCATCACGGACAGTTGAGCCTAAACGAAAATCCGGAAGCTCTGTCCGCTCATGACTCAGGGTTTTTAATACAATCTTCAGAGCTCTAGGACAAAGAACTAGTCTCTCATTCCTTCCACACTGCCTTCTGTGGCCAAGATAAAAAGTGCAAATAACATCCACTATATAAGGGTCAATCTGCAAATTTGTGCTGTTAATCTACCAGTAATTGCATACATTGTCTTCATCACGTAGATCACCACTTATTCGGCTGAGATCATCTTCACCCAAGACGGCCAAGAAGAACCGGAGACCTGACCCTGGGTGCCGGCTTGTTTGCTCCACGGGCCCAGGGACCCAGGTTCTTTGGTGCGAACTGTCTGTCTTGACTGAGTAGTCGGAAGTGAATTTATTTATAGAAGACAAAATCTTTGCATTATTGTGCATTTTAGAACTACTTCAGCACGAAGTCACTTTAATCTAAGCACTTTAGATCCTGCTAGAACCCACATCATTATTCTAAGCACTCTAGATCTTGCTAGATCCTATACCTCTACTAAGTGGTCCAAAATCCCAGGTCAAGTGGTCATAGCCATTGCACTTTATGCTCTGTTCTTGGGTTCCTATTAACTGTTAACATCAGCATACTACCTCTAGGTCAATGTTTACTTCACCTTTGCTGCTATTGATATCCCTCCAATTTCCAGCGCAAGTGCACTTTATAACAACTCTAGCACAAGTGCACTTTATAGCATTAACACAAGTGCACTTTACAGCTTGTTCAGCGCAAGTGCACTTTATAACAACTTTAGCACAAACGCACTTTATAGCATTAACTCAAGTGCACTTTACAGCTTTTGCTACACTGGAAGGAATAGATAGCATTAAGTGGTGGGAATATTGGGACCCAGAGACGGATAATCAGCGCTATGAGTATGTGTCCACTATTGAAATTACAACTGCTGGAAATGGAGGGAACGTCCCCGGGGGGGTGGGGGCTGCGGGTGGGGGGGCCGCCATAGAGGTGGTGACTGGCAGAGGGAGATACGGGAAAGGGAGTATAAAACAACCATTTCGGCCCAAAATTTTTAATAACAAATTGGCAACCTCTAAAGATCCTAGAAATCAAAGACAAAAGCAAATTCGGCCCCAAATTCTCAATAGGACATTGACAACTCCAAAAATTAATGCTACTATTCGGCCCGAAACTAATTATAACAATTTGACATCCCCAAAATCTACTCCTGACAAAATACAACTGAGGTGCCAGGATGGTGGCCCCTCCAGGCTAAAGGTGGTGCTGTTCAATGCCAGGTCGGTAAATGGAAAAACTTCTATCATTCAAGATCTAATCGAAGAAGAACGAGCCGACCTGGCTTGTATAACGGAGACCTGGCTGGACGAGGGGGGAGGGGTTAATCTCTCCCAACTCTGTCCACCAGGTTATTCCGTTCAGCACCAGCCAAGGCTTGGAGGGCGGGGAGGCGGAGTCGCAGTGGTCTATAAGGACTTTATTCCACTGATCAGGTGTCCCATCCCACAATCATCTTCCTTTGAATGTGCCGGCTTCAGGATAGGTGACCGGGACAGGATAGGGATTCTGTTAGTGTACCGACCACCCCGCTGCACTACAGTCTCCCTACCTGAGCTAGCGGGAGTGGTCTCGGACATGGCGTTGAGCTTCCAACGGCTCTTGGTCTTGGGAGATTTCAACGTCCATGCCGAGGCCCCTCTTTCTGGTGCGGCTCAGGACTTCATGGCCGCCATGGCAACCATGGGCCTGTCCCAATTAATATCTGGTCCCACCCATAGTGCCGGGCACACTTTAGATTTGGTTTTTGTCCAGGGATGGGATGAAGGTGACGGGATGGAGGAGCCGACCATCGCCCCATTGCCATGGACCGATCACCACCTGATCAGTTTTAGACTAACTGGGCCTCCTAACCTCCGCAGGGGTGGTGGACCCATTAGAATGGTCCGCCCCAGGAGACTTATGGATCCAAATGGACTCCTGACGGCTCTTGGGGATCTTTCCACCTCCTTGGCTAGTGATACTGTCGATGCTCTGGTCTCTCGTTGGAATAATGAGTTGACCAGGGCAATTGACACTATCGCTCCGGAACGCCCCCTCTCGAGTAACCGAGCTAAGCCAGCCTCTTGGTTTACCGAGGAGCTGGCAGCGATGAAGCGAAAGAAGAGGAGGTTAGAGTGCGTGTGGCGCCAGAATCCCACCAATCCAGCCCAAACACACCTGAATGCCTTTTTAAGGTCCTACGGTGTGGCAATAGCGGCAGCTCAGAAAACATTCATCACAGCCAATATTGCATCAGCGAAGAATCGTCCAGCGGAGCTTTTCCGAGTTGTCAGGGGCCTGTTAAATCCGCCAAAAAGCGAGGCCTCGGACAACTCGGTGGCTCGCTGTGAAGCATTTGCTCGATCCTTCGCGGATAAAATTGAGCGGATTCGGTCGGGTTTTGACGTCATGTTAACGGCAGTCTCTGGGGATGTAACGAGAGCATCTGCTTGTCCAGTTTTGTTGGATTTGTTTCAATTGGTTCAGCTTGAGGATGTGGACAGGATCCTTGGAGAGGTGCGACCCACCACATGCATCCTAGACCCCTGCCCTTCCTGGCTGATCAAGGAAGCCAGAGGGTTTGGCAGAGTGGGTGAAGGTGATGGTTAATGCCTCCTTACAGGAAGGAAAATTTCCAGCGAGCTTAAAACAAGCTATTATAAAACCGCTGTTGAAGAAACCATCACTGGATCCCACTCAATTTGACAACTATCGGCCTGTTTCCAATCTCCCCTACTTGGGCAAGGTCATGGAACGTGTGGTGGCAACACAACTCCAGGGGTTTCTGGTAGACACTGATTATCTAGACCCGGCACAGTCTGGCTTTAGGCCGGGACATGGAACTGAGACAGCCTTGGTCGCCTTGGTAGATGATCTACGCAGGGAGCTAGACAGGGGGAGTGTGTCCCTGTTAGTTCTGCTGGACCTCTCAGCGGCCTTCGATACCGTCGATCACGGTATCCTTCTGGGCCGCCTCATGGATATGGGGCTCGGAGGCACTGCTCTGCGGTGGCTTCGATCCTTCCTTGAGGGACGGACCCAGAAGGTGTTACTGGGTGACACCTGTTCGGCCCCACAACCGTTGTTGTGTGGAGTCCCACAGGGTTCAATCTTGTCCCCGATGTTATTTAACATCTACATGAAGCCGCTGGGAGAGATCATTCGGAGTTTCGGACTAAGATGCTATCTCTATGCAGATGACGTCCAAATCTGTCACTCCTTCTCACCTGTCACCAAGGAGGCTGTCCAGACCTTGAACCGGTGTTTAGCCGCTGTATCGGACTGGATGAGAGCTAACAAATTGAAATTGAATCCAGACAAGACAGAGGTCCTACTGGTCAGTCGGAAGGCCGAACAGGGTATAGGGTTACAGCCTGTGTTAGACGGGGTTACACTCCCCCTGAAGACGCAGGTTCGCAGCTTGGGAGTGATCCTGGACTCATCGCTGAGCCTGGAACCCCAGGTCTCAGCGGTGGCCGGGAGAGCTTTTGCACAATTAAAACTTGTGCGCCAGCTGCGCCCGTATCTTGGGAAGTCAGATCTGGCCACGGTGGTCCACGCTCTTGTCACATCCCGGTTGGATCACTGCAACGCACTCTACGTGGGGTTGCCTTTGAAGACTGCTCGGAAACTTCAACTAGTCCAGCGAGAAGCAGCCAGATTGCTCACCGGAGGCGTACAGGGAGCACACCACCCCCCTGTTGCGTCAGCTCCACTGGCTGCCGATCCAATTCCGAGCACAATTCAAAGTGCTGGTTTTGACCTACAAAACCCTATACGGTTCTGGCCCAGTGTATCTGTCCGAACGGATCTCCCTCTACATCCCACCTCGAAGTTTAAGATCTTCTGGGGAGGCCCTGCTCTCGACCCCGCCAGTGGCACAAGTGAAACTGGCGGGGACGAGGAGCAGGGCCTTCTCAGTGGTGGCCCCCCACCTGTGGAACTCACTCCCCGGGGAGATCAGATCGATGACTTCCCTTCTAGCGTTTAGGAAAAAACTAAAGACCTGGATGTGGGACCAAGCTTTTGGCCATGCTGACAACTGATCAAAGGACCTATCGATAGACAAGGACAATGGAATGGAATGGATATATGGACTCTGATATATGGACTCTGACATGAGATAGTTTTTATGATTTTAATAGGTATTGATGTTTCATTTTAATTGTTGAACTGTTATATTTTGTATTGTTTGTTGTGTGATTTGGGCATCTAATTGTGCCTCCTTTGTAAGCCGCCCTGAGTCCCCCCCGGGGTGAGAAGGGCGGGGTATAAGTAGATGAAATAAATAAATAAATAAATACTGTTATGAATCATCATGTAAATATCTGATATAAAAGATGTATTTTCATTCACTGGACCAAATTTGGCACAAATACCCAATACGCCCAAATTTGAATACTGCTGGGGTTGTGGGGGATTGATTTTGTCATTTGGGAGTTGTAGTTGCTGGGATTTGTAGTTCACCTACAATCAAAGAGCATTAAGAACTCTACCAATGATGGAATTGAACCAATCTTGTCACACAAAACTCCCATGACCAACAGAAAACACTAGAAGGGTGTGATGAGCATTGATCTCGAGTTTTGGAATTGTAGTTCATCTACATCCAGAGAGCACTCAAAAATGATAGATCTGGACTAAACTTAACACGAATACTCAATATGGCCAAATGTAAACACTGTTGGTTTTTTGGGGAAAATCAACTTTGACATTTGGGAGTTGCAGTAGCTGGGATGTATAGTTCACCTGCAATCAAAGAGCATTCTGAACCCCTTCAATGATAGAATTGGGCAAACTTCCCACACAGAACCTCCAAGACCAACAGAAAATACTGTGTTTTTGATGGTCTTTGGTGACCCCCTTGACACCCCCTCATGCCCCCCCCCCAGGGGTCCCGACCCACAGGTTGAGTATCGCTGCTCTAAAGCTCACTCAGAAAGAAGAATTAGACTTGAGTAAGAGGCAGGAATGTGAGCAATCGTTTACACCTCTTTCTGAGGACCAGGGACCCTTTTACACTAGACAATGATACCGCTATGTAAACCGGGGTTGGCGAAAGGGATATTTAGTATTCCAGACAGCTCTCACATCTCTCCAAATGACACATGCCAGAACTGCATAGGATGCAGAAAATGCAGTTAGCATGGCATCAAAGTGCTACAATTGTGCAGTGTGAAAGGGTCTCAAGATACTTAAACAGACTTCCGTTGGACTATCCTTGGATTGCTTTCATAGCAATATCAAACATCTTGGGAGATGCATCTGCCCATTCTTTTCTTCTTTTGGCAACTGAAGACTCTTTTGTTTTTAGTACGCTTCTTCTTCTGGTTGCTTCTCTATGCTTCTGGTATAGAGCTTGCAAACTTTGTGTCTTTTGTATGTTTGTTTGTTCTGTCAAAAATGTAGTACAACTGTTCGGTTGCCTGACACGATAAATAAATAAAATACGCTTCTGTTGTGGCCATTCATGCCAAGCGATGGACCAACTGATCCCATCATAAGGCACAATTAGCTTAGCAAATTAGAAAGCTGGTGCTATAAATTTAAACTAAAGTACTATTGGTGGTGGTCAAGGAACTAACCTACAGTACAAATCAGGAGAAGCTGAATGAGTTTCAGGTTGTTCTGTAATGGAAAGAGATGATCCAGGACACTAAGCAAGAAGCAACCAAAATCAAAGTAATGCCCTTAGCCAGGACCCACATAACCAAAGGTTACCATACCAGAACAAAAGTGCAGAAAGCATACACAAACAGTGTGAAGAATCCCAAAGTACCAGAGCATAGACATGGCTAACTGGAGGCAGATCTCTAAAAGACCTCCATTTACCTCCAATAATAGAAAGGAAGAGCTCTCACAGAGCTGTCCGTGGTACTACTCCTGTACCTTGTCTTGTGGATTTCTGATATACTAACTCTGTGGATCAGAGCATACAATAGATTTCAGAAGATCCTTGATGCTGCTTTGTGTATGTGTGTGTGTGTTTCTATATCTAGCCAAAATACATGTTGGGACATCTTTTGAACCTCGTGGCTTAGGATGATCAGTTTTATGGAATATGCTTTGTTCATAGAATGGGACTGGCATGGAGCTACTGAGGAAGTAGTAGAAGGAGCAGCAATAAAGATGCCTGTTTTTTTTTTTTACAGGATTTGGCATGTTACTACTAATGCCATTAAGGGAGAGAGGTCTAGGTCTGCCTGCTTAGTCATGCCAATTATACAACTACAGGAAATTATTAGAGGAACTTGTTGCTCATCTAGATCTAAATTATGAAAAAGCTACACTTCTTTGCATCAAAGTCAAAAATTATGAAGTATCTAGGTTCATTTTATGAAGCAACTAATTTGGCATTTTGGTGGTATTGGTATTCATGAATACGTATGTGCCTTCAATGTGTCTAATAATGTTTAATGTTTTATCTGGGGAGGGTCAATTTTAATGTTTTATACTGTTTTCCTCAATGGCATTCAATTGTTGCCAACACTGTGAACCACCCTGAGTCCCCTTCGATGTCAAGAAGGGTGGTAAATAAATATCACAAATAAATGAATAAAATAAATTCAAGTTACTTGTCAATTCAAGCTTAGCCCATGGATTTTGTGGGGTTTTCTTAGGAAAGAATGCTCTGAGGTAATTTGCCATTGTCATCTTCTGAAATATATCCTATTGCTTCTAGTTTTCCTTGGTACCCCCCCCCCCCCAATCTAAATACAGGCAGTCCACGAGTTACAAACATCTGACTTACAAGCGACTCATAGTTACACATGAGCTGCCCCTCTATTCTGCCTTGGTCAGATCATATCTGAAATGCTGTACCCAATTCTGGGAACCACAATTGAAGGGAGATGTTGACAAGCTGGAATGTGTCCAGAAGAGGGCAACCAAAATGATCAAGGGTCTCAAGAACAAGCCCTATGAGGAGCAGCTTAAAGAACTGGGCATGTTTAGCCATGTTTAGTGAAGGCTGAGAGGAGACGTGATAAGGGCCATAATATGTGAGGGGAAGTCATAGGGAGGAGGGAGCAAACTTGTTTTCTGGTGCCCTGGAGATTAAGACGCGGAATGATGACTTCAAACTACAGGAAAGGAGATTCCACCTGAATATTAGGAAGAACTTCCTGATTGTGAGCGCTGTTCAGCAGTGGAACGCTCTGCCCCAGATTGTGGGGGTAGCTCCTTCTTTGGGGGCTTTTAAGCAGAGGCTGGATGGCCATCTGTCAGGGGTGCTTTGAATGGGATTTTCCTGCTTCTTGGTAGGAGGTTGGACTGGATGGCCCACAAGGTCTCTTCCAACTCAATGATTTTATGAGGTGAGAGAACAGGAAGTGAAAGAAATCTACCCCCTCAAAATCATAAACTCATAGGATAATAGAGTTCAAAGAGTCCACATGGGCCATCTAGTCAAAACCCCTGCCAAGCAGGGAAAACAAAATCAAAGCATCCCTGGCAGATGGGAAGGAAAATTCACTCCTGGAAGAGTTACTATCTAGGCAAAAAGGTGTCTCCACTGAAGCTTTATCACCAATCCTTGTTTCCACAACAAGCACAATTTTCAAAATCCAATTATCAGAGGGACAGAAAGTGAGGTGAAATTTATTTATTTATTTAGGATATTTGTACCCCACCCTTCTCAACCCCCTGGGTGGGGCCTCAGGGCGGCTTCCAGCCGGCACATATTTGATGCCTACATATAAACATAACAAAATACATATCAGAACCAATAATTATAAATAGTTAAACATTAGGTTAATACAATAAAATCTATTAAAATAAACCAGTTTGGTGGCCATTGTCTAGCCGAATTCTGTAGCTGGAGACTCCATCAAGATTAGAATCATAGAATCAAAGAGTTGGAAGAGACCTCATGGGCCATCCAGTCCAAACCCCTGCCAAGAAGCAGGAAAATTGCATTCAAATCACCACTGACAGATGGCCATCCAGCCTCTATTTAAAAGCTTCCAAAGAAGGAGCCTCCACCACACTCCGGGGCAGAGAGTTCCACTGCTGAACGGTTTGTCCACAGCCCATTTCCATAGCAATTATCTTCATTGTCATTGTCACAGACTGCATAGATTACTGCCTGGTCCCACATGCATGTTTTTAGCTTCTTTCTAAAGGAGAAGAGGGATGAAGATGACCTAATTTCCCCAGGGAGTGAATTCCTCAGACAAGGGGCCACCACCAAGAAGGCCCTGTCCCTGGTCCCCACCAAGCACATTTGTGACAGGGGCGGAGCGGAGAGCAGGGCCTCTCCAGAAGATCTTAAACTCCTAGGTGAGACGTAGAAGGAAATTTATTCGAACAGGTATGCTTCTGAACAGGGGCACAGACAGCCAAGCAAACACCCACAGGGGTGTTAACCCTTCCCTATGCTATCCAACATAAAATATTTGGCTGGAGTTACACCTAGAAATGTAACTATTCTGACTTAAATACAAAATTGACTTAAGAACAAACCTACATAACCTTTTGTGTTCATAACTCGGAGAATGCCTGTACTCAACAGACCTTATCTTGCATTGCTTTAAAGATCAGACATATCTGCTGAAAAGCAGAGATGGATTTCAACAGCATATGGTTGAGAAGATACAAGAAAGCCTAACAGAATGATGAGAGTGTTAAAATGTGCAAGGTAAGCAAAACCCGTGCCTGCTGTAGAGCTGGTCTGGGATTGGTTAATCCCTGTAGTATTTTAGGGGAAGGAACGGAGAAATGAAGAATACTAAATTATCACCATGGTTTTAAAAAAAAAGGTTATGTATTATTTACAAGCCCGGTGTGAGCTGTCAGGTCAAGTTAAATCAATTATTCACCATTTGTTCAATTTAGCTTTGTATAAATCTTCATTTTCTCACTCAGCAAATTCCAAATTTACTACAAAGTCGTATGCCATGACCTTAATGAGAACAGACTGGGGAAGCTTACAGCGAAGAGAAAAAAAAAGAGAAAGAAAAGGAATGAATGAATGGAAAGACTTCCACTTTCTAAATTTATAAGCAGTCATTTGAAACCGATCAGATCATGGTTTCATTTTATCAGGAGTGTGGGTTTTATGCATAAACAGCAGGTGGTGTTTACATAGTTTTACATTTTGAGACGGATGAATCCATTTTGATCCTATTTCCAATACTGCATCTCAAGACTGACTTCAAAATCTTCATTTCTTGCCTTTATAGGCTAAGCAATCTCCCTTAGTATTCCATGTATGAGGTTCCTCATGGAAATGTATGAACTTTTGGATGGCCACTAAAAGAAAGATTCATTTTATAAGAAGTTTCATGATGAATTGAACCCAAAGCCTATGAAATCTAGCAGTGGTAATTGGTGGCTTCCATATCAATGGGGTAATAAAGCTGAACAGTAACACTGCTCCCAAATTACATTAAACATCTGCAACCTCTATAACAGTAATCTAAAATGCAGAATGGATTCACCGCCTCATGGATGGAAGAGCCACCATCCACTATGGCAATCTAATTCAGCAGTCTAGTCTAGATAGACCATATCAAAAGTTCTGTGTTCAGCTAAGGCAATGCATAAAATAATCTTGGATCCGAAGAATTTGTGATATGCTTTCAGTATTTACTTACTCAGTCAATCTTTCATAGTCTGAGGATGATGGTCTTCCAAGTGTAGTGTCTTGGTGGTGGGTCCATAGATGGCTATGGATCTGCATGTTATCCTGCAGTGAGGACATCGGTTTCCAGGTGGAAGGCAGTTCTGGTCAGGGTTGGCTTGACACACCTTCCTCTTTGCACATTTCTCCCTTTCATCCTCCATTCACGCTTCTCTGAATTCTGCAGCACTGCTGGTCACAACTGATCTCCAGCTGGAGCGCTCAAGGGCCAGGGCTTCCCAGTTCTCAGTGTCTATGCCAGAGTTTTTAAGGTTGGCTTTGAGCCCATCTTTAAATCTCTTTTCCTGTCCACCAACATTTGTTTACCGTTCTTGAGTTCGGAGTAGAGCACTGCTTTGGGAGACGGTGGTCGGGCATCCGGACAACGTGGCTGGTCCAGCTGAGTTGATGGCGGAGGACCATCGCTTCAGTGCTGGTGGTCTTTGCTTCTTCCAGCATGCTGACATTTGTCCCAAGAAATTTGCAGGATTTTTCAGAGGAGCTGCGTGTGACGTCTGTAGACAGTCCATGTTTCGCAGGCGTATAGCAGGGTTGGGAGGACAATAGCTTTATAGACAAGCACCTTGGTATCCTTACGGATGTCCCAGTCCTCAAACACTCTTTGCTTCATTCGGAAAAAAGCTGCACTCACAGAGCTCAGGCGGTGTTGTATTTCGGTGTTCATGTTGATTTTGGTGGAGAGGTGGCTGCCAAGGTAGTGGAAATGGTGAACATTTTATAATGTTACACCATTAAGCTGTATCTCTGGCATTGGAGAGGGATTGGCTGGTGACTGCTGGAACACCACTTTGGTTTTCTCAATATTCAATGACAGGCCAAGCTTCTCGTATGCCACAGAACCCTGCTGATGGCACTTCACTTGTCACTTCTTTCCAGGATGAAGAGGAAGCATTGGTGAGAATCCCCTTTGGGTTCATTCACTTTACGAATTACAGATCCACCTAACCGTAGTTTTGCCTATCCTACATTTGACTACTTTGTTTGCCAGGAGGTCATGGGGGACCTTGTCAATGGCCTTACTGAAATCCAGATACGCTACATCCACAGCATTCCCTGAATTTATCCCACTTGTAAATATCAAAAAAAGAGATCAGATGTCAAATAAATCTTATCCTCAAGAATATAATTGTGAGGTTAGAATTAACCTGCTTTCTTGTAGTTTGAATCCATTCTTTCTCTAGAGCAGCAGAAACAATCTTGTACCATTCTCTTCATGAACACCCTTTAGATGTTAAAAACGGTTCTCATATCACCTCTCCAGGCTGAATATAACCAACAAGATAGCTTCCTTAAAGTTTGAACCAACATCCCAGAGAAGGTTCACTGCATCATTCCTATGCATGGATTCAAAATGAGAATTACCTCTACATGCAGTCCTTGGGGTTCCCCATAGCTCCCCAAATGTTCAATGGCCTTTGCAATTGCACTTACAAGTTCCCTCAAATCTTCAAAGGCAAGCAAACATGCTTTAGACATTTTCCTTTGCATTGCTAAGAGTCTTTTGCTCTCACCTTTCCAACATATTGGTCCTCCAAGCAGAATAGGTCTGGGATATGGAGAGCTGGTCCCCACCTCACTGTTCTGCATAATGAGTAAAACCAGCCATCAGTGAATGCTACCCCTTAGGGATTAATGATTGTAGGGGTTTTCCACAGTATTCATTGTGATTTTCAGAGAGCATAGTTAGTACACACTGAACATTCCTAATGAGGGAATGGGCAGAATCCGCCTGCCACTGCTGCCAGTTTTAGTGGACAGGAAAAGGAAGCAGAATTCATTCCTGGACACGTCAAGACAGGCAGCAAGGAATCTTGAATGAACCTTGGCTCTTCCCAGCAGCCAGCAAAAGAAGTGAATGTCAGTATCTTTATAATAAAGATTGAGACTGGAGTCTGGGTGTCCTGGCTCACTACGTTTGCTACTTCACAGCCTTGTCTTCCCCTCTGTAAAGAGAAAAGCAATCACAATGGTCTACTTCCCAGGGTATTAGAAGACCAAAGACTGTACAGGAGTTAGCACAGTGAAACATTAGGCGTATGAAAGAGAAGGAAACTAGAAACAAACACTATTTTGAAGACCATTGAAATAATTTTTGAAAAAGTTTAATTTTCCAAAAGGTTTTTATTAGGCCTGGGTAACAACGGAAAAATTTGTTTCTAAAATCGATTTGTATTTGGGGGTTTTTTTTGTTTCGATATTTAAAATAATTACAAATTTTCCTTTTAAAAAGTTCGATATTTACGAAATTTCGTAAATGGTAAAAAATTAACGAATTGATTTCCGAAACAATAACGAATCGATTCGTTAATGGCGGACGCGACCGCGAAATACGCTAAAAAACCTCCAAAACCTTCTGAAGCTTCCCTCTCCCTCTGTTGTTGACTGTTGGTGTGATATTATAATTTTTTCACTAATTAAACCATAAAACTGGCCCAGACATGTGGAAATAATAACGAAACGACCTCAAAACAATAACGAAACGAATACAATATCGAAATACGAAGCATTTACAAAACGTTTTTGGAAATTCGTTTTTTTTTAATAATTGCTCCAGAATGGTTCGTTATCGTTTTGTAATTGAAAAAATTAAGAAATTATTAACGAATTACGAATTAACGAAACGAAACCGCCCAGCCCTAGTTTTTATAGATGGATTATAAACACATAACGTTGGAGGAGATCACAAGGCCCATCCTATCCAATCCTCTGCCAGGCAGAAAAACACAATCAAAGCACTCTTGACGGAATAGTTCTATTTTTGCCTCATTCTGGTTTGGCAAATATCAATCCATAACCCATTTCTATCCAACAATCTGCAGATTTAAACACATGCATGCACAAATCGTATTTATTTCTATACACAGGTATTTTCTCAATATTGTCTGGTATCCTGCTGATTTCTTGCACTCATGCAAGTTCCCTGTTTGGAAGCAGTTGGACATTTTTATCCAATGTGGAATTCTTATCAGTTCAAGCTTTTGGAAGCAGTTTTGCATGCAGTGCCAATGAGCATGGATATTGCGCAGGCTACACATGGAAATATGCATGCATTGCATGTACTGGTGTCCACAGAGGCGGCCCTAGGTAATTTTCAATGGTAAGCAAACAGTATTCCCCCCCCCCCAAACCAATCACTGATATATATTTTCTGTTTGTCGTGGGAGTTCTGTGTGCCATATTTGGTTCAATTCCATCATTGGTGGAGTTCAGAATGCTCTTTGATTTTAGGTGAACTATACATCGCAGTAACTACAACTCACATATGTCAAGGTCTATTTTCCCCCAAGAGTGCCTCAAGAGCGCCCCTGGGCAAAATCAACTATACTGCAAATGCTTACTTTGCTTAATGGGTTGAGCCGCCCTTTCATATTCCTTTGACTGCACAATATTATAATTCATGAATGAGGCTGATTTTTTTTTGTGTCAGGACCAACTTGCAAAACTTCAAGTTGCTTCTGGTGTGAGATAATTGATTGTCTGTAAGGACATTGCCCAGGGGATGCCTGGATGTTTTACCATCCTGTGGGAGGCTTCTCTCATGTCTCCACATGAGAAGCTGGAGCTGACAGATGGGAGCTAAACCCACTTCCCGGATTTGAACCATCAACCTTTTAGTCAACAGTCCTGCCGGCACAAGGGTTTAACCCATTGCACTACCGGGGGCTCCTGTGAGTGAGTGAGGCCGATGTGAGTGTGAAGTTACACATTATTTTCTCAATGTAGGATCTTGGGCAATAGTGTTTCTTCTACACAATTTTCTCTGATGCAGTTTTGATGCAACACTACCTACTTTATACAGTGGCATACATTTTTGCAAGCAGCATTCTATGAGACGTAACAGTTTTCTGTGCAATCTTCGAGCCAAGAACTGCATCAGAAAATTTAGAGTAAACATATTCATAAATGTTTATACGAGAAATACAAGTTTGATTGTTTTAGTAAAGCACCCAAAGGAAATGAAATAATGCTCCATCCTGAGTATTGTGCTCACATTTTATCTATTGTGTTGTCAAAGGTTTTCATGGCTGGAATCACTGGGTTGCTGTGAGTTTTCTGGGCTGTATGATCCAAAAGCATTCTCTCCTGATGTTTCACCTCATCTGTGGCAGACATCCTCAGAGGTCTGTTGGAAACTAGGCAAGTGGGGTTTGTATATCTGTGGAATGTCCAGGGTGGGAGAAAGAACTCTTGTCTGCTTGAGTCAAGTGTGAATTTTGCAATTGACCACCTTGATAAGCATTTAATAACTTTGCAGCTTCAAAGCCTGGCTGGTTGCAGCCTGGGAAAATCCTTTCTTGGAAGGTGTTAGCTGCCCCTGATTTAATGTAGTGTCGAAGGCTTTCGTGGCCAGAATCACTGGGTTGTTGTAGGTTTTTCAGGCTGTAAGGCCATGTTCTAGAAGCATTATCTCCTGACGTTTCACCTGCATCTGTGGCAGGCATCCTCAGAGTTTGTGAGACCTCCCAAACTCTGAGGATGCCTGCCACAGATACAGGCAAAACAACAGGAGACAATGCTTCTAGAACATGGTCATACAACCCGAAAAACCTACAACAACCCACTGCCCCTGATTTATTATTGTCTGGAATTCTCTGGTTTTTGAGTGTTGCTCTCTATTTACTGTCCTGATTTTAGGTTTGTTTTTTTTTAAAAAAAAACTGATATCCAGGTTTTGTTCGTTTTTGTGGTTTTCTCCTTTCTGTTGAAATTGTCTGCATGCTTGTGTATTTCAATGGCTTCTCTGTGTAGTCTGACATGGTAGTTATTAGATTGGTCTTTAGCTTTCTCCACCAAAGAATACTGGTGCACTTTCAAATTACAACTCCAATAATTCCATAACATTGAGCCATGGCAATGAATGTGGTGTCAAGCTATATTAATTCTACAGTGTAAATGTACTGGAAGTTGAATCTGCTTCTAGACTGAGTTACAGTTTGATGCTGTTGGGAGAATGGGGCTCATTGTGGCTTTTATAAAAATTACAGAAGCCTGCCAAGATGACTCAAAAGTCAACAAGAGGAATCCTGGATGGACGTCTGCTTTGTCAAGAGAAAATGCTTCAGGGCACGATTTAGCTTTGTAGTATCTTGCCAAGTGAAAGGACGAGGATTGAACCAGGCCTACAGCCCATAGGAATGTTTGGACCCCCCCCCCCCCCGCCCATGCCTCAAGAAGAAACAATGCATCATTCATGAAAAGTTCCTCCGCAAAGTCCTGCAAATGCCCACAGCCAATGAAATTATGTGGGAAATGATTCCCAGGGAAATCTCTCATAGAACTCTAAAGCCATATCCAAGATGTCCCGAAACTCTTTACTCATTGCTCGGTAGATTAGATGTTAATGAGCCGAATGAGTTGGTAATAAATAAATAACATGGAACATAACAGCTGGGGCAAGTCGTTCCTCTGGCAGATGACGAAAACTGTCAAACCCAAAGGAGACTCGGCGGGATTGCAATGAACTAACTGGGTCAGTGGTTAAATAGAGTGGGGTTGTATTTGTCACAGTCAGTATCCCTTTGCTTTTCATCGACTTGCATCATTAAATGGAGCGGCAAAACTCTTATCTTTCCAAGCCATCATTCCAACAGAACTGAAATAGTGTTTGCAAAATCGAAATTGAGTGAAAGGTCACCAAAAAACATTTACGATCATGATGATTTAAAAAAGAAATAAATAAAAGTAGGTCCTTTGCAAATTACTCTTTGCAAAATCATTCTCTGATTCCATTTTCTCAATAGAGACACAAAGGGGAAACAAATCCAAAAGAAAACCATGGGGCACAATAAAATTAGTGGGATTTACATCCAGTACGCAGATAAAATTGTACAGTACGACTCAAAGGCATGAAGCCTATCAGGTCAGTTGATGCAAATTCCATTTTGAGGGGTAGCTTTTTTGTAAAAAGAAATGGAAAATCTTAATTTTTGTTTAACCTACAAACTGTCTACAGACCCACTAAGAAAATCCAACAAATGCTACATTCAGCAAAGGATAAGAGGGATCCTCTCACCTTGACATTAAAAGTAAAGGTTTCCCTTGACATTAAGTCAAGGTAAGGTACAGATAAAGGTAAAGGTTTCCACCACCTCTAGGAGGTGGTGTTCATCTCAATTTCTAAGCTTAATAGCTGGCATTGTCCATAGACACCTTCCAAGTCATGTGGCTGGCATGACTGCATGGAGTGCCGTTACCTTCCCACAGAAGCGGGTTTTTTTCTCATGTCGGGAGTGAATTGAAGACCCTTGTGCTGGCAGGACTGAAGATAGACAGGTTGGAGGTTCGAATCCAAGGAGGTCCCTCTGTCAGCTCCAGCTCCCCATGTGGAAACATGAGAGAAGCCTCCCACAAAGGTGGTAAAACATCAAAACATCAGGGTGTGTCCTGGGCAACATCCTTGCAGACGGCCAATTCTCTCACACAAGAAGCAAAACACAGAAGCGGTACCTGTTGATCTACTCACATTTGCATGTTTTCGAACTGCTAGGTTGGCAGAAGCTGGGGCTAACAACGGGAGCTCAACCTGTCTGTAGATTCGAACCACTGACCTTCTGATCAGCAAGTCCAGAAGCTCAGTGGTTTAACCAGCTGCACCACTGCAGCCCCTCACCTCTGCAGGAGTCTACCGTATACCATGCAGCTGTGGACAAGTCTACATTGTTGTTTTTGTTCATTCGTTCAGTCATTTCCGACTCTTCGTGACCTCATGGACCAGCCCACGCCAGAGCTCCCTGTCGGGCGTTATCACCCCCAGGTCCTTCAAGGTCAATCCAGTGACTTCAAGGATGCCATCCATCCATCTTGCCCTTGGTCGACCTCTCTTCCTTTTTCCTTCCATTTTCCCCAGCATAATTGTCTTCTCTAAGCTTTCCTGTCTTCACATTATGTGACCAAAGTACTTCATCTTTGCCTCTAGTACCCTTCCCTCCAGTGAGCAGTCAGGCTTTATTTCCTGGAGGATGGACTGGTTGGATCTTCTGGCGGTCCAAGGCACTCTCAGAACTTTCCTCCAACACCAGAGTTCAAAAGCATCTATCTTCCTTCGCTCAGCCTTCCCTATGGTCCAGCTCTCACATCCGTAGGTTACTATGGGGAATACCATGGCTTTGACTAGGCGGATCTTTGTTGCCAGTGTGATGTCTCTACTCTTTGCTATTTTATCGAGATTGGACATTGCTCTCCTCCCAAGAAGTAAGCCTCTCCTGATTCCCTGGCCACAGTCTGCATCTGCAGTAATCTTTGCACCTAGAAATACAAAATCTGTCACTGCCTCCATGTTTTCTCCCTCTATTTCCCAGTTGTCAATCATTCTTGTTGCCATAATCTTGGTTTTTTTTATATTTAGCTGCAACCCAGCTTTTGCGCTTTCTTCTTTCACCTTGATTAGAAGGCTCCTCAGTTCCTTCTCGCTTTTGGCCATCAAAGTGGTATGTTAATGTTTCTTCCAGCAATTTTTACCCCAGCCTTGCATAGTCTACATAGGGACCACCATATGCAGCATTTCCCAAACAAGAATCAAGGAACACGAAAGGCACTGCAGACTAATTCAACCAGAGAAGTCAGCCACTTGATGAACCAACTTGATGAACCAACCTGGACACAGCATGTTATTTGAAAACACAGAAACGCTGAACCACTCTAACAACCACCATGTCAGGCAACACAGAGAAGACACTAAAATCCACAAGCATGTGGACAATTTCAACAGAAAGGTAAAAAAAAAAAACACATGAAAATGAACAAAATCTGGCTACCAGCATTTAAAAAAACTCTGGAATCAGGACAGTAAATAAATAACATTAAACAAATAACAGGAGAAATCCAGACATGAAACAATCAGGGCCAGCTAATCCCCTCCCAACAAAGAATTCCCCCAGGCAGCAAGAAGCCAGATCTTGAAACTGATGGCCATTAAATGCTAATCAAGGTAGCCAATTGCAACATTCACACTTGCCTTAAACAGACAAGAGTTCTATCTTCCACCCTGGACATTCCACAGATATATAACTCCATTTTCCTAGTTTCCAACAGATCTCACAATCTCTGAGGATGCTTGCCATAGATGCAGGTGAAACATCAGGAGAGAATGCTTCTGGAACATGGCTATACAGCCTGGAAAACTCACAATTAACAACCCATTAATTCTTGTTGATGAATGCTAGTAACAATAATATTATATATCAATCTGTAGCATTCATTGCTTTATTCGCCACTCCAGGAAATTCCTAGCCCCGACAAAGTATCCATAACTTGTGACCTATCAAGCAGACTCACCTATTCATTTAGGATTAGAAAGGAGGGAGAATATGTACTTATCAGGATAACTCTATAGTTGGCTGCCTGTGTTTGGCTCAGTGGGTCACAAGCTGCTCAGTCTTGTTACAACCATAAGCATGCTCTTTAAATTTGCCACAATTCATCAAATGATGATTAATGCTAAACTCCTCATATTATTTCCGTACTTTAATGAAACATGTCAGACGATGCATATTCCTGGAAGAACAACTGAGTCATCCCATTTGTTGACTTTACACCCATCGTTTCCCATCGTTTTCATGCAACATGCCTTATACCACAAGGCTTAGGTGGAAACCATTACAAGTTGCTTGTTGAAACCACAGTTGTTGGTTTGGTCTTGTTTTGTTTTCAAAGAAAGCTGTTGTGGGTTTGTTTGTATTATTTATTGTGTTATATAAGTACACCAGGGCTCAAAAAATCCAAACTTAAAAAAAAAAGAAATATTTAAAGGGAAATATTTATTTACATTTTATATAGGTTGAATCTCTCTTATCCACAATGCTTGGGACCAATAGTTTTTCAAGTTTCAGATTTATTTTTTATTTTTTTAGTTTTTAGAATGCCTGATATTTGATGAGGGGACAATAAGTAGTGGAAGACTTTGGGAACGGCACTTTTATTTATGCATTGTTTTTGTAAGATTTACCAGGGACTCACCAGAGGAGGCCTGTTGTGCTAAGACTCTTATGGCCAGTCTTCATGTTACTTGGAGGATCTGGGCAACTGCCTAGTGCCACCATTTCCTGTAGTATCACAGTGACAACAAACCTGCAAGACTTTGAACAAGATCTGATATGAATCTCACATCAGATCATGGTGGAAGTTTCATGGGAATGCTAATTCCAAATGACTGTGTGCAAGAGTGTGCTGGTTGACATGATCTATTTCCAGGGCACAAGTAGCAAGTGCAGTGAGGATTGGCTGAGCAGCCAGGCGGTCCCATTGTAACTAGTTCTCCTTCATCAAAAGTGGCAGTGGCAGTGGCAGCAAAAAGTTTTTCCCCATTTGTCTTCATTTTTATCACGTCCCTCAAAAATAATGACAAGAAGGAACTTCTAGACAACATTTGGAGAAGGAGTCATGGAAAATGGAGTTAGATTTACAATGGGAAAAATTAGCCTGTCCAATTCGTGTATGTGTGTGTGTGTGTGAATTGTAAAATAAGACACATGAAGCTGATTGGTTGGGCAATGCCTGGGGAGCAAATTGAGCCTGGGACTTTTGATACTATTACATTTTTGTTCAGGCTTGAGCTATGCAGGGGCAGAGAGAATGAAGCAGGGAGGGAGAGAGAGAAAGTTAGCAGTGTACTCTTGCTTCATGAACTGCTGAAGGAGTTTATCCACATGCACAAAGAGTTAGACTTACAATAGGAAAATATAGCCTGTCCAATTTGTTGGAGCATGCAAGGAATCAGTGTGTGTGTGTGTGTGTGTGTGTGTGTGTGTGTGTGTGAACTGTAAAATAAGATCTATGAAGCTGATTGGTTGGGCAATGTCTGGGGAGCAAACCAAGCCTGGGACTTTTGGATACTGTTACATTTTTGTTCAGGCTTGAGCTATGCAGTGGCAGAGAGAGTGAAGCACACACACACACAGAGTTAGGAGTGTACTCTTGTTTATCCACATGGACAAAAAAAGACTATTTTAAATCTCTCATGAAAGGGTAATATGTGAGTTGATGCAACTGATCACATTGTACATATGTCACCGGAACCCTGGACAGGGAGCATATAACCCCTCTGTTACATCAGCTCCACTGGCTACCAAGCACAATTCAAAGTGCTTTAGCCTAGAAAGCTCTGAACGATTCCAGCCCAGCTTATGTGTCCAAACATATCTCCCTCTATTAACCACCCCAGAGGTTAAGATCTTCTGGAAAGGCCCTGCTCTTTGTCCCACCTCCTTTGCAGGTACGGTTAGTGGGGACGAGAGCTGTGGAACTCCATTCTCCATTGAAATTAGATCAGACCACTCCCTCCTGACTTTCAGAAAGAGAGTAAAAACATGGATGTGGGACCAAGCGTTTGGGCAGTGTTTTTTTTCAGTGCAACAAGTGCATACAGTATAGTGCAATGACAAATGGAACAGCTTCAGACTATAATTTTGGATTACGTAGTTTTAACAACTGGTTTTTTTAAAATATTGAGTTTAAATGTATTTAATTTCTTGGTTTTACTATATATGTTTATTTTAATTTTTTTGTTTGTATTTTTGTATGGCATCAAATCTCTGCCTTTTGAAAACTGCTCAGAGTCCCTTTCAGGGTGAGAAGGGCGGGGTATAAATATGGCAAACAAAGAAAGAAACAAATAAATATTTCAATCCATGTTATTCTGTGTAAGTTCCTTTTAGCTGCAAATTTGATTTGTGTGGTTTTATTGTGAGCCACTTTGAATTTTTTTCAAAATGAAATAAATAAAAAGCAAGATAGACATGAAGGAAAAAGTGTTCCTTTGGGAATGTTACCTCATTGTACTCTATTTGCAAAAGTTACAAAGTAAGTTGCAACAGGTCAGAACTTCCAGACTTCTAACCCACTTTTTTCACTATGATCCTGGCATATACTTTGCCTGGCATATATCTTCTCATCCTTCAACAATCATCCTTTTCTCCACGGTCCCCTGTTCATCTCTCCCTTGTATCTTCCAACGGAGACCTGTGCTTCTTGAGTTACTTCATCTGTCCAGGCGTGTTGTTTGTTTTCAGATGCGGATGGCAAGATGAGAAGGGACTGTTTCTAAGGAAGCAGCCCTGGGTTGACTTGGCAATGCTTCTCCGGAGCTTTCTCTACAGTTGCCTAGCAACACCAGGATCTCCAGCATCCTCCAGCAGAATTTCTCTTTGGAGATAAAACAAAACAAGATGGGATTATCCCAGGGTTAACTTCTTTTCAACCATCTCTAAGATGCAGGTCTTAGTAAAATGATCCGAGTCTGGATATTAGGAAGCCTGCATTATTTTATTCAATCTTATATATGAAGGGTGTGTCAACACTGTAGAGTTAATAAAATCTGACACAATGTTAAATGTGATGGAATCATGGGAGTTGTAATTTTGCAGGGTCTTTGGCTTCCCTGCGGGTGCCTCACCAAATTACAACTCCCAGGATTCATAGAATCATAGAATCAAAGAGTTGGAAGAGACCTCATGGGCCATCCAGTCCAACCCCCTGCCAAGAAGCAGGAATATTGCATTTAAATCACCCCTGACAGATGGCCATCCAGCCTCTGTTTAAAAGCTTCCAAAGAAGGAGCCTCCACCACACTCCGGGGCAGAGAGTTCCACTGCTGAACGGCTTTCACAGTCAGGAAGTTCTTCTTCATGTTCAGATGGAATCAGCTTTCTTGTAGTTTGAAGCCATTGCTCCGCGTCCTAGTCTCCATAGCATTGAGCCATGGCAGTTAAAGTGGTCTCAAGTTGCATCCATTGTAAAGTGTAGATGCACTCTTCAAAAAACTCTCTGACTTAAAAGGGCAAAACATTCCAATTGTGCAAATGTGAGAAATAATCACATTTGCACAATGTGCAAAGACAAAAAGCTAGAGAGGGCTCTGTACATTTAATGGTGATGTAGAACAATGTTTTCCAACCTTTGGTCCTCCAGATGTTTTGTTTGAATTTCAGCTTCCATAGTTTCTAACATCTGGTAAACTGGCTTGGATTTCTGGGAGTTGAAGTCCAAAACAACCAGAGGACCAAAGGCTGGGAATCACTGATGTAGACAATCAAAGTTTAGTATTTTATTTTTTTTGCCAGTGACATGACCTGCTGAAGTTTCCTCTTCTATACAATCAGTAAAGGTGTAGGTTAATTCCTCAGTTTCCAGTTTGGCAACCCTAGAAAATACAGGCCCATGGTACCATGGGAGTGATCATGCAGAAACCAGGTTGCCTTACTAAATATGGGGTTTTGCCTTACAACTGGATGAGGAATTGCAAAACCCTGACAATTACCTGTCTTCCTCTAGAAACTGAGACTTTTTAAAGGCAGCTGAAAAAGTGGATAAAAATGGGGGGCATGCAGTGGTACCCAGCAGGCCTTCCAAACTTTGCCTACTTTGCTATAGATTCTTTCTCTTTCTCCAGGGCAAATCTACACTGATCATTTAATGCTGTTTGAAGGCAGCTTGACAGCAGAGTGTTTATATGACACATTACAAATATGCACTATAGAGCACATTATGGGCATTAAACCAGGAAAACCAAAAGCCAGGGAACACTCCAAAATAGAGCCCTTAATGTGCATCAGCATGCTTTAGTGTAAACCACATTCCATAGTGGAAGTGATTAAGGCGTGGGGCACATATGCARATATATATATATATATATATATATATATATATATATATATATCTGTTGTTATAAAGCTGCGTTTACTACAGCTCCGTTATAATGCAAATTGAACTGAATTATATGGCACTTTTTTTTGAGCCCCCAGTGGTGCTGTGCATTAAYCTGCTGAGCTGCTAAACTTGTTGACTGAAAGCTCACAGGTTCCAATCCGGGGAGCGACATGAGCTTCCGCTGTSAGCCCCAGCTTCTGCCAACCTAGTAGTTCGAAAACATGTGAGTAGACTAATAGATACTGCTCTGGCGGGAAGGTAACGGCACTCCATGCAGTCATGCCAGCCACATGACCTTGGAGGTGTCTATGGACAATGCCGGCTCTTCAGCTTAGAAATGAAGATGAACACCAACCCCAGAGTTGGACATGACTGGACTTAATGTTAGGAGAAAACCTTTACCTTTATATMGCACTTTAAACTCACATAATCTAGTTCAATGCAGTTCAATTCGCATTATATGAGTCTACACTAATCATATAATGCAGTGTAAATTGCATTATATGGCAGTGTAGATGGGGCCCAAGGATCCTGGGACTAATTCCAGGCCAGGCTTTGTGGTACATATAAGCACAATCCAGGCTTTGAACCAGATCCAGGGCTTTTAATCTAATCATGTGCAGATTGGAGCCCCCGGTGGCGAAATGGGTTAAACCCTTGTGCCGGCAGGACTGCTGACCGAAAGGTTGGTGTTTTGAATCCGGGGTGACCTCCTGTCTGTCAGCTCCAGCTTCCCATGTGGGCACATGAGAGAAGCCTCCCACAGAATGGTAAAACATCTGGGTATTCCCTGGGCAACGTCCTTGCAGATGGCCAATCCTCTCACACCAGAAGCGGCTTGCAGTTTCTCGAGTTACTCCTGACATGAAAAAAAAAATCTGCAGACTGAAACCACTTTCTAAGACATCATAGTGTCCTATGTTTCAGAATACATTTAGACATTCTGAACAGAGAAATGTATTTGAAACCACTTATTAGGCCATTGATGTCTATGTCTTCAGAAAAGTAGCCGTAGAAATGGTTTAGAGAGCTGAACCTGACATTAGCAGTGAATCCCAAGTCTCAGAGATAAGACAGTCCACCTGCTTTCTCCTCCAAGGGATTTTGAGAATGCTAACACTGCCATCGCGTGGCTATATCACTCAATAGCACATTGGCAAGACAAAGCCATAACTAGGTGAAAGTTCAGCACACCCATTAATAGCTCAGGGGCTAATGAATCCAGTCTGATGGAAAAATCAGAGGAGGGGAAAATTGCTCCTAAACTAATAGGTTAAGTGAAGTGCATCTTACCTTTACTTTGTTGTAATGGGGTTGGCAACATCGTGGGAATGGTCTGGGAAGAGGGACATCTCAGAGAGGTGGGAGAAGAGAAATGAAGATCAGGAGTCACCAAATCCAAAGACGTATGCCATTTCCAGATTTATGTCAGGAAGAAGTAGTGCAAACACAGCCTGGGATCCTGCTTGTGACTTAAACAACTGTAAACATCACCGCACAAATAGCTGTGATTTTTGAAAACATTGCACTAAACTGGTTTTCTAATTAGGATTGGGCAAATGTTGCGATGATGGCTTGGATTAGCCACAATCAGGCGTGTAGCGAGGGGGGGGGGGTTAGGGGTTCAACCCCCCCCCCCCGAAATGTTTCAGATTTTTCAAAAAACCTGGTTTACTCATGAATTTTAACTGATTAACCAAATCCCCATGCTAAGTCTATGAGATGCAAAAAATTAAGAGTCCCTCCAGAACTGCAAGCACTATTTCAGGCATTTATTTATTTATTTATTTATTTACAGCTTTTATATTCCGCCCTTCTCACCCCGTAGGGGACTCAGGGCGGATTACATTGTACACATATATGGCAAACATTCAATGCCAATTTTTGACATACAAACATATACAGACATAGACAGAGGCTATTTAACTTTTTCCGGCCACCAGGGAGCTGTCGGTTTCATCGTCCATCTGCGACGCTGATGAAGCACTTCAGCATTCCCCGCATGCTTTTTGCTGGAGTGCTTGCTGGAGTCTTCTTTATGGCCTCATAAATCAGTTAATTTAGCCTCCCCACACTTATTTTCCTACTTTGACAGATGCAACTGTCTTTCGGGTTGCAAAGGTCGAAAACAGGCTACACACAATTGGTTGGAAACCCACTCCAACCCGGACTGGCTTCGAACTCATGACCTTTTTGGTCAGAGTGATCTTAATGCAGCTGACACTCAATTTATTCACACTGTCATTACTTGCAGCAATAGCCGATGTAGTGAAGCAACCAAGTTGGGAGTGTGTGTGTTGAATGCTCTCATTAAGGGGGCCAGACTTGGTGGAGGTGGTTGACAGGTGGTTGACAGGGGCGGAGCTGCAGGCTATTGAAGGCTGCTCTGTGCTCGTTGATTCAACGTGAGCTAGGAGGCAAAATTTTCAACCCCCCTCCCAAAAATTTCAAACCCTCCTGAATTTTTTTTTCTGGCTACGGCCCTGGCCACAATCCATGTAACATTGTATATATAACATTGCAATAAAGGTCCTTGGCACAAGCAAGCAATATGCAACTATACAGGGTCTTTAAGATACCCACCTTTTTATCTGCAATGGTACAAAATCATGTAATTCTGGGATAACTACACTAGCATATTTTTACATTATGAAACTATTGAACAGGATCTCTGAGCATACAGTGCAGGAAATGTGGCAGAAAGGAGAGAGAGAAGGAAAAGAAAAAGGGAGGGAGGAAAGTAAGGAGAAAGAACATTGCAATATTTTTTGATTTTTCAAGATCTTTCCCTCCCAAAGCTAGTTGGCAGTCCAAGCTCCCAACAGCAAATTAATGACTGGAAATAGAACAGCTCATCCTGGTGCGTCATAACTATGGTGGCTGAATGGCACCAGGCTGCAACCAACAAATGATCCTATCCAGCCAGGGATCATGTGCAGAATGATCTCACAATCCCTCAGGATGAGTTCAAGAACTGATAACATCAACAGACACTCCTAAATTGCATTACTTGGCTCTGTTGCTGAATGCTCTTATTTGGGGAATGAGACATAGTTGTTGCTGTGCCCCTTCAAGTCGTTTCTGACTTATGGCGGCCCAAGAGCAAACCTATCATGAGATTTTCTTAGCAAAGCTTGTTCAGAGAGGCTTATCTTTCTTTTCTTCTGAGGCTGAGAGATTGTGACTTACCCAGTCTCTTGCTGAATTTCCATGGTAGAGAGGAGATTTGAGCTCTACTCTCCCTTTCTGTGTATGTGTGTGTCAGGAGTAACTTGAGTAATGGCAAGTAGCTTCTGGCATAAGAGAATTGGCCATCTGCAAGGATGTTGTCCAGGGGACACCCAGATGTTTATGATGTTTTACTCTCCCATGGAATCATGGGAGTTGTAGTTTGACAAGATCTTTAACGTTCTCTGTCTAAGAGTCCTGATGCCTGACCAGACAACTCATGATTCCAAAGTTTTGTGCCACTGCAGTTTTTGGAGAGCAAAGTGCTTGTTTATAATGCTATTGTCCTTCCACCCCTGCTATCCATCTGCAAAATGTGGACTGTCTACAGACGTCACACTAAACTTCTAGAACTATTCCATCAGCGTTGCCTCCGAAAAATCCTGCAAATCTCTTGGGAAGACAGGCGGACAAATTTCAGCATGCTGCAAGAAGCAAAGACCACCAGCATTGAAGCAATGATCCTATGATATCAACTCTGCTGGACTGGCCATGTTGTGCGAATACCCGATCACTGTTTCCCAAAGCAGTTACTATACTCCCAACTCAAGAACAAGAAAAGTAAAATTGGTACACAGGAAAAGAGATTTAAAGATGGGCTTAAAGCCAACCTTAAAAACTTTGGCATAGACACCACGAACGGGGAAGTCCTGGCCCTTGTGCACTCTAACTGGAAGTCAGCTGTGACCAGCAGTGCTACAGAATTCAAAGAGGCACAAAAGGAGGCCAAAAGGGAGAAACATGCCAAGAGGATGGTGCATCAAGCCAACCCTGACCAGGACTGCCTTCCACCTGGAAAACAATGTTCTCACTGTGGGAGAACATGTGAATCAAGAATAGGGCTCCACACCCACCTACAAACCCACTGCCAAGACACCAGACTTTGAGGACCATCATCCTCAGGCTATGAGGGATCACCTAAATAAGTAAAGCAGTGGTTCTCAATCTGTGGGTCCCCAGGTGTTTTTATCCTTCAACTCCCAGAAATCCTAACAGCTGGTAAACTGGCTGAGATTTCTGGGAGTTGTAGGCCAAAAACATCTGGGGACCCCAGGCTGAGAACCACTGAAGTAAAGTAAGTAAATCACTGCAGTTAAAGTGGTGTCAATATGAATTCATTCTACAGTGTAGATGCTCTCTAGGATTTTTAAAAAAACACAATATGAAGTGAGTTATTTTCTGATTCCTGAAATTGCAACGCATGGAATGCAGGAGGGAATTTGTCATAACAACAGATGTTACTGTAGAGAAGACAATAATTCCTCCCATCCCATTCACAAAAATGCAGCATGAGCAAGTCTTGCAGAATGCCTCCGTGAATCAACTAGCACTGTGTCCTCAGGAACCTGCAGAACAAACTTGCCCCCATAGACCTGTCAGTCACCAAGAACAGCTCTGTCCAGCTCTTGACAGATAGAGGGGATGGTGGCAGAAAAGAGGGCATTCTTGGTTGATCTTTGGGACTGTAAAGGAACGTGAATGCAGTGAACTCAGAGACCTTCCTTCTGCTCTACTGTGAATGATTCATGAGCAGTCTGAATGAAGGTGAGGACAGGTGTTAAATATTTGACTTCCTTTCCTTTGGTTTTCCTGTCCCTCCGCCCTGAGGGAGGCTAGGTTGATCCATTTGTTTGCTGCCAGTGACAGGTTCTCAGGAGGCCTTAGATTTTTAAGTAATTACAGGGTCTGGGTTCAGGAATGCCCCTGCATTTATTGATCATCAAGACACCAAAAGCTATGAAGGCAAAGTTTTGGCAGTTCGACACAGAGAAAAATTTTTCACCTGTCAGCAGTGCTGACGCATGTCCCTGATAATGACTGGTAAGGTCACTGCTTGTATTGATAGCACTTACTTCCTTAAAAATAAAGAAACTCACCAGCATGGGACATGCCACCATTATTTCCCCAGTTGACTATTTTTCATCCTGAGCTGTGCTCCAGCATTTGGAAGGCAGCAGGTTTAGTGGGAAATTGGAAGAGCAGTGCCTTGTGATAAATGGGAGGAAACAGCAAGACGTTTCACATTGTAAATTGTTGGGTTTGGATACCTTTTTTTCCAAATCAGCAAGTGAAAATCCAGTGCTGAAAAAGTTACAATATAAAAGTAATGTATTTTGTTATCCATTATAGTGGTTGGATAATTATTCATCTCTGAATCCTGGTTCTGAAAAGGTGTAATTCGCATGGCTGGTTGTAACTTGTTACTTTTCACAGGGAGGAGGGAGCAAGCTTGGAGACTAGGATGCGGAACAATGGCTTCAAACTACAAAGAAAGGAGATTCCATCTGAACATTAGGAAGAACTTCCTGACTGTGAGAGCTGTTCAGCAGTGGAACTCTCTGCCCCGGAGCATGGAGGCTCTTCCTTTGGAAGCTTTTAAACAGAGGCTGGATGGCCATCTGTCGGGGTGCTTTGAATGCAATTTTCCTGCTTCTAGGTAGAGGATTGGACTGGATGGCCCATGAGGTCTCTTCCAACTCTATGATTCTATGATTCTCTGATTCTATTCAAGCAGTTATGATAGAACAGTGTTTCTTAACCTGGGGGTTGGGACCCCTAGGGTTTCAGAGGGGTCACCATTGACCATCAGAAAACATATATTTCTGATGGTTTTAGAAGCCCCTTTGGCAGAGAAGGCTGCAGATCTCTCCACCTGTCCTTCTCTTCCTTTTTGGAAATAGACGGCAAATCCTCCCACCAAAAGCCCTCATTCACTGTGATTGGCAGGCCTCTCAGCCAAGCGGAGGGCTGTCCACAAAGGGAGGGGAGAGCAGGTATGTTTGACACATGGTAGCATGATGTGCATGTGTGGAGGAGGGAGAGTGTGCAAGGATGGAGGGAGGCTCATGCCAGTGAGTGGCTTCAAGACATGGGGGTTTGTGTGGGAAGTTTGGCCTAATTCTGTCATTGGTGGGATTCAGAATGCTCTTTGATTGTAGGTGAACTATAAATCCCAGCAACTAAAACTCCCAAATGCCAAGGTCTATTTTCCCCAAAATCCACCAATGTTCACATTCGGGTATATTGAGTATTCATGCCAAGTTTGGCCCAGATACATCATTGTATGAGTCCGCAGTGCTCTGTGGATGTAGGTGAACTACAACTCCAAAACTCAATGTCAGTGCCCAACCAAACCCTTCCAGTATCTTCTGTTGGTCATGGAAGTTCTGTGTGCCAAGTTTGGTTCAATTCCATCATTGGTGGAGTTCAGAATGCTCTTTGATTGTGGATTGACTGTAAATCCCAGCAACTACAACTCCTAAATGACAAAATCAACCCCTTCCCTCCCCAACCCACCAGTATCCAAATTTGGGCGTATTTGGTATTTGTGCCAAATTGGTCCAGTGAATGAAAATGCATCCTGCAGATCAGATATTTACATAACAGTAGCAAAATTACAGTTGTGAAGTAGCAACAAAAATAATTTTATGGCTGGGGGTCACCGCACCATGAGGAACAATATTAAGGGGTGGCAGCATTAGGAAGGTTGAGAAACACTGATCTAGACAACAAAGCATCTTGCTGCAATTGGAGGCAGCAGCTACCATTTTAAAAATTGGGACAGTGCTCTTGCCTTGGGATTCCTTTCTTTGCCTTGAGACGGGATACCAAGCCCTGAAACATGGGGAAGGTGGGGCTTCTCATAGTACTGTTATCCCAACCTGGGATCTTATTTTGAAAGCCTAGAAAATTTCCATCAGCCTTAGAGGAGCTGTGCTGATAACAGGAAAGGGAGATATTTTAATCTTGTGTTAAAGTTTGTGCAAAGTTGGCACACTAGTGAGCGCCTGATGTCATTGAAATGGCAGGTGGGGAAATCCTATGCAAATATAGGCAAATATTGCTGACATTGTATTGTCGAAGGCTTTCATGGCTGGAATCACTAGGTTCTTGTGGGTTTTTTCGGGCTATAGAGCCATGTTCTAGAGGCATTTCTCCTGATGCAGGCGAAACGTCAGGAGAAATGCCTCTAGAACATGCCTCTATAGCCCGAAAAAACCCACAAGAACCTATTGCTGACATTTAGATCAATTTGTTCTGATGGAGGAGAATGCGAACATGAATGAGTTTAAAACACTGAATAAATGAGCTCTGATTGACGTTACAAGACTGTCTTTGGATAGATGATCGCAAGAGATGATTGGATGCAGATTTAGGACTCCCTGGAGTAGATCTAATGTAATCAATGGTACTTAAGTTAATGAAAATAACAAGCCCCATTAATTTCAATGGATCTGCTCTAAGTATGACTAAGTTTGAATCCAATCCATTGTATCTAAGGTTTATGACCTAAATCTAATTGTTCGTCCCACCCAGAGAACCAATTCAATCAATGGCATTTACATATAAGTGTCAATTTACCAAGTTTCCATTGATTTAATGGGTCTACTCGAGTTGAAGCTAACAATCAGATTGAGACTAAAGTTGTTTAGGGCCCCGAAAGCAGTAGTTCGACAATATCAGGAAGCCAATCCTTTGCTTGTTCCTGAGCTAAAACATCTTGAAGAGCAACTTGATGGAGGAGGTCTTGAGTAGGTCTTCCTCATTAAAAACTTTTTCCATCTTTGCCACATTTTGATATTGCTTAGCTAAATATGTCCAATTTTTTATCTATGAAACATTAAAGAAAATATGTGGCCAATGATGGAGACTGATTAATGAGAACAACAGATTCAAAGTGGAGTTTGGAAGGTTTTTCTTAACCCAGAAAAGTTTTTTTTTTTGGTTGGATAACACTCATATTTTAAAAGTATAGAAACAGAGCTTTTCAAAATCTACACTGCTGTATAATGAAGTTTGAAACACATAAAATACAGTATGAGTCTACACGAACCATATGAATCCTGCAAATCTTTTGGGAAGACAGGCGGACAAATGTCCGCATGCTGGAAGAAGCAAAGACCACCCGCATTGAAGCAATGGTCCTCCGCCATCAACTCCGCTGGACTGGCCACGTTGTCCGAAAGCCCGATCACCATCCCCCAAAGCAGTTGTGATACTCCGAACTCAAGAATGGAAAACAGAATGTTGGAGGTCAGGAAAAGAGATTTAAAAATGGGCTCAAATCCAACCTTAAAAATTGTGGCATAGCCATTGAGAACTGAGAAAGCCCTGGCCCTTGAGTGCTCTAGTTGGAGGTCAGCTGTGACCAGAAGTGCTGTAGAATTTGAAGAGGCACGAATGGAGGGTGAAAGAGAGAAACATGCCAAGAAGAAGGTGAATCAAGCCAACCCTGACCAGGAAACAGAGCTTTTCAACCTTCCATCTGGAAACCGATGCCGTCACTGCAGGAGAACATGAGAGTCAAGAATAGGGCTACACAGTCACCTACGTACCCACCGCCAGGACACCGCGCTTAGAGGACAATCTTACTCGGAAAACGAGAGATTGCCTAAGTAAAGTAAGTATGTAACATGATCCATATAATGCAGCATCAAGCTGCATTATATGGCAGCATGGGGATATAGGAGTTGTCCAAAATGGGAGTTGTTGTACAAAATGAAGTAACTCTCTCAAGTTTTGCTTTTAATGTGCATTCACTTTTCAGGGTGAGGAAGAGAAAGCTTCAGGAAAGTTTTCCCACATTGTTCCATTTGTGGAGATGTTGAAAGATCACTTGTCCATCCCGGCTGAAGTCATTGGTAACCAAAAGTAGGCAACAGCTGTTGGTGTGTATGACTTACCGCTGGACTATTAAATCACTGGGCCTCTCACAAGGGATAATGTAAAGAAGCTCAGTTAGAATATTTTCTTTTTCAGCAGCTGTTGTTATTCCTGCAAGCCAAGAATGAGCAAAGAAAGAAAAGAAAGAGACAAGCCATGAAAATCTAGATGGTTATCAACATTTAGGGTGCCCACGGTGAACCCCTTTCTTTAGCACAAGAACATTTTCGTCATCGAATCAGACTGAACCATGGTAAGATCTGGAAAGGTTGGGATCTGTTGTGAACCTACAACAATGCACAAGGGAAATTGAATTTCTAGTCTTGGCATTGGGTTATTATGCTCTTCAACTCATAAAAGCTGCACTTGTAATTGGACACCAAACAAATAAGATAAAATATCTCCCTGAATTGTAGGAAATTACTCTGGAGGGCAGCTGTTGCATATGTCAAGGGGAATTTTGGAGCTTTTCTGCAGTTCCTTCCCCAGAGCTTTTCTGTAGTTTCAAAATGGATTTATACTACAATTGTTTCACATTTCTGAATTTCGTGAGCCCGTTCTCCAGTTTCAAAATTGCATGCAAAAATAGGTATAATTAGGTAAAGGTACATATAAAATTCACATATTTATGAAAACGGTTTACAAAAATGCATTAAATTTGGGGAAGTACTTCAAAGATGTGAAACTTAGGGGAAGAGTCTTGAAAAAATGTGTATTTTAGGGGGCCCATGCACAAAAATTAATATTTGGAAAATAGTCTTTTGACTTCACCTTGTACATAAGAGTTTTTATGCTGCCACAAAGAACATAGTATTTCCTCCAGCTTTGATCAAAAATGAAGTAGAAAAAAAATGGATATATGAAAACACACTGTGATTTTGAAGTAATCTTTAATGGTGTCTATGCTGATTCTCAAGGCAAATTTCACTTAATTAAACTCCCAAGTCCATAAAGAAATTCAGACAGATTTGAGAGTTTCTGAAGCATTCATATGCTGAGAAGGAAAGCTTAAGACTAAGGCCCCGTCTACATTGCCACATAATTCAGCACTATGATATGGCTTAACAGCATTGAACTAGATTATATAGCAGGGCAGACTCATATAATCCAGTTCAATCGGCATTATATGAGTCTACACTGACCTTGCAGTTCAAACTGCATTATATGGGGCCTAACTGTTCAGTGCAGATTACATTTATAAACACTTTTGCAGATCTGGTTATTGACAGGTTTGATTAAAATGTTCCTTCTAGGAATCCCTAGGTATTCCAATGTGATGCTATGGTCACCTTCTTCTTCTTATTATTATTATCTGCCATTCCAAAGCTTGGGATAACTACTTACAAATAATTACTTACTTATATTTCTTTCCCCTATAACTAAAGTGTTAATATTACAACTGTAATGTTTACAGTGAAATTACATTCTGCGTCAATATTTAATTACTTTTATAGCTGTGGTGTGGGCTAAGAACATCACATGGTTCCTGTGTTGGCTTGTAGTATCCAATGAAAAATATTTCAATTGAACTATTTTAGTCACTGTTGAAAAACTGGGAAAATGAAGTTGTTTTTTAAAAATGCAAACTATATCAACATCACAAACTATATCAGTAAGTACATTGTCTTGCCTTGGGATTATCACTTTGAACTAAATTTTGAACTAAACTGGGCAGGGCTTTAGCACAGCTGGTAAATCACCAGCAATGATAAGATCTACCAACTGAAAGGTTACCAGTTTGAAGCCCTGAGTCAGTGTTAGCACCCGACTGTCAGCCCAGCTCACTGTTTACCTAAGGAGTTTGAAAACAGCTTAGAGCTATAAGTAGAGAAATTAGGTACCGCTAAAAAATGGGGGAGGTATTTTATGGCATCATAAAAGAAAAAAATCAGAAAATGCCCAGCGACCAAAAGGAAGGAGGAAGTCCTGGTAGCTTGTTGTCATAGAGGATGGAGCAACAGCACCCATGTGTGGCTAGATTTGAGCACAACCTCCAAGGTGCCAAGACGCTGGACGTCAACACAACATACCTCCTTTCTGTCTTTTTCAGCCCTGTCTGTCCAAACAGCATTGAATGTTTGCCATGTATGTGTACTGTGATCTGCCCTGAGTCCCCTTGGGGAGATAGGGAGGAATATAAATAAAGTGTAAAGACTGGATACTCCTAGAGAAAGAAAAAACATTAGCCCTAGAGGGATATGATTTAAGAACCGGGTGGCACTCATATCTGTGGCTGGACCAAACGAAGAAAGAAAGAAATTTTAATAATCATGTTATAAGAAGACCATTGTTGAAGATATGGGAGAAATATAAAAACCATCTGTACCTCGGGAAAACCCCCATGTGGCTTTCACCATTAGAAGGAGAACAGAGACGCCTGTTAGGCTGGAGGAGATGGCCTACATACAAAACCGCCACCATCAAAAAAAATGGAACTCTCCAACTAAAGACGAAAGAAGAACTCTCCAAAGAATTTAAATCCTTCTCATGGTTACACTATTTCCAACTTAGGGAACACTTTACTAAAGACAAAAAAAAGGGATTTATGGAAAAGGACGACTTCTGGGATAAGATCTTATGTAAAGACAAGAAAAATATAACAGCAATATACAACACATTACTAAAATGGGCAACTGAATCAGAGCTAATCAAAGACTGTATGACAAAATGGGCAAAGAACATTGGAAGAACGATAATGCTCAGAGAGTGGGAACAAGTATGGTCAAGAAAGATCAAATATACATATTCCTCAGCATTAAAAGAAAATTGGTACAAAATGCTGTACCGATGGTACATGACACCCCAGAAACTGGGACAAATGTACAAAAACAACTCCACTAAATGCTGGAAGTGTAACAGCCAGACCGGGACCTTTTTCCACCATTGGTGGTCCTGCCCTGCTGCTCAGAAATATTGGAAAAGAGTGAATGAAATATGTGGGAAAATCCTAAAACATAAGATACAAGAAAAAGCCGAATACTACCTACTGGGAATATTCAAAGAAGAATGGGATTTAAGCACTAATGATGACATACTATTCACCTATCTCACAACGGCAGCAAGAGTAGTTTATGCGAGGAAATGGAAAACAAAAGAAATACCAACGGAAGGAGAATGGTTAGAGAAAGTCCTAGAAATAAAAGAAATGGACATGTTAACTTACGCACTAAAAGACACATATGGACGCCCACTCAAAAGAACAGACTGGAACCCATTAAAGGAATACATGGAGAGAAATGTAATCCCAGGAAAATAAGAGTGGATCATAAAACAAGAGTCAGAATAAAAACACAAGGGATAAGCCAGATTTCAAAGTTGAACAGAAGAAACGAAATCGTGAACGCGGAGAAGATAGAGTTGGAAGTCAACCCCCCGAGATCCCCCCCCTCTTTTTTCCCCTCTTGTTGCCCCTCCCCTCCCCAGATCCTACCCTCGAAAACCTAGGTAAACACCTGATAGGGAATTCCTCCCCACTCCTCCCCTTTTTCCCCCACCCTTCTCACCCCCCCCCCCACACTGTTTTTTAGCTATTTTGTATAACTACTAAAACCTCTTATTATTGTATTTTGAAAATTTTCATAATAAAAAATATTTAAAAAAATAAAAAATAAAGTGTTATTATTATTTTTAAAATTAATTTTCTCAGCTTAGCTTTTCTAAATCCTTCAACTGCCAGCTCTTCTTCCGACCCTTGCAACAAACTCAGGTAATTTCCCAAATCCAAATCCAATTCCTCATCTAAAGTGAGCTCGGAAGAAATTGCCCGTCTCATCTACCACTTTAATCAAAGTGAAACATGTTCATGTTCTTTCATTGTTTCACATTTTAAGTGTTTGAAATATTCAGTAGTTAGCTCAGATTTACTTCAGATATGGCAGGGTTGTTGAGTAATGAATGGTTATTGGACATAAGTAATAATCCTAGTCGTGAAAATGATAGGAATTCGTTTAGGAGTAAATCCATGGCTGGTCCTATTCAATTGAGTAGAAGACATTCCAAATGTCATGATGTTATTAATTATGAATGTATTAATTTCTGCGAAAAATCATGCTCATCCTTAAATGAAACCATTTACAATCCTCCAATAAAAAAGGAATGGCTATCTGAAAATAGCAGCGATAGACATATTAACCGAATGTTAGAATTGCTGGGAAATGGCTTGGCTTTACTGGAATTTCGATTGTAGTAATGTAATCCATATGCTCAATAGAAATCTATTTGTATAAATCTTTTTCTGCTTTATCTTTGTTATGTTCTGTTTTAATATAAAATTTAATATAAAATTTTTAATATAAAAATAATGTTCCATCGTTTCTATTTAAAGGATGGCAGGGACTTGGAATGGATAATTCTTGTAGTTTCTCCCAACTCTATGGTTCTATGAATGCCAGTTTATTATCTGGTTGTTGCAGTTTTGAGTATGTAATTTTTTCACCTTCTCTGTGCTGCCCATTATTACAAATATTTATGGGTGAATTGATAAAACATCCCAAGCAATCATGATATGCTCTTGCAACTCATTTTTTTTTTTTTGCTTTTTCAACTCAGTTTCCGCAATTGACGTAAGCTTATAACAAAGGGAGAAGTGTGAGGAGGAGAAAAAAGCTGTAGACAAATGGGTTGCTGTGAGTTTTCCGGGCTGTATGGCAGTCAGCTTCTGCTGGTAACAATGACTCTGATGCTGATGTTTTCGCTCGAATGGAACCTGGTTCAAGTCTGCTTCTGAGGATTTAGTTCATTGCCCATTGTCTGATGTAAGACTGCTGTTTCTTTTGGGACTTTATAAGAGACTTTAATTTTGTGTCTGTATTAAGACTTCCTTGCTTTCATGTATTTTGGAAGAATGAAGTAGCAAAAGCACCTCGGAGTATTCCTTACCTAAGAAAGTCCCATGAAATCAATCGGGATCAGCATTAATTTTCATGGGACTGGAAGACACAGGCCCACACATTTTCAGCAGTAACATACAGAATGCTTTGCTCAACCACTAGTTCTGGTGTATCCATTTTAAAATCCATGACTTTTAATTCACAGCACAAATGTAATATTTCCTGATAATCTCAATCATACCCACAGCCCCCGAAATAGGGGACAAAGACAAACCATAAATATTTATAACAGGTTAAAATCCATGCCAAAATCCTGTCCAAATCTTACATTTGTGTGAGTACTTCTAAGGAAGCAACTACATATTTTTGTCCAACGTTGATTGTTGTACAATCTACAATATGTCGGAAAAAGTACTGTGTGGATGAAGTGCCATTACATGGGTATAAGTTGCTCCTTCAGGCTATGTATTACTTACTTACTTACTTACTTACTTAGGTGATCCCTCGTAGTCCGAGGGTGATGGTTCTCCAAGTGTAAAGTCCTGACGGTGGGTCCATAGGTGACTGTGGAGCCCTGTTCTGTGGAGCCCTGTTCTTCTCCCACAGTGAGGGCATTGGTTTCCAGGTGGAAGGCGGTCCTGATTGGGGTTGGCTTGACATGCCTTCCTCTTGGCACTTTTCTCTCTTCTGCCCTCCATTCACGCCTCTTCAAATTCTACAGCACTGCTGGTCACAGCTGAACTCCAACTGGAGTGCTCAAGGGCCAGGGCTTCCCAGTTCTCAGTGTCTATGCCAGAGTTTTTAAGGTTAGCTTTAAGCCCATCTTTAAATCTCTTTTCCTGTCCACCAAAATTCCATTTTCCATTCTTGAGTTCGGAATAGAGCAACTGCTTTGGGAGACAGTGGTCAGGCATCTGGACAATGTGGCCAGTCCAGCGGAGTTGATGGCTGATGACCATCACTTCAGTACCGGTGGTCTTTGCTTCTTCCAGCATGCTGACATTTGTCCACTTGTCTTCTCAAGAGATTTGCAGGATTTTTTGGAGGCAGCGCTGATGGAATCATTCCAGGAGTTGCATGTGACGTCTGTAGACTGTCCACATCTTGCAGGTGTATAGCAGGATTGGGAGGACAATAGCTTTATAAACAAGCACCTTGGTATCCCTATGGATGTCCCAGTCCTCAAACACTCTCTGCTTCATTCTGAAAAATGCTGCACTCACAGAACTCAGGCGGCGTTGAATTTCAGTGTCAATGTTGATTTTTGTGGAGAGGTGGCTGCCAAGGTAGCGGAAATGGTCAACATTTTCTAATGTTACACCATTAAGCTGTATCTCTGGCATTGAAGAGGGATTGGCTGGTGACTGCTGGAAGAGCACTTTGGTTTTCCCGAAGTTTAATGACAGGCCGAGCTTCTTGTATGCTTCTGCAAAGGTGTTTAGGCTATGTATTAAGCAATATATGAAGCTTCAGTGAATTTCCTGTTTAAATGTGGGTCCCATCACCAAGATAACAGATAATGTCCAGGAAAATGTTCCAAAACCTGAAAAAAATCCTAAATGCTTCTGGACTCAAGAATTTCAGATAAAGGATACTAAACCTGTAGCTTCATTTGTTTTTCATGCCAGTTTGTCATAAACCTTAGGGAAGTTGTTATCAGGTAGCATTTTAAAAAGCAGCCCCAATTGCTTTCTTTTTGTATTCTAGGCATTCATTCCTCTCAGCTTCTGAAAAGCAGGTATCATGCAGAAAGCATACTATACATCAAGGAAAACAAGATTGCCAACTATACATCCTTGTAAGTGGCATAGGTTTGTGGGTAAATGATGAACAAATGCAATTCCTCCTACTTCACTGTAGTTGCTCAATTAATTCCCTATGATGTTACATCCTGAAATAGAAAAGTCCACTTCAAAGCTGTTTGGTGCCCTCTAATGTTCTTCTTCTTAAACTACATCGGTTTATTGCAGCTTCTAAAGCTTGTAATTAGAGAGCCAATGTGACCTAGTGGTTTGAGGATTGAACTACAAAGAGACTAAGGTTTGCATCCCTGCTTGGCCATGAAAACATTTGGGCAAATTACACATTCTCAGCCCCATAAATCCTGAGAAAGTATCACCTTACCATTCATAAGTCTGAAACAACTTGAAGGCACACATCAACAACAAATTAGATGAAACAGTTACCGAAAATCAACAAGTTAGAATGAATAGACGATGGGGGTGATAGCAAATATCAAGTTATACCAAAAATGAACTGATTTCAATATCTCTGGGTTGTATTTCTTTCTGATAAATCATGTCATCCACCTGCTAGAGTCAAGAGCAAAAGAATACAGAATTCAACAATTTTGGATTTAGGAATTTGTTCTGAATATTGTTTCTACTGCTTTTATATGGTCTATATTATATGTTAATGGTTTTAATTCTATTTTGTGTTGTTGGTGGCACTGACTGCTGATTGTAAACCGCCTCAAGTCGCCTTTGGGCTGAGAAAGGTGGTATATAAATATGGTAAATAAATAAATAAATAAATAAATAATACCAGAATTAAACTGAGTACATAGAATTTGCCCTCTTTTCTTCATGTTATCATTATAATCTAGGGCAGGTAGGGATTAAGACTGAGTTTATTAGGTGTTGCTATTGGTAAACAATTGGGAATTATTCCTGAACCACCACACAAACAAATTAACTACATATATACACTTTCTATTGTCCTTATGCCCACTCCCAATTTAAACAGGTCCATAACACAGCCCAAATGATAGAACTACCATAGACTTCCTTAAGTCTGATAACCTCCTTAACTGCCATGCATGTTATTTCATTTGTAAAATGGTGTGGTTGTTGTTGTTGTTGTTGTTGTTGTTGACTGCCTTCAAATTGACTTTGATTTTAGTAGCTCAACAGCTCTGCCGAAGCCTTGCATTTTAAGTTCATGGCTTCCTTGGTTGAGTCTCTCCATCTGGGCTGCAGCCATCCTCGTTTCCTATTGCTTTCTACCTGAAAGCATTCTTGTATCTCCTTGTGAGTTATATGCTCTCATGACGTGTCCAAAGTACAGCAATTAATAGGCACAAGTCCTGCCTCGCCCATGAGCTTTGTACATGGCTATTATGGTAGGCTATTAGTTGTTGTTGGTTATGTTTTTATGATGTTTTGTATTTGTAATTTTTAGTCTGTAATATTTTAATCTTTGTTTGACTGGACTTGTCCCCATGTAAGCTGCCCAAAGTTTCTTTGGGGAGATGGTGGCAGGATACAAAAATAAAGTTGCTGTTGTTGTTATTATTTGAAACACAATAAGCTGAGTTCACAACAAACAAGATCATTCTGCTGGCTGTTGTATTGGATCACACATCAGACATTTCCCAAGTGTCTAGGACTGTGTGATGTATTGGCGAATAATGCGTGCGGATCCCAGTAAGGTGGCCTTTTGCAGCTGGCAGATGGTAATTTTGTCAGCGCTGATTGTGTTTAAGTGCAGGCCAGGGTCTTTAGGCACTGCATCCAGTGTGCCGATCACCACCGGGACCACCTTGACTGGCTTGTGCCAGAGTCTTTGCAGTTCGATCACTAAATCCTCATATTGTGTCATTTTTCCAGTTGTTTCTCTTCAATCCTGCTATCGCCTGGGATATTATTATCATCATCATCATTATTATTATTATAATTATTATTATTATTATTTGAAACACAACAAGATGAGTCCACAACAGACAAGATCACTCTGCTGGCTGTTGTATTGGATCACACGTCGGACACTTCTCAAGTGTCTAGGACTGTGATGTATTGGCGAATATTGCATGCAGATCCCAGTAAGGTGGCCTTCTGCAGCTGGCAGAGGGTAATCTTGTCAGCGCTGATTATGTTTAAGTGCAGGCCAAGGCCTTTAGGCACTGCATCCAGTGTGCCGATCACCACTGGGACCACCTTGACTTGTTTGTGCCAGAGTCTTTGCAGTTCGATCATTAAATCCTCATATCGCGTCAGCTTTTCCAGTTGTTTCTCTTCAATCCTGCTATCGCCTGGGATATTATTATTATTATTATTATTATTATTATTATTATTATTATTATTATTATTTGAAACACAATAAGATGAGTCCACAGCAGACAAGATCACTCTGCTGGCTGTTGTATTGGATCACACGTCGGACACTTCTCAAGTGTCTAGGACTGTGATGTATTGGCGAATATTGCATGCAGATCCCAGTAAGGTGGCCTTCTGCAGCTGGCAGAGGGTAATCTTGTCAGTGCCGATTGTGTTTAAGTGCAGGCCAAGGTCTTTAGGCACTGCACCCAGTGTGCCGAATCACCACTGGGACCACCTTGACTGGCTTGTGCCAGAGTCTTTGCAGTTCGATCTTTAAATCCGCATATCGTGTAGTTTTATTATTATTATTATTATTATTATTATTATTGACACAAAAGCACAGTATGTCACAGCAAACTAGATCGATATGCTGGATTTCGTATCACAAAATCACAAGTCAAACACTTCCCAAGTGTCTAAGACTGTGTGATGTATTTTCGAATGATGCACGCAGATCCTTTTGCAGTTGACAGATCATGATTTTGTCGATGTTTATTGTTTCCAAATGCTGGTTGAGATCTTTTGGCATGGCACCCAGTGCGCCAATAATTATTATTATAATAATATTTATTATAATAATTATTATTATTTCCTTCCTTTGGCTCTGCTGAACAGCATTTCATAATTTCTCCAACATTCCTAAAATGTTACAGTAAACAAAGAAGATGACAAAAGGAATCAACCACACAAGATGTTTGTGGCACTTAACACCCATGAGAAAGCTAAGATTCAGACTAAGACTCAAATTGGAGTCTATATTAGCACACATACCATTCAGATTTCTGCCATTCATGCCTGGAGAATGAGAGATAACACACCAGAAAGATCGTAGTACTTTTGTTTCAACAAAGGAGCAACGATGTTTGCTTACCTTACAGCTGCAATGTGAGACTGACTTCATAACAGCAGTCACACTTTTTCTCTGGAGACAACAGACACAGCTGTTAGCTCTTTTATTCCGCCTTCACACCTTGAAGTCCCCCAACATGGGAGTTTGCCTGATGTGGCCGCATGGTGGTGCTCTGTGACCACACAGAGACCCTCTCCTGAAAGTGTAAAACTTTCAGAAAGTTTAAAGTAAGAGTTTTGAGACAGCTTTGTGGTGGAGCGGTTTGAGTATTGAATGAATACCTTGGAGACAAGGGTTCCAGTCCATGCTCAGCCATAGAAACCCACTAGGTAACCTTAGGCAAGGCATATCTTCTTAGGCTTAAAGGAATGCAATGGCAAAAGTTCTCTGAACCCATCTTGCCAAGAAAACCACATGATGGTCTCACCCTAGGGGTGCAATAAACTGGAAATGACCCAAAGACTCATAGCAGCTGTAGAATGTGAAAAACTGCTAGATCAGAATTTTCCCAGGTCTTCATATTTTATAGGTGAAATCTGAAATGCAGAATTGACCTCTTGTGTTATCACAACAACAATGGTTCTCCTGTGTTGACATCTTCCATACACAAAAACCATACAACTTAGAATTTGCTGTTTTCCTATGAGCTGTGTATTCCAGTTCAAAGCACCCTTCATTTTTCCCCTTCAAGGGAGCCTGGGTGTCAGCAATGGGGTTAAGAAAGTATCCTTCCTGACCCATTATGAGGGGAACTTCCCACACACTTCCTTTCCATATCCTTCATTAAGACCTGATTAAAAGAATCAGAGTTAAGATAACACTCAGTCTGCGATCCTTTTCCTACTGTCTGTAGAGGAGACCAGATTTAATACTTTGGTAAAGCTGTTTCTTTCTACGCTGCAAGCATGTGCTTTCTCCCTGCATGCAGCTTTCCAAGGCATTTAAGGAGGCTTCCCACTTCCCAGGGAAGAAAGAGAGATCGACCTGGAGCTATCTCCTTGGGCTTCCTTTAAAAAAACTTCTTTTTGCTCTATTGCAGGCCCTGTCTGGAGTGGACATGCTTCAATGTCTGGGTTTAATGCTTCCTTAAAGCTGTTTTGCTGGGATTATTATTATTATTATTATTATTATTATTATTATTATTATTATTATCTTTTAGAAGTATTTGAAGGAAAGGAAGAGAAGGAGAACTAAAAGCTAAAAGGGTGACTCTCCCAAGCCTCTTACCCACCTGTCCCCGCATGTCCCCAACTCCCAGTCAGTCCCATGAAATAAAAATAATTTTTAAAAAATCAAGGAAAATCAAAAAGATTAAAGTGTGATGCCAAATGGGGAGGAGGAGCCGAGATGAGCTCCCACTTGGTTCCGTTCTAGATGGATAATAATATAATAATAATAATAACACTTTATTTGTACCCCGCTACCATCTCCCCATGGGACTCGCTGTGGCTTACATGAGGCCAAGCCCAAATACAACAATACAAGCAATAATAACAACAATACAAGCAATTAAAATAAAAACATGGACATGGTAAGGGCCCTTCATACCGGAAGGGCCCTTACCATTGCAGGCTCCTGAAAGAGCCAATGGAACCAAAGGAAGCGGCTCCAAACAGATGTCCTGGACAGTCCCGAATTAATTCGCTACAAACCAGGAAAACCCTGATTTGTAGCTAATTAATTTGATAGTGGATTTATTCCAGGATAAATCCACAATTTCTGGGTCTGGACTGTAGAATACTGCAGTCCAGACAGTATTCCGAGTTTACCAGGCCAAATAATCCTGATAAACTGTGGRAATACACACCTTCCTTCCCCCAAGCCCCCAGATCCCTTAGAAAAGTAAGCCTCGGCCAGCTCTTCCGGGGGGGGGGGGTAGGAAAATGCCCCCCCCCTTTCCTGGCACATCATTTCTATGTGCCAGGAGAGCCAGCTGAGGCTTGTAATTGAGGGCAAGTATGTTTTTATTACTTTTCTAAGGGGTCTGTGGGCTTGTGGGGAGGGGCTTCATATGTTTGCTCAGGCTAGTCCCAGAAATCGTACACTTTCTGGGCTGGGTGTGGACAAGCCTCCAGAAACATCCGTGGTTTTTTAACACAGATGCTTCTGAGGTAAAGGCCTGTTTGGATCCGGCCATAAGAGTTTCTGATTTTTCCTACTACAGTACTCCCTTTTGGGGGAGGTGGAGGCAAGGGCTTGAATTATGTGTATCACATTGTGACAGGTATCCCATTAGCAATTGATTGTGTATTCCTGTGTGATAAGAGGTTGGACTGGATAACTCTTGGGACTTCTTTCAACGTTATATTCGGAGTGGAGGGGGGGTTGATTCTTATTTGCCTCACCAAATAAGAATTGTGCTTCTATGATCAAATTTTACTCAAATCTCTTAATTTCTGGCATTGCAAAGAAAGAGACATTAAAATAAATCACTGCTATTTTGTATTTGCTTCATTTGCATTTCCCTGGTAACTACATTTCTAAACACTAAATTCAATTATTGTTAAGTTCAATGCCCAACTGATATTTTTGAATGCTCTTTGCAAGTGATATTAAGTTATTGCAAATGCAATGAGAGTTATTGCAGATATGAGATTCTTATGCTCCCATCCCCCCCTCCACATAGCTACTAGAGGAATTCGTTTTTCTTTTTTCTTTCATTTCTTTTGTTTCTTTCAGTACTTCAGGAGCACAAAACAAGAAGCCCCCACCCACCCACCCAGTATGGAAATCAGCTTGACACAAAAGCAAGCGGGAGTGGGTTCTGGCTCCTGGCCTGCTTTTTGGCATCACAGTTTAAACTTTTTTTATCAATCCCCTAGCAAACAAAAAGTAAACCCTCATTCCCTGAAAACTACTCTCTTCTTCTGGGAAGTCATCAATCTTTCTTACCTGGAAGTGAGAAGCACTCCTTGGAGAGTGTGTGGCTGGCTGGCGTGGTGTGGCCCAGGAGAGAAAGCGTTCGCACCTGCAGCCAAGCAGCTCCCAGAACTTGCCTTCTTGCCTTGATAAGAGAGTGTGTGTGCAACGTGCAGCCCTAGAAAGTGCATGTACCTGCCAGTGCTTGCAGCTGAGCGCCACTTACTCTAGAGTAAGAGGCACTTGGCTGCAGCCACTGGCAGGCATGCATGCTTTCTGGGCCTGTGCACCACACATGCCTTCTAAAGAGAGTGCATGTGTGACGTGCAGGCCCAGAAAGCACGTGCCTGCCAGTGCCTGCAGCCGACCACCTCCTCTAGAGTAAGAAACAGAACTTGTCTTCTTGCCTTAGAAAGAGAATGTGTGTGTGTGGCGTGCAGGCTCAGAAAGCATGCGTGCCTGTCAGTCCCTGCAGCCGAATGCCTCCTCTAGAGCCCCCCCCCCCAAATTCTCATGGTGGTCCACGAGAAGGCCTTACTGGTGCATTATTTAAACTGTTATGTTTATTCATATCATGATCTGATCACCATACTCAATATATCCCATATGCATGGGGGTATTGGGGTAATGATACAAAAGGTTTGCTAGGCTAGACCCTCTTTCACTCAGACTCAACCCCCCCCCCCCGAATCAAACTCAGCTCCCCCCGAAACAAAATCCTGGCTATGGGCCTGCCTCAGTAGAAATAGCAGATAAGAAGAAGCCTCCTTACAGTGCACACGAGGGGAGCCTGGGTGGTAAGCCCACCCCCATAATAGTCTGATAGAAAACTGATATTTCAGCACCCCAGAACGAAAACAGATATCTGTCCTCCTGATTTCAGGAGGCTTCCAAAAATCAGATCGGAGCCCTCACCAAAAGCTGGGACACCACACAGGTCAAGGTTGACCCCAAATATACAACCATAATGACTAAACTCCTGTGGAGATATATGCGTTTGAACATACCTTAAATGTTTTAAATGTATTTTAATCTAATGTTTTATCTTTTGTATAATGTGTGCAATGTGTTGGATGCTATCGGCATCGAATTGATGCCATTGTAAGTCGGCCTGAGTCCCCCTTCAGGGATTGAGAAGGACAGGGTCAGGCATGTAGCCGGGGGGGGGCTTGGGGGCTTCAGCCCCCCCCCCCGAAATTCTCATGGTGGTTTGCGAAAAGGCCTTACTGGTGCATTATTTCAACTGCTATGTTTATTCATATCATGATCTGATCACCATACTCAATATATCCCATATGCATGGGGGTATTGGGGTAACGATACAAAAGGTTTGCTAGGGTAGACCCTCTTTCACTCAGACTCAGCCCCTCCCCCCGAATCAAACTCAGCCCCCCCCCCCTGAAATCAAAATCCTGGCTACGGGCCTGGACAGGGTAGAAATGTTGGAAATAATAATAATAAATAAACTTCAGCAAACCACTGTCCAGTTTTAAATAGAATGTTTTCCAGGGTTTCTAGATGCTTGAGAGTAACTAGCAACAAGTCAGGTACTAAAAGACAAAGGTGTGAAAAAACTCTGATCCTTATCAAATAAGTGAGTAGAACGAAAACGAGGGTTGAATAGGAAAATATGGTCTTCTTAAATGGCTCATCTTAAAAATGAAACCAACTTAAAACTAAGTTAGATTTTGGGACCAGGGTATTGGAAAATCTCATCCCACATGAGTATGTCCAAGATACGAGTTCCTCAGTGGAAGCCCCATTGTATTTCCCACCATCCAGAGACGATAGGTTAGTGAGTACACCAGGCAGGGTTTTTTTTTCTATAGCAATATTTAGAAGTTTTGACTCCCTTCCAATGGAAGTCAGGGTAACATAATGATATTGGTCTTTTGGCAGGTGACCAAGACTTTATTGTTCTATTTGGCCTTTGATTCCTTTTTTTAATTTGGAAAAAAAAACAGCCATGTTTAGGTTGGCCTTTGAGATTGTTTTAATCTGTTCTCAGAGGATTCTGGCTTTTTAAAATTAGTTTTTTTTTAAAAATGGTTTTGTTCTGATCTTCTCTTAAAGTGTGTTTTTATTTGTTGTGCATTGCCTTGAGAGACCTGGCAGGCTGGGAGGTGATAAATAACAGTGATTGCTCCACGTGGGATTTCGACAGGTTCAGAAGGAGCAGCTGCCATAGGCATTTGAACCTTCCCTTTGATCTATACTCCACTGGTTTCAGTGGACTGGTAAAAGGCCAGCAGAAAGATGCTGACTGGGAATTTTGTATGTATCTCATGCAGGTATAAGTGCCCTAAGGAAATGGTTGGGCATTTTTCCAATCTGATACAGCCCCATGTAATTCAGACTTGTGGGACATATGCAGTGTCACTGATCATGGTTGCATGTTGTGCATGTACATTGCACATATATTCACATGTCATGTCTTTGTTTGATTGCACACAAGAGCTTCATGGCAAAAATAATACATAACTCTACATACTCTGCATGCAGCCCTTTGACTGTCTAACACAGACCCACTATTCCTCTATGGTCATATTATTGTTGACAATGGATACATGCCGGAATGAAAATTTTAGATATCATGTCTCTCTTCAATAGCAGAATTTCAACAATTCACTCTTATGAGGTACCATGATCATACTTCCATGCGCTCTCATAGCCCTGCCTTTCTGCACTATTGCAGTTTCTTACATTTTAAAAGTATTTCTTTTCTTTTTATTGCAATTACACAGTTTCAGTATTAGAAACAAAAAGGGCAAAAATATGCTTGGGAACAGTGAAGGGGAGAAGTGGAGAATCCTATCCCATAATACAGCATTTCTCAACCTGGTGGTTGGGACCCCTGAGGGGCTTGTGAGAGGATGTCAGAGGGGTCGCCAAAGACCATCAAAAAACACAGTATTTTCTTTTGGTCATGAGGGTCCTGTGTGGGAAGTCTGGCCCAATTCTATCATTGGTGGTGTTCAGAATGCTCTTTGGTTGTTGGTGAACTATAAATCCCAGCAAATAAAACTCACAAATGTCAAGGTCTATTTCCCCGAACTTCACTAGTGTTCACATTTGGGCATATTGAGTATCTGTGCCAATTCTGGTCCAGATCAATCATTGTTTTAGTCCACAGTGCTCTCTGGAGATAGGTGAACTACAATTCTAAAACTCAAGGTCAATTCCCACTAAACCTTTCCAGTATTTTCTGTTGGTCGTGGGAGTTCTGTGTGCCAAGTTTGCTTCAATACCATCATTGGTGGAGTTTAGAATGCTCTTTGATTGTAGGTACACTATAAATCCCAGCAGCTACAACTCCCAAATGACAAAATCAACCCCACCCCCACACACCACCAGTATTCAAATCTGGGTGTATTTGGTATCTTTGCCAAATTTTGTCAAGTGAATGAAAATGTATCCTACATATCACAATTCATAACAGTTGCAAAATTACAGTTATAAAGTAGCAACAAAAATAATTTTATGTTTGGGGGTCACCACAACATGACAAACTGTACTAGGGGGTCACAGCATTAGGAAGGTTGAGGGCCACCACCATAATGTAATATGTCTGTTAGCTTGCTGGCACAGAAGTAGAAAGGATCCATCTCACCAAGATACGTGATGGGAAGATTGCAGGATTGGGAGCTATGGACTTGTTTCATCTATTAATAGCTAGGGGAAATAATGGAGGGGAGGTAATGCTGATTTGCCTACCTCATGAGATAAATTATTTTGTGTACAGCATTTTGACATTTACACATGCTCCAAAATGATATGTAATAACACAGGAGCATCAAAACAAAGTGAGGTTCCTGGAAGAATTTGTAACAAATCACAGCAGTTTGGTTGCCTGCTGTGGTGCTGATGCTGGTAATGATTGTGTTATCACTTCTACTCCTAATAAAAATCAGTGAAGAAAGAATCCCATGCCAGGGCGAAGGATGCATAGGTTTTGGAGGCTTAGGAGGTAGCAATTTGTCTGGAGAAGTTCATGTATCTGATGCCAGGTGCATTATAAGATGAAAAAGTTCTCCATGCGGTGGAGAAAAGTGGCAAGATCTGACCTGAATGTTATTACTGATTTCACCCTGGATTGTCATTTGGCAAAGAGTGACAAACATTTTCAAAGCACAAACAAAAGAGATGATTCAGATGGTAAAAGGAATAAATAAAAATTCCATTTCCCAAGAGGTGTATGAAATTGGACACTAAGGCCAAAATTCTGGCTTGAATCCTATTGTTGATCCCAGTTTGAATAGATAGATTGGGATTTGGCTGTACATGGCACAAACAGGAGGCAAGCCTTTGTCCAATAGCAATTCTCAGAATCCCTGACCTTTGGCCATGCCAGTTAGAGCTTGTGGGTGTAAGAATCCTAAACATCTTGAGATCTTCAGTCTGTGTCAATCATCTTGTAAGGATTGCATGCCGATTCCCTGCTCGGACATCAGCCAGCACGCCAACATCTCAAATCAAGAAACAGCTTTCTAAGATCTACAGAGATACTCACCAGAACACCTCAGCAAGCAGGAGTCCAAAAGTGGCAGGCTAAAACCCAGAACCTCAATCTATGGCTGATTGTGTTTTTTCTCTACTGGCTTAATTTTTCATTGTGGTAATAGGAAGGAACTAGCAAAATCACCTCTAGGTATTCCTTGCCTAAGAAATTCATGGGGTCTTCACAAGTCAACAAGCAACTTGAAGGTACAGACACATACACATACCAGGGATAATATCCAGTCCCATTCCAATTCACTTCTATTGTCTGAGTGTTGTGTGCCTTCAAGTATTATTATTATAAATAATAATAATAATAATAATAATAATTATAATTATAATTATAATTATAATTATTATAAGAAGGGGTCTGCCACTGCTTTTCTCTGAGGCTATGAGACTGGCTATCCCAGGTGAATCAGTGAGTTTCTATGCCCAAGCAAAATTTTGAATCCTGGTCTCCTGGATTCCTAATCCAAGACTCCAATTATTATATCTTGGCTCTCCTTTCTTTATTTTCTCCCAAATACAGGAATGGATGCCATTCTTTTGGACTGTTTCCTGATCTTTTTGAAGGGAAATGAAGATTCATAAAAGAAATTAAATTCTTTAAGGAAAAAAAAGCAAAGCAGTGTGTTGCCTGATGGGTTTAATCTGGCTGCTTAAACAAGAAGGAGCCGTTTCCCTTTGACACTAGGCTGGCACTGGTACTCAGCATTGGCCCAGAAGCAGCAATAAAGCTCATTCCAGAGACATTTATTTCAGCAAAACAATAATAGTTCTGTGTTAAGAGTGCAAAATTCCGGCTGGATTTTCAATAGCATGTGATAAGTCTTGCATTTTACAGGAGCCGGCAAAGCATAAACATGTCACAGGAATTGCACAGGAGGCAAAAATATTCCTTGCTGAGCTGCCTAGCAGGAGGTAGGTGAAAAACTTCAAAACAGAGCATGCACAATTAACAGGAAAAATATTGCCAATAAAAAAGCAGCAGGAACATGACCTGAGAGATGATTTAGATGTGTGAGATTACAGCAAAGTGTGGATAGGAGGGGGAAAAATTAGCCTGGCGCATCAAAAGAGCAGCTCAAAGGGATTTCAGAGGAAAAACAACATCACAGTGAGGCATTCGGCTAGAAACACTCCAAACCTAGGGCATGCAGTGATGACTTCATCAAGATGTGACCAGACTCCATAACTCTTCTCTTAAAGTGCAAGATATTGAACATTCTCTATTACTGTCACAGGTATATTCTCTGACTGATCACTCTAAGGGCTTTATCTCATGAACCTGCTATTCCACTACAGTCTTGCTATCATTGACAATGGATATATACCAGATTGAGCATCTACAATATTCCATCTCTCTTCATTAGGGCAATTCACCAATTCATGGTCCCACAACCATACTTCATCATAATCCTGCCTTCTCGCACTGCTGCTGTTCTTGATTTAGTGAGACTTTTAGTGAGTTATAATTGACTCTTTTGGAGAATGTATATGTTCAACTATTTCCTCTAAGCAGAATAAACTTGTCGAAGGCTTTCATAACCGGAGTCATAGAATCATAGAATCATAGAGTTGGAAGAGACTTCATGGGCCATCCAGTCCAACCCCCTGCCAAGAAGCAGGAAAATTGCATTCAAAGCATCCCTGACAGATGGCCATCCAGCCTCTGTTTAAAAGCTTCCAAAGGAGGAGCCTCTACCACATTCTGGGGCAGAGAGTTCCACTGCTGAACAGCTCTCACAGTCAGGAAGTTCTTCCTATTGTTCAGATGGAATCACCTTCCTTGTAGTTTGAAAGCATTGTTCCGTGTCCTAGTCTGCAGGGCAGCAGCAAACAAGTTTGCTCCCTCGTCCCCATGGCTTACCCTCACATATTTATACATGGCCCTCATCATGTCTCCTCTCAGCCTTCTCTTCTTCAGGCTAAACATGCCCAGCTCTTTAAGCCGCTCCTCATAGAGCTTGTTCTCCAGACCCTTGATTATTTTAATCACCCTCCTCTGGACACATTCCAGCTTGTCAATATCTCTCTTGAATTGTGGTGCCGAGAATTGGACACAATATTCCAGGTGTGGTCTAACCAATACAGAATAGAGGGGTAGCATGACTTCCCTGGATCTAGACACTAGACTCCTATGGATGCAAACCAAAATCCGATTGGCTTTTTTTGCCACCACATCACATTGTTGGCTCATGTTTAATTTGTTGTCCACGAGGACTCCAAGATCTTTTTCACACGTACTGCTCTTGAGCCATGCGTCCCCCATTCTGTATCTTTGCATTTCATTTTTTTCTGCCTGTGGAGTATCTTGCATTTGTCACTGGGTTGCTGTGAGTTTTTTGGTCTGTATGACTATGTTCCAGAAGCAACTTCTCCTGACATTTCATCCACATCTATGGCAGGCATCCTCAGAGGTTGTGTGGTCCATCATACAGCCCAGAAAACTCACAGCAACCCAGAATAAACTTATTTGCCAGTCGAGTGAAATTGTGGAAGGGAACATTTCAGGGTAGATCGACACTGTAGAATTAATGTAGTTTGAAAAGACTAACTTTCATGGTTCTATGCTAGAAAATATTGGGGGGGGGGAGTGTTGAAGTTTCGCTGAGAAGGCTAATGACCTTGTAAAACTACAATTCCCATGATACCATAGCATTGAGTCATAGGAGTTAAAGTGGTGTCGAACTACATTAATTCTGCAGATTTAGCGGCACCCTCAGCTAGTCATGCATATAATTTTCTCCAAAGTTCAAAACACAAATCGGAAAATTGCTCCTTCTACAGTGGTCGTAATAGCTCATGTGCTATGCCATTAACCAATGCTGTTTAATCCTACTTATTGGTACCTGCCACTTTATTTCCTCCCCTTCATGCCCTCAAATGAATCTAATTGAGTGGAAAGTTCTATTTATTCAGTTGAAAAAAAGGGATGGTGAAAGGGAAAGGGCAACCTGACTTTTTGCATGGAAGTATTTGGGTCATGTTAGAAAAGAACCCCGTTCTTTCTTTTTTACTTTAGCATCTTAGAGTGCACAGTCACAATGATCTTTTCAAAAAATGAGATTTTTCGCAGATCTGAAGGAAGATGACTGTGACATTTTGATGTTTGACACCCATCTTCTTACTGTGTCTTAACACTTATAAGAACTTTTCTTTAAAGAAAATTGAAGAAAATACATTGAAAGAACAATTGCAAGGTTCAGGAGACACAATCCGGGGAATTTCACTTGAACTATATGCCTTGTGATGCTGAGATTCCATATCTATATCTATCTGCAAACTCCCATTGAACTAAACTACCATTAATGGGACAATAATCTGGAACTATCCCTCATACATCTGGGATTATAATTGGATAACTTGTCTGATATACAATATATGATCTCAGTTCAAAATTGCAGAACTGGAGTCCTGTATGTAGTGCCTTTGAGTATATGGATGCATGTTCACACCCAATGATTTTACATTTGATTGTTCATTCAGTTATGCATTCTGCTGTGTAATATAATCATTCAACACAAAGATCATATTGAAGGATCAATGTAATAATAAATAATAATAACAATTTATTTATATTGCGCCCTACCTCCCCAAGGGGACTCAGGGTGGATCATAGTACACGTGCAATGTCTTTTGGACAAGAACAGAACAGAACAGACAGAAAGGAGGTATGCTGTGTCAACATCCAGCTTTTCGGCTCCTTGGAGGTTGTGCTCATATCCAAGCACAGGGTGGTGCTGTTGCTCCATCCTCTATGACCAAGAGCCATCAGGACTTCCTCCTTCCTTTTGGTCATGGCATTTCTGGTCTTTTGCTTTTATGGTGTCATAAAATACCTCTCCCACTTTTTAGCAGTACCTGATTTCTCTGTTTACAGCTCTAAGCTGTTTTCGAACTGCTTAGGTAAACAGTGAGCTGAGTTGATAGTTGGGTCCTCACACTGACCCGGGCTTCAAACTGGCAACCTTTCAGTTGGTAGATCTTATGGCTGGTGGTGATGATTTACCAGCTGAGCTATAGCCCCAGCCCTCTCAGCAGGTCTACATCTCCACCTGCTGAGATTTACCCTATGCATCCTCATGTAGGGTCTCAGCATGTAACCTTCTTCTATGTAAGTTCTGACTTACCTCCCTGAGATTAAGGATACATGAAGAATTCCACTCCACTCTGTGGCTTTAATGGGCTTGTCTCAGTGTCCAATCCCTCAATTTGCTAAGTGAATGTTACTTTGCACTCCCATACCTTCATGCTTACCTATGACTGCAGAGGTATCCAAACCAAATGAGCACAATTGAAAACAGCACATGGACAAAGTTGTGCATAAAAGTGATTCAACACATTTTAATCAACAAGGGATTGTGTTTAGTCATGGCATATAAATTAAAACATGCACACCATTGTGCACAGAGTTGGGGAAAATACACACAAAGCAATAGATGACTCTTGCTTCATCAAAAATGTGCATATGCATCCAAATCAGACATAGACAGAGATGGAGTTCAGAAAAGGAGAAAATCTATGGGTGTGTCATTTGTGTTTGTGGATATGGTCAGCTGTGACCAGCAGTGCTGCAGAATTTGAAGAGGCATGAATGGAGGGTGAAAGAGAGAAACGTACCAAGAGGAAGGCGCGTCAAGCCAACCCTGACCAAGACCGCCTTCCACTTGGAAACCAATGCCCTCACTGTGGGAGAAGATGCAGATCAAGAATAGGGCTCCACAGCCACCTACAGATCCACAAGAATACTGATCCTGGAAGACTATCCTACTCGTCCAAAGAGGGATCGCCTAAATAAGTAAGTAAGTGGATATGCACATCCTTGCCACATTCAGAAACCTCACCTGGGCAGTTCTGTTATTATTTGTTGTCAATTTCTTAACTTATGGTGACCTTTTGAAATCGAGACTTTAATGAACCACAAACATCAGCTTCCCTGTTCAGATCTTGCCCTAGCTTCCTGGGCTGAATCAATCAATTTGTCCAAGCATTATCATCTTTTCTACTGAGTTAGGTTGTCTCATGATATGTCCAAAGCATGACAGCCTAGGTTTGATTTATTGATTGATTTCTATCCCATCTTTCTCCCTATGCAATGTCCAAGGTGGCCTACAACATTTAAAAAACAGGGTATGGTTAAAATATTATTTATACAAAAAAGGTTTTTTAAAAGAATTAAAAAGCAATTCCATTAAAAGCAGAAAATTAAAAACATAAAAACACAGATAATAAAAGTTCATCTTGGCTTCTACTAAGTATTCAGGTGTGATTTACTCTTGGATCTATTTCTCTATTTTTGCAATCCAATATGCATTTGTTGTGTGATTTCAGCTCTGTGAAAATTGTAGGTTCGAGGAGTCAGGAGTGTCTAGTGAAGCCAGTAGTCCAAATCAGAGAGAGATGGATTAGAAGGCAAAACCAGAGGCTTATTCTCAATGGCCAAAGAGGATGTTAGCAGAGAAAGCACTCCAAAGTATAACCCGTGAACATATGGGTTTATGGTACATTTGATAGAAAGAAGAAGCAGTACCAATGGGAAAATTGCTATGCTGCTTTCCCATTGGTCCTAGGAGCTGCAAACTAGGATCCACAGCCTCACTGGAGAAGGCACAAGCCTGCTTCTGCCTCTGAGCCAATCAAAGGGGAGGTGGGAAATTTAATATCTGTCATTCATGGATTTGAAGTCTTGTTGTCATTGTGAGTCCTTCCCAGAAGCTGGATGCATCTGAGAGGAAAGCGGTTTGATGGGTAGTTGATGGGTCCTAATGGTCCAATGACAGTTAGACAGAAGATGTGCTGGATGTTGGATAAAAGGTATTTAAGGTGCAGTTACATATAATAGAGGATTCAGAGTGGGGGTCCGGATAGGTGCTATAGATCAGGGGCTAGCTTAGATCATATCATGCCAGATAGATAAAAGAAATTAGATTATGGTGATTTTCTCTGAGTTAGTGTGAGGCAAGGGCAAAGTGAGTTCACATTTTGGAGGATTTCCAAGGAATTTCATAGAAAGTTTATTTTTAAGGCAATGAGAAAATAACCATGTGGCTGGCTATATTTTCCACTGGAGCCATGTCTCATAATTCATATAAGTCATATTGTTGGGGAGTCCTATTTCTTGATAACACAGTTGTCTTAGAGCACCATGTTTCAAATGTGTCGATTGTCTCCCTGTTAGCTTTCTTCACTGCTCATTTTTCACTACCATGTATAGAAATCATTGAAATAGATGGAAGAGTTCCATTTTGTTGAGGTTTACAGACTCAGCTTGGTCCATGGAGTGAGATAGTCAGTATCTCCTAAAGTTAGACTACAACTAGAGCTCCTAACAGATTTATCTCACTATGGTACTGGGAGTGACAAAAAAGGTATTGAAATAAATCACAATGTGATAATGAAATAAATCACAAAGCCTAGATGATATTCATCTGAGATTCCCGAAGGACTCAAAAGATTGAAGTGTCTAAACCCAATATGTAATGGATCATTAACAATGGCAGCACCTCTTCCAGAGAAAGACAAGGTGCCCTATGTAGCAAAAATGCAACATCTCTTCCCCCGCCTTCTCAGTGCAAGGACAAAAGGGAGAAGATTACAGTTTTTAAGGTATTAAAATGTGACATATATTTAGAGTTGAACCAAGACTGTACTATGTGTGTGACAGAGAATGGGATTGAGAGGGAGAAAATTACACCACTCTCAGCTTCTGAGACACAATTTGAAACAGCTGGCAGGGGAACAATTGATAGCAAAGGAGAGAAGACATACCATTTCTGGAACAGGAGAACCACTAGAGAAGAACCCACATGCTATATAGGTGTCTCTGTTCCAGTTTGGCCTGGATTTAGTGAGCCAAGACTTGGTTCTACTGTCCTGATGAACATTGGAAGGAGACACAAGGTCCTTGTACACTACACAACTATAGACCTATTATTCCACATTGACAAACACGCTTCCAGCCTATGAAATTGTGCAATTTGCAGTTTAGAGAGGGCAAAATGCTGAGCCAGAAAATTCTAGTAACTCATATCCTTCATGTATATGAGGATCCTACTGTAATATAATTGTGTATTGTGAAAGGGTTTCATGGTGTCTCAGCATCCCACAACTTTGGCTCAGTAATACTGCTGTAGACAGACCACCTAGACCTAAATATCAGCCTTTTATAGCAATAAGGTTAAGAAATTGAGCAATGGAAAGAGGACTGGTCCTACCATTAGGGTTGTAGCTACATTATAGGTGGAATTCTTCAGATGTTTACTTCTCAAAATAAGCACTGTGTGAAGAAAAAGTGATGGTCCTCTTTCAGTGCTGGTTTGCCTTCCTTGTGAGATAAAGTCCTTAGTCCTGAATTATTAGTAAGTTTCAAAAACTGATTGGTTTCCAATATTTTTTTACTGTAGGAAGAAAATTGTTAAAATTACTTGTTGCTTCCTTTGAGTTGAATTACATCCCTATAGGATAAATTCTGGACTCCATTCAAAGAACAAATGGCTCCATGCATCACATTCCCCTGCATTTCCTTTACTTTCATTCATACAGCACTTCATCTCAAGGTTGTTGTGTGATTGGATCTTTGCAGGCTGACAGTAGGGATGTGCAATGGATTAGAATTTTTTTTCAAAAGTTTTGACAAAATGAGGTGGCGCACTGGCACTACATTTCTAAAGTGTTTCTAAAGCATTGTTAATGAAAAATTCATTACTATGATGGCAGTAACAAAATAATAAATAAATATTAAATAATTTTTTATTCATAACCTGACGTATCTCCCCAGGGCAACTCAGGGTGGTTTCCAACAAAAGATGGCAAATAGTCAATGCCATAATAAACAATAAGCCAAATCAAAATAGTAAATAAAACACTATAGTAATTGCGCATAATTATTATAACTGGGGAAACTTCAGAGGCTCCTTTCTTTTCCATTTTCACAGCTATTTTCAATTGTTTTTATGATAGAACCAATTAGGAAATTACATTTATAACCAAAGAACAAAAATCATAGTAAATACACCACCAAAGCACCCCTGACAGATGGGCATCCAGCTTCTGAATGATATAATAATAAAGAAAATATGTTCCTAGTTTCTAAGTGTTATTTCCTGTTTAATGCTGAAGTCCTTACATTGAAAGTAGTTGTTCTACTCCAGAAACTTTGGTTTGTGGCACAAACTATGTTAAATTGGTGGAGACTCAATAATAATATAGCAAAATGTACTATGGCACGATGTCCCTCCCACATTTATTGGAACTCTGGCTGGTTACGGAGGGGAATATCTCCCCCCTATCCTGATTGGTGATTCTGATTTGATTTTTGCAGATTTAATTAAAATGCTGCTGTTAGGAATCTCTAGGTTCTCCAGTAATTTTAAATGAACAACTTATTGCAGAATCATGCTGATGGACCTAGACATTTCTAGAGAAGTGTTCTTCTAAGTTAAATAAAGGTTTGTTTTATTCACATTGTTTTTCCATTTTTTTTTTGGTGGCCCGGTTCCCCTAAACCCAGCAAATATGGCAAGTTAATTGTCGTTTTATAATTGTTTCCTTGAGGTTTGTGCACAGATTTGTCTTGGACGTTTGCCTTGAGCTTATTTGGCTAGTAAGGAAGCCCACATTGGCACGGGCTGCACCACCATTTTTTTACTAGCCTCAACAGAACAGTGGTTGTCAAAAACCTGCTGCTTTTGGTTTATTCCAGTTACTCTTGTTGAGTGTGTGGAGGGAGGCAGCTGCTAGAAGGCAAAGGATCCCAGGAAGCAAGGTTTCTTAAGCTCTTTCTTTAAACCCTAAAAACAAAAGGGAAGGATTCCAGAAAACAAGGTTTTTAAGCCCTTTATTAAACCTAGGTTTCCTCTAAAGACAGAAGGGAAAGGATCACAGAAGGAGTGGTGTCTTAACTCTGATGCTTTTAATCCATATCTTAATGAAGGATATAAGGACAAACTATGCCTAAAATGTATTGTCGAAGGCTTTCATGGCCGGAATCACTCAGTTCTTGTGGGTTTTTTCGGGCTATATGGCCATGTTCTAGAGGCATTTCTCCTGACGTTTCGCCTGCATCTAGCAGACCTCACCTCTGAGGATGCTTGCCATAGATGCAGGCGAAACGTCAGGAGAAATGCCTCTAGAACATGGCCATATAGCCCGAAAAACCCACAAGAACTGAATATCCAAAAAGCTTGCAGAAATAATTCAAATGCAGTGAATAACCAAAAGCCTTCCCCCATTGCCACCAATTGGCTAGATAGAAAATGACTCTTTTGGCTTCCCATATCAAAAATGGATTTATGTCCTCCCAAATCTGGGAGGCTCCTGAAAAATGGATCAGGACCCCCACCGAAATCCAGGACACCGAAATAGATTGAGGTTTATCCAGATTGCACAAGCCTATTCATTATAGTTTGTAGTTGTGTAGTCTTGCTAGTTTATAGATCTAAAATAGCTGTTTGTGTGTTTTATTTTGTGCTTTTCCTGAATAGAAATATGTATTTAAAAATAAAAGAATGACAGTCCACATACTATCTGTCATGAATGACTTTTCAATAACTTTGAAGTATATGTTCTTTTTATTGCAATTTCCAGTGTGAGAAGGTATTATCAGATTACAGAAAACATTTAGACAAAGAATGACATTGGACATACAAACATACAGATTCTATGCAACTATATTGGATTCACAATTACATTGGTTAACAAACAAACAAACAAAAGGGGAATTACATTTTCACTCAACGTTCACACACCTGTACATGCATTCATCCACATGCATCCAAAATATTACCATATCCTTTTCTCCCTCCTTGGAGAGCACCTGTTAGGCCAGACCCTGATTTCCTGCAGCCTGTCAACGCATAGTTCCATAACTTCCATACTGCCAAAACTTCAAAATGCTGAGATACCAAAACTTCTTTCCCTAAGCACAATGCCAAGGACCAGATCTCTGTTTTCCATACCGCAGAACCTGACTCCCTGCACAAAATCTAAGACTACAAAAGTGCACTTCTTCTTCTTCCCTTGAGAAAGAGGCCCCAAAGTGACCAGACTGCTCCTGTGCAGATCTGCCACTATCTGAATACACCATCTCTCTCCTTCCATGGAACAGAGCATGGCGGGTGACGAGAGTCTCTGTCTGTGACAATTTGAGCATTATTAGACTTGGTCTTTTATAGGAATATTCTGGTGATGTAGTCCCAAAGTTGTAAATTAATGATAGACATCTTCCATCCAAGATCCATCTCAGTATTAATCTTCTTGATTGGTGTTAAACACAAGGCTTGTGTTGACTTCCTTCTTAACATAAGGAAGGTTGCAAACATTTCCTTTATCACTGTCCCGTTCTTATCAGGGTTTCTCATTAGCAAGTCCAGCAAGCAGGTAGTTAGTCATTGCAGGCCTTAATATTATACTGGTGTTTCCAAAATTATTAGCTCCATTCATCCATCCTTCCATTCTTCCATTCATTCCCACACATAATTATTAGATTCACATTTATCAAATTTGCACATAGAATTTCTTATTACACTATCTGCCCAAATCTCTAGCCGATCCAGCTGTCCTTTCCACTGCATCCTTATAATAACCATACTTGTTTTCTCATTTTTTTTATTTCATTTGCATTTGCTATTTTGTTTTGTGTGCTTGGTTTAGGCTGGGAATTAACAATTTAGCCCATGTCACCCAAAGATATTTCCAGTGCCAAATGCAACATGCTGCTTCAGTTCACCAGACTGGATGTCCTCGGGTGAGATTTTATTATTAGTATTCATCTGCAATATATTAGGGCCAGGTTTGAGTAACTTCACATTTCTCAGGAAAACAACAAGAAAAAACAGGTCATAAACTGAAAATCTCACCTTTTGAACCAGGAAAATTGCAATCGTCTAGAGATATTGAATTTGCAGGATTTCTGTCCTCACATTTTCTTTCCCCACCTTACGAACAACTTGGCAAATTGAAGCAATTTTGAATCAGTCTCCTGGAGCAAAGAATGTGTTTTTCTTCTCTGGGAATGATTTACCAACATCTGCTATAGCATTTTCTTAAGGGAGAAAGTAAGATCTGTTATGTCTCCTTTACTTCTGTAAATGCAGTTTCACGGCTGACATATGACTGTCCCAATGGCCAAGAACAAGCCATCATGAATGCTAGATTAGGTTTGTATTCCCCGCTCCATCCCACTTCACCAACCCATTCCTGACCTTTTGTTGATGGGCAGGAAAATCTATTGTGGATGGAAGTCATGCAAAGGTCATTGGAGGGTTTGCAATACTGAAATGGATCTTACAAGCCAGGATGTGGGAACATGAGGCCCAATGGACCACAGCTTCCATCATTCTTCATTGGTTATCTCATAGGGCTGTTGGAGTGGTAGTCCAACGACAGCTGGAAAGACATAGAACATGTAGCATTACTGTAAATCTAGAGGATAAAATTACATCAAAACCGTTGTTAACACATGGCAGAAGATAAGCTACAGTACAATTGCTATAATTGCTATAATTTCCATTTCATCTTTGCCCAACTTAGCCAAGAACCTCAAGAACTGGAGTGCTGTGAAATAGAGGAACTCCTAATAGATTAAGTTGTTATGGACATGTGCCCACAAATAATTTCCAACATGCAGCAATTCAAAGGCCTAAATAACTCTGAAGAAATGAGATCCTGCCTGAACTGGGAAACTAAGTAGGATCAACCTCGGCTAGTACTTGGATAGAAGATCATTGTAGGCTATATTTAGAGTATACTTTGCCCAAGGAAAGCCTACAAAAAGGATTACCATAACTCAATATGCAAATTGAATACACTCTTACACAAGGCAAACTTATTGTGGTTTTTCTTTTCAAAATTTGCTCAGAGGGTGTTCAGCATTGCCTTCCCCTGAGGCTGAAAGAATGGGACTTGTCTAACGCCACAGTAGGTTTTCATTTCTACGTGGGGGTTTGAACTCTAGTCTCTAGTCCAAGTCCAACATTATGCTTGCTCTCCTTAGATAAGATAAAATAGATAAGATCAGAGTCAAATTTGCAATTGTTGAATTAACACAATTGTTCCAGCAACCTCGCTGCTCAGCACTGAAGGGGAAAGGACGTACTTCCCTGAAGGTTTTGGCCCCTTCAATTTCTCTTCTGCACAGTGGAAGGACAGTCTTCAAATGCTTTCCTGTTTGTCAAAAGTGGGAAAGATGTAAGATCTTGATCATGGAAGGTCCTTCCTTCAAAGGCCTTTACTTTTCAGTATTTTAGACATGGCCTCTTCGTGTTTGAGGGGATGTTGCCTTGAGACATCTGGTTGGGCAGCCAGGAAAAAGGAACAGCTGTTGTCCCCACCTCAGACCTTCATCGTAACATATGTGATGTAACATGAAGGCCCCGGAAAATAATGGTTATTTCCAACTTATAGTGGCCTGGAGGTGAGCTTGTCATCCCTTAGGTGGTCCCTCATAGCTAAAGGATGATGGTCCTCCAAATGTAGTGTCTTGGCGGTAGGTCCGTAGGTGGCTGCAGAGCTCTATTCTTGATCCACATGTTCTCCCGCAGTGAGCACATCGGTTTCCAGGTGGAAGGCAGTCCAGGTCAGGGTTGGGTTGATGCACCTTCCTTTTTGCACATTTCTCCCTCTCACCCTCCATTACAGCCTCTTCAAATTCTGCAGCACTGCTAGTCACAGTTGACCTCCAGTTAGAACACCTTTTTGGCTGCAGGGTGGTGACCCCTCTGGACATGGCAGTCCAATTAGGGATAAGAGGCAGACTATGTTTAGGGCACCTTTTCTAGCCCCTTCCCTGAGTGGGGTGAGCAGAGTGAATCCTAAAAAAGGCTGCTCAGTCATGGATAGAGCTGCAGCTGAACTTATCATGGGGTTTTCTTGATAAGGTTTGTTCAGAGATGGTTCTCCTTTGGCCTCTTCTGGGTCTGAGGGTGTCTTATTTGCCCAAGGTCATCCAATACATTTTCATGGCTGACCAAATATTCAAAACTTCATCTCCAGAGTCCAAAGTCTAGCACTCAAACCACTACATACATCACACTGGCTCATTAGATATATCATAGCTAATGAAATAAAATGTTCTCTGTAACTAGTATCTAACAGCAGGAAGAAAGAACAGGTACATTTATAGTAATAGCAAGGCAACAAGATCATTTCAAAATCACACAGTGACAATCCTTGCTTCCCTCCATTCCATTATTACCAAGAATCACTTGAGTGTATTAATCTGAAACCTGCCAACACCTTTTATCTAGTACCAAACTTTCCTGGCAGGATCCAATATATCACCATCTCACCTCTGTTCAAATTATGTTCTTTGTTAGAAGCACCACCCAGCTCTGGCATACTTATTAATTATCTCCTTCGATAAAGACTTCACTAAGGTGTGCTCAACTGCATAGTTTTGTTGTAATTCATCTCACAATTTCAGACATAATGACATTATTTTAAAAAAATCCCAAGACAATGTGAATGTCTCAGAAAATACTACAGCCTGACACCCCCTCCATTATATCTACACATCGTATCACTGGGGTTCCTTTTAAAAATATGCACACAGATAAATCCAGACAATTGTTTTACTTCAAAACTTCCTTGAGCCCAATTTGGGAAGAAAGGAATTATCATAGCAATAAACGGTTGGTCATCTCCACTATTATTTGTGATGGTGATAGAGCCATGCAACAATCTAGTGCAAAAGGACACTATGGGTAGGACACATCAGTGAGAACAAACATTGTCTCTTTTTTTGCTGGAGACATGAAATGATTGCATTATGCAGACACCAAGAACTTTTAGTATAACATCCGAATTTTGCATTTCTTCAGGCTTAGAAATAAGAAAATACAAGATATTCCTCTCAAACAACTTTCACTATCAAGAAGCTCTTTCTGTTGTTTAGGCTGAATCTCTTCTCATGCAGTTTGGATCTGGTTCTCCATGTGCTAACATGAGAAATAAACTTGTCCCCTTCTCAATATGACAGCTTTTCAAATATTTAAACATGTCACCTCTTAACCTTCTCTCCTCCAACTCCAGAGACCACTCCTCATAGGGCTTGGCTTCGAGACCTTTTACTATTTTGGGGGCCCTTCTCTGGAAATATTCCAGAAAACTTGACATATCTCCGAGTTGGAAGATTTCTTTTAAAGTGTCACTATGAAAGTGTGACTTTCCTTACAAATATAGTTTTCCTTTTGAATTATGATTTTAATAAACAGTCCTCTATTTGAAGGAATCCTGTATCTCAGTCATAGATAACTGTGGATATCTTTCAGTGGCGCAGTGGGTTAAACCCTTGTGCTGACAGAACTGAAGACTGACAGGTTGTAGGTTCGAATCCGGGGAGAGTGTGGATGAACTCCCTCTGTCAGCTCCAGCTCCCCATGCGGATACATGAGAGAAGCCTCCCACAAGGATAGTAAAACATCAAAACATCCGGTCATCCCCTGGGCAACGTCATTGCCAATTCTTTCACACCAGAGGTGACCTGCAGTTTCTCAAGTTGCTTCTGACACAAAAAAAACCCCAAAAAAACTAGTTGTTGTTTTTATTTTTAAATCAATTGCAATTAATTATATATCTAGGTAAACTGGATTAAAAATTATCTGAAGATTATTACAGCACATTGATATTTCATTAAATATTTGTTGAATTGATTAAAATCCTCACTGGAATTAACAAATTAGCAGATTGCCATACCTGATAATGTGATGTTGTTGACAACATTGAATGACCATATCAGACAGAAGCGTAATGGCCAAATGAAGATGGAAAATGATAGGAATAATGTCAAAGCAATCATGATTTTATTTTGCAAGGGAGAGTGAACAGACAGCTTATTTCAGCATTAGCAGAAGCAGACATCAGATAAGGTAGGTTATGTTTGGTTCTGATCTAATTAAATGCATTTGCCCATAATCTTTTTTAATATCTTGAACTTTGGATCTTTGGCATATCCCTTCAAAAGCAATTGTGGTGGGTGCTTTTGCTTAAAGCCTGCCCTTGTGGATGGTTTTACAGCAACCTTAACTTTACTGGAAATAATTCTGATTAGTTTCACCACTAATTACAATGACCTGACTATATTTGACCTTTGGGTCATCATCTGTTTCTCTTCGCTTGATCAATTCAAGCGGATGCCTTGGGAATGGCAAAAAACTTGGCAGACCCAAATATTGCACAAAGATCTTTTGTTCTTTGGCCAACATTGGTTGTGCTACTTGTGTTGTTTGGGTTGTTTTATAACAAAGAAGAATTAATTAATCTATGTCATGCAGTGTGTACAGAAGCGATTCCAAATGACCAAAACATACTCATTTATCAACAGATACTTCTCTATTTTACACTAGATTGTGTGAAGTGCCCCACCCTTACACCATCATGCCATGGGAAGCATTCCTTACATGACAGGAGTTTTGTAGGCTTGCCAAAAAGGTTTTTATCTATGTCGAAAGAACCAGATTTGCAATAATCAGGTCCTAACTTGGCAAGCACAAACATACTGAACTGGAGCCCTATTTGATGGCCTACCGCAGTGGTTCTCAACCTGTTGGTCTCCAGATGTTTTGGCCTTCAACTTCCAGAAATCCTAACAGTTGGCAAACTGCCTGAGATTCCTGGGAGTTGTGTGCCAAAACACCCGGGGACTCACAGATTGAGAACCACTAGCCTATAGGGAAATCAGCCCACCTGTGAGAGCTGGGCATGGGCATCTCAGCGATATGGGTGGGTTTGGGGCAGGTATTGAATGAAGGCTGCTTCCATTCCCAATCTTGATGTTAACCCACCCACCTCCAAAGCAGTGTGAGTCAGACCCATGGGATGGGTAGAATTTTTCCCCTTGTTGAAGAGCTTTTTTGCCTACCCCACACTGTGAGCTAGGGACTGGGGAATTGGCTTTGGGTGTGATCTGTGGTTAGTTTTGGTCACTCACAGGTTTTTGCTGATATGGAAATTGGTGAACCAGCTTCTCAATCCAGAATAATCCAGAGTTCTCCAGAATCACCTCTTTAGGTCTCGGGACTAGGAAGGCATGGATAGAGACTCTTTTCAGGGTGACTTGGGACTTACTCCCCTGACCTTGGGGCTCAGGACTTAGGAAGGGGAAGACATTGGGGAAGCCTTCCAAGTGCAGGTGGTCTGGGGAACAACCCAAATTTGGGTTTTCCTTGGAGTTAGATGGTTGTGGAGGTTTCAGAGAATACCTATGTTTCCTCATCAGTAAACTCTCTCCCCATTTTTGGTTAAGGATATAGCTGAGTCACAGTTGCAATAACATGCTCAATAAAGATGGCTTTGTTTACGCAATGTTCTGGTGTAGTCTCATTATTTCACTGGTGGGTCATCAATGCTTGCTGTCAGCAGAAATGGCTAACTCATTAGGATGTGCATTCTTATGTAAGAAATTTACAGTGTATCTACATTGTAGAATTCATGCAGTTTGACACCATGTTAAATGCCATAGATCCATTTTACAGAATCCTAGGAAGCCTCTAGCCTTCTTGACCAAAGAGTGCGGGTGCCTCAAAGTACACATCTCAGGATTCTATAGCACTGAGCCATGGCTATGTAGTCAATCTCACCATGAATGGAATCCTGTTGTTGTCTTATATTGGCATAACTTATGAAAACAAATATTTTTAGTCTAGTGCCCAATATCAACACTCAGCTCAAGGTCACAGAAGTGAAGCTGCAATGTGAAGCCATTGAGTATGTCCATGTCAGTTCTTGGCAGATATACTTCTGTGTTGTTCTGTTGAAATTGGCAGTACCACATCTTCATTTGTTTGTATAATATTGCCATTCAATAGAAGGGTTGCATAATAATACTGACGTGCAACTCTACTTTATGCTTCAGCTCTGATTAGAATAGCTTAACCTAGGCAGAGTTGTTTTGTAAAAGAGCTCTGATGGCTGTAAAGAGAAGGAACTTTTGGTAGCTTGTAGACTTTCATGCAAGGTCCGTTGTTATCAGGTTGGTTTTACTCATGACAAAGTAAGCTGAGGACAAAAGAAAATGGGCAGAGAAAAGAAGAGTAAAAACTGGGACATTTTAAAAGCAGCTGAACAAGTGGAATGACAGAAGATTAATTTTAATAAGTACTAAATCAGTACAGTTGGAGGTTATACCACATTACTTTGCCATATAATTAATTTTCTTTCTTTCTTTCCTTGTGGGGGTAGATTTTCAGAAAGGATGGTTGGTCAGAGCTTGAATGATTTCAGGGGATGAGATGCAAAAAAAAAAAATGATGTTAAACACACATACAAAGACATACAAGGGGGATTCATTTCCCCTGACCGACTTTTATTTATCACAGGATGCTGAAACGGCACATGTGTAATATTATAGGTCTCTATAAATTACATTCCAATTTCCAACTCAGAATGGATAATGGTCTTGATTGTATAGGTGCTGAAGTGGTGTGAGGTTTGAGAATGGACCCTGTGAAATGCAGAGCAGTCATCACGTTCCTTTACTTGAAAGGTCGCACACCAAAGAAGATGTTCAATGAGATGAAAGAGGTTTATGGTGATGTTTCTCCATCATATGATGTAGTCAAGAAATGGCATTGTCAATTCAAATGTGGTTGTTTTGCGGTACAAACAGCTCCAATTCCAGAGCAACCCCACTCTGATATTGATGAACACACCATCCAGCAAGTGGAGGTTGCCATTTTGGAAAATCGCCACATAACCATTCGCCACCTAGCCCAAAATGTCAAGATCAGTGTGGAGTCCATGGAAAAAAATCATCCCTCGGCTGCTCACACCTTTCCAGAAGCAGGAATGAATTGAATGCTCTCAGGCTTTATTAACGATGTGCCATAGAAACCAGGAGGACTTTTTCAACTGACTGATCACACAGGATGAAAGCTGGGTTCCTCACTATGATCCTGAGACTAAAGTCCAGTTGATGCAATTGAAGCATCATGACTCAGTGCCTCCAAAGAAGACACATACCCAACTCTTAGCAGGCAAGGTCATGCTCACAGTATTTTGGGACCAGCATGAAATAATATTGGTGGATTTCCTAGCAAAGGGTACCATGATCACTGGAGCATACTATGTTTCACTGCTGTGGACATTGCGGAAGGCCATCAAAACCAAGAGACGTGGCATGCTCACCAGACATATACCTTCTGCAAGACAATGCACCAGTTCACAACTCATATGTTTCCCAAATGGAAACATGCTCCTGTGGCTTTGAAATTCTACCACACTCCCCTTATTCACCTGACCTTGCACCATCAGACTTCCACCTCTTTCCAACAATGAAGTTATTTTTGAAGGGCAAGCATTTTTCAGATGATGAGATTCAGATTTCCAAAGTCACAACATAGCTTTTGGGGCAGCCTGTCGACTTCTTCAAGCAAGGTGTTTACAGTTGCTTTAAAAGATGGGAGAAGTGTATGTCCCTAGGTGGCACCTATGGAGAGGACTAATAACTGTGCCAAGTTTCATTGCTCCCTGTCCATAGGAGGTGGGTCAGGGAAAACCTTTAGTGAATGCCCTCATACTTGATCTTCTAAACCAATAACTTGTTAATTATTTATATTTCATTTCTTATTGGTTTGAAGCCCCCAGAATTTTACAATATTTATTCACAATACTGGATCCTGCTTGCCATGAGCCAGAGCCGCTTTTGTGCATTGAAAAGAAGAAAAGTCTCTACGACTATGACTGGGAATAGCTTTGGGGGTGGAGGGGCCTGGAGAAACAGAACTCATGGAATATTTTTAGTTTGCTTGCATGCAAACAATTTAAGGGAACCAAATCAGTCTTCAATTTGCTAGAGATCGTGGCTATGAATTACCCTGGAGCCTTTATGCCAGCATATTGATTACTCTACAGTCAAGTGCAAATAGATGCATAGCCTAGAAGAACCATTAAAAAAACCCAGATTTTATTTATTTAGACTTTTAATCAACCCTGCTCTTAAAGCCTCAGTGAGTAACAACGTGTTTTTGAAAAAAAAACTGGAGGAGAGAAATAGCATTTAAAATATAAATACATTCCCAGATGCTAAATGCTTGCCTGGATAAAAATACCTTGCCTCTTTATTTTTGAAAAATGCTCAGACTCAGTCTTTAAATATATACCATTAGAACATGGGATTCTGAAACTGGAGGAAAAGATTGCATGTCATATCATCCTCCCAGAGTTTGGAAAAATGTTATGCTAATTTTTAAAAATACAACTCCAATAATTGAGCTCCGAAGGAGAATGGGGTTTGTAAATGTTAAGAAATGAGCAGGCTTGATTTAGAGACCACTAGCTGTCCCCTGCCACGCGTTGCTGTGGCCGAGTCTGGTGGTCTGGAAAATAATTAGCAAGTGTTGGTTTCTAATATATGTAATTTCTTTATGCTTGCGGGTAAACAGTATTTCTTGCAGTTTCTTCGTCAGTGCTGATGTGGAGATTGTCTGGTTTGCCCACTCTGAAACATGCACCATGCAAATTGTCCTTCTTTAGAGGTCCCTTTCAAATCTATGATACTATATCTCTCTGTGTGTGAATCATATATATATATATATATATATATATATATATATATATATATATATAGCTGGATGACTCTTTGTCGTTTTTTTGCCCTGGTGAAGGGAGTTGGACTGGGTGGCCTTAAGTATTTTCTGTTGGTCATGGGGGTTCTGTGTGGGAAGTTTGCCCCAGTTCTGTCGTTGGTGCGGCCCAGCATGCTCTTTGATTGTAAGTGAACTATAAATCCCAGTAACTACAACTCCCAAATGTCAAGGTCTATTTCCCCCAAACTCCATCTGTGTTCATATTTGGGCATATGGAATATTCGTGCCAAGTTTAGGCCAGATCCATCATTCTTTGAATCCACAGTGCTCTCTGGATGTAGGTGAACTACAACTCCCAGACTCAAGGTTAATGCCCACCAAAACCTTCTAGTGTTTTCTGTTGGTCATGGGAGTTCTGTGTGCCAAGAGAGGATCAATTCTATCATTGGTGGAGTTCAGAATGCTCTTTGATTGTAAGTAAACCATAAATCCCAGCAACTACAACTCCCAAATGACAAAATCATAATTTTTTGAGTGATGGTCACTCCTTGTGTAGTGAGATGTTCTGTTGCCAAATTTGGTGTGATTTCGTTCATTGGTTCTTTTGTTTTTAAGGTACTCATTATGCACAGGGCATTTATATATATATAGATTGACTTAAATCCAATTGTAAGTCCCAGCAGAACCAAGAGCACTTGATAAGCCAACACTTGTGTAAGTTCCATTGATTCAATGGGGCTGATTCTAACTAGAACTCATAGCTCTATTTGGGCTACAATTAGTACCTTCTATTGTACCCAGAAAGTAGACATGTTCATTCAGGGGAAACCTTGTCCCATTTCGTGTCCTGGCTTTAATTGGGAGCCCTGATCCATTTTTTGTAATCCTCCCAAAATTGGAAGGGTTATTTTCAGTTCTTTTGTTTCAGGACCTGAAAATCAGACCATTATGGGGTGAGGGCTTCCCTCCCACTGGCTCCCTTTCCCGGTGTTCGTTCTTCTTACCTGGCACCTGCTGTTTCTACTCTTAGAGTAAGAGGCTCTTGGCTGTAGCCACTCAGAGTTTCTACTGTTTCTTTCGTTTCTTCCATTTCTTTGGAAGCCCAAAATGAGAAGCCTCCTCCCCAAACGGAAATCTGTTCAACATGAAAGCCTGCTTTCATGTGCATCAGAACTTGCCTCCTTGCCTTGGAAAGAGAATGCACGTGTGGCAGGGCGTGCAGGCAGGCCTGGAGCATGCCTGAAGCTGAGCTTCAGTCCTGCCTGCCTGCACGCCCCGCCACACATGCTCCACTACACTCTCCAAGAGTGCAGGTATTATTTATTTATTTATTTATACGCTTGTATACCGCTAATATCTCAGCCTAAGTCGGCGACTCATTGCGGTTTACAACATTTAAAAAACAGTATTCAGTTTAAAAGCATAAAACACATATACAATACAAATTATTGGGCCACCAATAATAATCCCATGCCTCTCATAACTGGAATCGCAGTCCAAAATTCATCGTCCATGATTACCAATCCTTTAGTCATCAAAATTCGTTGCAACGGATTAACCGAATGCTTGTTTAAACATCCATGTCTTCAATCTCTTCCGAAACACCATCAGCGAGGGGGCTGATCGTACCTCTATGGGGAGGGTGTTCCAAAGCCGAGGGGCCACCACAGAAAAGGCCCTGTCTCTCGTTCCCCATAGATTTTGGGGTCTAATAGAGAGCAGGGACTCCCCAGAAGTCCTTAGGGTCCTGGTGGGCTGATAGGCTGAGATACGTTCGGATAGATAAGTTGGGCCAGAACCGTTTAGGGCTTTAAAGGCCAACGCCAGCACTTTGAATTGAGCCCGGTAGCAGATCGGCAGCCAGTGGAGCTGGTGCAGCAGAGGAGTTGTATGCTCCCTGCGCCCGCTCCTGTTAGAATCATGGCTGCCGCCCGTTGGACTAATTGGAGCTTCCGGCTGTCTTCAAAGGCAACCCCACGTAGAGAGCGTTGCAGTAGTCAAGACGGGATGTAACCAGAGCGTGGACTACCGTGGCCAAGTCAGACTTCCCAAGGTACGGGCGCAGTTGGCGCACAAGTTTTAACTGTGCGAATGCTCCCCTGGTCACCGCCGAAACCTGGGGTTCCAGGCTCAGCGATGAGTCCAGGATCACACCCAAACTGCGAACCTGCGTCTTCAGGGGGAGTGCGATCCCGTCTAACACAGGCTGTAACCCTATAGATATGGCAGGGTGTCCAGGCAGGCCGGCACATCCCTCCACACATGCGCTCTCTTCCTAGGGTAAGGAGGTACATTTGGATGCACACGAAAGCAGGTTTTCATGTCAAGCAGATTTTCATGTGGGAGAGGGCTTCCTGTTTCATGCTTCCGAAGAAATGAAAGACACAAAAGAAATGGTAGGATTGAATTTCGCACACATGCCTACCAGAAACCACTTGAAAACAATTGTAGCTGGTGGGATTTAAACCAGTTAGTTGTGATTGTCAAAGCATGTCCTTGGGATCCCTCAAGTGCTTGGCAAATTTTTCAAGCATGTTTTAGCGAGAAGGTTGTAATGGTAGCAAAACTCCCACAAAAGCTAGTTCACCCCAGTGCTGGAGTGGATACCCTACTACATTTCACAAATGAAAACTGAGACATGTGTGGCCAAGCAACATCAGAATGTGATCAGGAATGTGAAAGAAAGTTATTAACATGGAAGGACACACAAACTAGGAATGGCAGCAGCAGTTTGCTTTTGCCAGAGCCAACTGGGAAGGGCAAGATTTTTCCGTTCTCCTGAAATGCAATGAAATTACTTTTGTTCATTGAACTTAGTTGGCATCAACTTTAAATAAGCCAAAGGCAGCAGGGCAAAGTAAAAGGAGCAGGAGAGAAACAGGGATATTTGGAAGTAGTTTGAAAAGTGGGGTGATAGAAGATTGATTGGAATTGCCCTCTCCAAATCTGGACTGTTGGAAGGGATGGAGTGGTAGCCTTTTGTAGTGCCAACAATCTAGTGACAAATTTGAATGCTCATTGTTGCTACTTATCAGAATCCAATTTCATCTTTTATAAGGTGAAGACTTTCCTGTTTAGGAAGAAACTTCCAAACATTCAGTCTTGGACAAGTCTGCTTAGACATTAGTTGCACTGAATTCTACAGGGCTTACACTCAAGTAAGTGAATGTAGGGCTGAAATTCTGAAACTGAGGTTGCATCTACACTGTAGAAGTAACGCAGTTTGACGTCACTTTAACTGCTATGGCTCAATGTTATGGAATCGTAGATTTGTAGTTTGCTAAAGCACCATGCTCTTTGACAGAGAAGGCTAAAGACCTTGGAAAACAACAATTCCCATGATTGCATATCATTGAACCATGATAGTTAAAATAGTACCAACTGCATTAATTCTAAAGTGTAGATGCACCCTGAGTAAATCAAAATAACTTAATGGATGTTACTTCTCATTAGACATGTACAGGAGCACACTGTTGGTCAATTTATATTGTTATTGTTACTCTGCTTTGTGCCAGGATTAGGACTCAAAGCAGCTCACAACTTAAATACAACACAATTAAAAACTTAGAAAAAGTAAATATTAAAATAGAATGAAACTAGTTACAATTATTAAAACCATTCCATTGCAACACAATTATAAAACAGATTAAAAACTGTTTAAAAAGCAGTTAATGTATGGATTATTTTTATTAAAGCATTTGTATGTGTGCTCTACATTAAATCTGTTTTATTGTTGCTTTCTTCTGCGCCTTTATTATTTTTCTAGCATAACTTTATTGGTGTTTTATAATTCCATAATATTTTCTGTACCAGTAACACAAACTAGAAGTAAAGTTTAAATGAAATATATAAAAATAAATGCTGAATGTATTCTTGGAAGCCATTTCCATCAAGAAAAGCTCTCTGATATAGTTAAGGGGTTGAGAGCTCAATAAAAAAGGCCTTCATTTAAATTTTACTGATACCATGAATACTTGAAGACATATCTTAGCCTGAAGCCTCAATCCGATGGGTAGATCCCATAAATCAAGTGGTATTTGGAATAATAGACATTTGAGTAAATTCTATATTTGGAATTAATACCTGGATTTGGGCTGTTTCCCTCCAGCCCCAGTATTATAGGAATAAAACCAGCCAATTTTAACATAAGTGATCATAGAATCATATAATGATACAGTTGGTAGAGACCTCATGGGCCATCTAGTCCAACCCCCTGCCAAGAAGCAGGAAAATTGCATTCAAAGCACCTCTGACAGATGGCCATCCAGTCTCCGATTAAAACCCTCCAAAGAAGGAGATTCGACCACACTCTTGGGCAGAGAGTTCCACTGCTGAACAGCTCTCACAGCCAGGAAGTTCTTCCTAGTGTCCAGATGGAATCTCCTTTCCTGTCATTTGAAACCATTGTTCTGCATTCTAGTCTTCAGGGCAGCAGAAAATAAGCCTGCTCCCTCCTCCCTATGACTTCCCCTCACATCTTGATACATGGCCCTCATCATGTCTCCTCTCAGCCTTATCTTTTGCAGGCTAAACATGCCCAGCTCATTAAGCCACTCCTTATAAGACTTGTTCTCCAGACCCTTGATCACTTTAGTTGCCCTCCTCTGGACACAATCCAGCTTGTCAACATCTCCCATCAATTGTGGTGCCCAGAACTGGGCACTATATTCCAGGTGCGGTCAGACCAAGGCAGAATAGAGGGGTAGCATGACTTCCCTGGATCTAGACACTATACTCCCATTTATATGCGGGCCAAAAGATAGATGACTTCCCGTGTTCTGACTTACCCTTCAGTCTTGAATACTGGCTTTATCTATAGCTCTTGGCTCAGTCCAGATGGCAGCCTGTTGTTGAAATTACCCCAGCAGTAGTCACAGAAACTTCATGCGGAGTGCATAGCTATAAATGGAGGCATGAATGACAGTTACTCAAGTGGGTGGGAAGTTGCCACTTAATTGTTAGATGGAGCAGAACAACATTCCCAACTATCCCTACTTTCAGAAGCTGTATTTGTAAATGAATCCCTCCATTGCATATCATTAAAACTTCTGAGATCCAAGAATGGAGTTGTAATATAGGAACCCTCTTCTACAGAATTTCTATAGTTACAGGGTTCATACTGTATCAGATTTTGAGGACAAATCATTGGGAAAGTCATCAGCTTGTCCAAAAGCAAGGATGTTATCTCAAAATAACTTCACAACCTTGGGTATTTCCTGGACAACTTATGCTAACAACTCAGAAAACCCATCTTTCCCATAGACATTAGAGTCACTACCCTCTATTGACTCAATGAATCTTCATCATAAATGTTATTACTGAGCCATTCCAGGTTTCAAGCTAGCATTTCAAGATGTATCTTCACTGCATAGCTACATTGGTTCCATTCCTTTTCAATTGCCATAGTTTCATCCTAAATTGAATTTTTCAGTTTGATGAGGTACTCAGAAGGTGGCAAGGTATCATTAGAAATGTTATTCAATCAAATATTGTAGTATAGATACATGTTCCAGAGTTTACTGGAAACTGTAATTCATCTTACTTGGTAGATAATGCTAAGTATCTACTTTAAGCAAGGAGCCCCCTGTGGTGCAGCAGGTTAAACCATTGAGCTGCTGAACTTGCTGACTGAAAGGTCAGCGCTTTACATCCGGGGAGTGGGGTGAGCTTCTGCTGTTAGGTTCAGCTCTGCCATGCAAATGTGAGTAGATCAATAGGTACCACTCCGGTGGGAAGATAATGGTACTCCATGCAGTCATGCCAGCCCCATGATCTTTGAGGCATCTATGGACAACACCAGCTCTTTGGCTTAGAAATGGAGATGAGCACCATCCCCCAAAGTAGGTCACAACTAGACTTAATGTCAAGGTGAAACTGTTACTTTAAGCACATTTTAAGTACCTACTTTAAGCAAACTACAAATCTCAGGATTCTATAAAATGGAGCTATAGCAAAGTGATGTGAAACTGATATTACAGCATAAAATGGATATACCCTTATCTTATCCAAAACTGAAAGGACAAGAAACTTTTCAAAATGAAGAATCAGAATGTTTGTGGTTGTAGCCAAGTGTGATGAATTCCCTTCCTGTTAGGCTAGGAAAAGCCTAGGAGAGTAGGTACAGGAAGTTCGGCAGCCATTTTGGAAAGCCATTTTAAATTTCATTTCCTGAAGGGGGCATGCTTAGGGACAGCTTGGAGGGTAATGAGGGGAGTTAATGAATGGGAGAGAGTGGGCAGAGCTTAATTTGGAAAATGAAAAAAAATGTCTTTAAGGGTGTGTTTTAAACCCTGTCGGTTCAGATTGAGTCTGGGTGTCAAAGAAGAAAGAGTTAGGAGTTTGGAGCAGAGAAGAGAGAGTCAGGGAAGCCTAAAGTGGTCAGTTGACTAGCAGAGTTAGCTAGTGAGAGGATTTTACAGCTATTAGGGAAGATAGCTGTTGGAGCAGTGTAGAGATAGATCCAGGAAAGGACTATCTGTGGTGCAGTGTAAAATTACTTTCAGAGAAGAAATCCTGTCAGTAATTTCTGGAGAGAGAGAGGAGTGTTTATGTGCAACTAAGTTTGAACTGCCTCAAGAAACCACACGCTTTTAAGTCAATACTTCATAACAGCTAAGCTTAATGCCCGTTTTGTTCAAGTTCTCTTAAATAAACATCATTGTTTTGTTGTTCACAACATCTGCCTCATGTGTGCCTCTGTGGGTGAAGGTTTAAAAAGCAGTTTCCTGCAGCAATCAAAAGTCTAATGGTGGCAGCATATATTTTAAAAGAGTAATCTTCAGTATTACCTCAGAACACAAGCCTGAGTGCGAATCCAGCGCATTCTTACCTAAAGATACTCCAAATAAGACAAGGGCTTAACATTGTTTTTAAGTTTGGTGATGGCCAGACTTCTTTCCAGCCAGAAGAAAGTTCCAGCTTTATCACAGCTTTTTGCTTTTGATTCTTTTACAAGGGCTATACAGCCTGTGGGATTTTATTCCCAAATTAAGCCTCTATCCTTTATAATAGGTTTGCAGCAGGTGGGATGGAGCCCCCGGTGGTGCAGTGGGTTAAACCCCTGTGCCGGCAGGTCTGAAGACCGACAGGTCGCAGGTTCGAATCCGGGGAGAGGCGGATGAGCTCCCTCTATCAGCTCCAGCTCCTCATGCGGGGACATGAGAGAAGCCTCCCACAAGGATGATAAAAACATCAAATCATCCAGGCGTCCCCTGGGCAACGTCCTTGTAGATGGCCAATTCTCTCACACTAAGAGTCACTCCTGACACGACAAAAAAAAAAAGCAGGGGTGGGATTATTTCTCCCTATCTTTTATACCAAGCAAGCATGAGAACTTAACATTTTGTATCTCTAGCACTTAAACTCGAACTAGATTTTTATATATCATAATCTTAGGCTCTCTGAGCAACATGTTGTTGTCAGAGCTTGGAAAAGTTACTTTTTGGACTACGGAATTTCTAGATAACATGATTTGTTAATAACTTTCCAAGCTTGGCTTTGCCTTGATCTAGCAAAGCAAACAAGTATTGTTCTCAGCATAAGTGCTCCTAAAATTAGACACAGGCGGGTGTCATTATTGACTCCTTTTCATCCCTTTTCTTCCTAGTTTAAATTGGCTGTTATCAGTTCCCTGCTAGATTAGCACTTATTAGCTCTGAACATAAGTTGATTTCTTGGGCTGTCACAGGTTCAGAATTGGTTTCAGGAAGAAACATTTTGGTAGAATGGCTGCTGCGAGCAAAGCTTCATGCTGTAAGGATGCATTCAATGCACTTTTGCTTGGCAGTGAGTCCTATTCAGAGATGGGTAAGCTAAGCAAGCCATTTGGTTAGGTGATAAGGACCTTTTAAAATTGACGGTTTTTTCAGCAATGAAACAGAAAGCATTAGATTTTTCAGAAATTGAAATGTGAGAGAAAGTGGAACTCAAAAATATGGGAATCTCTTAAAGGTGTGATTTTGATTTATTTAATGTCTAACTTTGTTCAAACGAACTTAGAATTGATTTTTATGTTATTTTGAAACATCTTCAATTCCTTATCCATCCCTCATGCAAAATGAATGGCTGTTGATGAAAGAACTTCTGGTCATACCTGACTGAAGGATTTTAGAAGTTGTAGTGCAAGTAACATTTCAACCTTTCCTCCTTCTTTTCAGCCATCAAAGTGGTATCATCTGCATATCCTGAAATAGATGAATCTGCCAGTTTCACTCCCTCATTTATTTTCTCCCCAAACATATCACATTCCTTCTATCAAATCAGGAAGAAAACCAAAATAATACCCTGGCCAATAAATCCATGGCAAGTCCGGACAAGGAATGGCCTAAACTGGCCAAGAAAATGGCCAAAATTGCATTAAGCCCACTGGACTGTCATCGACCCCACTGTACTTCTCCAGTGGAGTCAATTGTTGCTGCCATTCCAAAAAAACCCAGAGAACTTAATGAAAACACCCAATTATCACCACAGGAACCCCATTTTAACATCACCAGAGGTGCTTGCTCTACCAGAAAGAAGGAGGGATGATCTGCCCACCTTTTTCTAGGCTGCCCAGACATTGCTGTTGATGTTAGAATGAGACACCTGTAATGGGGAGGAGCTTGTATGGGCCTCAGTCTGGTAATGAGTAGCAACAGCACTGACACAGGCATAATCCACCACTCTTTTGCTGCACTCATCAATCTAGGGCTGGACACTGAACTGGATTGAATTGGACCAGCTCCAGCTCTCTATGGTGCCTGAAGCAGCTGGATACTCTGAAGTGTCCAACAAGCTCCCCCTGATTTTGCCCAAAGTGATACAAGGCCAGTTTAACTTAGGATAACTCTCCAAAAGTACTAGAATATCCTAAATTCGTTTAGGGTAAATCTTTCATGCCCATGTAGACTCACACCCAATTTGTTTAGGGATTCTGAGTCTTGTTCACTGTTTTGCTGTTCCTTTTGTTTTGCGAAAAGGCTGGAAATCACAGCCGCTTCACAAGGCAACTATGAAAATAAGTGATGCTGCAAGGGTGTCTTGAGATTTCTCTGCAGTGTCAAGATCACACTTTCTTATCTAAACCAGTTCAATTAGCAGTTCCTACGAAAGAAGCTCAGAGAGAGGCGCCAGTCCTGAAACCTCTCCTTCCAAAGTAGCTTTGGATAACTTGTGTCTCTTTGTTCCAGAGATGGAGTGTTTTGAGGCTTAAGATACTGGAAAAGATTTTGCCTTTTCAATTAATGTATTTTTTTTTTTGCACGGCCTTCAAAGGAGTCTAGTGGAAGATGGGACTGATTAAAAGGGGTCAAATTAGAGGACTTTTTTTCTTTTGTATTTTTTAATTTCTTTGAAATTCCTTTTTTTTAAAGTATAGCTGGCATAGGCCCAAATCCTAATATTACTTCCAACTAGAGTAGTCTCATGAAATCAATAGGATTAATTTTCAAATTAAGTTTGTTGTTGTTGTTGTTGTTGATGTGTGCCATCAAATCATTTTCAACTTATGGAGACCATAAGGCAAAGGCATCACAGGATTTTCCTGACAATATTTGTTCAGAAGGAATGTTTCACCATCTTCGGCTTTAGTCACTCTGCCAGAACAGCTAATTTCGGTACATGGGATGAGAGAAAATGTATCTTGCCCTTTTCCTCAGACAGCAACATTTCCTAGGATTTAAGAAAAAATGGAAATGTAGAATTATAGAACTGGAAGACATCACAAGGGCTATCCAGTCCAATCTACAATGTGCAGGAGCACACAATCAAAGCTCTCCTGACATTTGACCATTCAACTTCTGGGGTTTTTTTTTGGGGGGGGGTTTTATTCATGTCAGGAGTGACTTGTGAAACTTGCAAGTTGCTTCTGGTGTGAGAGAATTGGCTGTCTGCAAGGACGTTGCCCAGGGTATGCTTGGATGTTTGATGTTTTGCCATCCCGTGGGAGGCTTCTCTCATGCCCCTGCATGGGGAGCTGGAGCTGACAGAGGGAGCTCATCCACGCTCTCCCTGGATTCGAACCTCTGACCTGTTGGTCTTCAGTCCTGCTGGCACAAGGTTTTAACCCATCTCCACAACTTCTATTTAAAAACCTCCAAAGAAGGAGACTCTGAAGCAGACTATTCCACTTCCAGAAAGTTCTTCCTGATGTTTAGGTGTTGCTTCATGCTTTAGTCTTTAAAAAAACTAGCTGTCTCTCTCTTCAATATGACATTTTTACAAATATTTAAACATGGCCATCATGTTTTTTTCATGTCTTCTTCACCTCGTTTCTCCAAGCTAAACATACCTAACATCTCTCTTCTCCAAGCTAAACATAACTAAGCCACTCCTCATTAGCTTTGGCTTCTAGACCTTTGATCATTTTGGTCATCTTTTTCTGGACATGTTCCACCTTGCTTTACTATCCACACTAGCAGACCTGGAGCCCTGGGTGATGCAATGGACTAAACGAATCTGGGGAGTGGGATGAGTTCCCATTGGAGCTCTAGCTTCCTATGCAGGGGCATGAAAGAAGCCTCACAAAGGGTGGTAAAAACATCAAAACATCTGGGTGTCCCCTGGGCAATGTCCTTGCACACAGCCAAATCTCTCACACCAGTAGCAACTTGCAGTTTCTCAAGTTGCTCCTGACACCAAAAAACAAAACAAAACACACACACACACACACACACACACACACACACACACACAAACCTTGCAGCCCTGGCCCCAAGAAACTTTTTTTCCCATCTTCGCCCCTTCCAAAAATCATTCTCAGGTATCCTTTTTTTCACTTTTTCTGCCAGATTTCTAAACACTCGCCATGGCTCTAGTTTAAGCTACCAGTCTGTCCTTTGTCTTTGCTTCAGAGCTTCCATTAAGGCAGTGAAAGTGTCTTAACCCAGGTGCAGCTTTCAGAGCAAGTGAGATTGCCAACTTTTTAAGTATCCCTTTGTTTCTGTGCCAAGAAAAATGTCACCTGTGTGTCACTGGGCAACAAGAGGAGTGCAAATAGAAATATTGACAATTGTAACCTGAACCATGTTTTGGAACTAAATATGAACTCATACTTTCCTCTCTTTTTTGTCTTTGGAGGGTTTAATACTTTCGTGTTGAAGGTAAAGGGTATTAAAGCATGTATTATCAGTGGAATATACCATTTGATGTCATTTCTTTGCATCTTCTCTTTGTCTGAGAAGGAGACAGTATTTATATTGTCCCTTTCTCTGTGATAGCTTAGCTACCATGTCTAGCATCCAGCTTTAGTAAAGGTAAAGGTTTTCCCCTGACATTGTCCCGTTGTGTCCAACTCTGGGGGGAGGTGCTCATCTCCATTTCTAAGCCAAAGAGCCGGCGTTGTCCGTAGACACCTCCAAGGTCACATGGCCAACATGACTGCATGGAATGCTGTTACCTTCCCGATGGAGCAGTGCCTATTGATCTACTCACATTTGCATTTTTTTGAATTGCTGGGTTGGCAGAAGCTGGGGCTAACAGCAGGAGCTCACGCTGCTCCCTGAATTCAAACCTTTGACCTTTCAATCAGCAAGTTCAGCAACTCAGCAGTTTAACCCATTGCACCACGAGGCATCCAGCTTTAAGGATTCCTATAGCATCCTAGCATCCAGCTTTAAGGGTTCCTATAGCAAAAGTCTATCCTGTTTCCTTTCTTCATCTCCTTTCCTGTTTCTGGGTGGATTTCCTGAGATGTATATGAGCACTGAAGATAATTACTTGTATACCAACCATAAGCCTGTATAGAAATAACCCACTGCTCTCTGCTGACATAAATACCAAATATAATGATATGGCTTTAGGTTAAGCAGGTTCACCAGTCCAGAGTCTACAACAGCTACATCCAGGCCACAAGAAGGTGTTTATGGAAAGACCATTTCATAGGAAAGGCCACAAGTCCGTGCACAGACCAACTTAGCAGAGATCTCTACTGCAATGAGCCATTGTTTGTGCTAATCTCCAAATTGCAGAAAGTTTCACCTGTTGGTGTTCTGCAAACAAACTGCTGTTCAAAGCCCAAGAGCAGACCAAACTTTTCTCCCGCCTTATCAGTTGGCAATGAAATGTGCTACCTATGCCCAAGCCACCTTTTTTTGCCCCTTCCCCCAGATAATATATATCTGAGGACACACTGCTGATGGTGTGGCTCCTTGACCTCTTTTTGTGCAAACCTACTTCCCAAATAGAGATAACAAACCCGTGACAGATTATTAGACGTCTAAACAGGCTTGTAGTAAAGTAAATGATGCCAAATTGTGTCCTTTCCCATCTTCTATCCTGGCACCTGCTGATAAAGAGCTGTAATTAATGTTCTCAAATTCTTCCGTTACCTTTCATTTATTCAACATTTTGATAGATGATTGCGTCAAGGTAGTTACATGCCAAGATTTGCTCCCAAACAGAGTCGAGGTTGTTGTTTTTTAAATACACTAAACAAAATAGCTCAACTAAAAACGATTCCAACCTTGAAGACTGTTATTCTCCAAAGGGCAGATGGTTAAGGCTGCATTAAGGGGAAGGAAGAAAGATATGAATGAAAATGGTAATTGGGTGCAAACCCCCTTATCTTATTTAGCCATTTGTTACAGAAAAGATAACCAAAACCTTTGTCCTTTGCAGGATTTACTTGTCCTCACATTTTTACTTGGCTATGATCACCTATGAGACCAATCAAGAAAAACATTATCCACATTTTAAATCAGCCCTATTTAACCTCAATGACATCAAGCAATAACCAGATTGCATTTTCCGTTTAACATTGTGACATTATTGCTTTCATTATAAGCCACCTTGGATCCTGTTGGGAGAAACATGGGGTGCACATTATATAAATAAATTGTATGACACCTGCTTGGCTGGGATTCCTCTGGGTCCTACAGAATTTCCAAAAGTCTAGCAAATATAAAGGAGTCCTAACCAAGGGGCAGGTGGAAATCGCAAAGAAGCTGAATTTTTTTTGGTGAAAGTAGTAACTGACAACATACAAGGATTTTCAAAATGTGTACTGTATACATCTGTATATAAGTCAACCATGTGCACAAGTCAAGGGCAGGTTTGAGGGTCAAAATTATGGATTTTGAGATGAGTCATGGCTAAGTCGAGTGCCTGTGGTGCCTCAGTAGGTCAGCCAACCCTGGTTATGGCTGCTACCACCATGTTCCTGCCAAGGCATTCACAAAGTCCCATTGTTGAGGTAGTCTTTTAGGTTCTCCTTGAATTGTTCTTTTCTAAGTTCTCCTTAAATGGACTCCATATTTGCTTTTTGTCACTCCACTCAGAGAAGGGGACACTTCCTTTTTTAAATAAGAGTTAAGGTGCAGTATTTACACTGAATCATGGTTAATTAGATTCGGGGGGGGGGGAGATCAATATTTGACTTATACATAGTACATGCAGGCTTTTTTTGTCATGTCAGGAGCAACTTGAGAAACTGCAAGTTGCTTCTGGTGTGAAGGAATTGGCCGCCTGCAAGGACGTTGCCCATGGGACACCCGGATGTTTTGATGCTTTACTACCCTTGTGGGAGGCTTCTCTCATGTCCCCGCATGGAGAGCTGGAGCTGATAGAGGGAGCTCATCCATGCTCTCCTCGGATTCACCTATCAATGTTAATTCCTGCTGGCACAGGGGTTTACACACTGCGCCACTGGGGGCTCCAGTACACGCAGTATATCTACTCAAAATTAGGATTGTTGGCAAATGAATAATAATAATAAAATAAAACTCTATCTCCCCGAGGGGGACTCAGGGCAGTTTTCAAGTAACATCATCAAAACATACAGAGTAAACAGCATGACATAAAATTAACAAAACAACATAAGCATAAAATCATTGCAATAACAGATATATATTAAAAATCCTGCCTGTTCAGAGCGATTAAAAGTCAGGCTGAGGCTAGTGTAAACTCAAAATATGAGGGGACTGGGAATTAAGTACAGTGCTATAGCAGGCTAACAACAATAGCAGGTACGGGTCTGTGGCTGCTCATTTCCAGGGCCCTTTAGAGGGATGACCAGAGTAATGAATAGGAAGTATAAGACCAGATTCAACAATGTTTGGGGTTGAGCTAGAACTGGTCATTCTCAAAGGCTTGTTGAAACCACCAGGTCTTCAAGCGCTTACGAAAGGAGGGCAGGGATGGGGCCCAGGCCTGTAGCGAGGGGGGGAGGGTTAGGGGTTCAACCCCCCCCCCGAAATGTTTCAGATTTTTTTTAAAAAAAACTGGTTTACTCATGAATTTTAACTGGTTAACCAAATCCCCATGCTAAGTCTATGAGATACAAAAAATTAAGAGTCCCTCCAGAACTGTAAGCACTATCTCAAGCAAATATTGACAATTTATTCACACTGTCATTACTTGCAGCAATAGGCGATGTAGTGAAGCAACCAAGTTGGGGGAGGGGGATGGTGATGAATGGTCTCATTAAGGAGGCCAGACTTGGTGGAGGTGGTTGACAGGGGTGGAGCTGCAGGCTATTGAAGGCTGCTCTGCCCCCTGCTGTGCTCTTTGCTTCAGCGTGAGCTAGGAGGCAGGTTTCAACCCCCCCCCCCCCCCGAAATTTAAACCCCTCCCGAATTTTTTTTCTGGCTACGGCCCTGATGGGGCCTGTCAAATCAAATCAAATTAAATCATTTATTTTGGTCATTGACCAGCACAGAAAATAGTCACATTTTCATACAAACTTGGTATGTTTGGTACATTAAAAATATAAATATAACTACTGAAGCACAATATGGGTGAGGGAGCAGAAGGGAAGGGAAACAAGGTAAAAACATACAATGCCCAGATCCATCACCAAATTGTAGATTCAGAGAAGAAGATTACTGGACACACAGTTAACTTTTGGGACTAGTCATTCCCTGACGGGCCTGTCTTATTTCCTTTGAAAGGGCATTGCAGAGGTGGGGGCCATTACCAAGAAGGCCCTCTCTCTCGTCCCCACCAACCGTACTTGTGACGGTGGTGGGAGCAAAAGGAGGGCCTCCCCAGAAGATCTTAGAGTTCACACCCGTTCATAGAAGGAGATGCGAATGAATGCATTGATTCTATGAAGCAGAATTAGGGTGTAACACAGGAGTTGAACTGGCATTAATGCAAAGGGGATCTATTTGGATGCAAACATACATGTATAAGATTGTTCCTAAGAAGCATGATTGTGTGGAAGCCCTGGATTTACTTTTAACATCATTGATGGAGTATTTAACAGGTTGTACATAGGGTCCTATCCCAATAGTGTTGATTCCACAGTCATATCAGCATTGAAAGGTACAATCCCATTCCTCCTTTGTGTGCTCATTGAAAATATGGAGGAGGTGGCTGAGCACCCTTAATTCAAATCAAGGGTGCTGTGAAGATGAGGAAGGGGATGCTGGGATGGATTCGGAGGGCCCAGAGGAGGATAGAAGTGGCCTGGAGAGAGTTAGTTTGGAATCTCCTGGCAGTTCCAATGAGACTGGAGAAAGCAATATCAGTGCAGGCTGAGATAAATGTGGGAGACAAATGATTGTCCAGATCAAGGTACTTGGAACTTCAGAGGCAGAACATACAACAGAGACAGACTTGCTTTTTGCAGCAGCTTAGAGATAAGGAGATGAAAAGCAGGTATGTGAGGAATAATGTCATGGGAGGGATTCAGGCCCTTTAAGTGGTTTTCTGCTGGTACGATCCTTTGTGAGAGCAGCATTATATTCAGGTGAAGAGCTCTCGGTTCCTGGTTCTATGTTTGTAGATTCATTTATTCAAATTTCTAAGTTTGTTCCTGTTTCTAGTTTCATGTGTGGCATAGGTTGCCTGCTTTGGATTCATGCTAACATATTTATGGATTTAGCTGGGGATTGATTCTTGAAACCATATTTGAAAAGATTTTGGAAGCTTAGCTGTCTTGGAAATAACTGTTTGAACTTTTATTCTCTTTTGTATACTCTTCTCTCAATAAACATTCACTTACTGGATTACCTGGACAGCATGTGGTTTGTGGTGAAAAGGTGTTTCAGGGCTCTAGTGCAACAGATGCTCAGATATCCCTGATGTACATTATTGTTATTCAATAATAAGCATATATGGGATGAACTGACTCCAAGTGATGTGATGAGAAGTCCAGAAAATGTCATGTGCATTATCCATGTACTAGTTATAGAAGTCTATGAATAGTAAAATATAGAATCATAGAATCATAGAAGAGACTTTGTGGGCCATCCAGTCCAACCCCCTGCCAAGAGCAGGAAAGTAGCATTCAAATCACCCTTGGGAGTGAGAGCCATCATGATATATAAAAGTAAAAGCATGTCAGTTGAGAAGTAGAAACAATTTAAGTTAGGAACTTAAGAATTCTGGCATTTTCTTCATGGTAGGTTTTAGCCATCCCTTTGGGTATATTCCCTCAGGGGAAGTTTTGCAAAAGCAACACACTTGTGTCCAAATGTGACATTGGCTCGGAAATAAATCTCTACATGCTGGAACTATCTCAGCAGAGGGGAAAATCCTTCCAGATGCTACTGTGACTATCCAAGCCTTTAGAGCCCAATGGAATCCTTCCAATAATAAGACTCTCCAAAGATATCCCATAATTGCTATTTCTGGCTAGGCCATAAATCTACCAGAACAGCTTTACTTTTAATGGTATTTGAGCCAGCACCTCCTGGGTCCAGAAGGAATGCTGGAAGTGTGCAGTTGTCTAGCCATATAACTAATATTTCACCCACAAGCTCCTCACATATATTATGTAGAGATGTGAGCACAGAGAGATATGTGTACACATGCACACTGAGAGATGCAAGTAGAATCAGTATAAGATATGGCCCAGCAGTATTCAAGAATCCATCATTCTGACAGACTCTTTTTGGGATGCATGAGAAGAACTGAAACGAAATCATCTCCTCTTTGTACCAGCAAAATTCAACAGTTATATCTTTTCCCAGTAGGATTGCCAGAGTGAAAACTCAACACGGTTCTGTGCCTTTAATGATTGTGTAGAAAGAATTTCAAAAAATGCCGTTTATTACACAATTAAATAACAACCAACACCTCTTGAATGCCCTAATCTACATAATCATTAAATTTACAGGAGACCTCTCCACATTTATATTATCAAAATATATACCCCAAATCATGAGTTATGAGACATGGCTCCACTGGGAAATAACCATATGGTTATTTCTGATTGTCCTACAGTAACCTTTCTGTGAAATTCCCTGAAAATTCCCCAGAATTGTATTTCACTTCTCCCTCACCCAGAGGAAATTATCATAATACTCACACAATGAAATTGAGAGAATGGGAGGGGGGCAAACAATTAATTTCCATCAGAGCCCTTAGGTCCCCTTTGTCTGTTTTTCCTTTTCCAGGTCTCTATATCAGACCCCTATGGGTAAACCTATTTACTTAGCCAACACCTTGAAGCATGGTATTGTTTATCAAGCCTGTCTCCACCAGAGCTGAAGATATGGGGACCCATCCCAGCAAATTATAACCAGACATCCTCCTGGGCAGATCAGTAAATGGAGTGACATTGAAAATGCTCCAATGACAGTTTATCAAATTTCTCACCACCACAAAGGACCACTGATGACATCAGACAGAGTCCCGAGCTACTCAGGATGTGGATCCTAGATGGACAGTCTTAAAACCAGGAGCTGGTGTGGGTTTCTTGAATAGTGGTCAGAATGATATAATAATGCTCTGTGTTTGCAATTGGGGGTGTCAGTTATTTGAGGACTTTCTCTGCTGACATCCTCTATGGTCATTGAAAATAAAGCCTCTGATTTTGCCATCAGTCCACCTCAAAGATGAAGTACTTTGGCCACATCATGAGTAGTAAGGAAAGCTTAGAGAAGACAATTATGCTGGGGGAAAAGGAAGGAAAAAGGAAGAGGGGCCGACCAAGGGCAAGATGGATGGATGGTATCCTTGAAGTGACTGGGTTGACTTTGAAGGAGCTGAGGGTGGTGACCGCTGACAGGGAGCTCTGGCATGGGCTGGTCCATGAGGTCATGAAGAGTAAAAAAAAGACTGAATGAATGAACAACAACCATCTCTGTCTCATCTGGTCCTTTGGAAGCTTGACACTCCGGGCCATGAACCTGCAGTTTCAGCAAAGCTGAAATTGCAGAACATTTCAAACAGCCTTAGTTTCCAACATATAAGAAATCATTATATCTCCCTACCTGCCTACCAGGTGACTGTGGGATAACCCTAAAAAAAAGAGAATTAGCAACTTTAATTCATCAATAGCACACTTGAATACACAGACATTCAAACTCACTCAAAGTCTTGTGCTGGAATGAATAAATTCATCAGTTAGAGGGTTTTTTTTGTTTGTTTTTTTACAAAATGAAACAACTTATTGTATATATTCACATACAAGTTAGCCTTATGTATACTTTGAGGATAAATTTTGGGAACAAAAGTATTGATTTTGATGTGACCAGTGGTTAAGGCAAGGTTCATTCTGTGAGAGAGGAAAGTACCAGTTCTCAGGCTGTCTCTTGGCCACTGCCACCATTTTCCTATCATCCAAAAAATATCAGATGCCGAGGATCTTGTGTTTACATATTTATTTGCTTTTTATCTTACATTTTAAATGTTGAATTGTTTTAATAATTGTTTTAACTGTATTTTGATATTTGTTATGGCATCGAATTGCTGCTGACTGTGAACCGCCTTGAGTCGCCTCTGGCTGAGAAAGGCGGTATACAAACATGGTAAATAAATAAATAAATAAATAAATAAAATCAGTATCAAGGGTGAGAATAGAGGTGTTCAGTCTTTCTTTTAGGTTCTCCTGGGATGAACTAAGCTCTTGCCCTTCACCACTCTATTCAGCAGGCATGTAGCTGGGGGGGGGGGGGGCTTGAGGGGCTTGAGGGGCTTCAGCCACCCACCCCCAAAATTTTCAGGGTGGTCCGTGAGAAGGCCTTACTGGTACATTATTTCAATTGTTATGTTCATTCATATCATGATCTAATCACCATGCTCAATATATCCCATAAGCATGGGGGTATTGGGATAATGATACAAAAGGTTTGCTAGGATAGATCCTCACCCACCCACCCTGAATCAAACTCAGCACCCCCCAAATCAAAATCCTGACTATGGGCCTGCTACTCAGAGAAGGGAACGGTTCATTATCTGATAAGAGTTAGGGGACAGTAGTCACATTGATCAATGGATAAGTCAACCCTGGTTCAGGATCGATTTTTTAAACTAAAATTCCTAGACTTATACATGAGTTTATACTGTAAATTCTTTTCACCTAGACTGTATTTGCAGATTCAGATAAGGAAATGAAATGAAATACAATTCTCTCTTATCGCTAATGGTTTGGCAATATAATCAAAGTTGCAGGAATAACCTCAATTGTTTTAACAGAGAAATGACTTGAGTCAGCTAATGAAGGTTTTTGTTCTTGGCGGAGAAAAGAAATCCTGAATTACCAAAGTATCATAGAACCAGGGTTAAATTGTCTGCTAAAAATGGCTTTGCCATTGTATTCGGAATGAGATACATGGAAATAATATTCTGTGGGAATGCTCTTCCAAGGAGATTATTTTATATGTGTCTTGTTATACATGACCAAATAAAAGTCACAGAAGTCCATGGACATGACTCATGCAGTTCTGAATGATTCGTAGTTGGCAGCTTCAATGTTGACTGGCAGAATGCTTCCCTGTGTGAGTCAGTGTTGAGGAATATTCCCACCCGGATGATATACAGGGTTAGCTAGTGTTTTTTTTATTCTTGTCTTTTGAATGGAAACAATAGACCTTGCTGCCTGAAGGGGAAATGTGGGATGCAAGCCTCATCAAGCATCCGGAGGAATTCATCCAATGGTTCAGAAGAATACTTTAACATTTGCCTTGCAGTTTCACATGTTCAAAGCACTTTGTGAGCATTATTTCTTTATTTATGCCTATTAGAACATTTATACGTTGCCCTATATCATGGGATCTCAGGAAAAAGTAGACAATGAGAGCAGAAACTATTTCAAATTTTGAAAGCAAGAAAAATAATTTCAACATCCTAGTATTCTAGTTAAGAGTAACGTATTAAAATGACACAAAAGGTTTAAAATGCCTTTAAAGTATGAAACAGTTCAGAACGATGTATAGTTTGTCCTCCACTTTTGCAGAGGTTAAGAAGGGGACAGGATTCTTGAGAAAGAGGAAAAAACACTTTAAGAAATGCTATTTTTTTTAAGCTGAGAGAACACCAGGGTGACTCTATGGTCATGTCAGGAGTGACTTGACAAACTGCAAGTCGCTTCTGGTGTGAGAGAATTGGCCGTCTGCAAGGACTTTGCCCAGGGGACACCTGGATGATTTGATGTTTTTATCATCCTTGTGGGAAGCTTCTCTCATGTCCCCATATGAAGAGCTGGAGCTGATAGAGGGAGCTCATCCGCCTCTCCCCGGATTCGAACCTGCAACCTGTTGGTCTTCAGTCCTGCCGGCACAGGGGTTTAACCCACTGTGCCACCGGGGGCTCCTCCTCAGGGTGACTCTGTGACAATGTGCACATATATCCACATTCAATGAACAATTATACCATGCATCACATACATACACAATCCATCTGGAGCCCATTCATTGTACATAATTACAATTTGTCCTCCATGTTTGTTTTATTATTATTATTTGAAACAGAACAAGATGAGTCCACAGCAGACAAGATCACTCTGCTGGTTGCTGCATTGGATCACACGTCGGACCCTTCCCAAGCATCTAGGACTGTGTGATGTATTGGCAAATAATGCATGTAGATCTCAGTAGGGTGGCCTTTTGCAGCGGGCAGATGGTAATTTTGTCAGCACTGATTGTGTTTAAACGCAGGCCAAGGTCTTTAGACACTGATCACCACTGGGACCACCTTGACTGGCTTGTGCCACAATCTTTGTAGTTCGATCTTTAAATCCTCATATTGTGTCAGCGTTACCAGTTGCTTCTCTCCATTCCTGCTGTCACCTGGGATTGCAACATTGACAATCCATACTTTGGTTTTTAACACAATCGTGAGGTCAGGAGTATTGTGCTCCAAAACTCTGTCAGTCTGAATTCGGAAGTCCCAGAGGAGTTTGACGTGCTCATTTTCTGTAATTTTTTCCGGCTTGTGATCCCACCAGTTAGTTGTCGCAGGCAGATGGTATCTGTGGCACAAGTTCCAATGAATCATATGAGCAACAGTGTTGTGCCTCTGCTTGTAGTCTGTCTGTGCAATCTTTTTGCAGCAGCTGAGGATGCGATCTATTGTTTCATCTGCTTCCTTGTAGAGTCTACACTTGGGATCTGTTGTTGACTTTTCAATTCTGGCCTTGATGACATTTGTTCTAATGGCTTATTCTTGGCCTGCCAGAATCAGGCCCTCCGTCTCCTTTTTCAAAGTTCCATTTGTGAGCCACAGCCATGTTTTTCCTTTGTCAATTTGGCTCTCAGTTTTTCCCAGGAACTGTCCATGGAGATGTATTGGCAAATAATGCATACCACAGGATTCAGGCCAAAATCCTCAACTCTTGGGAGTTACTGTTGTGTGTCTTCAGGTCATGCCCAACTTATGGAAACCTGACAATGGACATATAGGGTTTTATTGACACAATTTGTTCAAAAAAGTTTGCTTTTGTCTTCTACTAATACTGAGAGAGTGTGACATGCCCAAGGTCATCCAGCGGGTTTCAATTGGTAACTTACTTACTTACTTAGGCGATCCCTCGTAGTCTGAGGATGATGGTCCTCCAAGTTCGGTGTCCTGGGGATGGCTGTGGAGCCCTATTCTTGACCTGCATCTTCTCCCACAGTGAGGGCATTGGTTTCCAGGTGGGAGGCAGTCTCGGTCAGGGTTGGCTTGATGTACCTTCCTCTTGGCACGTTTCTCTCTTTCACCCTCCATTTGTACCTATTCAAATTCTGCAGCACCGGTCACAGCTGACCTCCAGCTGGAGTGCTCAAGGGCCAGGGCTTCCCAGTTCTCAGTGTCTATGCCAGAGTTTTTAAGGTTGGCTTTGAGCCCATCTTTAAATCTCTTTTCCTGTCCTCCAACATTCCATTTTCCATTCTTGAGTTCGGAGTAGAGCAACTGCTTTGGGAGACGGTGGTCGGGCATCCGGACAACGTGGCCGGTCCAGCGGAGTTGATGGCGGAGGACCATTGCTTCGATGCTGGTGGTCTTTGCTTCTTCCAGCACGCTGACATTTGTCCGCCTGTCTTCCCAAGAGATTTGCAGGATTTTCCGGAGGCAGCGCTGATGGAATCGTTCCAGGAGTTGCATGTGACGTCTGTAGACAGTCCACGTTTCGCAGGCATATAGCAGGGTTGGGAGGACAATAGCTTTATAAACAAGCACCTTGGTATCCCTACGGATGTCCCGGTCCTCAAACACTCTCTGCTTCATTCGGAAAAATGCTGCACTCGCAGAGCTCAGGCGGTGTTGAATTTCGGTGTCAATGTTGACTTTGGTGAAGAGGTGGCTGCCAAGGTAGTGGAAATGATCAACATTTTCTAATGTTACACAATTAAGCTGCATCGCTGGCATTGGAGAGGAGTTGGCTGGTGTCTGCTCGAACAGCACTTTGGTTTTCTCAATGTTCAATGACAGGCTGAGCTTCTCATATGCCTCTGCGAAGGTGTTTAGAGTGGCTTGTAGATCTTCATCTGAATGCGCACAGATGATGTTGTCATCAGCATACTGGAGTTCTATAACAGATGTTGTTGTAACCTTGGTTTCAGTTGGTAAACAGGGATTCAAACCCTGGTCTTCAGAGTTGTCATCCAATGCGTAAACCACTACATTATACTGGCTTCCCAAAACTATAACTACATAGTTATACTCTGACATTCCATATTAACTGCCATGTTTCCATCCTGTTGAATCCTGGGATTTGCAATTTAGGGAGGAGTATGGTATTTAGACTTCTTAGCCAGAGAGTTCTACTGCCTACACCTCCCAAGTTTCCATAGGAGTCAGCCTCAGCAATTGAAGCAGAATATAGATCTATAACTGCATAGTGTGAAAGGACCCATGGCCATCCAGTAACTATCTCAACAAAAAGTAAACAGGAGTGTTTGATGCATATACCCCTACTTCACCTTTTCAACCTGGGCTGGTATGTACTTATTCGGGACTTAAGCCTCTCCTGAGTTCACTGTGACTTACTCCCAAGTAAGAGTGGATAGGACTGTAATCGTAATTGCTTTTACATTAGCACGGGGTGATTCACTCTCTGACCTTTTAAGATACCTCCCGGCTCTTAAATTTTATGATTCTATAATGGGAAGGCAGAGTCAGTGCCTCTGAATTATTTGAATGAGATACCTGGGTGCCGCTTGCCTTTTCCATTCCTCCAAATATGTTTAAACACTGTGAGAATCTGAGAGCTGGAAATAAAGGCAGGAGGAAAGAACCCAAAGAGCTATAATATTAATAAAAAGAGAGAGAGATGGCCTAATGGGCTTCTGAGAGAGATGAATTAATCTGTTTCATAGGGAAATGCTGTTTGATAACTCTGTGAATATTCTAGCAAGGGAATACATTTCACACCTCCCCAGAATTTACTATTATGCATATACTGAATGCCACTGAAATCTCCCGCTGCATCTCTACCCTCTAATGTCTATATAATAAAAGGTAATGTGTATTCTTAGCACGCAGGTAATAAATAGGATAGCATTCAGGGGGAGAAAAGGGAGAGAAAGAAACCCTTCTTCAAGAGGAAATTCAAGATCTTATGGGATACACATTAGTCCCTGCAATAAAAGAACACAAATCACAAGAGGCGCTTGGGCAGGAGATGAGTGAGCGATTATTCTGGTCTTTTAATGAAACCCACTTGATGAAAGGCTTTTGAAAGATTGATTGGAGTTTAGTTAGCTGCCCAAAATGTCCATCTTCGTAATGAATCTACCAAGGAATATTTCACTTGCTTTCTCCGCTTGGATGTTTTGCTGCGGAGTTAAGCTCCGCAGGCTCATTTACAGCCAAAGGAAATCAGATTGTTTTGATTTCCAGCTCCTCTATGAATACGCTTCCAACCAAGCTTGTATTAACTGTTATGTTCTGTAAACTACAGTGCAGAGAGCCACAGTTCTCCAGGAACACGGTGTCACTTGAAAAATCAAAATGGAAAGAATATTTTACAATATCCAAAAACAGTAAAATAATAAAAATAATACATGTCAAGTGTCAGTTAACCACAAAACTAAGAACCCTCCACTAATAAGTAGATGCACAACTTGACACTTGTTTGTAATGAAAATCCTGTGGCATTTTAATGCTGTGAAAACAGCATTTTCTGTGCAGAAAAATAAAGAAATATTGTTTTCCTTACAGAAAAATTACAGATAATGCTGTTTTCTGCACACAAAAATTGACATACAAATTTGGCCCAGAATAAGTACAAAACTTCAAACAGCCCTCCACATTTTCAAGGTTTTTGCAAATTTGATTATTACCCCAAAAATGCAGATTTGATTATTCACAGATTTGATTAACATGTTTTCTCTAGATTTTTCAGTGTTACTCTTTAGTCAATTTCCAGTTGAACATAGAGTCATGCTGGATAATTCCTGGAGACATGTCTACATTTGTAGATCCTCCAGCGTAATTCTGGCAGAATTTAACAATAGAGTGATTCTGGGGACATAGAGATTCATAGATATATGTTCTTTTGTGCTAAAAAATTTGGATTTTTATGTGTATTTTCTACACTTTTGTGGGGGTCCTGTGCCCCTAACCCCAGCAAATATGGTCTTCAAATACTAGCAAATCACTTCTTTACAGTTAAGGGGAGTTGTGATATGAGAATCATAGAAGGCTGGTTTAAATATTGAGTCAGAACTTGGAGACAAAAATGTTGGCTGGAATCTACTTGTCAGTTACAAATACATAATCTACATAGTATCTAGTATGTATTCAAGATTCAGTCTCCAACATGAGAGTGATTTGCAACAGAGGGTTTTTTTTCTGCCAGGGTTAGTATTAATTCACTGAATTGACGATCTGAAATTTGCTGCAGTCATTCACAAGTTAAAAAGTACTGCTAGCAACACTACAAGTTTGAGTAAGTATTGAAGCTTCACATTACCTTACTTCAGGCATCCTCAAACTATGGCCCTCCAGCTGTTTGGGGCCTCAACTCCCAGAATTCCTGACAATTGAACAAGCTCATTAGGGCTTCTGGAAGTTGGAGGCCCAAATAGCTGGAGGGCCGCAGTTTGAGGATGCCTGCTTTAATTGGTTGCATCGCGGGGGGGGGGGTGTATTAGTAAATAAAGCACCTTTATTATGATCATCTTGGAGAGGAGCCCCTGGGAGAGTTGCTGGGGTGGATTCAAACTACAGGAAAAGAGATTCCATCTAAACATTATGAAGAATTTCCTGATGGCAAGAGCTTTCAACAGTGGATAAAGATGGGAAGCTTTTGCCTCTGTTTATGTACTGTCTGTCTTTGTTAATTGTATAACAGCATTTAATGTTGGCCATATATGTGTACTGTAATTGGCCCTGAGTCCCCTCGGGGAGATAGGCTAGAATGTAAATAAAGTATATTATTCTTAAAGGAGGTGTCCCTAGCAGAGATACTGGGGTGGACTACAAAGCTGCATAACACTACATTTATGTTGCCACCTAATGAAATACTCAAAATGGCTTCTACGTGAACTTTTCTGGCATTAGTTACTTAGCATATGCAGTTAAATTGGGTTGTTGTATGTTTTTTCAGGCTATATGGCCATGTCCTAGAAGCATTCTCTCCTCATCACCTCTGAGGATGCCTACCATAGATGCAGGCTAAATGTCAGGAGAGAATGCTTCTAGAACATGGCCAAATAGCCTGAAAAACCTACAACAACCCAGTGATTCCAGCCATGAAAGCCTTCAGCAATACATTGCAGTTAAATTGCTTGCAAATCTGTGTAATATTTTATATCGCTTAAAAATATAGCATGAAACAAATGGGATAGGTTAACATGATGGTGATGATCTGGGGTGAATTACCCAGGGATGATGTGCCCTTCAATTGATGGTCCCAATCTCTCAGCTAAGGATGAAGGTTTTAAAATAATACAAAATAACACACATTTTCTGCAACAGGGAATATTTGATCTCCTTTTGTACATAAATGGCTATTCCAATTGTTCTGTACCGAAATGCCGATTCTGAATGGGTTAAATTATTTTGTTGCTTTGGTGTTTGCCTAATGAGTGATCGAAACACTATTATTGCGTATGCGTTCTTACCAGCTGGAGTCCTAATTGAAATTTGTTTGCAGTTCAGAATAGCATTGGGTCATGTTCTGCTTATAGCATTAAGTAGTGATTACATCTAATGCTTTTGTCTTTTAATTAGCTCCTTCAATCCTCCATGAGCAAGGACCTTTCTAGACCATATTTCACTTTTGTTTACAACAAGGAAGGCTAGGCAGGCAGTCTTTTTGGATGTCAAGTCGGAGAAGGTATCATTTGTATTAACAACTTGCAGGCTGTTAGGACCAACTATATTCTGGGTTTGTGTCACTTATCAGTTCTGTTAATTGTCCTCTAATGGCAATGCGGTGCTGGCATTGGCACATATATGGCAATGATGTGACTTTGCAAAGAATGTGTGTTTCCTGCAACAAGGAACAACTATTAGCTGTAGTATGAAATCTTTCCAGGGCACATCTACACTCTTCTTCTTAGGCGATCCCTCGTTGGACGAGTAAGATGGTCCTCCATTATGGGTTTCCTTGTGGGTCCGCATGTGGCTGTGGAGCCCTATTCTTGCTCTGCATCTTCTTCCGCAGTGAGGGCATTGGTTTCCAGGTGGAAGGCGGTCTCGGCCGGGGTTAGCTTGACGCGCCTTCCTCCTGGCACGTTTCTCTCTTTCACCCTCCACTCGTGCCTCCTCGAATTCTGCAGCACTGCTGGTCACAGCTGACCTCCAGCTGGAGCGCTCAAGGGCCAGGGCTTCCTAGTTCTCAGTGTCTATGCCAGAGTTTTTAAGGTTGGCTTTGAGGCCATCTTTAAATCTCTTCTCCTGTCCACCAACATTCCGTTTTCCATTCTTAAGTTCAGAGTAGAGCAACTGCTTTGGGAAACGGTGGTCAGGCATCCGGACAACATCTACACTGACGATTCAATGAATGCCTCTAGAGCATGGCCATATAGCTCGAAAAACCTACAACAACCCAGTGATTCCGGCCATGAAAGCCTTCGACAATAGATTCAATGAAGTTTGAAGGCAGTTCAACAGTGTGGTCTTAACATAATGCATGGTGCGCATACACACAGCAGCTCACCTTAAGATCCTTAAACCAAGATAAGCAAAGTTGCATAACAATCTAAAATACAGCCCTTAATGTGCACTAGCATACCCTGTGTAAACCAAATTGCATGGTGATATCATAGAATCATATAGTTGGAAGAGCGCGCACGGGCCATCCTGTCTAACTCCCTGCCATGTAGGAAAAGCACAATCAAAGCACCCCTGGTGGATAGCCTTCTAGCCTCTGTTTAAAAGCCTTCAAAGAAGAAGCCTCTTCCACACTCTGAGGCAGTGAGTTTCACTGTTGAACAGCTCTTATAGTCAGCAAGTTCTTCCAAATCTTCTGGTGCAATCTCCTTTCCTGTAATTTGAAATCATTGTTCCATCTCCAAGTCTCCAGGAGCCTACTCCATCTTCCTTTTTATATACTTTAAAATTATTAAACATGGCTATCACCCTCTATCACAGGCATGAGCAAACTAAAGCCTGGGGCTAGATGTGGCCCCCTGGGTGCTTACTTCAAGCCCTCCTCTTTTTCCCTGTCCTCTTGGCAGGACATGGCTGCCCACTGCATCCTTATGCCAAAAAGATGGGGGAGGAAGGTACATGAGTGCTCTCAGCCACCATGTGTCTCAACCTCCTCTCGGCATAAGGACGGTTCCTTATGCCAGGAAGACGGCTCGAAGAAGGCATACAGAGGCGGAGAGCCCTTTGTACCACTCTCAACCACTGCCTGCCTTGCCCCCTTCCTGACATAATGCCAAGAGGACAGCCCGAGGATCGGGGAAGAGGAGGAGGGCAGTCACTGCATGTTCCACCTTCCTCCCGGCATAAGGATAGGGAGAGCAGCCCCGTCCTTATGCTGGAAGGACAGCACGAAGATTCCCCAGGTCCTACTGGCTGGGCCTGCAATGTGGTCCCAAGAGAAAAAAAGTTTTCCATGCCTGTTGTATCATGTCGACTGCAGAATGTGAATCACGACATAGGTATTCATAGCTCTCTGCATGAGTATTCTTGCAGCAGGAGTTATGTAACCCAGCTAGATACTGTGGATCCTGGAACCAGTTCAAAGCCAGCTTTTGTGGTTTGTGTAAGCACTTTTTGGGTCTCAAAACCGTTTCAAGGCTTGCAGTGTAATCATCTGCAGAATGAAACTGATTTGTTTGCTAGTTTCACCCCAGATTAAGTGGTCAGTGTAGATGCACTCCGGGAGAGACAAACTGGCTAGAAAATCTGGGACGCTTGGCTGGCCTTAAAACTCCTGTGATAATCTGCTAATCTGTGGTCCCACAATCAAACATGCACATGTCCTCATAACCATGATTTCCCTCACTTCTACTGTTCTGCAATTTATTATTTTTAAAACAATTTCACAACCATAACTATAGTTAATTTTTTTCACAAAGCTAAATATTATTGTAATTTTTTTAAAGCTTGTAAATAGCAAGGGGAGAGTGGGAAAGAAGGACAATCCTGATTCTTGATGTCATTTCAGTGCCAGCGTGCATAGAAGCAGAACAGCCCCATCACATAAGTAGGTGATAGGCATGTTGTCGGATTGGCAACTATTGATGGGTTTTTACCTATCAGTAGCTGGGGATGAGTTAATCATGAGGAGCATGATTAAGCAGTATTCACATGTCATTCAATAGTAAATGCTACTTTGCCTGTCTTCTACAAAAAAAGTCCATATACACACATGAAATTGCCAGTACTCAGTCACAAAGTTAAGTGAGAACCCTTCATATTTTTTCTCATTCTGCTGAAGCCCATAGAAACTCTCTTGAGATTTAGAGATGAGAGTCTTGCTCCCTTTGTTGCTTGAAGCCCAGTGGCCTATCCACATAAATGTCTTCCTTTATTCCGCCACTCAAGGAAGGCACATTTTAGATATAAATTCCTGACATGCATTTCTTTTCCGGCTGTTACGTTTGGAAGGCTCTTTTAGTACAATACTTTATATCTGGGGCAAATATTTCATCATGATCTTTGCCATATTATTGGGATTATCCTTTGGCTGAAAGTCTAGCCTTATATCATTCAGTCTTTTTTCCTCTGTTACATTTGATTTTAATGGTTCATTTGCATCCCATTTTTTTACCTCTCAGGTGATAATTTAGTGAGCCTTCCAAGCCTTTCTTTTTCCACTTCCTGGCTTCATGTTCTGGCACTTTGGAGTCACCTTCTCAGGATGAAGAGGGTTTTTTTTTTTGTCTTAGTAAAATTGAAAAGACATACGGGGTTGTATTTCTTTAGTTTTTGCACATATTCACCAGATATCTATTGGCTTACCATTTCCAGTGAATTTATGAGTATTGGGCATATTAGCATTGATTTCTAATCTTCATTATGATTTGTATTTTATATTGCATCCATGGTACATGGAGAGAGAGAAAGAGTTCTCAATAGGTTTATGCAATCCGGGTAAACCTTGATCTGTTTCGTGTCCCACATGAGTTTTTTGGGAGCCTCCCAAAATCGGGATGCCAGATATGTTTTTGCTTTGGGGTGCTGAAAGATCCTTTTTATTATTTATTATTTTCTATCAGCCCATTATGGGGGAGGGGCTTCCCAGGCTCCCCTTCCTGTCATTTTAGGCATTTAAGACATTTCTTCTCTAGAAAAGAAGCACTTGGCTGCAGGCAGGCGTGCACTTTAAGGAGGCTTCTTACCTGTTTCTACTCTAAAGGAGAGGCTTTCAACTACAGGCAGCCATGCCCTTTAAGGAGGCTTCTTACCTGTTTCTACTCTAAAGGAGAGGCTTTCAACTACAAGCAGCTATGCCCTTTAAGGAGGCTTCTTACCTGTTTCTACTCTAGAGGAGAGGCTTTCAACTACAGGCAGCCATGCCCTTTAAGGAGGCTTCTTACCTGTTTCTACTCTAGAGGAGGGGCCTTCAACTAAAGGCAGCCATGCCCTTTAAGGAGGCTTCTTACCTGTTTCTACTCCAGAGGAGAGGAGCTGGGCTGCAGGCAGCCATGCCCTTTAATGAGGCTTCTTACCTGTTTCTACTCTAGAGGAGGGGCCTTCAACTAAAGGCAGCCATGCCCTTTAAGGAGGCTTCTTACCTGTTTCTACTCTAGAGGAGAGGTACTTGGCTTCAGGCAGGCACACACACTTTCTCTCCTGGGCCTGCATGCCACATGCATTCTTTCCAAGGCATTTAAAAGAAGCAAGTTTTTAAAGCTGCTTCTTACTCTAGAGGATAGGTATTTGGCTGCAAGCAGGTGCACACACTTTAAGGAGTCTTCTTGTTCTTATTTTTATTTACTTTACTTGTATACCGCAGTTTCTCAGCCCAACAGGTGACTCAACGCGGTTCTTAAAGCTGTCTACTCTAGAGGAAAGTGTGTGCTTTCTCTCCCGGACCTGCACCATGCCAGCAGTGCACACATTCTTTCCAAGGCATTTTTAAGGAGGTTTCCAACTTCCATGTAAGGAAAAGCGATGACCTCCTGGAAGAGGAGAGATAACTGGTAACATTTTTCAGGAAATGAGGGCTTTCTTTTTGTTTGCTGGGGGATTAATAAAAAAAAGATTAAACTGTGATGCAGAGGAGGAGCTGAGATCACCTCCCACTTGCTTTCGTGTCAGGCGGGTTTTCATACCAGGAGGGCCCGTACCGTTACGGGCTCCCGAAGTACTGAAGGAAATGGAGGAAATGAATTCAGTGCACAAGTCTAGTTCTCAGTAATCTGAAATTGCAAATTATTGGTTCTAGGTTCTCACCCAAGCATATTGTATACTTTGGGTGAGCATATTTGCCTTCAGCACTAGTTTTTTCTCTTTGCATTAAGCATTATACCTATGAATGCTTAACCTGCAAATATGAAGGAATGACTATATAGGTTTAAAGTTTGCATTCAATCATTCTAACATTTCTTATGTCCATGTCACTTAACATTTCTTATGCCGTGTGTATAAAATGGGGAAAACATATTCATATGTGTATGGCACAGTTGTAGCTACTAAGAAACACTGGAGCTCAGTTGTGGTACACATATTTGGCAAGCAGAAGGAATCTGGCTTAATCTCTAACATTTCCAGGTATGACTGGGATAGAGTTCGACTTAATTTTAACTCTAGCCTTAATTCTAGAGAGTGATTGCCAGTCACTGCTGACAGCACTGGAATAGATACTTTCACTCAGTGTGGAACAGCTTTTTATATCTCTTCATGCTGGGTCTTAAACCGCTTATTCCTTTTTGGGACTTCTTTTTCCTTTGTAGGTGTTTTCTTTCATTGTGCGCATTTGTGTCCTGAATTGAAATTTGTTGCTGATTTATGACACAAGCTCACATAATTTTCCACCAGTTCACGTTCCTATTTCATGACATATATAACAGGGCCGTTTGAATAGATAGCAGATGAAATACAACACAAGAAAATCTCTGGTATTAGTAGGTGTATGAATTCTGCAATCCCCAAAAACGTCTCTGTGGATAATTCTCAAAGGTTGCACAGTCTTGTTTTGCTTTTGGGGAGCATGATATATGTTGCTTCACTTTTATAGAGAACATGTATTGCATATATGAAAGGCACAATAACATTCAAATGCCCCTTTTCAAATCATTTTTAGGGGATCCCTTTGATGATCTTCTGATATTTGTAACTTATACATGATCGTATCATAAGAGGAAGCATTTATCATAGCAGGATGGAAAGGTGATGGTAGGGGAAAATGAACTTTTTAAGGTTTATGAATGAAGACTGCTAGTAGATTGAACATAGCAGGTTATTTAGCTAGATGTCTTGCTAAAAAGAGACCAGCATGCAACCTAAGAGTCTATCGCCTGCAAGGTAGTTACATCAGGGTTATATATGGTAGATTTATTACAAAAACATGTGATGGCAACGGTTAAACAACAAAAAGCTGCAACAACCATGCAATCTCATTCAAATTCGGGAAGAGCGTGGATGAGCTCCCTCTGTCAGCTCCATCTCTGCATGCAGGGAAATGAGAGAAGTCTCCCACAAGGATGGTAAAACATCAAAACACCTGGGCTTCCCCTGGACAACATCCTTGCAGATGGCCAATTCTCTTAAACCAGAAGCGACTTGCAGTTTTTCAAGTAGCTCCTGACCAAAAAAAACCCAACAATGAGCAATCATTGTTTCTAAACTATGCCTAACAAATTTGTTCTTCACATTTCACACTATTCTAGCTGGTCTCTTTTATTAGTATTCAAGATATTTGGGTATGTAGCTCAGAACAGGGAAGGCTGAGCAAAGGAAGATAGATGCTTTTGAACTGTGGTGCTGGAGGAAAGTTCTGAGAGTGCCTTGGACAGCAAGAAGATCCAACCAGTCCATACTTCAAGAAATAAAGCCTGACTGCTCATTGGAGAGAAGAATAGTAGAGGCCAAGATGAAGTACTTTGGCCACATCATGAGAAGAAAGGAAACCTTAGAGAAGAGTATGATGCTGGGGAAAATGGGAGGAAGAAGGAAGAGGGGCCAACCAAGGGCAAGATGGATGGATTGATGGTATCCTTGAAGGAGCTGGGAGTGGTGACGACTGACAGGGCACTCTGGCGTGGATTGGTCCATGAAGTCACGAAGAGTCGGAAACAACTGAACAAATGAACAACAGCAACAAAAGCTCAGAATGCTATACACAATGTTTAACTTAACTTGAAATCCCTATGATCCTAAAACTTTTTAATGCCTAAAAAGAGTTTTTGTTCAGCATGGTTCTACTTTATTTAAGCCTTACGGTCACTGTCTGACGTTTCCTCTTCGTGGTTCTAGTTTGTTCATTCTGGAAAATGAGTTTGTGCATGAGTTCACTGCTGGTTATCATCTCTTCTGTCTTGTTAATTACCCACTAATTTCCTTGGAACTACATTTTGAGGTCATTGCTAGCAAAGTGCTTCTCTGACAGTAGGCTTCCCTCTAGGGTATGGGTCACATAAGACATTTCTCATAGAGGTCTTGGCATCAGACTCCAAGGGCTGTGCTCTTCCTCTTCTTTGATGTTATTCCTGTGAGTTAGAAAGATAATTTCCTTCATGCTGAGGTCCATTTTGGAGAAGAAGCTTGTTTGCTCATTCCTCCTGTATCTACAAGACACCAAGATAGTGTAACAGTATGTGATCAAATCTAATTCCATCTGTAGAGTTACTTTGTTCTAACCTGTAGTTGATTTTGGATGCACAGAGTAGATAACTATATCAAGCAGAAGGCAGCTTCTAAATCTAAATTCAAGTCATTCCAACCTATGGTGAACTTATCACAAGATTTTCTTTGTAACAGTTGTTTAGAAGAGATTCACTATTGCCTTCCTTTGAGGCTGAGAGAGCATGACTTGCCCAAGGTGAGGAGTTGAACCCTGGTCTCTAGAGTGGTAGCCCAATATTCAAACCATACTGGCTCACCTTCTAGATCAGTGGTTCTCAACCTGTGGGTGTCCAAATATTTTGGCCTCCAACCTCCACAAATCCCAATACTGGTAAACTGGCTGGGATTTCTGGGAGTTGTAGGCCAAAACACACTCACAGGTTGAGAACCACTGTTATAGACAATACTGAACTCTTAGTTATCCTGTTGCTGAAATTCTAGAAATATGGTGAGGAGAGATGGCTGTTTGCTCTCTCCTCCATGGTCTCAGGAAAGAGAAGAAGGCTGAGCTTTGCTTAGCAATTTGGACTACACTTTAAAGCCATTATTTTCCGATGTGGTACAGATATGCTACAACCGGATAATATATATGAGGACAATCCTACTTTGATACAGAAAGCCTCACATCTGATGGGGATACTGGGGGACATTAGCTTTTCTCGGCTGTATAATTCAACTTCTGGGTCCATTAATCATCCTGCATGCAATAAAACTGTATTTTACACAAGTGGCTTGTTCTACCTTCAGCTCTGTATAGATTTTCTTGAGAAATCTAAGTGTTGTTGTTTTCTGCCTTGAAGTCATTTAAGGTAACCCTAAGGTGAGCTGAATATTTGGTTTTCGAAGAGTGAATTACCCTTGTGATCTCTTGAAACTCTATGAGTCTATGATTCTATAATTCTAATCCTTTTGCACAACACAGTTACTGCTCTGTGATTCTACTTTAACTCTTATAGTTCATTCCTATAGAATCCTGGGACCTGCAGGTTAGGGAAAGATGCTAAGCCAGAGAGATGTAGTTCCCCACCAACCTACCCTAGGATTCCATACGGTGCAGCCATTACATTTAAAATGGAGTCTTAGTGCTGTGATTGCAAGGGTGCCTTGTTTCCTATTTCGCCTTACTCTCTTGTCTTCCCTGATAATCACTTTTACTTTGATCCTCACCCTCCTGGATTTCTTTTCTATAATTGCATTCATCTGTTTACAATTGCATTGCTCCATTCGTTTGCTGTTAAATTATTCGAGCAATCTTGATCTGGCCTGGTCTCAAAGTTTTAACCAGTCTATTCAGACCTTCTTAATTCAATTAAGTATATTGACCTGTATTGTCGAAGGCTTTCATGGCCGGAATCAATGGGTTGTTGCAGGTTTTTCGGGCTATATGGCCATATTTTAAAAGCATTCTCTCCTGACGTTTTGCCTGCATCTATGGCAGGCATCCTCAGAGGTTGTGAGGTCTGTTGGAAACTAGGAAAACTGGTTTTATATATCTGTGGAAAGTCCAGGAGGGGAGAAAGAACTCTTGTCTGTTTGAGCTAGGTGTGAATGTTTCAATTGGCCACCTTGATTAGCATTTGATAGCCTGACAGTTTTTAAGGTGTGGCTTGTTACTGCCTGAGGGAATCCTTTGTTGAGAGGTGATGAGCTGTTCCTGATTGTTTCTTGTTTGGAGTTCCCCTATGTTTGAGTGTTGTTCTTTATTTGCTGATATAATTTTAGAGTATTTTAATACTGGTAGCCAGATTTTGTTCTTTTTCATAGTTTCTTCCTTTCTGTTGAAATTGTCCAATGGCTTCTCTGTGTAGCCTGACATGGTAGTTTTTAGAGTGGTCCAGCATTTCTGTGTTCTCAAATAATATGCTATGTCCAGGTTGGTTCATCAGGTGCTCTGCTATGGCTGACTTCTCTGGTTGAATTAGTCTGCCTTTTATGTTCCTTGATTCTTGTTTGGGCAATGCTGCATTTGGTGGTTCCTCCTATGTAGACTTGTCCACAGCTGCATGGTATACGGTAGACTCCTGCAGAGGTGAGAGAATATTGACCTGTGTCATTGCTTCTCCAAATCAGAGCAAGTAAGCCATATCTGGGTGCTGGCAACCATACCAGCAGAATCAATGTTGATGCTTGACTTCTGCAGACTGAGGATCACTCCAGGGACTTAGATCTGTAAGTGTCACATAAAAGGTCCTTACATGTTTTGTGCCCTTAAAAAATCTGGATATTATGGTTCACTGAGATACAGAATGAAAGAGTCTTATCTCACAATGCTTCTTTGGATAGATAAAAGAAACTGTGTCTGCTTTGTGTTTGTGTGTGTTTATGTGTGTCTATATAAATTGAAAATAAGACATGCTCTTCCATTAGTATTCCATTCATGCTGCAGTTTCATAGCTCGGATCCATATTTACTCTGCTGAGATGTTCATATCTGGGTAGTATAAAGTGTATTCCCCTCCTTCCCCGGCTTTCAAGAAATGATGGATATGGTAGTTAGTCTGACAAGGCCTTCACACTGTAGATTAAGAACAGAAGAATTATCTTGCTGGACCAGACCAAAGATCCATCTAATGTGACACCCTGTCTCCCACAATAGCCAACAGCAGCTTTGCAGAAAGTCACATGCTCACAAGGAAGATATTGTGTGCCCCCCTCCCCCGCTTGTTTATTCCAGAATCTGGCAATTAATGATCACATGTAACATTTTACAGGGAACTTTCAACTGCATATGGTAGATGAGAAGTTGAAGCTCTGCAAGAGATGGTGGATTTCTTTCGAACTGAATTTATAGTCAATAGACTCAAAGTTCACAATCTAGATGGTCATCTGCCCTAATTTGTAGAATAGGTATCACCATTTGAAGAGGTCTGATGGGTCATTTAGACCAGATCCAGTTGAAAGGTAAAGGATTATAGAAAAAGGAAGTTAGCACTTGACTATCAGAAGAGGAACGAAACCCGCAAGCCACAGTCTTGTCTATTGGGATAATAACTATTGCTTTGCCATTTAATTTATAGATACTTTCCAAATTTGCATCTGTACCAAGTAGCAGCTGGTGTCTCCCATGTCAGTGGAGTAGCACTGTGAATTTCAGTCTGAATTTTAAGAGAGCTATCCAAGGTAATGAACTCTAAAATAGGTTCAGCAACTTGGACAGCTGCTTTAAAGTTTGGACTGTAGCCCAAAGCACGTTGACCTACTGACAAGAAAGTCACCAGCCACCACAGTCTACTCTATACATATAAATATTTTTAATAATATCAAAATTGCTGTTATTTTGGTAACATGTAAGTGCACCACCCAAGTCTGTCAAAAGTTGACAATAAAGTCACAATGGAGGTTCTAGAGTTTTCAAAAGAGGTGTCCTCTTAGGCAGAGGTTCTCAAAGTAAGGCCCGCAGGCCAAATCTGCCCTTCCAATGTATTTTTCCCGGCCACCGCCACCACCACATGCTCATGCACACATGGCACATGCACACACAGTAGAAGCGTTAACAAGTGTATGTGTGTGTGGAAAGGGCAAGTGAGTGAGAATAGTGGCAGCAGAGGGTTTGTGGTGGCCACAGCAAGTGCATGTGTGTGGCATCGGTGCATGTGCTGTGAGGGCGAGTGAGTGTGTGCAGCGGTGAGTGTGTGGTACAACCAATGCACAGCACATGCACACCTCCACTGAAAAGGTTTGGGGACCCTGCTCTAAGGTTAAAAAATAATCCATGTATTTTCCACTTTCACGGAGGTGCTGCGTCCCTAACCCCAGTGAATGTGGAGGGCTGACTGTAATTGTCTACCCAACACAATCTTCTCTGCAGTGATAGCCAATGGATCTTCAGAGGTGGCTTTTCCTATCACCTGGTTCCTAAGTCTGTCCATTGAAAAGCAGAATTTAATGCACAAGAGTTTATCTTTGGCCTGAATGAGCCATCTCCATGCATATTAACTGGTACTTTAGAGGTTTGGCATTCTATTTTATAGCAGGAGAGAGAAATGTCTGACCACTTAATTTGGCCTGCAGATATGCCTCAGTCCACAGTTGGCCTAGAATCAACCTATAGAGATCCTGTAGAGGGCTCATATTTGGCATTATTCTAATGAGCACCAGGACCATAAAATGTACAACAGAAAATAGACCTTGGTGCAATTGGTACAATGGGTTTTAATTAGGAACAAAATTACTTCTTTTGAACAAATAGACGGGGAAAAGAGAAAGCAATAGATGCCTACTGATACCTTATTTTCTTTTAGCCTTATATTAATAGCATACTTCCTGCTGAGGCCAACCACCTGGCTGCTCCATCTATGACCAAGATAGATGAACATAGATATATTTAGCTGCTCTGGATCCACAGTTCACTGGCACCTAGGAAGTTCTGCTTTTCATCACCAGTTCTTATAAGAGCTGCAACCATTACCTTCACTCTAGTTTCTTATTTAAAGTATTGTGGGCTTTGATAGGGAATTGGTTTATTTCTTTAAAACTAATAGAGGAGAAAAAGCGATAATTAAAGTAACTACTATGCAAAGGGATTTTGTAGCGCCTTAGAAAATAACTGAGATACTAAAGTTGGAAGCATAAGGGTAGGGCTTTATCACATGAGGCAGGCAAATTGGCATTGCAGCTGGACCATCACCTTTTAGTGACAGTCCCTATCATACAATTCAGTGTGAATCCCACTGCCAGCCCATTTACACACTCCCTGTGGTTCTCTTGTCCCTAGCTGTTAATAGACAAAACACATCCATAACTTCCAATCCCACAATGTTTCCATCAACTTCTGTTCAGCCCACCCGTTTATGCTGAATTGATTAATAATAATAATTACTTCACTTTTCTATCCTGCCACCATCTCTCCGAAGGGACTTGGGGTGACTTACAAGTGGCACCAAGCCCAACACAACAGAGTTTATCACTGAAAACACATTTAAAACATAATAAACATATAACAATCTAATTGAAAATTGAAAACAACAGAGTATAAAAACAACCATGAAATGAATCAAAACAAATCTCACTAACCAAAATCAGGAATAAGATGGGCAAGATCAGAAATTAGGGAGGCCTGGGAATCGGCTTGTGCAAATAGCATATTATAGGACCAGGGCTGCGGAAAAGTGCAGAGTTCACTGTAATGGTCAATTAGGGCTGGGTGTTCATAGACAGGGGCTTAATCATTCTCAAATGCCCACTGGAATATCCAGGTTTTGAGGTCTTTATGGAAGGTGGACAGGATAGGTGCTAAACTCCCTAGGCCGGACTATAGCACAGCTGGTAAATCACCACCAGCAGCAATAAGATCTACCAACCAAAAGATTGCCAGTTTGAAGCCCAGGGTCAGAGTGAGCACCCAACTGTTCAGCCTAGCTCTGTTTTCCTAAGCAATTTAAAAACAGCTTAGTGCTTAAAAGAGAAATTAGGTACTACTAAAAAGCGGGGGAGGTATTTTATGACACCATAAAACAAAAAGATCAGAAAATGCAGCAACCAAAAAGGAAGGACAAAGCCATGATGGCTCTTTGTTATACAGAATGCAGCAACAGCATCCCCCTGTGGCTAGATTGAGCACAACCTCCAAGGCACCGGAAAGCTGGATGTCGACGCAACATACCTCCTTTCTGTCTGACTTTCTGTCTCTGTCTGTCCAAACAGCATTGAATGTTTGCCGTATATGTGTACTGTGATCCACCCTGAATCCCCTTGGGGAGAATATAAATAAAGTGTTGTTATTATTATAGTTCCAAAGCTGGGGGCACTACCAAGAAGGCCCTCTCTCTCGTCACCACCAATCATGCTTGTGATGGTGGCAGGAGCAAGAGAAGGGCCTCCCCAGCAGATCTTAGGGCCTAAGCTGGTTCATGGGGGAAAATGCAGTTGTGAAGGTAGGCAGGACCCAAACTGTTTAGGACTTTGTAGGTAATAACCTGCACTTTGAATTGGGATCAGAATCTTGTCGGCAGCCAGTGGAGCTGTTTTAATAGGGGCATTGTCCGTTCCCTATAATTAGCGTCCGTTAACACGCCCGTTAACAACCTGAGAGAGCTTTGTGGACACTGCAGGAGCTTCTTCATGGTTCCCGCGATGTCTGTGGAGACTCTAAGGAGTGGAACTAGATCTCTTGAATCCACATTCTGATCTGGATGAAGTGGTTCTGTGGAAGCAGGCTAACACTAATATACTGATAACCTTATAATGATTACTGATACCTTATATTTTTCATAACCTTATATTAATGGTATGATATTGACCTCAACAGCATGCCTCATCCATCTGTGACCAAAGAGGAGACATGCATGAAGATATATTTAGCTGCTCTGAACCCAACTATACTGTTGGAGGTATTGTCAGTTGCATCTTGCACTCCTTTTGCTCCATGCCTGGCAGCCACCTTGAATGTACTGGATTTTTTTCACCGGTTTTTGCAATAACTTTCACCTTTACATACATTTTGCCAATTCTGGCTCCATGTACAGTGCCATCACACCTCAGGGATAACACCGATGTCTCACTGAGGCTGCCTCTGTCATTTTCTTTAGCACATTGCATGATTATGTGATATAAGTCATGGTGCCAGGTGGATTGGGGAGAAATGTCTCTTTGGTGGAGGCCCCCGGCTTCTTATGCAGCAGGAAAAAAAAGCATAAAATAAACCCTTGGTGCTCCGCTTCTCTTACAATTGGGAAAGTGAATGCGGTGGGGGTGGAAAACTCTGTATTATCTTCAGTCAGTGATGCTTACAGAAACCCAACAGCTTTGGTGAATACCTTCATCTGGTAATATGGCCACAGGGTCACAGCTTTAAACCGCCTTAAGAGAAAACCTAAAGACTCTAAGAGTTGCATTGAGGTGAAATTACTGTGGAGCTTTTGTTCCAACTTTCTTTCCTCTCTTTAGGCTACAAACTGTTTTTCTGAAAGAATCGGAGGTAGCTTAGTAGAATCATTATTGTCACCTGCAGCGTACATACATTGCCTTCTTCGGAAGGATGGCAACAAACTTGTGCAACCTGTTAGACAATGTTAGCAAGAAATAAAAATGAGTTTGGTCACCACAGGGGATAATAGCTCTATCTCATCATCTCTCAGCTCTCTGGGGAGAAAAGAAAAAAAGAATCTGACTCCCGTCCAGCCACCGGGTCACTTTCCTTTTTACTCTGGCAGTGAAGCAGAAAGAAGAACCCACAAAGAATGTCCATGGTCTTGGCCTATTTGTCCTCCTGCCACACACAACAAATGTTATTCAGAAACATTCTTGCTTTGGCCCAGCAGGCATTCAGTGGGCAACACATGAGTAGATTCCATTCTGCCTGAGTGCAGTCCGTTCTCTTTCCATCTATTTCCTAACAAAATCCATACTTTTCTAAAGATGGTTCTCAGACTTTTGTTTCATGATACATCAGGCACATGGAAGCCAATGCAGTAAACATATAAATCTCATTTAAAACTTCCCTCAAACTTAGAAAAGAAATGGCATGAAGGCGGAAGACAGATCGTAACTAATAAGTTTGTGTTCTACCCAAATCAGTGTTTCTCAACCTTCCTAATGCTGTGATCACTTAATACAGTTCCACATGTTGTGTATAATCCCCAACCATAACATTATTTTGTTACTACTTCATAACTGTAATTTTGCTACTGTTATGAATCATAATGTAAATATCTGATATAGAATCATAGAATCAAAGAGTTGGAAGAGATCTCATGGGCCATCCAGTCCCACCCCCTGCCAAGAAGCAGGAATATTGCATTCAAATCACCCCTGACAGATGGCCATCCAGCCTCTGTTTAAAAGCTTCCAAAGAAGGAGCCTCCACCACACTCCGGGGCAGAGAGTTCCACTGCTGAACGGCTCTCACAGTCAGGAAGTTCTTCCTCATGTTCAGATGGAATCTCCTTTCTTGTAGTTTGAAGCCATTGTTCTGCATCCTAGTCTCCAGGGAAGCAGAAAACAAGCTTGCTCCCTCCTCCCTGTGACTTCCTCTCACATATTTTTACATATTCAAAATGTATTTTAATTCACTGGACCAAATTTGGCACAAATACTCAATACTCTCAGATTTGAACACTGGTGGGGTTGGGGAGGATTGATTTTGTCATTTGGGAGCTGTAGTTGCTGGGATTTATAGTTCACCTACAATAAAAGAGCATTCTGAACTCCACCAATAATGTAATTGAACCAAACTTGGCACACAGAACTCCCATGACCAACAGAGAATACTGGAAGGGTTTGGTGAGCACTGACTTTGAGTTTTGGAGTTGTAGTTCACCTACATCCAGAGAGCACTGTGGACTCAAACAATGATGGATCTGGGCCAAACATGGCACAAATTTTCAATATGCCCAAATGTGAACACTGGTGGATTTGGGGGAAAATAGACCTTGACATTTGGGAGTTGTAGTTGCTGGGATTTAAAGTTCAAACTGCTCGTTTGAACCCCAGCAATGACTGAATTGGGCTAAACTTCACACACTGAACCCCCATGACCAACAGAATCACCCTATCTCGCAGATTTGAATTGCCGATCTTCAGGTCAGCAGTTAAGTCAACACAAGGGTTTAACCCACTGCGCCACCGTGGCTCCTTATCAGTCCAATAAGGGAAAAGCTTTCTGGCCCTCAAATAGGGAGCATTGTTTGTCATAGGGACACTTGGCAAACCTTATAAAAAGACGACCTTATACTGACAAAGGGAGAAGCTGCAATGCAACGTGATTCAACATAGTCCCGAACATCTCAAGCATCATGAGGCAGTACTACTTGGCCACGGTAGTACACGCTTTGGTTACATCCCGCTTAGATTACTGCAACGCTCTCTACGTGGGGTTTGCTATGGCACCCATGTTGCCAGCATAATACAAAAACAAAGCACAAATCATTTCTGCTCCCTCTTTTTCATGCTTCTCATCTTTCCCATGCTGCTGCCTCCGTTATGAAATTTTGACATATCAAAGCACCAGGTAGTCATTCTTCTTGACTCCTCTGTCCTCCCTCCTTCTATTTCGAACATTAATATTAATGGCAGCTGTACTGTCTTCATTGTTTCTTCTTTCTTAATACTCTGGGGACTTTCCATTCCCTGGGTTGGTGGGTGGGTTGGCTTCAGAAGCAAATGCTTGCTTGAAGGGATCTCAGGGCACATGGGAAAAAATGCCTCTGATAGATGCAAACATAGAACATGAGGCACAAAATTAATATGTTCGAAACTGCAAAACAATCCACTCGGAGATAGAAGCAGAGTTTGAGAAAGTTACTTGTAAAGGCAATCTGTTTCCATTTTTTTGGAATATTTAAAAGTAACTAGACACATTGAACAAGTGGGTCTACTCTTTTTAGGTTTAAACAAGAGAATACAAGCTGTAACATTACGCATTGTGTTGATTACATCATTAGAGTATTGGGCAGGAATTTGGGAGATCTAGTTCCTAGTAGGCACAGGTACGCAGTCTGGGAGTTCTCCTGGATTCATCGCTGAGCCTGGAACCCCAGGTTTCAGCGGTGGTCAGGGGAGCTTTCGCACAATTCAAACTTGTGCGCCAGCTGCGTCCGTACCTTGGGAGGGCTGACTTGGCCACGGTAGTACACGCTTTGGTTACATCCCTCGAAATAAATAATAAATAAATAGTAGTCACTGGACCATGAAACACACTGGGCAACCTTAGGCTGGTCACTTTTCTCATCCTTGTCTACTTGATAGTGTTGTAGTGATGATAAAGTTTGCCATCTTGATTGAACTCAGGAGAACAAGGGCAGGCCAAAAATATAATGAGAATTGTTTGCAATCTCTAGCATCTTCCACTACACCACAGGTGTTTGTTAGAGTCATTTGGGAGTTGTAGTTGCTGGGATTTAGAGTTAACCTACAATCAAAGAGCATTCCAAACTCCACCAGTAATGGAATTGAACCAAACTTGGCACACAGAACCCCCATGACCAAGAGAAAC